>CM022302.1:75362033-75962033 GCA_011799875.1 Thinopyrum elongatum | reverse complement strand
TATTTAATTAAATCCAAATTATCCAAAACAATAGAAATACTTTTTATACTCAGAGAGAGATAGCCTTAGTGTATGACATGTGGGTCCCAGAGGCTGACTCAGTAGCCCAGTCAGCAGATCTTATCCAAAGGAATAGTAACAGGGACCCCACCTATCATACTCAGAGGGGCTGACAGTAGTTTATTTCTAATTAAACAGAGTTGATTAGTTGCGGGCCCCATCTGTCAGTGCCTATTTAGGGTAGTTCAATTAGTGCTTAATTAAACCAGTTGGTTAATTAGCGTGTGGGGCCCGATTGTCAGTGACACACTGTGCCACATCAGCGGGTTGACTTCGGTCAACGGGGCCATTAGGGGCCCCCGGGCCTACCAGTCAGTGGCATTGGGGTGGCCCCAGCGACGCCACGTCGGAGCGGCCGACGGCGAGGCTCCGGCGAGCCAAAACGCGGCGGCACGCGTCGGGCGTGGTCGGGTTTCGCGCACAGGGCGCCATCTCGAGCGCAGCCAGGCTCATTCGAACGAGCAGACGGCGACTAGTCGATTTATGGTGGTGGCGAAGGCGGCGGTGGTCGGAAACATCGGCGGCGAGTTCGCATGCGGCGGCCGGAGTCGGGCGAGTAGGGATCCGGCGTTCCAGCGCGCAAACGAGCAAACTAAATAGCCAGACGGTCTCTACGCGTCGCGGCAAGCGTGACGGTGGCACGCACGGGACCCAAAGGTCACCGTGGCTACACCGGCGATGAGTACAGGCGTGATGGGTTCGGCCATGGTGGCAAGGGTGGCTACGGGCACGGATGGAGAGGGGAAAGAGGGGGGTTACGGCGCGGTGCTTACCGCGGTTCTGTAGTTGTCCTCAAATGGGCTCGGGGAAGATTGACGGCGACGAATTGAGGCGGCGAATGACGGTGGTCGTAGGGGAAGAAGGCGAGGCAGTCCGACGATGCAGAGCTCCGCGTCCCTCGTACGTGGTCGAGGACGAAGTGGCCGACGTCGGCGATTCCAGTGGACGGGTCAGAGGCCTTGGGGCCGCCGGTGGCCGCGGGATCTGCAGCGGCGACAGCGTCGGGTGAGGGAGAGGGAGAGAGCGCGAGCGAGGGAGAGAGGGAGAGGAGAGTGACGAGGGCGTCCAGGGGGGAGGGACGGGGCGCCAGGCTTATCTCCAGGGCTACCTGCCCTGGCGTCGTGGCAGACAGCGGGCGGCGCGGCGAGCAGCAGCCATGGCGGCGGCGACACGCGAGGGGAGCAGGTGAGGAAGGCCCCAGCTGGGCTGGGCCGGCACTGGGCCTGCGACAGGTAAGGCCAGGTAAGCGGGCTTCTACCTTTTCCATTTCTGTTTTATGTTTTCTCTTTTATTTACTAACAGAGAGAGAGATGGAATTATTTGGGTAACCAAATAGTTTAGGAGAAATATGGGACTAGGCACAATAAATCCCATACAAAATTTAGGCAGTGCCACAATTATTTTGGGGGCAAGTTGAATTGGTTTACATTTTCCAAAATTAAAATAGCACTGAAAAATGCTGAAATGGCACTGATTAAATTGCTACTGTCCATCTTAGCACTTAGGTGATGTTGTTTTCCTTAACAATAAATTGTTTTGGAATATTTGCTAAATGATGAACATTTTTCCAGCAACTTTTGTGCAACTTCAAATTCACTTTGAATTTGAATTGGATTCAGAGAAGAATTTGAAATGAGATATTTATCCAACATGATTTATCATTGCAAATCATGGTGGTTTAGCTGCATCATGATGGATACTGTTACTCATTTACAGAGGGGTGTTACACGTAACCTGAGGATTGTCCTCAGGGCAACTAAGAGAATGTATGTGCTTGAATCTCCTCTTCCAGCTAAACCGGTGGCAGATGCCCCGGAAGATGAACAAAATGTCTGGGCCACTAAGGATGATGATCACAACTTAGTGCAGTGCCTCATGCTAGCTTGCATAAGTCCAGAGCTTCAAAAACGTTTTGAATTCCATAAACCCCGTGATATGATCCGGGAATTGGATGCTCTGTACAAGGAAACCGCAAGGTCTGAACGATTTGATATCATGAAGACCTTGATAGATTGCAAGATGGCCGAGGGCAGTTCAGTTGGCGAACACGTGGTCAAAATGATTGGCTACACTGAAAGGCTTAAAACCATGGAATTTCCACTTCCACCTGGCCATATGATGGACATGTTGCTTTCTTCACTCCCCTCGTCTTACGACGGTTTTATCATGAACTACAACATGAGTGAGATGGAGAAGACACCGGAAGAGGTGCTCGCCATGCTGAAAACTGCGGAAGGAGGACTGCGGAAAAATCGCAAGCAAGTGTTGCCTGTGAATAAAACTGCCAGTTTCAAAAAGAAAGGCAAGCCAAAGAAGGGCAAGGGCGCCGGTAAGACCGGCTCCCAAAGCAACTCTAAGGGCGGAGCCAAGAATGAAACTGAGTGCTTCTACTGCAAGGGCACAGGACACTGGAAGAGAAACTGCAAGAAGTATCTGGAAGATAAGAAGTCCGAGAAAACCGAAAAAGATATAATTGTTATACAAGTTAATGTCATTGACGTTTTGCTTGCTAGCGAAAATTCTAAGTCTTGGGTATTTGATACCGGATCGGTTGCTCACATTTGCAACTCAATACAGGGGCTTCAGAAGGTGCGTAGGCTGGCAAAGAATGAAGTCATGATGCGTATCGGGAACGACGCTGGGATCGCCGCTCAAGCCGTCAGCATTATGCCTCTACGTCTCCCTTCAGGATTTATCTTAGAACTAAGTAACTGTTATTTTGTTCCACTGTTGTGTAGAAACATTATCATCAGATCATGTTTAGTACACGATGGGTATTCATACAAGTCTGAGAACAATGGTTGTTCACTTTATTGTAAGGATATGTTTTATGGATTTGCACCCATTGTCGGGAGCCTTTTCATACTAAATCTTGAATGTGGAAATGATGTCTTTAACGTGAATGCTAAACGCCTTAAGAAGGCTGATACCACCACCACTTTCATGTGGCACTGTCGGCTTGGCCACATTGGAAAGAAACGCATGCAAAGACTCCATAAAGATGGAGTTTTACCGTCCTTTGATTTTGAATCATTTGACACATGTTAAACTTGTCTAATGGGGAAAATGACCAAGACACCGTTCACGGGTCATCCTGAACGGGCGAGTGAATTGTTGGAAATAATACATAGTGATGTATGTGGTCCAATGAGCACAATCGCACGGGGTGGGTATTTCTACTTCATGACTTTTACTGATGATTTGAGTAGGCATGGATATATCTACTTGATGAAGCATAAGTCGGAAACCTTTGAAAAGTTCAAAGAATTTCAGAATGAGGTAGAAAATCATCGTAACAAAAGGATTAAGTTTCTGCGGTCTGATCGCGGGGGCGAATACCTTTGTCATGAGTTTAGCCAACATCTGAGTGACCGTGGAATCGTTTCACAGCTTACGCATCCCGGAACTCCACAGCGAAATGGTGTGTCGGAAAGACGTAACCGAACCCTGTTAGACATGGTGAGGTCAATGATGTCTCTTACAGATCTGCCGATATCTTTTTGGGGTCATGCACTACTCACTGTCGCTTATACATTAAACAGAGCACCGTCTAAGTCTGTTGAGACGACACCATACGAGTTATGGCATGGGAAGAAACCCAATTTGTCACATCTCAAAATCTGGGGTTGTGAAACTTATGTAAAATGTTTACAACCAAGCAAACTCGATCCCAGATCAGACAAATGCTACTTTGTAGGTTATCCAAATGAAACAATTGGGTATTCTTTCTACCAACCCTCCGAGTGCAAAGTGTTTGTTGCTAAAAACGGAGTCTTTCTCGAGAAAGAGTTTCTCGCAAAAGAATTGAGTGAGAGGACAGTACAACTTAATGAGATTAGTGAATCTTCGGCAACCGTTGATATGGCTAAGGAACCGGAAGTAATTCCGCAAATTATCCCTACAACCGAGCCGGAAGTTGTCGCATGTGATGCGGAAACTTCAGACAATGTTGTAACAGAACCGCGCAGATCAGGTAGGGCTATCCAGCCACCTGAGTGGTTTCATAACGAAATCTTCATTCTTGAAGACGATGAACCTGCGCACTACAAGGAAGCAATGGCGGGGCCCAGCTCAATGGAATGGCACAAGGCCATGAAATCCGAAATGGAATCCATGTACGAAAACCAAGTTTGGAACTTGGAAGAACTTCCAGAAGGCGTAAAGCCCATTGGTTGTAAATGGATTTTCAAAAGAAAGACGGACGCGGATGGTAACATTACTATCCACAAAGCTAGACTTGTCACGAAAGGGTTCACGCAAGTTCCAGTAGTGGACTACGCGAGACTTTCTTGCCCGTAGCTATGCTTAGGCCTGTTTGGATATTACTAGCAATTGCTGCTTATTTCGATTATGAAATATGGCAGATGGATGTCAAAACGGCTTTTCTAAATGGAAACCTCAAAGAGGATGTATACATGATACAGCCAGAAGGTTTTGTCGTTCATAAGGATGCTGGAAAGATATGCAAACTTTAGAAAGCCATTTATGGTCTAAAGCAAGCGTCAAGGAGTTGGAACATTCGTTTTGATGAAGTGGTCAAAGAGTTTGGCTTCATCAGGAATGACGAAGAATCTTGTGTTTACAAGAAGTTTAGTGGGAGCGCAAAAGCATTTCTAATCTTGTATGTGGATGACATATTGTTGATTGGAAATGACGTGAATTTTCTTAGCGAAATAAAAGACTCATTAAAGAAGAGTTTTTCAATGAAAGACTTAGGCGAAGCGGCATATGTATTGGGCATCAGAATCTATAGAGATAGATCAAAACGCCTGATAGCGCTTAGCCAATGCACGTACATTGACAAGGTGTTGAAAAGATTCAACATGGAGAACTCCAAGAAGGGCCTTCTCTCCATGTCACCTGGCACAGTGCTTTGCAAGAATCAGTGTCCTCGGACTCTCGATGAGCGAGTACAAATGAATGATGTTCCATATGCCTTGGAAGTTGGTTCTATTATGTATGCCATGCTATATACAAGACCGGATGTTTCCTATGCGCTAAGTGTTAGCAGCCGGTACCAAAGTGATCCAGGATTGGAACACTGGGCCGCAGTCAAGGGTATTCTTAAGTACCTCAGAAGGACCAAGGATTTACTCCTTGTGTACGGAGGTGATGAAGAGCTCATTGTAAGTGGTTACACTGATGCAGGCTTCATGACTGACCCATATGACTTCAAATCTCAATCTGGCTATGTTTTCAGATTGAACGGTGGCTCAGTTGATTGGAAAAGTTTCAAACAGAAGACTGTGGCGGATTCTACGACGGAGGCGGAATATGTTGCAGCTTCAGAAGCCTCCAAGGAGGCGGTATGGATCAAGCAATTTCTTGAAAACCTTGGTGTGGTTCCAAGTGCTCTGGACGCGGTGGAGATCTATTGTGATAATAGTGGCGCCGTGGCTCAGGCAAGGGAGCCAAGTTCGCACCATAAGACAAGACATATTTAACACAAATATAAACTCATTCGACATCATGTCGAAGTGGGTTTAGTGAAAGTACGCAAAGTTCACACGGATCTGAACGTGTCAGACCTGATGACAAAGCCTCTACCACGAGCAAAGCATGAGCAGCACCGGATAGCCATTGGTGTTAGGGAAGCCATGTAATTGGATTATGACTCTAGTGCAAGTGGGAGTCTGTAGGAGATAAGCCCTAGAGGCAGTAATAACAGTTATTTTGTATCTCTAAGTTTGTAATGAATGTTTATGATACATGCTATAACTGCAATGATTCTCGAGTCTACAATATCTACGAGGCTAGGAGGGAAACTCATATGCACGTGTGGTGTAATAAACGGTAAAATGTATTCCTAGTCTTGCCTATAAGACTGACTCAAGTATTGCATGATGATCCTGTTTTCCTGATCATGGGCATGACTATGCCGGCAATTTTAAGGAAACAACGTTAGTAGAACACTTGTGTTGAATCGACCCGAATTGATGTTATGCTATGAGATACATTCGTCACAAGTTAATGGTTAATAACATAGAGATAGTTAATATTTGCATAATTCCTTAGACCATGAGAATATCGAGTTCCTTCGTACTTGCTTCGTGAACTTTGGGGTTTATTAAACATCATCCGTAACTGGGTGGCTATTACGGCGGCTTACGGGTTCACGGAAAGGTATGTCAAGTAACGAGATAGCTCAAGATTAGGATTTGCTCCTCCGACGATGGAGAGATAATCTCGGGCCCTCTCGGTGTCACGGTATCCATCATCTTCTGGCCAGACACAGTGTGATTTGATCACAGGGATGCCGGAATACGGAAACGAGAAAAGAGAACAAAACCGGTAACGAGGTAACTTGCATAGTGGACAAGTTGTTGATCCGCGTGGATGCAGATAAATCTCACCTCGGGTATTTGTAATATATCGTGAAGCAACAGGAATAGCACACGGCAACTGGAGGTTCACTCGAGTAATTATTCGTGTGGGTATAGAGGTCAATATGGGTGTCCACGGCTCTGATGTTGATCATTGATCGGAAATGGTTCCGGGTTATGTCTATACTTCACCGAGCCTATAGGGTCACACGCTTTAGGGTCATCTATCTGCTGAATACTAGATAGGGAGTCTGAGAGAAAGTCACCGTAAAAGTTTCGGAGACAACGGAAACGTTCCGGAGAGAACATCGGAATAGTTTCGGTAAAACTGAAAAGTTGTTTCAGGGTATACCATTAAGTCAAATTAGTTTTGGCACACGTCTGGAAATTCTTGGAGGGTGCCAGAATCGTTCTGGAAACTTCAGGGATTTTTTCGGAAGAAAAACCGGAAATGTTCCGGAGCTGCCGGAACCGCTTTGTTTGCTTTTCGCAGATGAAAATCACTAATCCGGAATTATTCCGGAACGCGTTGAAAATTATTTTAGTGGGTACTGGAAATGTTTTAGGCCCACATAAATATTTTTGGTTCGAACGGACGCTGAAATATGTCGTCGTGAATAATGAAAGTGCTTTTTGAAATACTTTATGGAAAGCCACCTTTTAGGGCTTTTGCAAAAAGGCTTCTAGAAGGGCTTGGGGGGGCCAAGGAAGCCCCTCATGGGGGGCGGGGGGGGGGGGGGGGGGGGGGGGCAAGGGGTGGCCGGCCAAGGGTGGAGCTCCTCCATGGAGCTCCACATGGCCTCCCATTATGCCCTTAACACCCTCATATGTGACCTAATACATGGGGTGTTTTGGTATTTTTTGGAGGCACCCTTCCCCTTGGGATTTCTATAAATAGAGGTGGAGAGGAGCTCTCCACACTCATCCCTTGCTCTCATACACATGCCATAGACTTGTCTGGCTTCTCTCTCCCTTCCAGCGAAATAGTTTCGTAGAGCCGAAAGACTGTCTGGGTTCCGGCAGGAACTAGTTCTGGATGGTGAAGCCCTGCCGGATAGCTGACACCGTATGTGTGCAACCCCGTTGAGAGGTCGTAGTTTCGATCTTTTGCCCGAGGGGCTGTTCGAGTGTCCTCCCGGAGGGCTGTCCGAGTTTCGAGGGTCCTCCCGAAGGGCTGTCCGTGACATCGTCCGAGGGACTGTCCGACCGCCTCCCGAAGGGCTGTCCGACGAAAGAATACATCCTCGCGGTTGGGAGGTTGTAAATCCTAGCTGCGGGGATCTGCACCGACAATCTACACCGACTCTTCTTCCGCTGCGCTACGAGTCGGTACGGATGAGTTCAAACCTTGTATGACATCTCCATAGTGATCCTGGGCGTGCTCGCTGTACCAATTTTTTTTGTTTTCTGTCGCATTCCCCTACAGGTAGAGCTAGGATGCGTCAGAGGGGTGGGCGTGCCGGGGTACATCACTTGCCCAATCTTGTGTTGGCCGACGGTGGCGGCGTCCGTGGACACCGTATCCTTCATGAAGGCTCCGTCGCGGTGCCCTTACTCCTTCCAATTGCTCCGGGTGAAAACTCGATCTTTGGGATCGGATGGTGGCGGCTATCAGTGGTCGTCCCCTTATAGGAGGCACCATCTTGGAGTCCTTATTCCGTCGTTTTCCGTCTCACCTCTCCTCGGAGGATTGGAGGTCTCCGTTGGCTCCAAGCGGTTCGTCCTTGAGCATATGTAGTGGCTTGGTAGTCGTTGGGGTGGTGTGGCGGTGCTCGGCATCCTTGTATCTTGCCTTGGTGTGTGTGTCGTGTGCGTTGGTGGCGTGAGATTGTATCGTGGTGCTTGTGGATAGTTGCTTTATATATAAAATGAGGCGAAAGCTTTTTTTCGGTTAAAGTGAAGAACACAACAGAATTGCAGATTACAGATTCGACCAAATGGAAAATTATTTTCATTTGTTTGTAGAATAGCAACACGATTAAAGAAACTGGCTAGCTAAGGAATAAACCAACTAGGTTTAGTTGAGCACCCCGGAGGACCATCGTCTTTGGGCGATGACTTGTAAACACATTCCAACTTGTTATCCTGCATGCTGTAGCAGTAGGCCGCCGTGCCGCATTCCGGCTTGTTTTTGTAGCAGCCGACCGCCGTGCCGCATTGATACTTGTTATTATCGTAGCAGCAGGCCGCCGTGGTAGAAGCCCAGGGCGTGTCATGAACATAGTAGATCCAAGTTCCGCTCCCGTTGGCGCCGTCGTTTTCCCTAAACGTGGCGTGATATCCATCCAGGAACAATTCGTAGTTACCAGCATCGGTCACCCTGCGCCAGGCGAGCTGCCCATCGGGAGCAGAGACCAACTGGAAGATGGTGAAGGCCACCGGCCGGGACGACTTGACGGTGGTCCTGACCAGAACCAGCTTGCTTGGCAGCGCAACGAGGTGGGCGTAATCGAACTTCTCCATCCTAATGCCGACGGCGTACATCTTATTGGAAAACATGGTCGTGGCCGGCGGGCTCTGGACCAGCTGGAGGGCGTCGAGCGTGGTGGCGTCGAACACGGCCATCTGGTAGTTGTTGTGCTGCATGCCGAACATCCTGCCGTCGTCGTATGCCAAGTCGAAGTAGCCGAAGCCCGTGTGGTTGGGCTTCCCCACCTTGGTCCAGGCCGCGTCTCCGGGGCGGCAGAAGAACATGCCCGCCTCCCGGTGCATCATGTGGTACATCATGACCGTCATGCCGGTCGCCGCCGGCGGGCCGGGCGGGAGGTGGACGGCGAAGCGTAAGCAGTCCGTGAAGTCGAGGTAGTTTGCGAACATCCAGCCATTACGGACCGACGTTTCCACGTCGTTGCAGTCCACGTATCTTACGCGCCTGACCACGTCGCTGCCCACCTCGCGGAAGGCGTTGAGCCCGGGCAGGGCCACCGTGGCGCCCGTGGCCAGGTGAGAGACGTGGCAGGAGGCGTCGCGGACATGGAAGACGATCGACCAGCCGCGCGCCAAGGGGAAGACGAGCCGCGCGGCACGGGGACGGGGGAGCAGGAGGCGCGGCGCTGGCCCTGACGCGGCGCGCCATGCCCGGCACACGGAGCGGAACGCGGTGAGCCCGGTGACGGCGTCGCGGGACCTCCGCGCGATGATGGTGAGTAAATCGGAGGGGAGGTTCAACCAGTCCGGTTGTTCCTCCTGGGCCGCCATTGCTCGTACGCCGATTCAGGCCAAGATCAACGCAAGACACGACGGCCGTTGTGGAACAAGATCGGCCGATACACACGCACCAAGTTAATAATATCTGATTCCCGAAAAAAAAAAAGTTAATAATGTCTGTGTAGCCAGACCAGATGGTACGATCTCAAAAAATAATCAGAACGCGAACCAACCTGTGGTTGGATGATTAAAGGGACAGTGGTATTCCCAGCCTCCAGGTTCAAGTCCTGATGATCGCATTATTCCTGGATTTATTTCAGAATTTCCGGCGATGTGCTTTCAGTGGGAGGAGACGTTCCCGTCGACGATGAGGCGTCTGCGGTGACTTCGTAAATCTCAAGATGATATGCCGGCTCAGTCTTTCGGAGGTGCTCATAGGGGTAGGGTGTGCGTGCGTGCGTTCATAGGGGTGAGTGTATGCGTGTATGTATGAGCGCTTGCGTCTGTGCTGTGTTAAAAAAAAAATCAGAACAGATGCTACGACTTCTGTAACATTTTTTTTTTACAATCAATACCATGATATATTTATAGTAGTGAATTGTACATGGTAGAGATGCATAAGCTGACAACAGCGAATACAAAATAATGTCTAAAAGGAACGAGCAAATCTTCGAGATCTTCAAACTCTTATTCTTCCCTGACACAATCTTATATACTTTCCTGATGGTAGCTATAGGAAAATAACAAAGGTATCAAATCATAGACCTGTGAATACCAACGAGAGTTCTCCCATAGTTTTAATTTGAGCCACAATGCCAAGACTGTGATGCACGCATACAACCATTAAAGTAATCAGCCAACATCGGCAGGAGTACCAACACCAGTATTTCAGGGACAAAAAACCGAACAGCCATGTCAACTTCGCTGGGAGCCGAGAGTACGAATCACCATTGTCGAGGACGTAGCAGCCGGGACAAATATTGCGAGGACAATCCTCCTCGCGGCGACCATGAGGAAAAATCCAAAACCGATCTGATGAAGCAAGATCTGAAGGACCATACCTAGACAATTTTAATCTTCCAACACCACCATTGACGTCGGGAAGGAGATCTCGTCGTCGAACGAAGGGATGAAGATTACTTATTATAGACGATGCCATCTCCAAAGAAGAGGAAGACGACTACCAAAACCCTAAACTAATCTAATGAGAAAACGCTATTATTATTAGGAACTCCACTCATAGATCTGGTTCCCCACCCCTCCCGGCGCCGACGAGGCCGGCCGGACGAGGGGGAACCAATCTATGGTGGAGGCGGAGGTGCTTGACGGCGGCTAGGTCTTTTCCCAGGAGGAAGTGCTTGGCGTTAGGGCGACTACAAACTCTGCGACATCCTTTTACTTCAACAAAATATGTACACTTCCACAATCTGGGATCGCTCCGCTGTTGGTTTCATTGTTGCTGTCATCAAGTATGCGGCAAGAGATCTCTCATCTGTGACTTTCAAACATGTTCGTCGACACTGTAATGTTGTAGCACATGTTTTAGTTAAATCGTGTGTAGACTTAGTTAGTCTTTGTGTTTTTCATTCTGCTCGGAATTGTATCCGAAAGACTATTTGTAACTTTGTTGGGTATCTTGATATGCAGCTGTGGTCAAAATGTGAAAAAATAAATTGTGTGTGGGTATCAACATGCATGCGTATATTCGTAAAAGTAAAAAATAATTAGTATCATATTTTGTATTATTTGGTCACCTTAGTTTGTATAGAAAAATTAGTCGTCAAAACGTGTGACCTGTGTTATTTAAAAAGAATAGATATCTTGAAGAGTAAAACATTAGGAAAATACATAAGAACGTCATAATTATACATACAAACCTTTGGGACGATGTTTCGTATTATTTGGCTGTACCTGATATCTTAAAAAATTTATAGTATATACCCTTTTGTTTCATTAGGTATATACATACCCTTGTGTGGGTATTGAAAGTACTAGTTATCGACTAGAGGGAAAGGGGGGGGGGGTGGGGGGGCGGGGGGGGGCGGGGGGGGGGGGGGGGGGGGTGAATAGGCGATTTTTATGAAAGTCTTCAAGACAGGCAGTGTCTTTGAAGACAGACAACCAAATACAACCTACACAGTATGTAGCGAAAGATAAACTACACTAGCCATGCCATAGTCTAAGAAATAGTACAGAGTAAACACGAAGACAGACAGTAGCTATGTAGAGTGGATCAGACTAGGAAGACAGAATGAAGCCAAACAAACAAACAGACAGAATGTCTTCACACAGTGAAGTCAAACAGAGCAGGCAAATAATGACTTGACGAAGCAAAACTGTAAGTAAGGGATAGACTGATAGAACTAGTTGCTTGACGAAGACAAGGATTTTGTAGACCAGTTCCAGTTGCTGTGACAACTATACGTCTGGTTAGGGAGGCTGAGATTGAAATCAGAAGACCGCATCTTCACCTTATTCCCCTTGAGCTAAGGACACTTAGTCCTCGCCCAATCACTCTGGTAAGTCTTCAAGGTAGACTTCCAAACCTTCACAGACTTCATTCACCGGCGATCCACAATGACTCTTGGATCCTCAGAACGTGACGCCTAACCGACTGGAAGATACACAGTCTTCAAGTGTAATAAGTTTTCAGATCACGCGGACAGAAAGACTTCAGTGATGCCAAACACTCTTTGGGCTCTGGGTGTTTTGGGCTTTGTCCTCGCAAGGTTTCTCTCTCAAAGGCTTCGGAGGTGGGTTGCTCTCAAACGACAAAAGCCGTGCACTAATTCTGAGCAGCCACCAATTTATGGTGTAGGGGGTGGGCTATTTATAACCAGGAGGCAACCCGACATGCTTTGTCTGAAATGACCCTGGGTCACTAAGGAACCGACACGTGTCCAACGGTCGGATTTCAAACACACGCGGCAACTTGACTTGGGCTACAAGCAAGGCTGACTCATCCAACTCTGGATAAGATTTTCTCTCATTGTCTTCACTCGAAGACATAGGAATTGGGTTGAGCATCACATCAGTTTTCTGACTTTGTTCACTTGGATCTCACATAACAGTTCGGTGGTTCCTATGACTCAAGAAAGAAGAAAATGAAACTACGAAAGAAACTATGTCTTCGCACTCAATTGTCTTCAAGTGAATGTCTTCACACGTCATTATCTTCGATGTGTATGTCTTCATGAACCACCATTGTCTTCAATGTCTTCATACATTTTTAGGGGTCATCTCTGATAGGTAAACCGAATCAATGAGGGACTTCTACCTGTGTTCTCCTGTAATTCTCACAAACACATTAGTCCCTCAACCACGTTTGTTGTCAATACTCCAAAACCAACTAAGGGTGGCACTAGATGCACTTACAATCTCCCCATTTTTGGTGATTGATGACAAACTGGTTGAAGTTTTCAACGGGGATAAAAATATGTGAAAGTTAAAGAACGTGGTCATTGGCTTCATGAAGTTGAAAGGGCTCTCCCTGAAGATGTGCATATAAGTAGTTTGCCTTTGAATGCAAATGCACATTGCAGGTTTTGCTTTGTGGAGATCTCCTTCATTTCATGAAGACAATTCATCGTGCATACAAAAATGTATTGAAGATAATGACATGCACAATGAAAAATGGGCGTCTGCAGAATGACTTCATGCGCATAAGATAGAAATTTAACCACGCAATAAAAGATAGCAGCAAATGTAGCAGACGTCCCATCTGGACTTAAGTGTTACAACTCAAAACCATCAGTTCAAAAATGAGAGTTGCAAAAACTTAACAAAAATAGGCACCCGACCCATATAGACCCGCTTGAAGACTATCAACCCATATGCTTCTCCCCCTTTTGTCAGGAATGACCAAAAAGGAGTGAAGACTTAGAGTGTCTAAGCATTCCCATGAGGTGTTGGTGAAGATGTTGGGGCAGCCGGGTCGATGGTGGAGTTTGGTGGTGCAGTTGGGCCTGATGCAGAATCGTGATGCAGTGAAGCCATAGCAGGTGAAGTGGCGTCGTCCTCCTCATCAATAACTCGAGCAACAACCGTTGGAGCTGATGAAGAGTAGTCTGAATCTTCAATAGACGGAATGGGACGCCAGCTTGCTGATTATGGAGGCCTAGAGTCAAACTTGAATCTTTCAGTGAAGCCATCTGCAGTGAGTTCATCTTCAGAGCAGAGTGAGGCTCTTCCAGGCACACCGACAAGCTTCATGAGCAACAAAGGAATTCTTGGTGGAGAGGTTGCGAATGCGATTGACATCCACAAGAAGACTTTGCATCTGACGCTTCATCCAGTCATGATGCCTATCCTGCTTCTGATGAAGAGAAACTAGAAGTTCTCTGTTATTTAGAACACGAGCACACTTCTGAGGCCTTTGAGGTACTGTGCTGGTTGTCGCATCAGTGTTGGCACGATGCGGCAACCTGAGCTGATCGACAAGGGGACCAGCAGTAGTAGGAGTGGAATTTGGTACATGAATGGCTTCAATAGGTGCTGAGAAGCTTTGGAAGGCAGCATAGTCCTCACGGACTGGTTCCTTGGCAGGCTCTAGATATATGGCTTTGTGAGACATATCAACTTTAGGCAATAAGACAATGTGATTGCGCGCTGAAGCTTGATAGTTGATTGAGGAACGAAGCTTAATTATCCGCATGATCCATGGTGCATAGAACTTCTGGCCAAATAGATCAATGCCTGAAGCCGCCAACTACCTGATGAAAAAGTCATGAGTGTTGAAGCGGATGCCATTGAGAATGTAGAAGACCAATGTCTTCATTGTGCCTTCAATCTTGGCATTAGGAGAGTGCCCTTTAATTGGCCACAGAGTATGCCGCACAATGTGGTTGATGGTGCGAGGCAAATACTTGAGGTCATTGACGAAGAAATGCGTTGGGTACTCAGCATCTACATGCAATGGCTTCATCATACTTAGCATTTGACTCATGTTGGGCTCTGGCTTCTGGAAGATGCTTTCAATTTCTTTCTCATACAGCTGAAAACCTGGCTCATAAAGATCACCAGGAGTGGAGAGGGAAGTAAGCTCGATGAAATCTTGAGCTTTGGCTTCATGATGAACATCTTCGTACATCCACTCAAAGACCCATGTCGTCGGATCCTTGTTGTAGCCTGATACATGTAGAGTGGCATAAAATTGGAGCAGAAGCTCTTCATTCCAGTGCTCCTTGTCGACGACAAAAGGAAGCAGGCCAACATCTCTGAAGCAGTCAAGGGCTTCTTCCAGACATGGCAGCCCAGCCATGGCATCACAGCAGAGGCGCTTGTGAGGGAAGATCCTGTCCTGGTTGTAGAGGATGCATGAGTAATAGCTTCGCTGAAGATGACTCTCGAGTCTGTCAGAAGTAATCTTGGGCTTCTTGTATGGGTTCTTGGCCATGTCAATGAAGGCGTTATGCTCTTTGAAGCGT
The DNA here is from genome assembly GCA_011799875.1 of Thinopyrum elongatum. Lineage (NCBI taxonomy): Eukaryota > Viridiplantae > Streptophyta > Magnoliopsida > Poales > Poaceae > Thinopyrum > Thinopyrum elongatum. The sequence continues at coordinate 75,947,077 of CM022302.1, read as the reverse complement.
AACACGCTGAAGGAATGCTCAGTAGTGACAACGCTGGGAAGCCTTGGCAATCTGGGCTTTGGCTTCTGCGTCTGAGGCCTTTGTTCGAGATGATAATCATATTGGGGCCCAGGAGCTTCAGGAGGTGTCATAATGGGCCATCTGACACTGATCAGCTCACCAGCTCGATAGGCCCTTGCCATCGTGTGTGGAACTGGTGGTGCAGCAGCAACATCCGATGTGGATGGCTGAATCTCTTTAGTGGCAGAAGGGGCTTCAGTCTGAAGAGTGGCTTCAGGCTGCGCATTGGCTTCGGCCATGACAGCGTCATTGGCTTTAGAATGAGTGGCAGTAGCAGCATCTGCATTAGCTTCAGAGGCTTCAATTACTGGAGGGTCAGGCACAATCACATCTGGAATCACACTTGGTGCAGCAGGGGGAATAACTTCTCTGTCTTCTTCTTCTCTTTCATCGGCTGATGGAGCCGGAATATCTTCAACCTCTTTGGCTTCAGACTCTTGAGCAGACTCTGAGGGGATGGCTTTAGGAAACACTTGATGTGCTACTAAGCTTGTGGCATGCACATCCTTCTCAGGAATGCTAGACATGGAGACCGTTGGCCTTGGGCCTCTCCGAAGCCTTCAGAAAGAGGGCAAAGCTTGCGATGATGGAGTAGTCTTCTCCATGTCTTCTGGTGTTGCCTGGGGTGTCTCAAGGACCGGGGTGGCGACTTGAGCAGGTGGAGTGCGCGGTATGACTTCATGGAGAGGGGAGTTGGGGTGTTGCTCATCCCAGAAATCATCTTAAGTGATTGGCGTCGTGGGACCGCCAATACTAATCTGTTCACTGGTCGTGGGAGCAGGCGATGATACAGGTTTTTGCATGAGCTTGGGAACTTAAGGAAGGACTTCATCATCATCATCAACATTGTCTTCACGACCAATGTCTTCTGTTGCGATGATGTCAGCAGCTAGGATCTCTTCAGAGTCTTGGGCCTCTGTGGGAGCAGGCGCATGTACAACAAGTCTTCTTTTCACGGTTGGAGGAGGCAGGTAGGGCAACTGAGATGGGCTCAACTAGCAGCGGCTCTTCAGGAGCATATGAGGCAGTTGGTGCTTGAGCCCTTTTTGAAGCCTTTGAAGGCTTTGTCTTCAGCCTTTTTTGAGATGGAGCGGCATCAGAGGCTTCTTGATGCTTGTGCTTCTTGGCTTCGGCCTCTGCCTGCTTCGTCCTCTTCCTTTTGGAAGCACTTGATGGAACCTTAGGCTTTGAGACAGTCATACTAGTAGGGAAGATAATGCTTGGCCTTTCCTGCCTTGGAGCTTCAGCTTCATCTTGTGTTGGCTTCTTCTTCTTAGCAGCCAACTTGGGGTCACTACTAGGGAAAACCTTATACATAGAATCTTAGCAGCAGCGCGGGTCAGGAAGAGGCGCTACTGCTAATTAGCAGTAGCGCGGGCCCAAGACAGGCGCTACTGCTACCAGCTTAGCAGTAGCGCGGCTCGGTCTAGCTACGCTGCTACTAAAATTGACCGACCGTTCCCGCCACCCTAGGTTTAGCAGTAGCGCGCCCGCCCTAACCGCGCTACTGCTAATAAGATAGTAGTAGCGTGCTTTTTTTGCAGGTCGCTACTGCTAATTTTGAAACTGGCCACATGGCGGGCCCCGCTTAGCAGTAGCGCGTGTGCCGAAAGCTCGCTACTGCTATCTTATTAGCAGTAGCGCGTTTTGCGCCCAGCGCTACTGCTAAGCCGCAGCCATACCACCTTTTTCCTCCCCCCTCCCCCTCCCCCATCCTCTCTTCCTCACTTTCCCCTAGCTCCCACCTCCTCTCTCCCTCACTTTGCTTCTTCCTCACTACTACTCCCCCCCATTACTCTCCTTCTTCTACCTACCTTTCTCTCTCTTTATTACTCCTAGCTAACTACACCACCTCCATTAATGCATCTCCTTTCTCTTTTTCCTTCCCCCTCCACTAGTTGAACTTGTCTCCTCCCAAACTAGCTAGCTAGGTAGATGTAGCATTTAGTGAAGTGACCTATGTACCCCCTAACTAGATCCAGCCTTGTCAAGAAGAGCTTTGTCCACTTTTGATCTCCCTAACTACATCATCATCTCACCGTGCTCGATCTCGAGATAGGTGATTAAAAATTTATGCTTTTGCAAGAATGGAAATATGTGTATGTGTGTGTGATATGACATAATCGGGCGATATGATGGAAATTGTGTGTGTGGCATGAGTTGATGCCGAATTGTGCTTGTGAGTTGCCTATGTTTTGCCGAAATGTCGATTTATTTTCGTTTCGGCGAATTCCGGGCAAACTCTATATGTCCTATTTTTAGGGAAGGTCATGCCGAATTTTTGTATGACTTTGATGCATGCATGCATTTTTATAATCAATTTGTTTATTATTACCGTGCAGGCGTTCATGATGGTCAGTGGAACGATGGTGGACAGGTGGTTGCGGTCGGCGGTGCAGGACATGAAAGAAAATAACCTGACAGAGGTTTTATGTCTATGTCGAAGATGCAAAGGACGAGTTTGGCTCGACCCCTATGACGATGGTCGTGTCGAAGCGCACCTGCTCATGACTGGTTTCATGGATGGCTATACTCGGTTGATAATTGAAGATGAGGATGATGATGTAGAGGACGCCGACGGGGCAGGCAATGACGACACGGGGCAAGATGAAGAGATGATCGATAATGGCGGCGGAGAAGGGGCCGGACATGGCGGCGGGGATCGGGCTGGACATGGCGGCGAAGAAGGGGCCGGACATGGCGGCGGAGAGAACGTGGACTCCACGTCGCAGAATTCGTCGGTACTAAGTTCAATCGTGCGGGACCCTCATGTTCAAGCACTGCTTCGCAAGGAGATGAGTACTGAGAGAGCTGCTTCTAGAGAGGAGGCCAAGCTACAGCAACTGGTGGTAGACTCGAACACTCCATTGTATCATGGTTGCAATCCTGAGGTGACCCGCTTGAGTTTCACGCTCGAACTCCTGAAGACAAAGGCTAAAAACAAATGGACCGACACTAGCCTCAATGAGCATCTCAAGTACCTAAAGGATGTTCTTCCCGCGGGGAATCTATGTCCTACTAGTGTTGATGAGGCCAAGAAGATCATGTGCCCTCTTTATCTGCCGCACGTTAGATACCATGCATGCATCAACGATTGCATAATTTATCGGAAGGAGCACGCAGAAAAAACAAGCTGTCCGGTGTGCAATGCTTCTCGATACAAGAAGGCCAGGAAGAAATCTCCCCAGAAAGTTGTATGGTACTTACCGATCACTCCCCGTCTCTAGCGGTATTTCATAGATCCCAAGGAAGCAAAGCTCATGCGCTGGCACGCGGAGAGGAAGAATCCCGACGATGGAGATGATCCGAAGCTGAGACACGTTAAGGATGGAAGCCAGTGGAGAGCGTTCAACGGCGAATATCGGTATTTCAAATGTGATGCAAGGAACATCGTGCTCGGCGCGTGTACCGATGGCAACCAGAACACCAACCATAGCACATGGCCCGTGTTTGTATGGATGTACAACCTCTCCCCTGGTTGTGCATGAAGTCGAAGTGCATACACATGAGCATGCTGATTCAAGGGCCGAAACAACTAGGAAATAATATTAATCTATATCTGGGGCTACTTCAAGAGGAGTTAGACACGTTGTGGAAAACACCGGACAAGACATGGGACGCCAGCAAAGGCGAGTATTTCTATATGAGAGCCGCGCTGATCATGACGGTGCACGACTATCTCGGTTACGGATATGTCGCATGCCAGGTGTGCCATGGATATTGCGGATGCACGCGGTGCATGGATGATACGACGTCTCAGCAGCTAACGTCAAGGAAAGATGACAGGTCTGGGAAAATCGTGTACATGGGGCATCGAAGATGGCTCGAGAAGGACGACCCGTGGAGAAACCGTGGAGATCTATTCAATGGTGAGGCTGAGCATCGAGGACCTCCACGTAAGCCGGGAAAGACGATGAAAAAGGCACCGGAGCCGCTGCTGAAGGTATGGAAGACGAGGTCTATTTTCTGGGACTTGGAGTACCGGCACAAACTCGACACACCTCATTGCCTTGATCAAATGCGTATCTATAAGAATGTCCTTGAGAGCTTGCTTGCGACACTGATGAACATGCCGGATAAGACCAAGGATGGGCCGAAGGCAAGAAAAGACTTGCAAGATTTGAAAATTAGGGAAGATCTGCACATGCCGCCCCGTAAAAAGTCAGAGGAGACAGAGACGGAGACAGAGGCGCGGGAGAAGAAGGGCAAAAAGTAAAGGAAGAGGATTATTGCCCCCCTTCTTGCTTCACCTTAAGTCCGGCTGAGATCGATCAATTCTTCAAGTGCCTTGCCGGAGTCAAAGTTAGTTCTGGTTACTGTGGCAAGATATGCAGATATCTAGACACGAAGAAGAAAAGGTTCAGCGGGATGAAGTCCCATGACTGTCATGTGATGATGACGCAGATACTACCTGTTGCCCTTAGAGGGATAATGGACAAGCACGTCCGTGACACGCTTATTGGTCTCTGCAACTTTTTCGACGTCATCTCTCGAAAGTCGATCAGTGTGAAGCAGCTCCGAAGGCTACAGGAAGAGATCGTTGTGATACTAAATGAGCTTGAGATGTACTTCCCGCCCGCGTTCTTTGACGTCATGGTGCATCTGTGTGTCCATATTGTGGACGATATAATAGACCTGGGGCCGTCATTCCTGCACAACACGATGCCGTTTGAGAGGATGAATGGGATCATCAAAGGATTCGTTCGTAACATGTCCCGTTCGGATGGAAGCATCATCCAGGGCTATCTGACACAAGAGTGCATCTCTTTCTGCGAGAATTTTCTATATGGTGCAGACCAGCCGCCTGGTGTTGGTTTGCCCGTTAACAAGCACGATGGGAGGCTCGAAGGAGAAGGTCACTCCAACGGTCGCAGGGAACTGCACGTGGCCTACTCAGATCGATGCAACGACTTTGACAGAGCAAACTTGGTAATGCTACAACACCTAGACCAGGTAGATCCTTTCATGGCACTGCACAAAGAAACTATCGCAAAGAAGTATCATGACCGGGGGGTATGCAGGACGGACGCCGAAGTTACTAGAGAGCACAACTCCACTTTCCTGCATTGGTTCAAAGAGCATATTATTGCTAATCCCCCGGAAGAGGGCTCTAAGGACGGATTGCTCATATACGCCTTAGCACATGGCCCCTCGCCCAACCTCGTCACCTATCAGGCATACGATATCAACGGATACACGTTCTACACGGAGGCCAAAGATATGGACAGTGATGATCAGAACTCAGGGGTGACAATGGAATGCATGACCGGCAGCAACAACGGCGCAACTGAGAGATTTTACGGAAGGGTCGAGTAGATCTGGGAGCTTGACTACTCTGGACTGCACAACGCGACGATGTTCCGTGTCAGATGGGCTAAGAATGTCGAAAGAGAAAACCGGTATTTCACTACCATGACTATACTCGACGCCAAGAGCGCTACCGTAAACGCTATCGCAAAAAACGAGCCATGGGTACATGCTAAGCACGTGACACAATGCTTCTTCATAACCGACCCGTGCAATCCCAGCCGTGTTGTCGTGAGGAGAGGCAAAAGGAACATCATTGGAATGGATGGAGTTGCCAACGAGGAAGACTATGACCAGTACGGCAACCCAATGAGGGAAGATGACGATGATGATGAAGTATACGTCAAAAGAAGAATCAATACTACATTACCTAAGAAAGATCGTACTCCATGGAAAAGGAAAAGTCACAATGAGGGGCTCAATTATTCTTTAACAAACAAGAAGGGAAAGAAGCTCACTCAAAAACGAAAACGTCGACGCTGAGGAACCGTTATCGGTCAAATGATGTAATATATATGTTCCTATTTTGTGTACACACTTAACCATTATGCATGGGTCAAATGATGTAATATATATGCTCCTATTTTGTATACATACTTAACCGTCAAATTATGCAATATATATCGCCTTAGTTATATACATTATATCACCTTCTCTTCGTTCCTGCTCTTGGAAAAAAGGAAAAGAAAAGAAAAGAAAAAGAAGAAAAGAAAAGGGAGAGAAAATAAAGGAAAAGAAAATAGAAGAAAACAAACAGGAAAACTGGTATAGGTACTGGTTATAGCAGTAGCGCTTTTCTGAAAAAGCGCTATAGCTAGTCAAACTAGCAGTAGCGCCTTCTGGAGAAAAACGCTATAGCTACCTATGATAGCAGTAGCGCTTTTTGGCTAAACGCGCTATAGCTAACTTAGCTATAGCGCGTTTTTCCGGAACGCGCTACTGCTATGTTGACTTGACCCCCCAAATCCCCAATCCTCTGCTTCTTCCCGCCTCTGCTTCTTCCCCCAAATCCCCACTCTCTCTTCCTCCCTCGTCGCCGCCGGAACCCTGCCCTCGCCGCGCCCCTGCGCTCGCCCCCGACCCCGGCGCTCGCCCCCGTCCCAGCGCGCGCCCCGACCCCCCGACCTTGCCGCGCCCCTGCGCTCGCTCCCGGCGCTCGCCCCCGACCTCGCCGCGCCCCTGCGCTCGCTCCCGGCGCTCGCCCCCGACCCCCTGCCCCCGTCCCGGCGCACGCCCCCGACCCCCCGACCTCGGCCGTCGTCGGGCCTGCCTCCTCGCCCCTGCACCCTCTGTAAGCCCCCCACCGCTCCTCCTCTCTCTGCTAGCTAGGGTTCTTCGGTTAATTTAGTTAGGTTTTAGTTAGGGCAGTAGGTTAATTAGGTTATCTATTTAGTTACGAATTTAGCTAGGTATCAAACTAGTAGGTTAATTTGGGTAGGCTGAATTTTTTTAGTTGCAAATCACTCTTTCTTCCTTTTATATGCAAATTTGAAGTGGACATGTGATATGTGGACATGTGATTTGGACATGTCATATTTGGAATTTGGACATGTCATATTTGGACATGTGATGTTTGGAAAATGATGATTATGTGCAGGGTAAATGATCCGAGTGGCCTATGTTTCACCGGAATGTTGATTCATTTCCGTTCCAGTGAATTTCAGGCGCTCGATATGTCCACTTTTTAGCAAAGGTCTTGCCGAAATTTTCCGTGAATTTTGGCATGACTTGTGCTAGAAAGTAGGCATATCGAGTGCCAGGATTTGCTGGGAAACGGCATTCCGGCAAACATAGATCTTTTTTTATGTCATTTCTTATTTTTTTATAGTTTTAGAATTAAACGAGGAGACTTAATCATAGGAAACATGTCGAACAACGAAGAAACCGGGCCTTCTGACCAAGATGCAGACGAGATGGATTATGAGGGTGAACAACAGTACCTCGACTTTTTGTCTGCTAAGCACAGTCAAGGTTTGCAGGTCAGCCTCGATGATGGTACTGACGCCGACGGCGCCGGCGCCGATGGCGGCGCCGAGACCGGCGGGGAAGGTACCGGTGGGGAAGATATCGGCGGGGAAGGTACCGGCGCCGATGCCGCTACCGAAAAGAAGAAGCAGAAGAAGCAGAGGATACGAAAACCTAACAAACTCGGCATCGGACGACTGGTGATCACAAAGATGGCCCCTGGCAAGTTTGAGCCATTAGAGCCGGAAGAACCTCGCAAGTGCTATGGGAACCAAGTAGGATGCATCCTATGGGAATGCGCGAGCATCAACGACGATGACTTAAGGAGTAAATAACATTTGAGGCAGTTGCTCCTGACGAAGTTGCACAAGAGATTCAAGTTCCCCGACCAGGATGATAGCATAGAGCAACCGTGGGATGATCCGAAGATGAAAAAGATTAACAATCACGCCATGGGCATGTTCAGCAATGATCTGGCCTCCTGGAAAGGGAGGGTGAAACAAGCTATTGAGGCTGCGGAACCCCTGTCTAAGATTCTGGAGGAAATCCGACACTTACGGAAGAGGAGTTTGAAAAGTTCAAGGACACTTGCGCTACCGAGGCAGCCAAGGTTAAGGCTGCGAAATTCAAGAGCCTTCAGCAAAGGAACACGGGGAAGCATCGCCTCGGAAGCCGTGGCTACCTTGGCAAAAGGCCCATATGGGATAAGGAGGATGCGGAACGTGAAGCCGCGGGTCTCCCAGACCCCTTTGCGAAGTTCACCAACCCCTTGGAGCGTGACTTCATCAGGGCCCGCTACAAGTGGGACAAAGAAAAGAAGGTTTTTTACACGGACCAGATCACGAGGAAATTGATTAGAATACTAGTAATTATTCTTTTACCACCTTACATTTAGCTTCTGATCAAGTCGACTACACATTCATAAATGGTTCATGTTCCTTCTGCAGGAGAAGCAACACCAGCTTGCAACCGAAAGCCCTACTTCGCCGATGAGGCCCAAGTGGGACACCCCTCTCAACCGGGCCTTGAACGAACTTAAGGGACTCCCTTTGGACCAGCGGCCGCAATATGGATGTGTGCACGGCGCCGGAGACGGCGCCACGTGGAAGGTCTTTTACAATGAGGGCCCGGAGGCCAAGAAGCAGAAAAAGAAGTTTAGTCAGGCAGACATCGACGAGAAGGTGAAGCTTGCGTTCGAGAAAAAAGCAGCTGAGGACGCGAAAAAAGCAGCCGAGGAGAAAAATGAGTTGCTACAGCAGGCAGTTGATGCAGCTGTACATGCCTGCAGAAATGATTTCGCTACTAACTTGATCCCGGCTATCATCAACTGGACGAAGGAAAATCCAGACAAGACGGTAGATGATTTCCCCATGCCCAGTTTCGTCGGGAGCAACTCAGTGAACAACACCACCGCACCATCACCTGCTCACGCACCCGCACCCACTCATAGCAGCCCGTCCTCAGTCTCTGGCGCGCTAGGCGGGCCTTCATATTTGGCTGAGCTCGACGCCCTCACGGTAATTACATGTTGCACCAACATATATCTAGAATATTCCATTTGCGTTGCCTTTCGAATGTTTTACGCCGTAGACATGTGTTTGCAGGCCGACGAAACCCCGTGCACCGTACTCTACTTGATCAAAGGCCAGAAGGTGGACGTGGGAAAGGGGGTGATAACGAAGCCCTTGGAACTCATGTTCCACGGCCAGCGGATGCCCCGTGGGCACTTCAGGGTTACCTTGTCGAGTGTGAAATTGGGGCACGGGGATTTGCCTCCTCCAGTACGGCTAGGGGGAGAGGACGATGAGACCCCGCTACGGATTGGAAGCTGCAAGGGTTGGGTGCTGCTATGGCCGAAGAATCTTCTTCGTCTGGAGTCGGCCGAGAGCACACCAAGAACCACACATCAACAAGCAGGTATGGACACCACCACCCCGCCTACGCAATTACCAGCGCCTGTAGTGCCGGGTGAGAGCGGCAGACGACGTGATGAAGGGGGTCCAATAGTGGCTAATGTAATCGCCCCCGTAGAACAAAGAATGGATGATGAGATGGAGGAGGACCCTCTTCGGTTCCTCAATACAGGCGCCTATGACGGTGACTTAGATATGATGAGTCAGCCATATGATGAATCGGGCTATCAGCATGCTGATGAGGATATGGATGATCTGCCCGGGCAGGAACGTCCTAGCAGGGATTGCAAGAAGTCTCTCTTCATGCAATCCTCACAGGACACGCCTGACGATGCCGCCTCAACACAGGCTCAACTAGCCAGGCCGGGTCGTACAGTGCTTAGCCCGACAACACTGGGGGTAGGGGTTAAGGAAGGGTCTGGAAGGTCAACCCCAGAAAAAGGAGAGGAAGAGACCGGGGAAGAGAGGCTCTGCTGCCTACAAACAAGCCAGAGCACATAGCAGCCAGACGATGGATTTTGAAGAGCGTGTACCTGTCAAAGGTGCGGCCATGTTCCATGTCACGGGCGAGCCGATGCTACCGTCGAAACCACTGGAGGCACTATCAGGGGATCTCAGGAGACTGCACGACCATGTGCTGTCGACTGAGAAAAGCCTACTAGCCTCGAAGGATCCAGGATATCCGACATACGCGGCTTGTGTACCTGAGGGGAAGTGCTACGTCAACACACGGCCCGCGGAGGTGTTCTTCCTGCGGTTTGACCATATCTTCGAGATGTTTCTGACAAGGCGGCTCGATTTTACAATCGTCTGCCTTTTTGCGCTACATATGAGCTCCGTCATGAAGAGGGAAGAAGTCTCGCAAATCTGTGTGGCAGATCCATACTACATGCACGGATCCTTCTTGAATCTCGGCGACTTTGAGCGTAAAACTGCTAGGGAGTACCTCAAAAACTTCATGGTACAGAATAAGGACCAGGAAATTGTCCTCATGCCTTATCATCCAAAGTAAGTCAGTGCCGGACAACCCTTTCATACATTTCAATCATTTCTTCTCGCTCATATGGAGAATAATTTGAGGTGTTTTTTCCCCGCAGCAACGGGCGCGCCGTCCTTATCGTTATTTACCCGCGAGTCTCCCACGCCATGTATTTCGACCCTACCAGAAACTACGAGAAGAAGGACTACACCCACATGATGAATATTCTAGATGATGCTCTCCAAGGCTTCAGCTTGAGGGGTGGCCACCTGCAGATCAGGAAACAAAGGCACAAGAAGACGGGTTTCTCGCATAAAACTAACTTCTGCTACATCCATGTCCCAAAACCAAGCAAGAACGATGGATTCTACCTCCTCCATCTCATGATGGAGTTCAGAACGGATCACCAAAAGCTTCGCATGACAAGCAGAAACGATGATCATATCTGCGAGTGGGTAGAATCTCATGGAGAAGCGGATTATAAACTTAGAGATGACTTCTTTCGCATCCAGAGGGACATTGCGACGATCATCATGAAAGAAGTCGTCGATGAGAAGGGGATGTTCCACCATGGCCCTATATCACGAGATGACGTCCGAACTCCCATAGGCATGCAACGTCAGGACCTCACGCCATTCAAGAAGCTAGGGTCCATCCTCGATGATATGGAAGGATGGAACTTCTAGTGATTTACGATGCCGATGATGATGATATGTGTCAGTTGAACTTGTATAGTTTCTGTAGCGATGAAACTTTGTGATGTCCACGGTCCCTACCGAACTTGCGTAACGCTACTTTGTTAGTTTGGGTACGATGACCTGCGTACCTCTAGTTAACTAGTTTGCGTACGATGAAACTGCGTTCATTATTTGTATGTTTACTATATGTTGCATCTAGTTGCTAATCCTTTCTTTTCCGTGTTGCTCAAGTATATTTTGTTGCATATATGATTGTACATTCTCTTGATGAAGATGCATCTCTAACAGGTACCTAGATTCTTGATGGCGAATAAGCAGTGCTATGTCGTGTACAAAGGGAAGGTTCCGGGAGTGTACGACGAGTGGCCTGAGTGTCAGGCGCAAGTGGAGGGGGTCTCGAGCGCTAGCCATAAAGGCTTCAAAAGCAGACAAGAAGCAGAAACTAGTTACTTGAGGTTCACGCTAGCGCGAGAGAGGACTCATAACCGCCGCCTCATGTACTGCATAGTTCCGCTCTCACTCATAGTGATAGCTCTTCTCGCGTATATCATTGTTTAGATGGATGACGATGTAGTTGCAAGTATTCGAGACTTGTATCGCTATTTCCGAGATGATGACGAGAGACCACTTTGTGTTGGATGATGATTATGATGATGACATGATTTGATGAGACTTTTTGTATGTATATGCTATGATTACATTTGTATGTGTATGATGATGACATTTGTATGTGCTAAAGATTATTGTATAAAGCCTGTTCAAATACAAAACAAATATGCAGAAAAAAAATTAGAAACTAATAAAACTAGCAGCAGCACGGCTTAACCAAAAGCACTGCAGCTATTAGCAGCAGCGCGTTGCTGCAAAGCACGCTGCTGATACCGAAGTATAGCAGTAGCGCGGCTCAACACAAAGCGCTGCAGCTATTAGCAGTAGCGCGTTGCTGCAGAGCACGCTACTGCTACGCATGTATAGCAGTAGCACGGGCTATCACGCGCTACTGATACAGGTTAGCTGTAGCTCTGTATCAGTAGTGCGGGACCCCGCGCTACTGATATACCTAAAACCCACGCTACTGCTAGGCTTTTCCCTAGTAGTGGGTCAATGCCTAGATGCCCAAGTGCTTTTCTCTCCAAGGCTTCATTGTGGGCCTGAACACATTTCTCAGCATAATATTTGAGGCGCTCTCGGGAGCCCTTGGCTTCATCACGATGCTTGAGAAACTCAGCCTTGAGGTCAACCATCATCAGCTTGAAGTTTTGAACATCTATGACACTAAGCTTGGCCATGTGCTTCTTGAAGACAGCCTTCTCATGGTCAATTTTGTTCTTCTGCTCAATGACCTTTTGAGCAATGGCGAGCTCTTTAGCAATGCAGCCTTGGAACGTCACACTGATGCCAATGGGCAACTGCAGATCATCAATGGTAAGAGAAGTGTCTTCAAACCATTCATCAATGAAATTGTTCAGTATATCCGCATCAAACAAAGGCAAATCCTTGAAGATTTAACCCTCCTATTTGCTCTAGATCAGCAGCTCAAGGACATCATCAGAGAGATCTTCATCACTGGATAGATCTATTACATCTTCATCATTGCATAGGATGCTTGCTGGAGTGAGGTCTTGCCCTGAGATCTTCTTCTTCCTCGCAGATGTGCGGGACAAGTCTTCAGAATGCACACTGGATTCAGGCGGTGCAGATTTCAATGGCTTCACTCTTGAAGCTTTTGGAGAAGCTGTAGGCTTTGAAGCCTTTGAATTCTTCACAGGCTTCGGGGGCTCTGGAGCTGCAGTTTGTTCCTCATCCTCAGCAGCATCTTCAATGATGGCTCTCTGTGCAGCACAGTGTGCCAGAAAGGAGTCAAAGTCATCAAAGGGGCCAATAAGATTTGGTTCTGCCTCCCGACTGCTATCGGTCCTTGGTGCAGCTGGACCTGGGTTGAAGTCAATCCCAAAGTCCTTGTTTTGAACTACTGAAGCTTTAGCAAATTGGAGATTGGCTTCAAACAGATCATCCTCATGACACCATCAAAGACTGGATGGGTCGGCATTCTCAGGCATTGGTCCTCTGACCATACAAGGAAAGAAGCCTCTCTGAATGGCTTCAGCCTTGGTTTTTGGGTGAAGTTTCCTGTACACAATTTCAGCCCAGGGTGGCCTCACAGCATTCTTGTCTGTGTACTCTGGAGTCACAAAGTGGTACAAAAACCACTGCTCTGCCCAGTATCTGTGAATCCATTGAACTCGAGATTTGCGCTCACCATAACTCTCTTCAGGATCAGATTTGTACAATTCATAGAGATCTGGTGGTAGGTCCTTTGCAGTGTTATCATGGCGCTGTCTGCCACCTTTCTTTGCAGATTTGCCACTTGCCATTGGCTTCACAAGACGGAAAGGCTTCACAGAAGTGATAGGCTTCGCTTTGCTGGTCAGACAAGAACTGGCTTCAGGAGATTCAATGTGATGCTGTAAGAATTCTGCAAATGAATGCAGACTATGAGAACCAAGAGACTCGCCCACGGACATGTATCTGTGACAGCATTAGAGATGCGAGGGAAGGGGAAGAGGTCATATGCATTCTCAGAGGATTTTGAAGATAAATCAGTTTGAAGACATTGGCCTCATAGTGCAAAGACATTCACTTATCGACGTGAGTTGGTTCCAGATTTGTACGAATCCATGAATAAGTACAAGTGAGGAATCTAACTAGTTGAAGCATAAGCGAAGGCACTTTGCAAGTTATGAGATGCAGAGAAGGAAAGATCCATATTTGGAAGTAGTAAAACAGCTTTCTGAAGATTTAGAAAGTTCATCGGATCGAATAAATGGTAAAAACTAAGTTTTTAGTTACCGCTCAAGAACAGATGAAGAACTGCTAGACGAGGCGGGATGGAGGCCAAGCAGTTTGATCTCCCGCGCCCTAACTTGGCGGCGGAAGACACCTACGACAGCGGCGGACGGAAGAGGACCGTGACCGGCGTGATGACGACGACGGAGAAGTCGCGGCAGCGAAGCGCTTTGTCTCCGGCGACGATGGAAGCTAGCGACGGCGCTAGGGTTTGAGCGAGACAGCGAGGGGAGTAAGATTTAATGACAGCAGGGGGCTGGGTATTTATAAGGAAGGGAGCGGTTGAGTGAATTTACTTAGCTGCCCCTGGTGGTTCACATTTGAGGGACACATGGCAGGCATGCAACAGCTTAAATGTTGTGCCACGACCCCACGCGTGCCCCATTTGTCGGGTGGTCATTCCGGCTTCTCCGGATTCAGGCAAAAGGATAGGGACATTAAAAGCTTTTTAAATATTTATCTCTTCATCTTCGACCGACAAGGACGCAGTGATGACGATCGACACATGTCAATAGAATGCATATGAAGATTTAGAGAGAGTAGGAGAGATAAGCATAGATGGGGTAGCGTCCGATCACATTCACTTAGTGCAGAAAATGGCAACTTGAAGACATAGCTATAAGTGAATGCTTTAGAGGACAGAACATGCGTCTGTTGCAATTTTACTGCCTGAGTTGTTCGACCTGAACTTCCCCCAGTGCTAGGTTGAACTTCCACAAATATTGCGCAAATGGGGCTTGCGATATACCGTTGGAAAGCTATGGACACGAGTATCATGACCCAAGTTGAATTTTTGGCAAAATGTAAGTGGTTTAAGAGCAGTTTTGAAAATCGTTTTTTCTTCATACAAAAAACGTGAATCGTATTTTCGATCGCATTTCTAAACCGTTTATCGGAATGAGGCAAATAATATGGCGTTGGAAAGCTGCTGCAAAACCGCTCCTTCCACATGTTGATAGTTTTCTCTAATTCCCTATGGTTAAAGAGTAATTTGAAAAATCGTAAAATTTCGCAAACCGAACAGCCGAGTTCGTATTTTTGATGCCATTTCTAAACGGCTAATCCAATTGACGCAAATGATATGGCGTTGGAAAGATTATGAAAATGCACTACTTTTTCATGTTGAAAGTTTTTTCTAATTTTGAACGGTTTAAGAGTAATTTAGAAAATTGTACAAGTTCCACCGAGTTCGTATTTTTGAGTTAATTTTTTAACCATACGTTCGAATGCAGCAAATGATATGGCGTTGGAAAGCTTGAGGAAGTGCGAAACTTTTTGGTATATATTGTTTCTCCCAATTCCTTACGGGTTTAAGTCAATTTTGAAAATGGCTAAAATGTATTTTCACCGTAATTTCTACAAACTTTATTGGAATGGGGCAAATAATATACCGTTGAAAAGCTACGGAAAATGCGAAACTTTCTCATGTTGATGGTTTTCTCTGATTCCTAGCCGTTTTCAAGTAATTTCGAAAACGGCGAGATCATGCGTTCTGCCTTTATCGCGAAACAGATTCTTCAAAAATGCACCGCGTGAAGAACTTGAACTTCTCGGCATGTCTACTTGAACTTCACTCTGTTTTTCACGTGCTTTTTTTGCTCGTAGCTCTCCATCCACTCACCGGAATTGAGCAAGTGATATACCGATGGAAAGCTGCTGTAAACACGCAACTTTCCCGTGTTGATCATTTTTTCATACTCGCGACGATTTTAAAAGTTTTTCATCTGAAATTCATTCAGTGTAGTAGTTGAATTTCCTGCTGTTTTCACGTTGAACTTCTGTGACGTATTTTCGTTTGTAATTTTCTCATCCATTCGTTAGTGTTACACGTCAGTGTTACACAAATGATATTCCTTTTGTACAAACCTCTCTCACAATAATTTTTTTAACTTTCTCTGACCGAGGACTTGAACTTATAACAAAAAAAAATTGGACCTTGCCTTTTAATTCATTTTTCTCATATTAAACACACACCATGTAGTACATGAACTTTTTCCATTTTTATAATTTGAATTTTTTATTTTCTTTTTGAAATCAAATTGCTCCCAAATAATAAATGAACTTCTTTGTGGATTGAGAGAATTATTTTAAAATGCAAAAAAACAATTTTTTTTGTGTTTTCGAACATGGAAATACAAGGTGAACCTCTCTCGCAAGAATTTTTGAATTTCCCCGGAAAGAGCACTTGGACTTCTTTCAACAAACATTTTAAGCTTTTATTTTTCTATACTTTTATTCTCACCTGAAAATGCATTCCTTGCAGTACTTGAACTTCTCGTTGTTTTCACTATGAACTTCTGTCGCATTTTTGTGTGTACGTCGAATTACACGCAACTGAAGGTCGGACGTCATTTTTTGCCATTTTAAAACATGTAATTGGAGGTCGGACGTCCCGCAATATAAATTCTGAACCATGCATGGAGAAGCACGTGAACTTCTTGCAACAAACCTTCGAAGCTTTTAGTTTTCTATTCTTATATTCTTATCTGAAATGCATTCCGTGTAGTAGTTGAACTTCCCACTGTTTTCACCTTGAACTTCTGTCACGTATTTTTGTTCAACCTCTCTCACAAGAATTTTTGAACTTTCACTGGCCGAGAACTTGAACTTCTAGCAACAAAATTTTTGGACTTTGCCTTTTTTTATTCGATGTTTTCTCATATGAAACTAACACCATGTAGTACGTGAACTTCTGGTTCTTATCTATTTGAACCGCTCTCTGATTTTTTTTGCCCTAACTCCTAAAGCACTCGTCAAAATTGAGCATGTAAATCCTAGGTTTTTATAATCTCTGAACTTCTCTGTTTGTTTAATTTGAACTTCTTAGTTTTATTCTTATAAAAGAAAAAAAATATTTTTAAACAAAGATCATACAACCTTTTTTTTAAATGAACTTCATATGTTAATTTTGCATAGAAAGAAGAAGAATTTTGAGTTTGTTGCATACATCGTACTATTCCGTTTTTTAATATGAAATTATTGATTTTCTTTTTAAAATCAAATTTCTCCAGATTTTTGTAAAATGCAAAAAACGACGCTACCTTTTAGCAACGGGAAAAATCTGAATTTTTTATAGACATAAAACCGCTCCATTTTTAAATTTTTTGAAGCTCTGTGTGTATTTTTAGAAATGGGAAAAATTGGAGTTTTTTTACTAAATGACAAACTTCTTCGTTATTTCGAATCGAACTTCTTGGTTTATTCATTAGGAACGGGAAAATTTCGAGTTTTTCTAATAAATATCGAACTGCTCCTTTTTTTTAAATTGAACTTCTTGGTTTATTATTTAGTAACGAGGAAAATCTGAGTTTTTCATATACATTAAACTACTCTATTGTTTTAAATTGAACTTCTTGGTTTTTTTAATATGGACTTCTTGGTGTTATTCATTTGTATCATAAAAAGTCCTAGTTTTGTAATAAATCTTGTAGTACAGCTCGAACAACTTTTTTCTGAAATTGAACTTCATTCTTTTTTTACCTACAAACAAGAAGAATTCGAGTTTTTTTGTATAAATTGAAGTACTTACTTTATTTAATTTGAGCTTCTTATTTAAAAAAATGAATTGCTCCATTTTTTAAATTTGAACTTCCTGTTTTTACTAAGAAACTTGATAAGTCCATTTTTTTATCTAATGTTTGTCATGCTCTTGTTTAACAAATTGAACTTCTTGGCTTTTACTTTTTCAGGCTTGGTATAAATCTTTTTTTAGAACTATTCAATATTTTGAACTTCCCTGTTTAATTCTTTAGTAATGAGAAAAATCTAAGGTTTTTATTACCGTAGAAGTTCTCTATTTTTTACATTTTATCTTCATAGTTTTTCGTATACATCGAACTACTGCATATTTTCAATTTTGAACTTCTTGATTTTATACTTTAGTAAGAACGAAAATCTGAGGGGGTTTTAAACATTGAACTACTCCATTTTTTAAATTTGGACTTCTTTGTTTTTATTTCTATTAGTAACGGAAAATTCCTAGTTCGGGAATAAAAATCCTAGTTTTTTAATAAGTATCGAGCCATTTAGTTTTTTAGATTTGAATTTCTAGTTCTTTTTCAGCGGAGAAAATCCTTTTTTTAATAAATTTGTGTTGAGATGCTTTTTGTTTTTTCAATTTGACCTTCTTGGGATTGTAATAAATGTTGAACTTCTCCGTTATTTTAATTTGAACCTCTAGGTTTTTTCTAGAAACAACGGAAATCCACTTTTTCTATAAATTTTTGAACTCCTCTATTTTTTTAGTTTGAACTTCTTGGTTTTTTATTTATCAATGGAGCGAAATTCTAGTGTTGTAATAAACGTCGAACTGCCATGTTATTTAAATTTGAACTTTGAGGTTTTTTTAAGAAACAAAAAAAAATCCATTATCTTTTTTAAACGATAATCCGTACATACAAAAATTCCAACAAGATAAGTTGCTACAACAAATGAAAACCAACTCATAATTTTTAGTTGATAGAAAAAATACATTCTCACATGAAGATATAATCGATTCATGGTTCCCATTTTTCAGCGCCATTCTTTCTTGTACACTTTCAGAACATTTTGTTGGGGGAATACAATAATTAGTGCCATACAACATCCCCTTGAACCCCTATCATATATATCTCTGAACTTCACCCATGTTTCATGTTTTTGTGCTCTGTGTTCTTCGCCACACAACACCAAAAAAGCTTTTCACTGTGACATTTTGCTGCAAAATTCATTCAACAGTCATCATGCATTACAAATTCTAGAGAAATCACAGAATGTAAAGAAACAATGGGGAGTAAAATGTTCATACACACAGAAACACATCGACGCATTTGAGTACAAAAAAGGTCCCCGTCCCGGCCCTGTTCTTGTGCGGCAGCCTTCTTCCAGCACCACCGCGATGCACCTCCTCCCTGGTCCCGAGCTCCACCCCCGTCTCCACCACTCCGGCAGATCTCTCTGACCTCCAGTCGATCTCACGGCGGCGGGAGATGCTCTTCTTCCACGGGCAGTGGTGGCGGTTGGACATGGTTGGATGCAGCAGTGGGGAAGAAGCACGGATGAGAGTCTCCAGTGCCACGATAGGAACCGGCGGGTTGGTGCCCTGGTTGCGGCGTCGGGGAAGAAGCACAGAGGGAGGTGGGGGTGGGCCGTAGTGGGTGTTGGAGGTCATGGGGGCGCGTCGCCGGCGGCGTCTGGCTGTGCAGGGAAGAAGGTCGTGGTGGCAGTTGGAGGAAGGTCGCGACGGCAGGTGGAGCAAGTTCGTGCTCATGCAGGCAGCCCGATCCGGGGCGAGGGACGGACGTCGCGGTGCGATCCACGGCGAGGGACGGTGGAGGCGGCCCGATCCGGGAGGGGCGAGGGACGGTGGAGGCGGTGAGGGGCGAGGGGCGGTGGAGGCGGCCCGATCCGGGGCGAGGGACGGTGCTGGCGGCGCGATCCGCGGCGAGGGATGGTGGCGGCGCCAATTGGGGGCGGTGGCGCGTTACGGGCGGCGGCGGCGGTGGCGGCGGTTGGGGGCGGTGGAGCTTCCTGCCCGGTGGGGGGGGGGCTGCGCCAGATCGGTGATGGAGATGATGGGGTGGGTTAGGTGGGCTTTTTTGGTTCTGTAGCAACTCGGGAGTTCAGGAGAATCTAATCGGGCCCTATATAATAGGCCTGACGTGATCCAAATAGTTATTATGATCCCAGGATTAGAATAGTGTTGTCCTATATATGTATATATATATATGTGTGTGTGTGTGTGTGTGTGTGTGTGTGTATAGAGAGAGAGAGATATTTATATAGGCAATGAAAACCAAATCAAACATTGTGAGCATAAATCATGAAGATAAACCAGTGTTGAAGACAAACCAACTTTGAAGATAATGCAATATGACGCCAAACTTAAATCTTCAAGAACGATTGGTGGTGGCGTTACCCACCGTATAGGAAGTATTAGACCCAGACACGGCGCACAATTATCGTGGTGCTCCGAAGTCAAATTCCATATTAATGTATTCACACTTAGAGTGTATGTCTTCATGAATTGAAGACGTACGTTACTTTGTGTGTTGCGCACCTAAGTCATCAACATGCATAAGCGTTTGGATGTGTGTCCATTCACAGGACATTCGAGGATTCTAAGATATTTAGCTCACACCGCAGCTTGCAAAACCTTTTCTCATCCAGGGGCTTCGTGAAGATATCTGCCAATTGATCTTCAGTGTTGACGTGAATGATATCAATGTCTTCCTTCAACACATGGTCTCTAAGAAAGTGATGAAGGATCTGAATGTGCTTTGTCTTCGAGTGCTGAACTAGATTGTGAGCAATCTTGATGGCGCTTTCATTATCGCAGTAGAGGGGCGCATTCTTCATGTTGATGCCATAGTCCTTGAGGGTTTGCTTCATCTAGAGAAGCTGAGCGCAGCAAGATCCAGCAGCAATATATTCAGATTCAGAAGTGGAGAGTGATACACAGTTCTGCTTCTTTGAAGACCAACAGACAAGAGATCGTCCAAGAAAATGACATGTGCCTGATGTGGACATATGATCAACCTTGCCACCAGCATAATCAGCATCTGAGAATCCAACTAGATCAAACTCTGAGCCCTTTGTATACCATAATCCTAGCGTTGGACTGTGAGCCAAATATCGAAGTATTCACTTCGCCGCGAGGTGATGCGACTCCTTTGGTGCTGCATGGAATCGGGCACACATACAAACACTAAGCATTATATCTGGCCTAGATGCACATAAGTACAATAAAGAACCAATCATGGAGCGGTATACCTTTTGATCAAACTCTTTACCATTTTTCGGGGCCCAATTGGCCTTTGGTTGGCATTGACGTCGTGTACCCTTTGCAGTCTTGCATTCCAAACTTCTTCAGGCAATCTTTGATGTATTTTTCTTGTGATACGAAAATGCCATTGCTCTGTTGGCGAATTTGAAGACCAAGGAAGAATTTCAGCTCCCCCATCATTGACATCTAATATTGCTCTCTCATCATATGCCCGAACTCATCACTATATCTTTGGTCAGTGCAGCCGAAGATAATGTCATCCACATAGATTTGGCATACAAACAGTTCTCCATCATATGTCTTCGTGAAGAGAGTGGGATCCAGAGAACCAGATTTGAAGCCTTTGCTCTTCAGGAAGTCCTTGAGTGTGTCATACCAAGCTCGATGTGCTTGTTTGAGGCCATACGATGCCTTGTTGAGCTTGTAAACCATATCAGGATGCTTTGGATCTTCAAAACCAGGGGGTTGAGCTACATATACTTCTTCTTCAATTTTGCCGTTGAGGAAGGCGCTCTTCACATCCATTTGATATAGGAGGATGTTGTTGTGGTTAGCATAGGCTAGCAGTATGCGAATGGCTTCAAGCCTAGCCACAGGAGCAAAGGTTTCATCGAAGTCAATTCCCTCAACTTGTGTATAACCTTGAGCAACAAGACGAGCTTTGTTTCTGACAACTTGACCATGTTCATCTTGTTTGTTGTGATAGATCCATTTGGTGCCAATTATATTGTGCTTGTGAGGATCAGGACATTTGATTGGCTCCCAGACATTGTTGAGCTCAAATTGTTGAAGCTCTTCTTGCATAGCTTGAATCCATTCTGGTTCCATAAAGGCTTCATCAACTTTCTTGGGTTCGAATATGGATACGAATGCAAAGTGCCCACAGAAGTTTGCTAGTTGTGTAGCTCTTGATCGAGTAAGTGGACCAGGTGCATTGATGCTATCAATTATCTTCTCAATCTGAACTTCATTGGCCACACGAGGATGAACAGGGCGAAGATTTTGCTGTTGCTGATCATTGTCTTCATCTTCAGCATTGTCTTCAGGCTCAGCATTGTCTTCATGTTGAGTAGGAGCTGGAATGACAATTTCCTCTTCGGCCTGTTCCTTGGTGGGTATGATTTCTCCAGTACCCATTAGCTTGATAGATTCACTAGGATAAGCTTCATCTAGCACATTTGGCAGGTGCTCTCTTTGCGAGCCGTTAGTCTCATCGAACCGCACATCAGCAGTTTTAACCACTTTATTGTGAAGGAGGTTGAAGACTCTGTAGGTGTGCGGATCCTTTCCGTAACCAAGCATAAAACCTTCACGTGCTTTCGGTGCAAATTTGGAAGTGTGATGTGGATCCTTGATCCAGCACCTAGCACCGAAGACTTTGAAATAGCTTACGTTTGGCTTCTTACCAGCGAGTAGTTCATAGGAAGTCTTCTTGAAGAATTTATGAGGATAAACTCTGTTGATGATATGGCATGCAGTATCAATGGCTTCAGGCCAGAACTTTCTTGGAGTCTTTTACTCATCAAGCATCATACAAGCCATCTTAATAAGGGTCCTGTTCTTGCGCTCCACGATGCCATTCTGCTGCGGAGTGTATGGAGCCGAGAGATCATGTGTGATGCCCAGTGTTTCAAGATAAGTGTCGGGGCCAGTGTTCTTGAATTCCATGCCATTGTCACTCCTGATGTGCTTGATCTTAATGCCATAGTTAGTCATGGCGCGATTGGCAAATCGTCTGAAGACATCCTGCACTTCAGTCTTATAGAGAATTATGTGCACCCAGGTATATCTCGAATAATCATCAACAACAATGAAGCCATAAAGATGTGCACTGGTAGTAAGGGTGGAGTAGTGAGTAGGGCCAAATAAGTCCATGTGTAGCAGCTCGAAGGGACGTGAAGTCGTCATGATTGTCTTCGAAGGATGCTTTGCCCTAGTCATCTTTCCAGCTTCACAAGCACCACATAGATGATCCTTCTTGAACTTGACGCCCTCGGCCAATGATGTGCTTCTTCTTCGCGAGAGTGTGCAAGTTCCTCATGCCCGCATGTCCCAGCCTTCGATGCCAAAGCCAGCACTCTGAAGCTTTTGCTAGAAGACATACGTCAAGCTGTGGTCCTGCAGAGAAATCTACCATATACAGATCACCTCTTTGATAACCTTCGAAGACTAGAGATTTGTCAGAAGCCATAAGCACAAGGCATCAATATTTTCCAAATATCACAACCATGTCAAGATCACAAAGCATTGAGACAGACATTAAGTTGTATCCAAGAGATTCAACAAGCATCACTTTATCCATGTGTTGATCCTTTGAGATAGCAACTCTACCTAGGCCCAATACCTTGCTTTTACTAGTGTCAGCAAATGTGATATGGATTTTAGTAGATGGTCGAAGAGTAGAATCCATGAGAAGATTTTGATCACCAGTCATGTGGTTAGTGCATCCACTGTCCATAATCCATTCAGTAGCTTTCGGAGTTGTACCCTACAGTGCAGTTAGTAGGATAAGCTTCACAAAGAGTATTGTGAAGGATAAACATTTGGCGAACAAGCATACTATCAAATGTAAGATTCTTGGATGGTAAGATAGGATTTTCATCAAGAAATCCAGGGACGAAATAAATGGTAAGACCATTTTGGCATTTTATCTTGCGTCCCACAAGATGTTTTAGGTCCCAGCATTGTCTTCAGAAGTCAATGATTTTTGGCTGGAGACCCAACCCTACAAGAGAAGTTAATTCTTCTTAACCACCCACATCTAAAGGGGTGGCTTAGAAGCAATGAGTCTAAGTGCAGCATCTGAGAACTTTGGCTTTGAAGCCCTAGCAAATAGTTTTGCAGGAGGAGAATAGTACTCAAACGAATATGTAGAAAAATTCTTTGATTTGTGAACATAGCGGTTTGAAGAAACACGCTCATATTCGTGAGTCTGATGATAGTTTCCCTGCAAAACATTGGTGTTAGGGTGACCTTGTGAGGTCCTCTTTCTGTATGAAGCCTTTGGGCCATATGAAGTGTCGTGGGTGGACACGATCATCTATGTGGCCACGGGCCCCTTTGTTGGTTCGGCAAGGGGAGATCACATTGCACAAAGAACGAAGGCCATGAGGCAGCACAATGATGTGACTCTGGTGGTTTTTTTACCCAGGTTCGGGCCGATGAGAAGCATAAAACCCTACTCCTACTTTGCTGGATTGGATGGAGGAACGCGAAGAACACGCAACGCTCAAGCCCGGCAAGGTGACCTCGGGGAGAGCTGCTATGCGAGTACAAGTGTGGGATGGTTCGAATCCTTCTCTAGGTTGCCTTGGACCTCCTTTTATAGCCCAAGGGGTAACCATAGTGGCAAAACAGTCATTATCTTGTGATTAGATAGCTAACAGTGCTATCATACCTAACTCTGGCACTTGGGACAAAATGCCATAAATGCTACCTTAGGTGGCATGCGGGGGTGCATCCCCGGCAAGCTTATGCCGCCGCTTAGCCACCTTCTGCTTATTATCTTGACATGCCCTTGGACGGGTGTCAAATGGGTGTGATCCGTCTTCTAGCAAGTTGCCACGTGCTTAATGATCGCCACTTAATCACTTGGGGTGCTCGACACTGCATCGATAAGTGACTAGCGTCGAGGTCCGGTGGAGCAGTGGTGTCTTGGCGATGGTTTTGGTCTTGGCGGCCCCGACAGGCTTGCCGGGGCGATTCTGGACTTGCCTTCGGGGCGGTCTCGACCTGGCCGGGCTCTCCTGCCTGGCAAGGGAGGCCTTTCCAAGGTGATATCCTATTGCTTTATTCTTCTTAATGCTCTCCTTGATCTCACGAAGAGTGGCTTCTCTGGCTTGGCCTTGCATTACATGTTGGTTTTGGATGTACGATCGTTAGCACGCCTGTGTATGAGTCTGGTCAACGAACGCGGATGTTCGTTGCACCGACAGGAGCCCCCGGGTCTGGCCCACATGTGCTGTCGGGCATCATTGGGGTAGGCCCCAACAAATACACAGGCGAACACGTCGACCATGCCGCGGTAGGATCCATGTCTTCCGTGATATATTCTTTGCTTCTTCATTAACCTAGGATTAAATCAGTTCCCAGTTTCCCCGTGAGCCATGCTGAATGACGTGGGGCTACCCATGTAATGGCCCGTGAGTCACCTATATTCACGGGGAGGTAACTGCCATTTTACTCATCCCACTACTCCTGCTATTTCCGCCACGTACGCTGCATGTATTGCGCAGGGTTGGTGGCGGATGCATAGGGCGCGGGAATGATTGCCATGGCAGAAAGCTCGGCATTGTGGATAGGCGTAGGAGGATGGTCGGTGATTCTGGACGTTGCCAGTGATGCAGACAGACCGGATTGGTGGAGCGCGGAGGTTGCCACGGGGTAGTGGGGGGCCAGCCCCCTGCAATGCTCCGCTATAAAAAGGGAACACAAAGGTGGGCGAAAGGGCTCACCCACGCATCTCTTTCATCTTCTTGTGCTCCCTCTCCCACCATGGTGAGGGGAAGAGGGCGCGGCCGAGCTTCGGCAGTAGCAAGAAGAGCTTCCTCTCGGCACCATATCCCTGCCCCTGTTGGGGACGCAGGGACTGGATCTAGTGCACAAGGCGGGGCCGCAGGACGTGGTCGTGGCCGGCATGGTGCTCGGGGCCGACGGGGATGCGGCGGTGGCCCGGCTACTCCCCCTCCAGCCGCTTCGACTCTAATGGAGGGCCATGTCGGGGATACGCCGCCGGAGTTCATCGTCAGGCTGCGCGGGCCCCCGCGCAGTCGTCTTTGGCTTCCTACTCCTTTTGCAAGGGTAATGGAGGTTGAACAGCCGCACGCGTTGAAGTTGCACATGAGGGGTTGCTGTAATGGCAACATGCGGGTGGACGTGGAGTTCCCCGCATCTCGCATCATGCTTCTCCGGCACGGATGGAAAACCTTTGCTCGTGCCCATAGCTTGGCAGAGGGGCACGTCCTCCATTTTAAATTAATGGAGGTCGACCTGCTCTCCATCAAGGTCTTCGGGTGTTCGGGTGCTCGCTTAGGGTGCTGCACGGAGAGCTCGACCGACGACGAAAGCTCCTCTTTGAGCGATAGAGACGAAGAGGACATTGATGGCGAAGACGACGACGCCGAGCAGGAGGACGACGGCTCGGAGTCCAGCTGAGCGCCGGATGCACTGTCACCGTCATCTAGGCGCCTGCGGCACCATCATCTGCACCTGGCCTTCTCCCCGGCAGAGCGATTTGCCGGGGTGTTGGGTGTGGATGCCTCCGCCTCCTCCAGCTGGACCCCGACAGGCTTCCTTGTGGACTCCTGCTTCGTCTTCCCTGCTGGTGTCCCTCCTGCCGCGTTCCTCTGGTCCTGGCGATGGTGACCAGGGCATCGCCTAGTCGCTCCTTCCGCCCTTCCCGCTTCACCTTCGCCCTCCCAATCTTGTAAGGTTGCGTCCCGCGGGCCCTGCCGGGGCCAGGCTGGGCTTCTGCCTAGGCACCCCTTTTGCCCACTTCACCTCCCTCTGTAGCTCCTAGGAAGAGAGGGACAAGAAAGGCATTACGGGGCACTTATCCTTTTTCAATTTAAAAGATGTAGGCACCTGCCAAACTTTTAGCTTAAATTATGTAATCCTCCATCCACTCTTGTACTCTGTATGATTTGCAATTGTATATCCGCATATTAATGAAAAAGGAAATGCCTGCCGGGTACTCGTGCATGTATCATGCCCATGCTGAGGGATAGCCCCTCAATACTTTCAAGTAAACGATGTTTCCCGGCAAGATACCTTGCCGGTCCCTTCCGTTGCCGCCGCCGGACTCGGCCCGACGGGTTGGGGACATGGAAGGAAACCACCCCCTCGCCAATCCCTCCCAAACGCCACTCCAACCATCCTGACTGAAGTAAACTTTCGAATCAAAGGATGGGAGCATGGATGTTCAGGGTGGCAAGGTTTCTTCGCGTACAAGACTTTCATACAGGGACGTACTTGTGGATGGGGGAGGAAAACTTATCTGTGTTATTTGTCCTTCCTATCGCTCTGACAAGAAGGAGTTGCCGGGGACCATTACGCTAGGCTTCTCTCACTTTTTCCCTTCAAGGAGTTCATCCGTGGTAGGGGCATGTTGACAATACAAGGGAGAAAACAACAACATATGATCCAACTTAAATGGATTGGTTATCATAGCAAAATCATACTTAAGAAAACATGCATGCAAGTCTAGGCGCCAGCGCTTCGTTTTATTATCTTTGCACAGGGTCTGCGCCTGGCTTTGTTCAAAGGGTTACATGCACATCGACAAGGCTTGTACAAAAGGTGGTTGCCGGGGACTGAGCCCGGCAGCCGCACCTTACGGGTAGAATTTACGAAGAGGCTTAATATTGCATGAGTTTTGCATTTGAATGCCATCTTTGGTCTCCAGACAGACTGCGCCAGGTCTGGTGACTTGTACTACCTGGTAAGGGCCTTCCCACTTTGGCGTCAACTTGTTGGCACCCTTGGCGGACTGAACACGCCTAAGGACAAGGTCGCCTTCCTCAAAGCTCCGGGCATGCACCTTGCTGCAGTGATAGCGACGCAGGGCTTGTTGGTAGCGTGCAACACGCACAGCGGCCCGGAGATGATCTTCCTCGAAGAGCACAGCATCGTCATACTGTAGCTGCTCTTGCTCTACTTCGTCGTAGGCAAGTACTCGATGTGACCCGTATATGAGTTCCGTGGGGAGCACTGCCTCCACCCCATACACTAGGGAGAAGGGAGTCTGGCCGGTAGCTCAATTTGGTGTCATCCGGAGGGACCAAAGAACCACCGGCAGCTCATCAATCCAACGCCTGCCGCATCTCCGCAACTTGTCAAAAGTTCTTATCTTGAGTCCTCGCAGCACTTCTGCATTCATCCTCTCAACTTGCCCGTTGCTCCGTGGATGAGCAATAGAGGCAAAGGAGACCTTGCTTCCAAGGCTTTGGATGTACTGCATAGAGGTGCGGCTCGTGAACTGGGTGCCGTTATCGGTAATTACTCTGTTGGGTACTCCAAAGTGGCACACCAATCCTTTCAAGAACTTGACAGCTGATTACGCGATCACCTTCCTCACTGGCTCCACCTCAGGCCACTTTGTAGACTTGTCGATTGCTATGTACAAGAATTCAAAGCCCCCGATAGCACGAGGGAAGGGGCCCAAGATATCGAGGCCCCAGACCAAGAATGGCCAGGACAAAGGGATCGTCTGGAGAGTTTGAGCTGGCTGATGAATGTTCTTAGAATGGAACTGACAGGCTTCACACTTGGTGACTAGCTCAATCGCATCCTGGAGGGATGTGGGCCAATAGAAACCCTGCCGGAAGGCTTTTCCAACTAGGGCTCTTGATCCAATGTGGGAGCCACACACACCCCTGTGTATCTCTGCCAACAGCTTCAGTCCATCTTCCTGGCAAATGCACTTCAATTTCACACTGTTTGGCCTTTTTCTGTACAGTGTGTCATCGACAAACTGGTACATATTTGACCGTCGGGCTATTTTTTCAGCTTCTTCTTGCTCTTAGGGAAGTTCTCCTGTTTGAAGGAAATGGACTATGTGCTGTGCCCAAGTTGGAGCTTGTGGCTCGACAACTAGGACTAAAGGCACCTCCTCGTTCGTGGGAGCGCTCACCTCGACCGCAAGAACTTGTGGTTCCGCGGGAGGGTGCTGCTCACCAACCGAAACGGAGTTGTCCCGACAACCTCTCTACCATCGGCTTTGGGAAGTCCTGCCCGGAGATACTTGCCGGAGTCCAACTTTCTCCTTTTTCTGGCCATCGTTGAAAGGGACACTGACGATTGAGTTAGATGGAGGACAAAAGTCCTTGGTTCCACAGGGAGCTTTTGCGTGGCACACTTCGACAAGTGATCAGCAATGTTATTTTCCGCATGCGGTACATGCTCTGCTTGCAACCCACCAAAGTGCTCTTCCAACTTCCTCACCTCCTCCACATATGCCTCCATCAATGGACTCTGATAATCCTTATTGACTTGCCTCACCACGAGTTGTGAGTCTCCGCGGATGATCAGTTTCTTGATTCCCAACTACACCGCAATTCTGAGTCCGGCAAGGAGCCCCTCATACTCAACAGTGTTGTTAGTGGCCTTCTCTCGGGGAAAGTGCATTTAAACCACGTATTTGAGATGCTCTCCAGTGGGTGCGACAAGAAGCATGCCAGCTCTGGCGCCCTGCAATGAGAAAGCACCATCAAAATACATGACCCATTCTTGAAGTGACTCTTTGCCGGGGAGAACTGTCTCTGGTACTTCTTCATCTGGGGTGGGTGTCCATTCTGCAATAAACTCCGCCAATGCTCTGCTGTGAATAGTTGAAGTAATTTCATATTTCAAGCCAAACCTTGATATCTCTAGTGCCCACTCAACTATCCTTCCAGTGGCTTTAGGGTTCCTCAATATGCGTTGCAGTGGGAAACGGGTGACAACTGTGATCTCGTGGGATTGGAAGTAGTGACGCAGCTTCCTCGAGGCCATGATGAGGCCGAAGATTAGCTTTTGCGCTCCAGAGTACCTTGATCTGGCTCCCTGTAGTAGAGAGCTGACAAAGTAAACTGGTCGCTGTATCACTTTCTTACTTGCTGCGGTCTTGGGATTGCTCTTGATGACTTACCTTGCCTCCCCCTGATTTGTGTTATGTCCTGCCGCGGGTGCTTCGGTTCCTTCTCCGGAGGGGTCAGTTGCTGCGGCTGCTTCCTCGTCCGCTTCTCGC
The DNA here is from genome assembly GCA_011799875.1 of Thinopyrum elongatum. Taxonomy (NCBI): domain Eukaryota; kingdom Viridiplantae; phylum Streptophyta; class Magnoliopsida; order Poales; family Poaceae; genus Thinopyrum; species Thinopyrum elongatum. The sequence goes on along the minus strand of CM022302.1, from coordinate 75,917,820 downwards.
TGCGCCACCAGCACTGCACTAACCACTTGATTCGTTGCTGCTAAATATAGCAACAACGGCTCCTGTGGTTTAGGCGCGACTAAGGTGGGAGCAGAGGAAAGTGTCAGGACCCCGATCCTAAGTCACACCGATCTAGCATGTAACACATCATATCACTTTGCGGCCTCACGCACGGTATTCCCACGGCTGCAGCCTTACCTTGGCCGGGACCGTTTGCGCCTTTTGGCTCACGTATATGATTGTGCCGCTAGCATCCATATGACAGAGAACCCGGGCCAACATGACTAGTCGTAAACCCAAGGTGGCACAAACTTACAGGGACAGGCATACATAACCCAGCAATGAACGTGTCGGTCATCAACGTATGAACCCAAGTCATAGCAAGCTACAAGGACTTAAATCTACAACGCGTGACATTTCCCCGAAGGGACAGACACAGGAACAAAGAAGGATACATGTCGACCATCCTAAGTGTTCCAGAGCAGTAGCGAACTACCATGGCTCAGTGGAAGCACTAGGAGACATTTCCCCATAAGGAAGGCTACCAAGAATAAACAACTAGGTGTCGGATCCCACACATACCAAGCATTTCAATAACATACACACAATATGCTCGATATGTGTAAATACAACATGGCATCACAACAAAACTCTACGACTCAAAGTATTTATTCAATAGGCTCCGAGGAGCCAGATATTACAACCATGGGTCTCATGACCCAGCATTCAAGTCATACAAGCAACAGGCACATGTGGAAGCATAAACATGTCTGAGTACAGACATCTGAAAAGAAAGAAGGCTAGAAAACATGTCTATCTACAAGACCCTCCAAAGGAGCCAGACCTCTGTCTGGGATTCCCAAGCTAATTGTCGAAGCCCACGTGAAACTACTAGTGAGAACGAAATCTCTCTGCAAAAACATAAATTAAGCAAACGTGAGTACAAATGTACCCAGCAAGACTTACATCAGAACTAGCTACATATGCATCAGTATCAACAAGGGGGTTGTGGGGTTTAACTGTACCAGGCCATCTTTTACCGTGGCTATCATGAACTACGACTGCAAGTAATTCCTTTGAGGTGGCGCACACGAGTCCAGATATTCACCATATCAATACACCACTATGGATCTGCTCCCGTCTCCCTACAAGAAGGCCATCAATAGCACTCATGCTTATCTTGCACATTTTAGAGTATCCACTTCAAGTTATCTATGAACCATATAAGCGTTCCAAGTAGTCCATATCCGCGGACGCGGCAATTCGAATAGATCATATTACCCTGCAGGGGTGTACTTCTTCACACACGCTCTCAACACTTATCGCCGTTTACACAACATGTACTCGGAAACCTTCAAGTGGAAGCCCAGCGAGGGTGTCGGCCATGACCTGACTAACCACACGAGACTCTAGTCCAGCTTTATCGCCTATTCGAGTTCCATCCGCAAGGAAGTCCGGCCGAGGTTTCCACTACGGCCCCAAACGATGTGAGCAGGGTTCTCAAGCCCACCATCCGGTTGCCACTTGGTACACCGTGCCACTGTGCCTAGTCTGTCCCAAGCCCACCTGGCCGGGTGCCACTTTGTAGACTACTAACACAACCTACAAACACCAGAAACTAGTTGCAACTCCTGGATAGAGATCAAGGCGATTGATAAGTCGAGAGAGCTTGGAGTGCTCGGAGCCCAATGTGTGGTAGTAACTGTCTTGGATCACAAACACAAAACTCAGTTCCTGAGGACGGTCCCAATGAGACAACCCACCATGTACTCCTACATGGCCTCTCATCACTACCTTTACCAAATCGTGTTCACACACTTAGCTCTCAATAGTAGGACATGTTCACCACCATTCCAATCCATCCCAGATGAATCAGACCTGACACAACTCTAGGCATAGCAGGCATGACAAACAAGCATGAATGAGTAGGCACAACATGGCTCAAGCAACTCCTACTCATGCTAGTGGGTTTCAACTATTTACTGTGGCAAAGACAGGTCATGCAAAGGAATGTGGTTCAACTACCGCAACAGGTAACAGTTGAATCATTGTTGTCCTAATGCAGTAAAAGAGAGCAGGAGTGAGAGAGTAGGATTGTATCGGAGTGATCAAGGGGGGTTTGCTTGCCTGGCACTTCTGAAGATAGTATTGTGTCTTCATCAGTGTCATCGATCACAACGCCGGAACAACGTCTACTGAGAGGGGACAAACACCAGCAAACAAGAGAGAACACAATCAATACAATGCAACAATATGATGCATGATCATGACATGACAATATGCTAGTGTTTGAGCTAATGTAACATGCTACCATGTTAGTTGAAGTTCATTTGAATCAAAGATTCAAATTCAAACTCCAAAAGAAGCATTTAAAATGCCCTTTAATTGATTTGACCTAATCAGCAGGTATAAGTTGTTCCAACATGCATGAAAATGCCATAAACATATTCTTTGGATTTTTCTGATCATTTTTCATATATAAATTATTTCATTCTGAGCTACGGTTTAATTTCTACGAATTTTTGAAGTTTAGGGGATTTTTTGAAAATAAATAAATCATTTAGATTTATTTAAATTCCAGAAATAGTTACCGCGTCAGCATAATGTCAGTGTGACATCAGCAGGTCAACAGGAGCCGGTCCAGGTCAAACCTGACCAGTGGGGCCCGCATGTCAGTGAGTCAGCTAATTAACAGGGTTAATTAACACTAATTAAATCCTAAGCTAGGAGTTAGTCAGGGGCTGGCCCCAAATGTCAGTGACCCAGGGGTGGTCAAGCCCCCGGTCAAACAAGTCAAACACACCGGTGGCTCAATACCGGCGGTGACAGACGTGGCGGGGGGCTCAGGAAACGCCCTCTGGCGACCAAAACAGCGGCGAAGAGCATCTACGCGCAGCTAGCGCTCAGCCGCATCCATCTAAACAAGCGGGAGGGGCCGAGGTCGACCGGACTCGCCGGAATCAAGCTCGCAACGGCGGCCGGAGTTCGGGCGACGTCGGGCTCGGCGTTAGAGTACACGGGAGGAGGAGTTGGTGGGCGTTCCAAGCTACTGGGAGCGTGCGGAGCACGGTGACGCGCTCGATTTCGAGCCTCAGTGGCTGCAGCGACGGCGATGACATCACCGATGATGTGGAGCTCACGGGCATGGTGGGGGTCGGAGCTAGAGTGCGCAAATGAGGTAGAGGAGGGAGGTAATCGGTGTAGGAGCTCAGGCGATCACGTAGGGAAGGTCAGCGAGCTCGGGGACGCGCCGGAGCGAGCGGGGCGGCGAGGCGGATCTCCGGTGGCCGAAGGTTGAAGACGATGGCGGTGACGATGTTCGGAGTTGTTCGGCGCCCTGTGGATCGACGGAGAGGACGTGGGCATCGAGGCGGAGCTCTTGGGCACGTCGAGGAGTTGAGGGGGGAGGCGGTGGCTACGCGGCGGCGTCGTCGAGCTGGCGACTTCCTCGGCCCTGGCGAGCAGAGGCGAGGGAGAGAGCGAGGGGGTGAATGAGCGGGTCAGGGCGATCGAGATGACACCGAGGAGGAGATTCGCGGCATCGCGCTGTCCTCAGATGCAGGCAGGCAGCCTGGTGGCATGGCGCCCGCGCGTGCCCGTGCGTTGTCCCTGCCTTTGCCTACTGTGAGAGGTGGGAGACGACTGGCAACGACCAGGTGGGTTGGGCCGGCCAGGTGAGTGGCCCAGGTAGGCTTTCCTCTCTCTCTCTCTCTCTGTCTGTCTCTCTCTTCTAATTCTTTTCTGTTTTCTGTTTTTGCATTTTGTTTCTGATTTAGTTTTAAAACCAAATCAATTTTATAAATCCTAAAAATATTTGTGGACAGTAACTGAATTATTTCAGAGGCCATCAGCAAGTTTTAGAATATTTGGAGCTACCAAATATTTTGTAGGAATTAATATCCAATTCAAATACATTATGAGTTAATTCAAAAATCCATAAATGACCTAGAAATATATTCATCATTTTTGGCAGAGGTTTCCACCTTAACCAACAATCATGAACTTTTCTTAAGGACACTTTGGGTTCATTGAAAATATTTTTAAGTTGAACCTAGTGGAGTTATTATGGTGCTAGGGTTTGATCAATCCCCAATTCAAGTTTAATAGAATTTAAACATGATGCATGAAAGATTATGCAATGGCAAGCAAAGACTAATCTAGGGCTGTGACAACTCACCCCCACTAAACAAGAATCTCGTCCCGAGATTCAAGTGTAGGGTAAAAGGAAGAGGGGACTCGAACTATCACAATCTTCATGATCCAACTGCCCTTCTCAAAGATGTTGATTATTGCATCATATTGATCTTGACGGCTTTGCTTTCGAGATCTTCATCCAACATGATGGCGACAGAACAAAACTCTACTGGAATCGATCTTCCTGAGATCGGGCAACTCAAGATCAACTCATGGAGTGAGACATAATAACACCTCTTGAGTTGAGACTCAAAAGACACATCAGAGGGATGGAAAAATAATAGATGACAAAGGTTCAGTTTGGTAGGCAACAATTCCACGCTGAAGTAGATGGTGAATGGTTTCAAAGTAGCGAGGAGATAATTGCCATGATTCCATAACGGGACACCTTGGGGGAGGTGTCTCGTAGAATTATTCCCTTAAGTGGCAAAAAGAATTACTTTTGATACATAGATCATTGAAACTCTTCATACCAGACTAAGGCAATTCACAAACAATTGTTTGAAGGAGTTTGAAGAGATGGCATACTCAGTTTGAAAAGGAAACTAAAGTTATAGCACAACTCGGCAAACGGAAGGCACATTCCAATTGATACCAAGGTTATAACCTAGTGCCTGAGTGTGCTCTCAAGAACTTGAGCATTTCCATACTCATCAAGGTCCTACCAACATCCGTGCCGATGATCCTGGCAACCCATCATACTACCATGATGAATAGTGATGGTCGTTGCAGATGCAAAGGAAGACAACACTTTCTCAGATTTCACCTTAGCAATGCCAAGGAAACAAAATCTGGATTATCGACCGAGAGACATTTAGCACTCCGCTTCTAATGTTCTCCTGGATGTTCTAGCTACCAAGGTCATGCTTAAAAGCATCAACATGGCCATCAAGTAAAGGTCGGACTTCGGGAATACAAAGGATCCATAAGGAACAACTTCTAGAATAAGTCACTCGAAATCCTCATGGAGAAGATAGTCAAATTGCTCAATCAAGATACTACAACAATAGATCTTCCGGCTAGGTGTGTCGGCCAAAACATCAACCTTGCCGGAACCTACATCATAGATCTTGGAAAGTTCCAACCATCATATCTGCCTGAGATTCAGATCTGGTTGGTAACATGATATTTCAGACTCAGCATGGCTAAAAAGGAAAGTTTGCAACACAAGTTGACGTGATGTCGTTGCGAGATTCTCGGGAGATGAACTATGGTAACAACTCCAAAACATGAGTTGGATTGCAAGATACATGTGAACATGTTGTGGAAGACAAGCATGACCACGTAGATATCTTACAACAAAACACTACCGAGTTTTGGTTGGGAACCATCATTAAGGATAATGAAGCCTTGTGCATGAACTAGTATTAGCACAACAAACTCCTTCTCCTCGAACAAATCAATCAGTGGCTTGGTGTGCTAGGAATACATATGGAGTGGAGGTAATTAATTTACCAAACCATAGAATACATTTACATGTGCATAACTGACTTGGGATGATTCTAGAGGAAACAAAACAAACTTTCTCAAATTCGCGGCGGCAACTTGCATCAGATGCACATGAACTAGAGAAAGTTACTTCTCACACCAAACATATACTTCATGAACGGAACACGAGAAGATGCTTACACAAGTTTCCAACACTAGCTTAATGTTCATCATGAATTATGGAGGAGTTAGAAATGTTGCCGATGGGCTCAACAACAATTCATCTAGGTTTCCATATAGAGGGAAGTCCACAATTATGTGAGCAAGGTGATAGCATTGGTCAGACCAAAAGATATAATGGTGTATGCTTGAGGGGACATCCATGAATAAAACAACATTACGAAAATCATTGGATCTGATTTGATTTGATGATAGCCCATACTCAAATCAAAGATTGGGTAAGATCATAGATCCAACAACTGATCATGAGGATCAATCGATGAAGATATCATCTTTCTTCAACACACACACACACACAAAATATCCCCTTAAATGAACTAAGTTAGACAAGCTTTTATCTTCCAACTCTCCAAGTTGTTGTTTAGCTTAACCAACTAGTTCGGGGTATCCAACACATATTCTTGGAGAAGGGGTGGTTCATAGGAAAACCAACTTGATCACGAGCTCAGCATAATGGCCAGGGGACAACCTGGTGATACCTCCGGGAAGATATCCGGAAAATCACGAACCACCGATATGTTATGAAGCTTGAGAACAATCTTGCGTTTCAAGGCAAGATGATATGATCGAAATAGCAAGGGATTAACAAAATTATAACTCATTGACCGAAGAGTGCACCAGGAAAATTGACTAGGTAGCACGATCAATCTTGGGATGGTGATTCAATAACCAACACACTAAGAATGAAGTTATTATCCATTAACTACCAAGCAACAGAGTTGCTAGGAGTATTGATTTCACACATCACAGTTCACTTGTCGGCATTCCGGTCACAACAACACGGAGACCAAGAAATGAATAATGATGGCAAGAGTATCACTGTGTCAAGAATTCATAAGATGGTGTGCAATTCCCATGACATTCTTTACATAAGACGGTAATGCTCCAGGGTAGAGCAGAACTAAAGCTAGATTGGCATTTTGATCTGCGGAATACAACTGCTTTGACCCAATCCTACATATGGATGAGGTACTAGAGTTTGTTTCTCCTAGTCACTCTGATTAGAATGGCTTGATGTACCACAAGAGTAAAAGGCATCGATGAACACGAATGCACAACTACTCCTAACTATCAACTGATAGATGAAGGTCGAAATACAGCTACAAAGGGAACAACTCAAAGGAACACATGATTTTGTGAGTTGTGAATGCATGGATTAGCATGTCGAACAAGTTCAACGTATTTCTTCCTGATAACCCATGCAGAAAGGTAGGACTGGCAGAGTCACAAATATAATGGAGAACTCATCAGGAGCACTCTTGTTGTGATCTTTTGGTTCAAAAGAACTTCTTCCGAGGATGGTTCATGGTATTGGAAGAACGATATACCACGAACCTCGAAGACTATCACAAGGTTACTAATATCCTAAAGGAATGAGCAACACTATCAACAGGAATGAGCGGACTGAATCATGGGTTCAAGAACCCAGAAGTACAATACCTACTAACTAAATAACATCATGAGATGCTTTCAAGAATGATGGCCAGGATCATCACACTGGGAACACAATACAAGTTTGGATCACTGGGTGGTTCTCTGAAATATCCTAGTTCATAATAATAGCTTCAACACATATGTCGAGGCAATAGAGTACCTCAACATACCGATTAGTGTGCTTAATCTGACCCCAAAGAACGTCGGGAACAGAGAGGAAAGGTTGCAAATGCATCAGACTATTTAGAGACCTGGAATAACTCGGACAGCATAACGGTTGTAAATGCTCAACACATGAGACATCCTGTGGGAAAAGGGGTAGTGCAACAACTCGACATCATCACTCAAGGTTCCGTGATAATACTAAACAACTACACAGGAAGTACTAAAAAACTGGAATATGACTCTGATCCACTAATCCTAAGAGTCTACAGAATAGTAACTCGTGATCCTGATAGATGGAAGAGAAAGCCTAGTTCTTAATCCCCGTAGAAAAGAAGAGGGTGACTCAGATCAGAAGGACATAAGGTATAAGGAGTAAAAAGAGCCTTACGTTCCCTTCCACAATCAATTCCCTTACATAACTAAAGAATTTCTAGACTCAACTTTGACCAGTTTGGCTTGGTAATCCTACAGGCAGGCAGGCTCTGATACCAAAGCTGTCAGGACCCCGATCCTAAGTCACACCGATCTAGCATGTAACACATCATATCACTTCTAGGCTGGGACCGTTTGCGCCTTTTGGCTCACGTATATGATTGTGCCACTAGCATCCATATGACAGAGAACCCGGGCCGACATGACTAGTCGTAAACCCAAGGTGGCACAAACTTACAGGGACAGGCATACATAACCCAGCAATGAACGTGTCGGTCATCAACGTATGAACCCAAGTCATAGCAAGCTACAAGGACTTAAATCTACAACGCGTGGCATTTCCCCGAAGGGACAGACACAGGAACAAAGAAGGATACATGTCGACCATCCTAAGTGTTCCGGAGCAATAGCGAACTACCATGGCTCAGTGGAAGCACTAGGAGACATTTCCCCATAAGGAAGGCTACCAAGAATAAACAACTAGGTGTCGGATCCCACACATACCAAGCATTTCAATAACATACACACAATATGCTCGATATGTGTAAATACAACATGGCATCACAACAAAACTCTATGACTCAAAGTATTTATTCAATAGGCTCCGAGGAGCCAGATATTACAACCATGGGTCTCATGACCCAGCATTCAAGTCATACAAGCAACAAGCACAGGTGGAAGCATAAACATGTCTGACTACAGACATCTGAAAAGAAAGAAGGCTAGAAAACATGTCTATCTACAAGACCCTCCAAAGGAGCCAGGCCTCTGTCTGGGATTCCCAAGATAATTGTCGAAGCCCACATGAAACTACTAGTGAGAACGAAGTCTCTCTGCAAAAACATACATTAAGCAAACATGAGTACAAATGTACCCAGCAAGACTTACATCAGAACTAGCTACATATGCATCAGTATCAACAAGGGGGTTGTGGGGTTTAACTGCTGCAAGCCATCTTTGACCATGGCTATCCTGAACTACGACTGCAAGTAATTCCTTTGAGGTGGCGCACACGAGTCCAGATATTCACCATATCAATACACCACTATGGATCTGCTCCCGTCTCCCTACAAGAAGGCCATCAATAGCACTCATGCTTATCTTGCACATTTTAGAGTATCCACTTCAAGTTATCTATGAACCATATAAGCGTTCCAAGTAGTCCATATCCGCGGACGCGGCAATTCGAATAGATCATATTACCCTGCAGGGGTGTACTTCTTCACACACGCTCTCAACACTTATCGCCGTTTACACAACATGTACTCGGAAACCTTCAAGTGGAAGCCCAGCGAGGGTGTCGGCCATGACCTGACTAACCACACGAGACTCTAGTCCAGCTTTATCGCCTATTCGAGTTCCATCCGCAAGGAAGTCCGGCCGAGGTTTCCACTACGGCCCCAAACGATGTGAGCAGGGTTCTCAAGCCCACCATCCGGTTGCCACTTGGTACACCGTGCCACTGTGCCTAGTCTGTCCCAAGCCCACCTGGCCTGGTGCCACTTGGTGGACTTCTAACACAACCTACAAACACCAGAAACTAGTTGCAACTCCTAGACATTGATCAAGGCGATTAATAAGTCGAGAGAGCTTGGAGTGCCTGGAGCCCAATGTGTGGTAGTAACTGTCTTGGATCACAAACACAAAACTCAGTTCTTGATGACGGTCCCAATGAGACAACCGACCATGTACTCCTACATGGCCTCTCATCGCTACCTTTACCAAATCATGTTCACACACTTAGCTCTCAACAGTAGGACATGTTCATCACCATTCCAATCCATCCCAGATGAATCAGACCTGACACAACTCTAGGCATAGCAGGCATGACAAACAAGCATGAATGAGTAGGCACAACATGGCTCGAGCAACTCCTACTCATGCTAGTGGGTTTCAACTATTTACTGTGGCAAAGACAGGTCATGCAAAGGAATGGGGTTCAACTACCGCAACAGGTAACAGTTGAATCATTGTTGTCCTAATGCAGTAAAAGAGCGCAGTAGCGAGAGAGTGGGATTGTGTCGGAGTGATCAAGGGGGGTTTTCTTGCCTGACACTTCTGAAGATAGTATTGTGTCTTCATTAGTGTCATTGATCACATCGCCGGAACAACGTCTACTGAGAGGGGACAAACACCGGCAAACAAGAAAGAAGAAAATCAATGCAATGCAACAATAGGATGCATGATCATGACAAGACAATATGCTAGTGTTTGAGCTAATGCAACATGCTACCATGTTAGTTGAAGTTCCTTTGAATCAAAGATTCAAATTCAAACTTCAAAAGAAGCATTTAAAATGCCATTTAATTGATTTTCCCTAATCAGCAGGTATAAGTTGTTCAAACATGCATGAAAATGCCATAAACAGATTCTTTGGATTTTTCTGATCATTTTTTATATATAAATTATTTCATTCTGAGCTACGGTTTAATTTCTACGAATTTTTGAAGTTTAGGGGATTTTCTGAAAATAAATAGTTACTGCGTCAGCATGACATCAGTGTGACATCAGCAGGTCAACGGGAGCCGGTCCAAGTCAAACCTGACCAGTGGGGCCCGCATGTCAGTGAGTCAACTAATTAACAAGGTTAATTAACACTAATTAAATCCTAAGCTAGGAGTTAGTCAGGGGCTGGCCCCACAAATCAGTGACCCAGGGGTGGTCAAGCCCCCGGTCAAACAAGTCAAACACGCCGGCGGCTCGACACCGCCAGCGACAAACGTGGTGGAGGGGCTCGGGAAACGCCCTTCGGCGACCAAAACAACGGCAAAGAGCATCTACACGCAGCTGGCGCTCGGCCGCATCCATCTAAGCAAGCGGGAGGGGCCGAGGTCGACCGGACTCGCTGGAATCAAGCTCGCGGCGGCAGCCGGAGTTCAGGCGATGTCGGGCTCGGTGTTAGAGTACACGGGAGGAGGAGTTGGTGGGCGTTCCAAGCTCCTGGGAGCATGTGGAGCACGGTGACGCGCTCGGTTTCGAGCCTCAGCGGCTGCAGCGATGGCGGTGACATCACTGATGATGTGGAGCTCATGGGCACAGTGGGGGTTGGAGCTAGAGCGCACAAATGAGGCAGAGGAGGGAGGTAACCAATGTAGGAGCTCAGGCGATCACGTAGGGAAGGTCAGCGAGCTCGGGGACGCGCCGGAGCGAGCGGGGCAGCGAGGCGGATCTCCGGCGGCCAAAGGTTGAAGAAGACGGCGGTGACAGTGTTTGGAGTTGTCCGGCGCCCTGTGGATCGGCGAAGAGGATGAGGGCATCGAGGCGGAGCTCTTGGGCACGTCGAGGAGTTGATGGGGGAGGCGATGGCTACGCCGCGGCGTCGGCGAGCTGGCGACTTCCTCGGCCATGGCGAGCAGAGGCGAGGGAGAGAACGAGGGGGCGAATGAGTGGGTCAGGGCGATTGGGATGACACCGAGGAGGAGATTCACGGCGTCGCGCTGTCCTCAGACGCAGGGCAGGCAGCCTGGTGGCATGGCGCCCGCGCGCGCCCATGCGTTGTCCCTGCCTCTGCCTACTGGCAGAGGTGGGAGACGACTGGCAATGGCCAGGTCGGCTGGGCCGGCAGGTGAGTGGCCCAGGTAGGCTTTCCTCTCTCTCTCTCTCTCTCTCTCTTTTCTAATTCTTTTCTGTTTTCTATTTTTGCAGTTTGTTTCTGATTATTTTTAAAACCAAATCAATTTTATAAATCCTGAAAATATTTGTGGACAGTAACTGAATTGTTTCTGAGGCCCTCAACGAGTTTCAGAATATTTGGAGCTACCAAGTATTTTATAGGAATTAATAGCTCGAATTCAAATACATTATGAGTTAATTAAAAAAATCCATAAATGACCTAGAAATATATTCATCATTTTTGGCAGAGGTTTCCACCTTAACCAACAATCATGAACTTTTCTTAAGGACACTCTGGGTTCATTGAAAATATTTTTAAGTTGAACCTAGTGGAGTTATTATGGTGCTAGGGTTTGATCAATCCCCAATTCAAGTTCAATAGAATTTAAACATGATGCATGAAAGATTATGCAATGGCAAGCAAAGACTAATCTAGGGATGTGATAAAAGGTAAGTCTTCAGGTCTTGCAGCGCCGCTTCTGCCTCGGGGGTCCACTTTACCGGGCCAGCCTTTTTCAAGATTTTGAAAAAAGGCAAGGCGCGCTTAGGAGACTTGGAGATGAACCTACTCAGCGCGGCAATGCATCCAGCCAAACGCCTTACGTCCTTGACAGTCTGGGGTGCTTGTATTTTCTCGGCTGCTCTAATCTTGTCGGGATTAGCCTCAATTCCCCGTTGGGACACAAAGAAACCAAGGAGCTTGCTGGATGGGACGCCAAACACACATTTCTCAGGGTTTAGCTTCAAATTGATCTTGCGCAAGTTTGCAAAGGTTTCTTCCAGGTCTTGAATGAGTGTTGATCTATCCTTGGTCTTGACCACTATATCATCCATATATGCTTCTATGTTTCTGGGCAGCTGAGGTTCGAAACCAATCTGTACTGCCCTTGCGAAAGTGGATCGGGCGCTCTTTAACCCAAAAGGCATACGCACAAAGCAGTACGTGCCACATGGAGTTATGAACACTGTTTTCTCTTCATCTTCCCTGGCCATAAATATCTGATGGTACCCGGAGTATGCATCCAAAAAGGAAAGCAAATCATACCCGGAGGTGGAATCAACAATTTGGTCAATGCGCGGCAGGGGGAAAGGGTCCTTCGGGCATGCTTTGTTCAAGTCAGTGAATTCAATGCAGGGCCTCCATTGTAACCTCCCCACTATCACACTACAGTGATCTCTCTCTAACAATGGCCATGTTACCATGATCACTCAGTCAACTTGCCACTTGTCCAAAATCAAACTCAAATTTAAAATGCAAGTAAAATATTTACTTTTTTCGATCAGTAAAACTTAAATGTTCATATTATCCTATAAATTCCCCTGATCATTTTCATGTTGAAACCAACCTCATTTGAGTTCCCAAAATGCCCCTGGGATTTTATCTTGTGGTCCAACAATAATTAAATTGGCCATTCCAATTTCTAAAAATGGTTAGCCAACTCCTTCTGACCCCAAACTTTTTATGCAGCTTCACTTTGTTCCTATCTGTTTTTGTGCAAAGTGCCACATTTAACAAAAAATATTTCAGTAGCTCTTTTAAATAGGAAACAGAGGTAGAACAAAAGAAAAGAAAGGAAAAGATGCCCAAGTGGGTTGGGAGGCCCACACCCCACTCATCTCCTTGCTCCTGCTACAGGAGGAACGGGAGTGCGTGGCGGCCATCCAACCGCCTTGCCATCCCGCGGCCTCCTTGACGCCTACAAGACCTGCCTCGCGGCGCCCCGAACCCTAATCCCCTCATTCTTCTTTCTCGTCTCTCTCCCTCGATCTGAACCACGCCCGAGCTCCGCCGTCGACATGTTGCCATCGATGCCGTGGCCACCGTGCTCCCCGCGCCGCGAGAAGACGTCCAGGAGGACCGCCATAGACGACTCCTTCTTCTCCTAGCACCAGGACAAGCCGGGCCGTACCGTACGCTCAGCATCGAGCCATTCCTCGCCTGCGGCCGTCACATCTTGTCGCCGGTTGCCACTGCTCCGGGCCGCCCCCGACCTCCCAACCTCGTCCACAAGCACCGGGGTGAGCCCCTCTACCGATCCCCTCGCTTTCCCCTTTCGATCTGTGCCGTTTGCCACCGCCCCCGTGTTCGTCCGTGGTCGACATGGTTGCAGCTCGGCCGCCCCTGACCGCATCGCGCCCTGCCGGCCTCCGGCTGCGCCCCGCGCGCTCCCGTTTCTACTGTGCTAGCTACTGCTCTTTGTACTGCTAGTAGTGCTGCTGCCGCTGCTCTGCGTGCCCGCTTGCTGCTAGCCACAACTGCTGCCGCTCCTACCTACTGCGCACGCTAACCTGCTGCCGCTGCTCGCCGGCGCATGCGCCCGCTGCCGCCGTTGCCGCCGCTTGCTGCTGCTAGCCACGGCCATGGCTATGGCCGTGTAGGAGATATGCCCTAGAGGCAATAATAAATGTTAATAATTATCTCCCTGTTCATAATTAAGTTTATATTCCATGCTATAACTGCTATGGTTCCCGAGCCCGTATATCCATAAAGGCTCTGGGGAAAACCCATGTGCACGTGTGGTATAATAAACGGTAAAATGTATTCCTAGTCGTGCCTCTAAGACTAGCTCAAGTGTTGCATGATGATTATGTTTTCCCAATCATGGGCATGTCTATGCCAGCAACTTTGAGGGCACAATGTCAGGAAGGACATTTGTGTTGAATCGACCTGAATTGATGTTATGCTATGAGATACATTCGTCATGAGTTAATGGTTAATAACACAGAGATAGTTAACATTTGCATGATTCCTCAGACCATGAGAGTATCGAGTTTCTTCATGCTTGATTCATGAACTTTGGGGTTTGTTAAACGTCATCCGTAAATGGGTGGCTATTACGGCGGCTTACGGGTTCATGGAAAAGTGTGTCAAGTAACTTGATAGCTCAAGATTGGGATTTGCTCCTCCGGCGATGGAGAGATATGTCTGGGCCCTCTCAGTGTTACGGTATCCATCATCGTCTGGCCAGACACAGGGTGATTTGATCACAGGGATGCCGGAACACGGTAACGAGAAAAGAGAACAATACCGATAACGAGGTAACTGGCTTAGTGGACAAGTTGTTGATCCACGGGAATGCCAACATGTCTCACCTCGGGTATTTGTAACATATCGCGAAGCAACAGGAATAGCACACGGCAACTGGAGGTTCACTCGAATATTCATTCGTGTGGGTATAGGGGTCAATATGGGTGTCCACGGCTCCGATGCTGATCATTGATCGGAAAGTGTTCCGGTCATGTCTATACTTCACCGAACCTATAGGGTCACACACTTAAGGGTCATCTATCTGCTGAATACTAGACAAGGAGTCCGAGAGAAAGTCACTGGAAAAGTTTCAGAGAGAACGGAAAAGTTCCGGAGAGAACACCGAAAAAGTTTCGATAAAACCGAAAAGTTGTTTCGGATAAAACCATTGATCCAAAAAGGTTTTGGCAAGCACCAGGAATGTTCTGGAGGTTACCAGATTGGTCTGGTAATTTCTGGAATTTTTCTGGAGAAAAAACCGAAAAAAGTTTTCGGAGCTGCCGGAATTGTTTACCGGGTAAACGAAGATGGTTTTAAATTAAACCACCATACTGGAAATGTTCCGGAGCACGTCCGAATAATTTTAGAGGGTGCCGGAAATGTTCTGGGACCTTCGGGAATTTTTCTGGAAATTACACGCGGGAAAACGTCTTGTCCCAGCGAGGGGGGACAAGATCCCACGTTTCGTGGGGGCTGTTTTTGGGGGGGGCCCCCCTAGGGGGCAGCCCCCTCGTTGGTGGACAAGGTGTTGGGGGGGGGGCCCTCATGGTGGGGGGCAGACCCCACATATTATGGGATATGTTGGGAGGAGGTGGCAGCCCCTCATGGGGGCGCCATGGGGCAAAGGGGGGGGCCCCATGAGACAACTCCCCACCTTTGGTGGGAGCTTGTTTTGTGGGGGGGCCCCACATGTTTTGTGGCTGAAATTTTCAGCCACCCCACCCCCTCCTTCCCCTATAAAAGGAGGTGGAGAGGAGCTCTCCATCCTCACTCCAACTCTCTCACACAAGCCATGCATGATCTGGCATTCTCTCTCCCTCCCATGAAATAGTTTCGTAGTGCCGAAAGGCTGTCTGGGTTCCGGTGGGAACTAGTTCTGAACGGCGAAGCCCTGACGGATAGATGACACCGTATGTGTGCAACCCAGTAGAGAGGTCGTAGTTTCATCCTTTTGCCCGAGGGGCTGTTCGAGTGTCCTCCCGAAGGGCTGTCCGAGTAACCGTTCGATTTTCGAGGGTCCTCCCGAAGGGCTGTCCGTGTCACTGTCCGAGGGACTGTTTGACCGCCTCCCGGAGGGCTGTCCGAGGGGCAGATGAGGGAATACATCCTCGCGGTTGGGAGGTTGTAAATCCTAGCTGCGGGGGTCTGCACCGACGATCGTCATCGACTCTACTTCCGCGACGCTACGAGTCGGTAACGAAATGATCAAAAACCCTGTATGCAATCTCCATAGTGATCCTGGGCTGGTGCGTAGGTCAGAAATTTTTTGTTTTCTGCTGCTTTACCCAACAGTGGCATCATGAGCCGTGCTATGCGTAGATGCAGGTTGCGATCTAGAATACATGAGATGTATGGGTGTTGCATAATATAATTAGGTAGTAGATGAGTTCTATTACTGAAAATTATTTGTGTGGGTAGCAGATGAAATCTGTTACCCGATGTTCTTGTTGCTTCCCTGGAATTTGCATATTTCTGATCTTGATAACAGTATGGTGGAGTTTCAATGTTCTGGCAATCCGCGATCCTGATTGATCAACGAAGTGCTAACAGTTCATTGAATTCCACCGTAGTTAAAAAGAAAGATAAAATTTCGCAGACGAAAGGGCAATGCAGATATGATCTGCACGGGGGTCATGCGTATGACGAAGTTTAGTATGGGGTTCGAGATTTTATTATCTCGTGCTTCATACACCCCGCATTGTTAATCTAGCGACTTGAATTATCATACTTGATGATGGACGTTGGTAGCTTCGGTTTGTTTTGAAACCTTAGAAGCCACGAAAAACAAGTTTTTGCATGAACCAATTAGAGACGTCTAACTTGGTTTTGCAGGAGGGTTTGCATGTGCATGTGATGTGGTATAGCAGTGCTCAAATTAATTTGATTATGTATGAGATGTCTATATGATGTAAATTGATTAACATGACCTGCGTGTCATGATTTGGCATGATGGCTGGAGCCATATGATTGCACTTTAAATGACCTGCGTGTCAACCTTGTGTAATGCATTATTTTATTAGCTAGAGAGATAGCAATATTATCTGGTGCATCGACAAGGTGGTGGCAATCTTCGCGAAGGTGAACACCGACGCGAATGCCGAAGACGAAGAAATACAAGACTTCTCCGTCAGAAAGGGCTATACCATATCATGCTATTATGAATTGCCTGAGATGTTTATCCCTTATGATGCACCCTTCTTGATTGCGCGGTAGTCGCTTTTTATTAGGGTGATCTCTCACAAAAATATCATAGTTGATAGTGTTCTCCCAAGTGTAGCACCGTCACGGCACCTAACTTTTCGGGGTGCGCCATGACTAACATGGGTACGAACGATTAGGGATGTGTGAGGCGGGTGAGTTCAGACCTCGCAGCGAGATCACTTGGTTGTCTTTGACGTTCAGGCATGACAGTCATGAGCTCCGAACACGCCCATCGAAAGATGAACAAGAGTCGCATAGAGATGTGATTGGCAGGTTGGCCTACCGGTTGAGATTTTCGTCATCAGTGTTGACTAACATCAATGACGAATAATCAAAACACGGGTCTTGAATCACTCACAATCAATTATGAGAGATATTGATTTGAGTGGGAGCGCGCTGTAGAATTAACTCTTTTAATTCTCAGTGCAATTAATTTTGAACATTGTCTAAGTGTGATTTGCTTAATAGTTGTAGAATAATGGCTCGCGTTTCCACCTTCCCTGTTAAAATTGAATAGCTGTTAAATATCTGGTTAATACTTTACGGTTGGCAACGTAATGTGAGGATTGTACTCAAGAGTGCCAAGAAGGACTTTGTCCTATCGCATACTTTCGGTATTCTCTCTCTTATGCTATGGATCATGTGACTCTCGTCCTTCGATCCAAAAGTTAGAATTCCGTTTTCAGTCAAGTGCAATATGTTTGCTTCCATGAGACCCGAACTTCGATAGTTTGGATAGTTATGTGATATTCATGGAATCTGAAAATCATTTTCAGAGACAGACAAAGGCTAAAAGATATGAGATATCCAAAGCAATGTTTGTTTGCAAACTATTAGTAAAGGAGTTTACTATTCATTAGACTGATAAGAGAGGGATCCAGAAGAACGCCTGTCATATGATGAACGGTGAATAAAACAACATCTTAAAGAGAAAGGAAGTGTCCGAAGGGTGTTAGTAAGACTTTCACGCTAGGAAGTTCGGGGCTAATGCCACTCTTAAGTTGAGTGCTTCTTCTGAGAGTAGGAGAAATACTAAAAGTTAAACTGTTAGAAGTATAAAGGCAAAAAGAAAGAAGACTGGAATATCCAGCTCATGTATGAATGTCATACAAGTTTTTTGATGTATAGAAGGCTGGTCAAAGATATAGTTCTTGGGAATCATGATTAAATTGTTAATCGCTGATTCTTGGTTATTGTGAGTTAATCACAAAGATACCCACTCGATTGCATTCTGTTGCAACTCGATGTAAGAACTACTATGGCCTGAAAGACTAGCCAGGAATGAGGTTTAGGTATACACAGGGAACATAGTAAATGTTACTATACCTTCCATCGGTGTATTACCGTCTGTATTTATTTTCATAATTCATTTAGAGTTTTACACACTCTAGCCCATTGCATAAGGTATCTTGCAAGAAGGTTGTTCATAAGAGAACTTCTGATGTTCGGTGTTATGAATAACATAAGGGCCATACTTTCATTATGAATGAGATGTATGTTATGAATGTTGATAATAAAATATTACCTCTGTGTTTACTTTCATAATTCATTTAGAGTTTTACACACTCTAGCCCATTGCATAAGGTATCTTGCAAGAAGGTTGTTCATAAGAGAACTTCTGATGTTCGGTGTTATGAATAACATAAGGGCCATACTTTCATTATGAATGAGATGTATGTTATGAATGTTGATAATAAAATATTACCTCTGTGTTTACTTTCATAATTCATTTTAGAGTTTCATACACTCTAGCCATTGCACAATGTTTGATGCAAGAGGGTTGTTCAGAAAAGAACAATTGTTGTTCAGAATTATGAATAACATAAGGGCCATGCTTCCATCATCAATGGGATGTATGTTATGAATATTGATGGTAATATGATACATCCATAACACTGACGCTAAATGTCGCAAGACTAAAAGAATACCACACATATGTGGCACTGCATTTGGTCACATTGGAGAAACCCGCATGGAAAATTCCATTATGATGGATTTTGAAGTCGTTTGATTTTGGATCATCTGACACTTGTAACTTTCCTCCGAAAAGTGAAGTGATTGAAATACCATTCACAGGCCATAAGGAATGAGCAACAAACTTATTGGTGATCATACATTTTGATGTATGTAGTTGAATAAATGTTGTTGCAAGTAGTGGATTCATCTATCTTCAGAAATGACTCAAGTAGATATATGGATATTTACTTGATGAGACGTAAGTCTGGATCTTTTGAAATCATTCGAAAGATTTTCAAAAATGAAGTAGAAGTTATTGTAACAAGAAAATTATGTTTCTACAATTCGATTGCAGAAAAGAATATTTGAGTTACAAGTTTAGCGAATGTCTGATGAGTTGTGAAAGGGGTTTCATAACTTGCACCTCCCGGAACACCACTGCAAGTGGAAAGTCCGTGAAGATGTAATCGAACCATTTATGACATGGTACGATCAAAGATGACATAAATCAATTTGCCATTATCCCTTTTAAAGAGTGATGCTTTAGAGACTATGGCTTTTACACTGAAAAGAGCTCCATCGGGTCTGTTGAAATGACGCCATGGTATGGTACGCCCAACCATGTTATATATTTTCTTAACATTTAGAATATGGGGCTTGTGTAAAAGGTTACAAACCTATTCCAAATCAGACAAGTGCTACTTTGTAGGTTATCCCAAGTCATTGGGTATTCCCCCACCACTATACCGAGGCAAATAGGTTTGCCACAAAGAACGGTATGCTGTTTGAAGAAAATGGTTCTTTCAAAAAGGTGAGTGGGAGAACAATGCAACTCGATGGGATAAACAGTATCTTCATCATCAGTTCAAAGGAAAGAGACCTTGGAAGTGATTCTAGAGTTTCCTACTGCGACTGATACGGAAGTCTCTACAATAAAATGTATGGACTTCGATCGAACTTGCAGCTGAACCACGTGGGCCAGGCTCGTGCAAACCTCTCAGGTGCGCAAACGAGATATTGTTGTTAGACAACAGTATACCTACAATACACAAGGAAGCGTTGATGGGCCCTGACTCCAGAATTGGCTACATGCCAATACAATCCGAGTTAGTTTCCATATAAGTGATTCAAGATTAAAACCTTGATACACCCTTCGGAAGACTTAGAGTCTAACGAATATTTATGGAACTTAAAACTGATACGGATAAAAATGTTTTATCCATAAAGCTCGACTTGTTGCAATAGCAAGTTCAAGGAGTTGACTACGATGAGATTGTCTCACCGTAGCGATGCTTAAAGTCGGTTCGGGTTGAACTAGCAATTAAGACATATTTCAATCATGAGATATGAAACATGGATGACAAAAGGATTTCCATCTGATGGAAATAAAACCTAGGACTTGTATGTGATACAGTCCAAAGTAATTTGTCTATCCAGAGGATGCTAGTAGGTATGCAAACTTCAGAGTTCCAGCGATGGACAGAAGAGAGCAAAATGGAGTTAGAATCTTCGTGTTTTGATGAAATGGTCAAAAAGGGTTTTGACTTCATCAATGGGTAACGAAGATGCTTGTAATTCAAGAAAGTAAGTGGGAGCATAATAATATTTCTAAAAACCTTGTGTGCTTGACACATTGGTAATTGGAAATAAATTTCTTGACACGAATTAGGACTTCATTTGAAAATAGTTTTTTCGATGAAGTGCTTGGGCTAAATAGCCTTGATATTAGGCATGATAATCTATGGAGATAGATTTACCTAATGGGGCTAAGCAATGAATACATATTGACAAGATGCTAAAATCTTTTAGCATTAAAAGGCCAAGGAGTGATTCTTGCCGAAGTCACATGGAAAGAGTTTTTGCAAGACTCGGTGTCCCAAAACACTGATGAGCAAAATACATGATGGAGATTCCACACACTCTTGTGTTTGGATTAATCATGTATTCCATGGTATGTAAAACAACCAGATATGTCCGATACTCCCAAGGTGTTGCGAGTATAGATACCAAAGTGATCAAAAGTACTGATCATAGGACAACAGTGAAAAGTGTCATTGAGTGCAAGAGTAGCTCTGATGACATGTTTTCTCGCAAGCGGAAATCATGAAGAGTTCATTGTGATATGTTACATCGATACAGCCTTCACCGTTTCTCTGTGCGATTTTCAATTTAAATTGAGAGTTTTGTGTAACACACAATGTGGTGGCACAGTTAGTTGGAAAATGTTCCAAACAAGTTACTGTGGCGAATTCTATAACAGAGGCGAAGTATGTTGCCGCTTTTAAAGCGACAAAGAAGATGTTGAATCATATAGTTCATTCATGAACTTAGTATGGTTCCAAGATGGCTTTTGTCAATGGGACACTACTGCAAGTAGTTGCTCCATAACTCAGTCTGAGGAATCCAGGTTCGACCTGTGATTCACATACATACAAAGCCAAGTCAACACAAAATATGGATTTTGTGAAAGCGTGAAGACGCGAGGATATGCAAAGATACACACGGAGCTGAAGTCGTCAGATCCGTTGGACATCAGGGTATACCACAAGCGAAGCATATTTACACCGGTGTGCCACAGGTGTAAAGTGCATTAGCATCAACTAGATTATTGACTCTAGTGCAAGTGGAAGTCTGTAGGAGATATGCCCTAGAGGCAATAATAAATGTTATTAATTATCTCCCTGTTCATAATTAAGTTTATATTCCATGCTATAACTGCTATGGTTCCCGAGACCGTATATCCATAAAGGCTCTGGGGAAAACCCATGTGCACGTGTGGTATAATAAACGGTAAAATGTATTCCTAGTCGTGCCTCTAAGACTAGCTCAAGTGTTGCATGATGATTATGTTTTCCCAATCATGGGCATGTCTATGCCAGCAACTTTGAGGGCACAATGTCAGGAAGGACATTTGTGTTGAATCGACCCGAATTGATGTTATGCTATGAGATACATTCGTCATGAGTTAATGGTTAATAACACAGAGATAGTTAACGTTTGCATGATTCCTCAGACCATGAGAGTATCGAGTTTCTTCATGCTTGATTCATGAACTTTGGGGTTTGTTAAACATCATCCGTAAATGGGTGGCTATTACGGCGGCTTACGGGTTCATGGAAAAGTGTGTCAAGTAACTTGATAGCTCAAGATTGGGATTTGCTCCTCCGGCGATGGAGAGATATCTCTGGGCCCTCTCAGTGTTACGGTATCCATCATCGTCTGGCCAGACACAGGGTGATTTGATCACAGGGATGCCGGAACACGGTAACGAGAAAAGAGAACAATACCGGTAATGAGGTAACTGGCTTAGTGGACAAGTTGTTGATCCACGGGAATGCCAACATGTCTCACCTCGGGTATTTGTAACATATCGCGAAGCAATAGGAATAGCACACGGCAACTGGAGGTTCACTCGAATATTCATTCGTGTGGGTATAGGGGTCAATATGGGTGTCCACGACTCCGATGCTGATCATTGATCGGAAAGTGTTCCGGTCATGTCTATACTTCACCGAACCTATAGGGTCACATGCTTAAGGGTCATCTATCTGCTGAATACTAGACAAGGAGTCCGAGAGAAAGTCACTGGAAAAGTTTCAGAGACAACAGAAAAGTTCCGGAGAGAACACCGAAAAAGTTTTGGTAAAACCGAAAAGTTGTTTCAGATAAAACCATTGATCCAAAAAGGTTTCGGCAAGCACCGGGAATGTTTTGGAGGTTACCAGATTGGTCTAGTAATTTCTGGAATTTTTCTGGAGAAAAAACCGAAAAAAGTTTTCGGAGCTGCCGGAATTGTTTACCGGGTAAACGAAGATGGTTTTAAATTAAACCACCATACTGGAAATGTTCCGGAGCGCATCTGGATAATTTTAAAGGGTGCCGGAAATTTTCTGGGACCTTCAGGAATTTTTCTGGAAATTACACGCGGGAAAACATCTTGTCCCAGCGAGGGGGGACAAGATCCCACGTTTCGTGGGGGCTGTTTTTGGGCTGTTTTTTTTGGGGGGGGGGCCTAGGGGGCAGCCCCCTTGTTGGTGGACAAGGTGTTGGGGGGGCCCCCCATGGTGGGGGGCAGACCCCACATATTATGGGATATGTTGGGAAGAGGTGGCAGCCCCTCATGGGGGCGCCATGGGGCAAAGGGGGGGCCCCCATGAGACAACTCCCCACCTTTGGTGGGAGCTTGTTTTGTGGGGGGGCCCCACATGTTTTGTGGCTGAAATTTTCAGCCACCCCACCCCCTCCTTCCCCTATAAAAGGAGGTGGAGAGGAGCTCTCCATCCTCACTCCAACTCTCTCACAGAAGCCATGCATGATCTGGCATTCTCTCTCCCTCCCACGAAATAGTTTCGTAGTGCCGAAAGGCTGTCTGGGTTCCGGTGGGAACTAGTTCTGGACGGCGAAGCCCTGCCGGATAGATGACACCGTATGTGTGCAACCCAGTAGAGAGGTCGTAGTTTCATCCTTTTTCCCGAGGGGCTGTTCGAGTATCCTCCCGAAGGGCTGTCCGAGTAACCGTCCGATTTTCGAGGGTCCTCCCGAAGGGCTGTCCGTGTCACTGTCCGAGGGACTGTCCGACCGCCTCCCGGAGGGCTGTCCGAGGGGCAGATGAGGGAATACATCCTCGCGATTGGGAGGTTGTAAATCCTAGCTGCGGGGGTCTGCACCGACGATCGTCATCGACTCTACTTCCGCTGCGCTACGAGTCGGTAACGAAATGATCAAAAACCCTGTATGCAATCTCCATAGTGATCCTGGGCTGGTGCGTAGGTCGGAAATTTTTTGTTTTTTGCTGCGTTACCCAACAGGCCGTGTGTGTGCAGCGTATGTGTCGTGTGTGTATGTGCATGTGTGTGCATAGCCACAGCTGGCTGTGCCACCGGCCGGTCCCTGGCTTAATTAATCTAGGATTAATTAGGACTACTTTAGGTAGGAACTAATTTAGTGCTAATTAGTCTATATAAACAATGACATGTGGCCCCCTAGTTTAAATTAAGTTAGACTAAGTAATCTACACCTATGACAATGACATGTGGGCAAAACCTACCCCTTTTGAATAGTCAAATTGACTTGGTCAATTCGGATTAAATCAAAATAAAATAAAACCAGGAATCTCAAAAAATAATAAAACTTAGAAAATTCATATAAAATAAACCGTAACTTGGATGAAAAAGTTTTCTACATGAAAGTTGCTCAGAACGGCGAGAAGAATCCGAATACACCCTCCTCATACCTGTCACATACCTCTAGCATGATGAACATGGAACTTTTCCCCTTCAGTTCATCTGACCGATAATTGCCCGGAGCTGGTAAAATACCTTCGGATGTTTTCCCACTCCATCAATAACGTGTAGCCCTGCGTTAGGTCACCCCTAGCACCACGTATTTTCCATGTTACGCTTTGTGATGCTTTGATTGCTCTGTTATTTATTGTGTTTCCCCCCATTACTTCTTTCCGGTAGATTCCGGTACCGACGTAATCCCCGAGACTGACGCAGCTCCAGAGAACGACGACCCTGCCTTTGCTGCCGAGCAACCAGGCAAGCACCCCCCTTTGAACATGCCGATATCGCCTATTCTTTCTCTCTTATGCTTGCATTAGAAATTGCTGTTGTTACTGTTTTCCTATATTTGATGCATAGCCTGTTTTTGTAACTACTATTGATACCTTACCTGCTTATCCTAAACTGATTAGTATAGGCTGGATAGAGACCCACCAGAGACTCCCACTTTGACCCAATTGCCCCGCTGGATTATGAGATGACTCGATCAACATGATCGACAACCAGGCCCCGGCACTGCACATCACCTCCCTTAGTTGTACAACACTGCAGCGTTAGTATCGTGTGCCGAGGGTGATACCTCGTTAGCATTTCTGATGATAACTTTGTAGAGTAGCTATTCGGTTGTGGTAATCGAGGGTGATTCCTCCTTCACCTCTTCCGATAACGACGCCGTCATGCAACACCTCAAGTGTGAACCTCGAGGGTGATTCCTCCTAAGTTCACCTTGACGACTACATTAGGTGGAATCTGTCGAGGGTGATTCCTCAGGTTTCCCCCTGATGTTTGGACACACGATTACTTGAACTTTACAATTGTTGCTTGGAAAGGCGGGTCGACCCTAAGGGGTACCCGTGAATGATGTGTAGCTGGGTTGACCTGGACGGTACCCGAGAGACAAATACGAGGCGTGGCCGGGCATTCCTAGCCCTTGCCGCAAGTCCTCGAGACAGGGCGATGGGGTCACATCGATCATGTGTCTCTGCTCATTACCACACTATCAAAACATTAACAATTTGGATATTTGATCCGAGTGGGCCTCTGGCCCGATAGCACTAACCATCACGTGGGAATAGTTATGGGCACTCTGCATCGTAGCATCAGCCGAAAGCTCTGTCAGACGTCCAGTTCAGCAGTGCGGCATGGAGTGATTGGCGCCATCCATGACAGAGGTGGTGCTTGGATCTGAGCCATGTGCGCAACGACCCGAAGGGCGAGGGGCGATGGCCCAAGACCCCCGTGCGCTTAGGATGTAGACCGGCGGGGACCTCTCTGCTGAGCTCTAGGTAGGGTTGCGGTGTATCATTTGTCCGAGGCCGGGCATGACCCAGAAAAGTGTGTCCGGCCGGAGTTAATCGAGCATGGTGGGTAAGTTGGTGCACCCCTGCAGGGAAGAACTAATCTATGCATAGCCAGATCCTCGGTAACGGACGTTCGGAGTTGTATTCCGATCGATACAACTAGAACTGGATACTTGAGATGATAACTGGATAGTATGGCTCTGGGATTGCTTTCTCGCAGGGTGTTGAGGAAGGATCTCTGGGCGAGGTCGATGACACTACTATTACTTTATATTATGCTAATCTGCACTCTTCTAATGCTGCAAGACCGCTGAAAATGATGAAGATGCTAGTCTTCGATAGGACTAGGCTTTCCCCTCTATTCTGGCATTTCTGCAGCCCAGTCCACATATACAGCCTCCCTTTGATAATGTTGCATATGTAGTGTAGATCCTTGCTTGCTGAGTACTTCGGATGAGTACTCACGGTTGCTTTGCTTTCTTTTCCTCCCATATCCGTTTGATGCTACCAGATGACAGAGCCCCTGAGACAGTTGCCCCCGCCGATAGCTACTACTACTACCCTCCCGGCGAGTACTACTACGAGGAGCCGTCCGATGACCAGGAGTAGGATCGGAGGGTCCCAGGCAGGAGGCCTGCGCCTTTCGATCGTAGTGTTTTATTTTGCCCCGCCTTTCTAAAGGCTTATCTATTTTATCTTTTATATCTGTACTCTTGATTGTCATCAAGCTTATGTATTCGAGCCCTCAAGGCCCTGGCTTGTAATATAATGCTTGTATGACTTTATTTATGTTTTAGAGTTGTGTTGTGATATCTTCAAGTGAGTTCTTAGGCTTGATCGTGTGCATTTGTGTGTATGGTTAGTGCAAGATTGAGCCGGGGGCGTCACAGGTTGGTATCAGAGCTGACTGCCTGTAGGAATCCCTTTCCAACTCCTTGGCCGAAGTTGAGTCTAGTCTCAAAAAAAATGTTTTACTAACATGGCTGTGTGGCTTACGGGCCCACGTCGCCATTGGATGGGATTAGGATCTTTTATTCCTCTTCTTTACTCTGGGACTCTTATCTCTCTTATATTCGGGTTAAATGAATTTATTAACTACACTAGGTTCTCGTAACCGCTTCCTCCCGGTGAGCTCCTACACCACAGATGATCGTCTGCTTCATCAGAAGACTCTGAAGATACTCCTCGATGTTTTCCGAGACCCTTGTGCCCACTGCTTTTGCAGTTCCATACCATCGATAAACCCCCGTGGATAACTATGCATTCTTGCCGTTTGTACCTTCTTTTCCGGTTGCCCTTTTTATTCCAAGATACCCCGGAATACTCTTCGTTGTTCAGAGAATCCTTAGTGCCTACTGCTTTGCAGCTTCTTTCGCGCTGCAGATAATTCCTCACACTTTCCGGGGATTCGTTCATCCCCAGTTGATCATGTGTTTTGGCAAATACTTCATAATACTATCTGATGTTCCGAAAATCCACTGCAACCTATTGCTTTAGAAAGTCTTGCCTGCTTGCATTATGGTTAATTCCATATGTCTGGCAATATTCATTAGTATCCTTTGACACCGTCATTTTGGTCTTATTGATTCAACATGAGTGCGAATGCACGCAATCATCAGTTGATCCTTTTAAATTATCTTTTCGGCTCAGACCTCATTCTGAACATGAGATGGTTCTTGACCAATCTATTTGTTGTCGACTGTACCCTCAGGCCTACTCAAGATGTCCATCCTTGATCAGAGCATCTGCTTCTGATCCCTCCATTTGGAAATCATAATTCCTTTGTATTTAAGCGTTGAATTATTCAGTTGTTTCTACAATCCGATACCTTGCATTCTTTATTCTTCTGTTTGAGTACCGATACTCACATCGGATCCTTTGCCGACCATCTGATCTTTTGTTGGGTTGCTATCCGACAGCATCGATCATATTCAATAATCTTGTGAGTTTTTCCCTGATACATAATGCCTTTGGTAAATTGTATCCTCCGTTTTGTCAGCCATGCTCTACTATCAAGCTTGAGTTATCTACTCCTGAAGTTGTGGTATATGGTCCTAAGATGCCCCGATGGGTTGAACATATGCCTTCCCTAATCAGTGTGAACCGAAAGTTATACGGGTTATACCTACTCGTGTTCCGTTAGACAAATTTTCAATTCTACAACTTCTTCAAAGACGAGAAGTGAATGAAAGGTTATGCATTGGATAAGTGGGAGTCGACCTTGAACCTTTATGTTCATGCCCTTGGACCCGATGTAGAACTTAACATGGAAGCTGCTCGTAAAAATAATAATCCCTTATTATAAATTCATCTTGTATTTTGCTTTGATCCTTTGCAATCGTGGTTCCAACCATGATTGTTCTTCTTTGATCCCATTTCGCGGACAAGCTAAAGCACTTGTCTTCTGCGAATCAATATGCCTGTCCAACCTCTATACTGAACTACCTCGAGTATTACCCCCTACTATCTCGAGGATATCATCCTATTGTACTACGTTCTGTGAATTTTCCGATGGAGTGATACCTTTCCCTATCATAATCACT
Source organism: Thinopyrum elongatum (assembly GCA_011799875.1). Lineage (NCBI taxonomy): Eukaryota > Viridiplantae > Streptophyta > Magnoliopsida > Poales > Poaceae > Thinopyrum > Thinopyrum elongatum. The sequence goes on along the minus strand of CM022302.1, from coordinate 75,889,784 downwards.
CCACGGATTCTGGGTTGTCGTCAACCGAGACCACCGAACAATGAATCGATTCCGCTCGATGATTCAGCACTCCTAGTACATTGTTGCTGGGGAGTTCGATACTACATCACGACATTCCTAGCCTGATCGGCTATGTCAATATCGTGATAATTCTAACTATGCTACCTGGTCCTTATGCCCGGAGCAACTTCCTACGATGGGCGAAGCTTACGTCGATCTCCCTCATCTTATCATTTCACCTCAAACAACAAGCTTGATTTCGAGCTTGTGTCGTATCCGTGGTTCCAATAGACTTTCGCTTCATCATCCCTTTTACTTGATGTCGTCGCTGCTCGATGGCATCTTCATAGAGCCTCTCGACAAAATTTGTCGCGATCATCATCTATATTCTAAGCTCTTACAGGATACCAATCGGATTCATGTTGAGAAGCACCATCCTTGCCCCTCGATGATTTGTGTTATCATCGACACCATCCTTGACTTCCTGACAACACAGACTTGGTCATGTTTTGCTCACACATTGAGTTCCCTGCTATTCTTGTAATTGTTCCTTTGTAACTCTTGAGATCTTCAAAATCCAATCTTTACTTGACACACCATGTTAATGCTACCTCGAAGCATGACTGTGGTATTCCGATTCTCAACAAGAACATCAGAAGCATAATACAAAATGTTTCTCGTTCAATTATCCAAACACCGTGGTGCGGGTAATATCATGATTCTTCCCTCGCCCCTTTGTCTAAATACTTTTGAACTTGCTGTCCTATCATGTATATCATGCTCCGCTTTTCCTTGGGAAGGATATACCCTGAATTCTTGTGTGCAAACACATTTTCCTTCCTTTGGTCTGATTAATCCTGATAATCCCATTTTCCTTTCCATTGGTTTGTTAATCTTTCTTTTGATCTATATGATATAAGTAGAAATAATTCCCTGCTTATAAAAACACCTCGAGGTACAATTCGGTCAGTACGACCCTGTTACTAATGTTGATGACATTCTGGTAACCACCGATGGACGAGAACTTTACCTATTGGTCCGCCTCGTTCAACAAGCAGGAAAATGGTTCTCTTCGTCCCTCGCCCTTGGTACCACCGTTGTTACCGACATAACTAACAGACTATCCTCTGACATACCTTGATGTCGTGACCATTAAGATGTCACCGTTCTCCCTACTTTTGATCGACCCTCTTCACAGTTCCACAGGATCGGAACCTAACTCTCCTGTATATCCTTGATTCCGAAGTATCCTTTGCTCTTGGATTTGTGTGTTATCCCGAGCCGCCCTCCGAGAGATAATCTATTCCCTATGCTCTGAACCCCCTTCTCACACTCTGTTCAGGTATCGATCGTTTGTCCATTCACTTGAAACTTCCTACTGTACCTTCATACTTTGCTCTCGATGTTTTCTTAAGTTTCAACTAGAGAGATACTTCTGCCACACTCCCTGAATTGTCCATCAGATAATCGACCCTATAAGGGTCAGTTCTCCCAAAGTTACCCTTCACTTCCCCACTTACATCTCGGGACGAGATTTCTTGTAGTGGAGGAGATTTGTAACATCCCCACTATCACACTACAGTGATCCCTCTCTAACAGTGGCCATGTTACCATGATCACTCAGTCAATCTGCCACTTGTCCAAAATCAAACTCAAATTCAAATTTAAAATGCAAGTAAAATATTTATTTTCTTCGATCAGTAAAACTTAAATGTTCATATTATCCTATAAATTCCCCTGATCATTTTCATGTTGAAACCAACCTCATTTGAGTTCCCAAAATGCCCCTGGGATTTTATCTTGTGGTCCAACAATAATTAAATTGGCCATTCCAATTTCTAAAAATGGTTAGCCAACTCCTTCTGACCCCAAACTTTTTATGCAGCTTCACTTTGTTCCTATCTATTTTTGTGCAAAGTGCCACATTTAACAAAAATATTTCAGTAGCTCTTTTAAATAGGAAACAGAGGCAGAACAAAAGAAAAGAAAGGAAAAGAGGCCCAAGTGGGCTGGGAATCCCACACCCCACTCATCTCCTTGCTCCTGCTACAGGAGGAACGGGAGTGCGTGGCGGCCATCCAACCGCCTTGGCCACGGCGGGGCGACGTGCCGGCCATCCCGCGGCCTCCCCGACGCCTACAAGTCCTGCCTCGCGGCGCCCCGAACCTTAATCCCCTCATTCTTCTTTCTCGTCTCTCTCCCTCGATCTGAACCACGCCCGGGCTTCGCCGTCGACATGTTGCAGTCGATGCCGTGGCCGCCGTGCTCCCCACGCCGCGAGAAGACGTCCAGGAGGACCACCATCAATGACTCCTTATTCTCCTAGCACGAGGACAAGCCGGGTCGTACCGTACGCTCAGCATCGAGCCATTCCTTGCCTGTGGCCGTCGCATCTCGTCGCCGGTTGCCACTGCTCCGGGCCACCCCCGACCTCCCAACCTCGTCCACAAGCACCGGGGTGAGCCCCTATACCGATCCCCTTGCTTTCCCCTTTCGATCTGTGCCGTTTGCCACCGCCCCCGTGTTCGTCCGTGGTCAACATGGCTGTAGCTCCGCCGAGGCGCTCGTGTCGTGCGCCCACCGAGCCAACACGCGCTCGGACGCCCCTGACCGCACCGCGCCCTGCCGTGCTCCAGCTGCACCCCGCGCGCTCCCGTTGCTGCTGTGCTAGCTGCTGCTCTGCGTACTGCTAGTAGTGCTGCTGCTACTACTCTGTGTGCCCGCTTGCTGCTAGCCACAGCTGCTGCCGCTCCTACCTGCTGCACGCGCTCGCCTGCTGTCGCTGCTTGCTACTGCTAGCCACGGCCATGGCTATGGCCGTGTGTGTGTGCAGCGTGTGTGTCGTGTGTGTATGTGCGTGTGTGTGCACAGCCACAGCTGGCTGTGCCACCAACCGGTCCTTGGCTTAATTAATCTAGGATTAATTAGGACTAGTTTAGGTAGGAACTAATTTAGTGCTAATTAGTCTTTATAAACAATGACATGTGGCCCCCTAGTTTAAATTAAGTTAGACTAAGTAATCTACACCTATGACAATGACATGTGGGCCAAACCTACCCCTTTTGACTAGTCAAATTGACTTGGTCAATTCGGATTAAATCAAAATAAGATAAAACCAGGAATCTCAAAAAACAATAAAACTTAGAAAGTTCATATAAAATAAACCGTAACTCGGATGAAAAAGTTTTCTACATGAAAGTTGCTCAGAACGGCGAGACGAATCCGAATATGCCCTCCTCATACCTGTCACATGCCTCTAGCATGATGAACATGGAACTTTTCCCCTTCAGTTCATCTGACCAATAATTGCCCAGAGCTGGTAAAATACCTCCGGATGTTTTCCCACTCCGTCAGTAACGTATAGCCCTGCGTTAGGTCACCCATAGCATCGTGTATTTTCCATGTTACGCTTTGTGATGCTTTGATTGCTCTGTTATTTCTTGTGTTTCCCCTCCGTTACTTCTTTCTAGTAGATTCCGGTACCGACGTAGTCCCCGAGACCGACGTACTTCCAGAGATTGACGACCCCACTGATGACCCTGCCTTTGCGGCCGAGCAACCAGGCAAGCACCCCACCCTTTGAACATGCCGATATCGCCTATTCTTTCTCTCTTATGCTTGCATTAGAAATTGCTGTTGTTACTGTTTTCCTATATCTGATGCATAGCCTGTTTTTGTAACTGCTATTGTTACCTTACCTGCTTATCCTAAAATGCTTAGTATAGGCTGGATAGAGACCCACCAGAGACTCCCACTTTGACCCAATTGCCCCGCTGGATTATGAGATGACTCGATCAGCATGATCGACAACCAGGCCCCGGCACCGCACATCACCCCCCTTAGTTGTACGACACTGCAACGTTACTATCGAGTGCCGAGGGTGATACCTCGTTAGCATTTCTGATGATAACTCTGTAGAGTAGCTATTCGGTTGTGGTAATCGAGGGTGATTCCTCCTTCACCTCTTCCGATAACGACGCCGCCGTGCAACACCACAAGTTTGAACCTCGAGGGTGATTCCTCCTAAGTTCACCTTGACGACTACATTAGGTGGAATCCGTCGAGGGTGATTCCTCAGGTTTCCCCCTGATGTTTGGACACATGGTTACTTCGACTTTACAACTGTTGCTTGGAAAGGCAGGTCGACCCTAAGGGGTACCCGCGAATGATGTGGAGTCAGGTTGTCACGCCCAAGAAGCAATTATATCCCAATCACGTGATGAACTCATGATTGGGGCACAATCGCATTTCGGACGCGTAGCAAGGTGGCATACAAATTCATACAACCAAGTGAATAGATAGAATACGAGATCCAGGCAACACTTGCCCCAGAATAACATAAATATGACAATCATCATACAATCATCCATACATAAAGTAGAGTCCGACTACGGACTAGATAAAAAGAAAACACCACCCTGCTACTATCCCGGATACTCCGACTAGGTCCTCTACTGATCGTCCGGATAAGTAACATAGAAACGACCACGATCCTCGTCAAACTCCCACTGGAGCTCAGGGGCATCTCCTGCATCAGACTCAACGGTACCTGCAACTGTGTTTGTAGTATTCTGTGAGCCACGGGGACTCAGCAATCATATCACCCACGGTATCAAGACTAACAAAGCTTAAATGGGTAAGGCATGGATAAGTGGTGGAGTTGCAGCAGGCACTAAGCACAAGTATGGTGGCTATCTTACGAATAGAAGAACAAGGTGAGAAGCTACGCAAACGGTCGCAAACTAGTAATGATCAAGAAGTGATCCTGAACTACTTACGTTCAAACATAACCCCACCGTGTTCTCTTCCCGAACTTCATCGAAAAGAGACGATCATGGTTACACACACGGTTGGTGTATTTTAAATTGAGTTTAGTGTCAAGTTCACTACAACCGGATATTAAAAACTCCCATCTGCCACATAACCACGGGCACGGCTCTTGAAAGTTTAAACCCTGCAGGGGTGTCCCAACTTAGCCCATGACAAGCTCACGATCCGCGGAGACAATCCTCCATCGCAGGACACTCCGATCAAGCTCGGAATCCCGGTTCACAAGACATTTTGACAATGGTAAAACAAAACCAGCAAGACCTCCCGACACCCTGATAGTAGCCGCGCGTATCTCGTCTCAGGCCACGACGGATGAGCTATGGTTACAGCGTCCAAATCCACGAGTTGCCCCAGGCGGCGCCACAAGCTGCTCTAGTTTGGACCAACACTCATGAGGAGCACTAGCCCGGGTTGTTGATTAAGAATCCTCGGGTTAATTACTCCCTATGCAAGTTTTAGTTGTTATTAGGCAAATTGTAAAACCAAAGTTGGGCCTTGCTGGAAGAGTTTTATTCAAAGCGAACTGTCAAGGGGGGCCCATAAACCCCCACCATGTTAGGGACGCAAAATTCAAGGAACATAACACCGGTATGACGGAAACTAAGGCGGCAAGAGTGGAACAAAACACCAAGCAAAAGGCCGAGCCTTCCACCCTTTACCAAGTATATAGATGCATTAATTAAATAAGAGATATTGTGATATCCCAACATATCCATGTTCTAACATGGGACAACCTGCACCGCACCTGCAACTAGCAACGCTATAAGAGGGGCTGAGCAAAAGCGGTAACATAGCCAAACAACGGTTTGCTAGGAAGGTAGGTTAGAGGCTTTTCATGGCAACATGGGAGGATATATGAACAAGTGGTAGGTAGCATGACATAGCAATAGAACAAACAACTAGCAAGCAAAGATAGAAGTGATATCGGGGGTAATGATCATCTTGCCTGAAATGTCCTCAGTGGTATCGGGAACTTGCTCCTCGTGAACGTACTCAACAGGGTCCTCGGACTCAATCTCGTCTCCCGGAACTACCCACAAGAAGCACAAGCATACAATAAACAAACAAGGCATGGCAATGAACATATACTTCATGCAACTCTAACATGAATGCATATGAAGAACGTTATGCATGGAGCTACGGTTCTACCAGAACGAGGGATACGTCAACAAGAAGGAAATGGTGGATAAATGATGGACATGGGCAGAATCTTGATAACCCAAGCATGCCACTGGAAAGATTGGAAGATTTCGGTTGAAATTGATATAAAGATCACCGGAAACGGATGCACGGTTTGCAAATGGCAAGCAAAACAAGATGCAATGCAATCTGTTGAAAACAGCAACATGTCACCTTGGATGCAAAGTTTAAATATGCTACAGCACTCAAACACAAAAACAAATGGCCTGGCAGTGAAGAATATGTCAAGTATTACAAAACATGATTACTGAGCTACTGCTAGAAACCACTAGAACATGTTTAAAACAGCATGGCAAAAATGCAAAAGATAACAGTTTTACAGACAGCAGGATTCACAGAACATGGCAAAAACAGATTCAGATAGCAATGTTTGCAAGCTTGTGGCACTCATCACAGTGCACTTTATGGCATGGAATAAAACCTAGTATGAAGTAGACATGGAAATGAAACTATACATGTGCAAAACTACCACATAGCATGTTTGAATTTAATCACACCAAAAAGACAAAAAAGCAATATAATGTAAAAATGGCATGTGTACAACTTGCTCAAATGAAGAAACTAATGCCACCACTGGATTGGTGGGATTTTCCTAGCCCAAAAACATATATAATATGCATATGTTGCTGTATGAAAATGCTCCTCGATGCTATAAGTAAAATACTGCCAGAAATGGAAAATGACAGAAATGGAAAATGCCTGATCTGGCAAGTCCAGGTTTGGCCCTGCCCAAAATGAAAACTGGGCATTTTCCTAAAATGGAATATGCAAGGGAATAAAAAAAAGGAAGGAGGGGGCTATAGGGGATGGCATGTGGGGCCTGGCCGTCAGTGGGGCTGACAGGTGGGGCCCCACTGTCATAGAGGCAATAGTGGCAAAATTGGGCATTTTTTTACCACTGCCCGATGGGGATTCGAGCCTGCATCTGCGGGGTGAGGAGAAGGGGCTCGAACCAGTCGAGCTAGGTGGGAGGTTGGAAACAGAAGGGGCTCAGTGGTTTTGAACTAGCCCGAAGCGGTGCTAACTCCTCTGTTACAACAGAGAAGACGACGGCAACGACGGCGCTGGCGAGACCTCATTGGGGGCGAGGTGAGTGCGGTCGAGCGGCGTCGGGCATGCTGAAAGATAGGGGAGTGCATGCGCGGTCGAGCGCGTGCAACAGGGAGCTGGGGCGTGACGAGCAGAGGGTCAACTTCTGAACCCAAAAATTCAGATAACGATGGAGCGATGAGAGCATGACGCAGACATCCTCGGGGCGGCGACTACGCGAGGCTAACGGCGAGATGGGGAAGGCGGAGGTGAAGCCCGGCTCACCTAGCGTCCACAGGACGTGTAGACGTGGTCGGGGCATCGGCGGAGGGACGACAGCGAGCTGACGAATGGGGCGACGAGCTCTGCTTGGAGAAGCAGAGAAGAATAAGACATCGAGGAGGTAGCCGAACTTGGCGTCTCCGGCCTTGGATCACAGCGGAAGAAGACGCGCGGCCACACGGAATGCATGGAGGAAGGCGGGGTGCTGCTGGCGGATCCTACACCGGCGACGAGCTCCTGCTCATCTCGGCCATGGTGCGGGCGACGGCTATGGGGGCGCGGCGAAGACCTACCATTGGCGGCGGCGAGAGAGGGGTGAGGAGAAACCCTAGGAGGGTGCGGGCGTCGGCTTATAAAGGGGCGCGAGCGTCGCTGGCCTCGACGTTCGTGAGATCACGACGCGACGGCGTGAGCTCTCTGCTCTGAAATGAGGGAGACGGAGAGGGACGGAGCAGGTGGCCGTGAGGTGGTGGGTCGCTGACAGCGGCCCCATCGTGAGAGAAAGGGGCTGGGCCGGCTTAGAGGAGAGGAGCAGGTGGGCTGCGGCTAGGAGAGGCCCAGGTAAGGAGAGGTAAATCCCCTTTTCTTTCTTTTACTTACAGTTTAATTGAATACACAGCTGCAACAAAGTAAAAAGGTCAGGGGGCTAGGAGAGGAGTTTTCCAGATATAAACATACCCTCAAGCTCCTAGAATTATGCTTTATTTGATAAAATTGATTTGGGCTTTTTTAGAGGTAGAAAAATATAACAAGTTTGAATAAAATTCAAACTTGAGGCATTTTTGAACCTAACCAAAACAACTCCAAATTGCATGAAATTTGGCAGAGAGGTTTAGGACATGGTGTTATAATATTGAGGAAAAGGTGAACATTATTTGAGGCTAAATAATGTTGCTTGCCAAAATAAGAAAAGGGGGAGGTGGAGAGATGAGGGGAAATAGTGATGATGCCATGACTTGAGGATGTTCTTGCAACACATCAAGAACCCCTCTATGCACAACACAACAAAGCCAAGCCATGACCATGATGCAACATGTGAATGGCAAACAATGCAACATAGCAAGGAACATGATGCACCACATGATAACAATATGAATGAGCAAATACAATATGACAAGTTAAGCATGGCAAAAGCAATACAATGGAGCCAACAAGGCTAGACCCACATGGAATTAGATGAAGATCAAGTTGGATACATTGACAAAATGGGAAGTGTTACAAATGGGGTGTTACAACTCTCCTCCACTACCAAAGGATCTCATCCCGAGATCTAGGACTGAAAGAACTCCGGATATTCGGAACGGAGGTGATCCTCGCGCTCCCAAGTAGCTTCTCGGTCGGAATGGTGAGACCACTTAACTTTCAGGAACTTGATCGACTTGTTGCGAGTTTTGCGCTTGGTTTCTTCAAGAATGGCAACGGGATGATAATACAAGTCCTCTTAGAGGTCAATCTCTTCGAAGTTGATAATGCGCTCAGGTGTCTTGAAGCACTTGCGAAGTTGAGACACGTGAAACACATCATGCACATTTGAGAAGTTGGAAGGGAGCTCAAGTTGATAGGCAAGGTCACCTCTTTTGCCAACAATCTTGAAAGGACCCACATATCTTGGGGCAAGCTTCCCTTTGATACCGAATCATTGAGTGCCTTTCATAGGAGAGACTCGGAGATAGACATGGTCTCCAATCTCGAAAGCCAAGTCACGGTGCTTGCTATCATAGTAACTCTTCTGGCGCGATTGCGCGGCTTTGAGATTTTCACGGATGACTCTGCACATTTTTTCAGCTTCTGTGATCAAGTCATTGCCAAGAAGTTGGCGTTCACCAGTTTCGGACCAGTTGAGAGGAGTACGACACTTTCTGCCATATAGAATTTCGAAAGGGGCCTTGCCCGAACTTGCTTGGTAGCTGTTGTTGTAGGAGAACTCGGCATACGGGAGGCAATCTTCCCACTTCATACCGAAAGAGATGACACAAGCTCTTAACATGTCTTCAAGGATTTGATTGACTCTTTCAACTTGGCCACTCGTTTGAGGATGAAAGGCCGTGCTGAAACAAATGTTGGTGCCCATGGCCTTCTGGAAGGAGTCCCAGAACTTGGAAGTGAAAATGCTTCCACGGTCTGAGGAGATCAATTGAGGAATCGCATGCAACGAGACAATTCTGGAGGTGTATAGCTCTGCCAACTGAGCTGTAGTGATAGATTCTTTGACCGAAAGAAAATGAGACACTTTTGTAAGCTTGTCAATGACAACGAAGATAGCATCATTTCCACGCTTGGACTTGGGAAAGCCGGTGACAAAGTCCATTTCGATATGGTCGAACTTCCACTCGGGAATAGGTAGAGGCTGGAGGAGTCCAGTCGGACGTTGGTGTTCTGCTTTCACCCTTCGACAGACATCACATTCATTCATGAATTGAGCAATCTCTCGCTTCATTCGTATCCACCAGAATGTCTGCTTGAGGTCATGATACATCTTAGAACTGCCTGGATGGATGGAAATAAGAGAATTGTGCGCTTCGTTCATTATGTCCTTCCTTAGATCACCCTTAGGAACCACTAGCCGGTCCTCGAAGAATAAGGGTGTCCTTGTCATCAATGCGATAGCACTTGTATTTGGGTAAGCCCTTGGCAACACCATCTTTCACCTTCTTCACCATAGAATCAAGGAGTTGTGCCTCACGAATTTGATCTTCCAAAGTTGGAGTGACTTGAAGGCTGGCAAGAAAACCTTGAGGAACAACTTGGAGGTTGAGCTTGCGGAATGCTTCACAAAGATCAGGTAGGAATGGCTTGAGAATTAAGCTGTTGCAATATGCCTTTCTGCTCAACGCATCTACAATCACATTCGCCTTGCCTGGAGTATATTTGATGCTTGGATTGTACTCTTGGATCATTTTGACCCAACGAGTCTGTCGGAGGTTTAGGTTGGGTTGAGTGAAGATATACTTGAGGCTCTTGTGCTCGGTGAAAATGTCCACTTGCCTGCCCAACAAGAGATGTCTCCATGTGATTAAGTCATGGACAACTGCCGCCAACTCAAGATTGTGAGTGGGGTAGTTCTTCTCATTTGGCTTCAACTGCCGAGAGGTGTAAGCCACAACTTTCCTTTCTTGCAGAATACTTGGTAGTGCTTGGACTCGTCAGGAGGAGTCAGGACCGGAGCTGTGACGAGTTTGTCTTTGAGAGTATTGAAGGCAACGTCACACTCAGGAATCCAGGAGTATTTAACATTCTTCTGGAGGAGGTTGGACAGAGGCTTAGCAATTTTGGAGAAGTTCTCCACAAACCTTCTGCAATAGCTTGCAAGCCCGAGGAAACTGCGAAGCTGCTTGACGTTCTGAGGAGGCTCCCAGTTGACAATTGAAGCAACCTTTTTCGGATTGACAGAAATGCCCTTGGCAGAGATGATGTGACCAACATAAAGAACTTTATCAAGCCAAAATTCACATTTAGAGAACTTTGCGTAGAATTGATACTCTCTGAGCTTGTCGAGCACCAATCGCAAATGCTTGGCATGATCCTTTTTATTCTTGGAGAACACCAGGATATCATCGAGATACACCAGGACGAATTCATTGGTGTAGGGGTTGAAGATGAAGTTCATCATTCTCGAGAAGGTTGGAGGGGCATTGGCAAGCCCGAAAGACATGACAGTATATTCATAAGAACCAAAGCTCGTTCTGAAAGCTGTCTTTGGGATATCTTCTTCACAAATGCTAATCTGGTGATACCCCATATGGAGGTCAAGCTTGGAAAACACCTTTGCACCTTTGAGTTGTTCGAACAATTCATTGATATTGGGAAGTGGGTATTTATTCTTGATTGTCTTCTTGTTCAATGGGCGGTAATCGACGCAAAGTCGTTCCGTGCCATCTTTCTTCTGGACAAAGAGAACACCACATCCCCAAGGAGACAAACTTGGTCTGATCAAACCCAGCCATTCTTGTTCATTGAGCTGTTTCTTCAATTCTTTCAGCTCTTCTGGCCCAAGCTTGTAGGGGCGCTTGCAAACAGGTTCTGTACCGGGCTCAAGGTCAATAATGAACTTGACTGGCCGGTGAGGAGGCATACCCGGAAGCTCTTCTGGAAAGACATCTTGATACTCACAAACAACTGGAATCTGAGAAATAGCATTGATCTCGCCTTTCTCATTGAGAGAGAACAACCGAATGGTGTCATCATGAGCCGCAAAGATAATCACATCTTCAGAAGGATGAGTCAATTTAACTTCCTTGGCAGCACAATCAAGAGAAGCCTTGTGCTTAGAAAGCCAATCCATGCCGAGGATGAGATCGATATCAGAATTACCGAGAGCAATCGGAGAAGCCAGAAAAGAATAGTTGCCCATCTTGATATCCATGTCAGGAACTACAATATGAGAGCTCATGCGCATTCCCGGAGAAACCACACGAAAAGTATCTTGCAAAAACTCTGTGGGCAAATCATGCTTGGACAGGAAAGGTTTTGAAATGAAGCAATGCGATGCGCCAGTATCGAACAAAACATTGGCAGGAATAGAGTTAACTGGAAGAGTACCCATTATCACTTCAGAAGATTCTTCGGCTTGAGCTGAATTCATCAAGTTCACCCTTGCAAACTTGGGATTGTGCTTGACAACTGCGTTGCTTGCTGACCTGACAGGAGGAGGAGGTGGAAGGCGCCTCTGGGTGCACTTGTTGGAGTAATGTCCTTTCATACCACACTTGTGACAAGTGACCTCTGAAAGTGGTCGAAAAGGTGGAGGAGGAGGACCGCCTGTCCTCGGAGCCTGAGACTGAGAATTGTTCTGATAGCTTGGGTTGGGTGGGTGGGAAGATCCACGGCCACTTGAGTGCTTCTGCTGATGGGGCGGACGAAACGGAGGAGGTGGAGGAAGCCAAAACTTCTGTTGCTTTGAGACCACTTGAGAGGAAGAAGAAGAGTGGACTGCATCCCTGAGTCTCTTCTTGGAGGCTTCACACTTGAGCTGAGCTGCTTCTTGTTTTAGAGCCATGTTATAGAACTGGTCGAACTGAGTAGGCTCAACAAGAACGAGAGCTAGCTGAAGATCCTCTCTAAGGCCACCCCTGAAGTAGTAGATCATACACTTCTCATCTGGGACGTCTTGCCTTGCATAGCGAGCAAGATTCTGAAACTTGATGTTATATTGATACACAGACATGTTGCCTTGCTTGAGATTGCAGAGTTGCTCACGCATGCTCTCGACAACACTTGTTGGAATATGATGAGCACGGAAGTCATGGCAGAAGTCGGTCCAGCTGATCACTCGACCCCCTCTGGAGTCTTTGTACTGCTGCCACCAATCTGCTGCCTGGTCCTTGAGCTGGAAGGAAGCGAACTTGACGTAGTCCTCAGGTCTTACATTGCTGCACTCAAAATGCTTGTTGATGTCCACTAGCCAATCATCGGCATCCATGGCCTCAACACAAGCGCTGAACGACTTTGGCTCATTTGCGAGAAACAGATTGAGTGTAGCAAATTGAGGTTGATTGTTGAATTGCCCTTGACCTTGATTCCCTTGGTTGCCTTGGCCTTGGCTGCGCTCTTGCATGAGCTGAATTAGCATCTGAGTATTGGCGTTGGTGGCCGCCATCAAAGCTTGCCATGCCTCCGGAGGCGGAGGAGGTGGAGGATTCGACTGCTCTCCTTCGTTACGGTTCGGATTCTGATGAGTTGCGGGAGCCATCCTGAAAAAGATGACATCCATTAGAATCACCATAGAGATGATAGATAAGCTGAATCAAAGGATAGACATGTGCAATGAAGTCTTCACAATAAGCATCCGAACAGAAAGATTGAACGAATGCATTCCAAAGTTAATATGATACAACCATTTGAATGAGAAGCCACTTTGAGGGAGATTGATGAATAAACCAAGCAAGGTAACAACTGGAACAAATATGTGATAGAGATTCCCCAATCTCATACCAAGTATCTGTCAGAAAGATATCCTAGAGCTACTTGAATTCCCACCTATTAACTCCCAAAACTTTCTAGTTATGCAATCTGGTGTTTGGGATACAGGGAGGCACAAATATCTCAAACAACTAACAAGCCCTATGCTTCAACTGTATCCATCCGTCAACACATAACCAAGAAACCTTTGGAAATTGTGTACCTCAGACCTTTGAAAACATCCGATATACTAGCTGTGGCAATACATCTGATCGCTCTCCCCAGTACTGGGTGTCATCAAACTACTCTCAACACAAAGAGTATAGAAGCGTTTTCGATGTCGGCGTCCTCTGGTATTCCGGAACTGAAACGATAAACACTGTGATGAAAATACCTTGGAGCTCAACTCCCCGGGACATTGACACAACCCCTAAATGTCAGGAGGCACCAAGACAGAATCCCCGTCACAATGATATCGGACCGATTCCACAATACCCACGTGATCCTAAATTTTTTTTTGAGTGAAAATGGGTAGAAGAGTGAGGAAAACACCTACGTCACGAGTCCTTACCAGAGCGACGAAGGGGAATAAGGAGTAAAAATAATTCCTACTCTCCGATATAACTAAGACTCAAAACAGTTTTGTTCTAGACTCGTCAGCGGTTCGATCAAGCAAGGGCTCCTATAGTCGGTATGGCTCTGAATACCAACTTGTCACGCCCAAGACGCAATTCTATCCCAATCACGTGATGAACTCATGATTGGGGCACAATCGTATTTCGAACGCGTAGCAAGGTTGCATACAAATTCATACAACCAAGTGAATAGATAGAATACGAGATCCAGGCAACACTTGCCCCAGAATAACATAAATATGACAATCATCATACAATCATCCATACATATAGTAGAGTCCGACTACGGACTAGCTAAAAAGAAAACACCACCCTGCTACTATCCCCGGATACTCCGACTAGGTCCTCTACTGATCGTCCGGATAAGTAACATAGAAACGACCACGATCCTCGTCAAACTCCCACTGGAGCTCAGGGGCATCTCCTGCATCAGACTCAATGGTACCTGCAACTGTGTTTGTAGTATTCTGTGAGCCACGGGGACTCAGCAATCATATCACCCACGGTATCAAGACTAACAAAGCTTAAATGGGTAAGGCATGGATAAGTGGTGGAGTTGCAGCAAGCACTAAGCACAAGTATGGTGGCTATCTTACGAATAGAAGAACAAGGTGAGAAGCTACACAAACGGTCGCAAACTAGTAATGATCAAGAAGTGATCCTGAACTACTTACGTTCAAACATAACCCCACCGTGTTCTCTTCCCGAACTTCATCGAAAAGAGACGATCACGGTTACACACACGATTGGTGTATTTTAAATTGAGTTTAGTGTCAAGTTCACTACAACCGGATATTAAAAACTCCCATCTGCCACATAACCGCCGGCATGGCTCTCAAAAGTTTAAACCCTGCAGGGGTGTCCCAACTTAGCCCATGACAAGCTCACGATCCATGGAGACAATCCTCCATCGCGGGACACTCCGATCAAGCTCGGAATCCCGGTGCACAAAACATTTCGACAATGGTAAAACAAAACCAACAAGACCTCCCGACGTGCTGACACCCTGATAGTAGCCGCGCGTATCGCGTCTCAGGCAACGACGGATGAGCTATGGTTACAGCGTCCAAATCCACGAGTTGCCCCGGGCGGCGCCGCAAGCTACTCTAGTTTGGACCAACACTCATGAGGAGCACTGGTCCGGGTTGTTGATTAAGAATCCTCGGGTTAATTACTCCCTATGCAAGTTTTAGTTGTTATTAGGCAAATGGTAAAACCAAAGTTGGGCCTTGCTGGAAGAGTTTTATTCAAAGCGAACTGTCAAGGGGGGCCCATAAACCCCCACCATGTTAGGGACACAAAATTCAAGGAACAAAACACCGGTATGACGAAAACTAAGGCGGCAAGAGTGGAACAAAACACCAAGCAAAAGGCATTAATTAAATAAGAGATATTGTGATATCCCAACATATCCATGTTCCAACATGGGACAACCTGCACCGCACCTGCAACTAGCAACGCTATAAGAGGGGCTGAGCAAA
Organism: Thinopyrum elongatum; assembly: GCA_011799875.1. Lineage (NCBI taxonomy): Eukaryota > Viridiplantae > Streptophyta > Magnoliopsida > Poales > Poaceae > Thinopyrum > Thinopyrum elongatum. The sequence continues at coordinate 75,874,429 of CM022302.1, read as the reverse complement.
AGCGGTAACATAGCCAAACAACGGTTTTCTAGGAAGGTGGGTTAGAGGCTTTTCATGGCAACATGGGAGGATATATGAACAAGTGGTAGGTAGCATGACATAGCAATAGAACAAACAACTAGCAAGCAAAGATAGAAGTGATATCGGGGGTAATGATCATCTTGCCTGAAATGTCCTCAGTGGTATCGGGAACTTGCTCCTCACGAACGTACTCAACAGGGTCCTCGGACTCAATCTCATCTCCCGGAACTACCCACAAGAAGCACAAGCATACAATAAACAAACAAGGCATGGCAATGAACATATACTTCATGCAACTCTAACATGAATGCATATGAAGAACGTTATGCATGGAGCTACGGTTCTACCGGAACGAGGGATACGTCAACGAGAAGGAAACGGTGGAGACATGATGGACATGGGCAGAATCTTGGTAACCCAAGCATGACATGGGCAGGGTTACAGATTTAGCAGGATTCATAGAACATGGCAAAAACAGATTCAGATAGCAACGTTTGCAAGCTTGTGGCACACATCACAGTGCACTTTATGGGATGGAATAAAACCTAACATGAAGTAGACATGGAAATGAAGCTATACATGTGCAAAACTACCACATAGCATGTTTGAATTTAATCACACCAAAAAGACAAAACAGCAATATAATGTAAAATGGCATGTGTACAACTTGCTCAAAAGAAGAAACTAATGCCACCACTGGATTGGTGGGATTTTCCTAGCCCAAAAACATATATAATATGCATATGTTGCTGTATGAAAATGCTCCTGAATGCTATAAGTAAAATACTGCCAGAAATGGAAATTGCCTGATCTGGCAAGTCCAGGTTTGGCCCTGCCCAAAATGGAAACTGGGCATTTTCCTAAAATGGAATACGCAAGGGAATTAAAAAAAGGAAGGAGGGAGCTGACAGGTGGGGCCCCACTGCCATAGAGGCAATAGTGGCAAAATTGGGCATTTTTTACCACTGCCCGATGGGGATTCGAGCCTGCGTCTGCGGGGTGAGGAGAAGGGGCTCGAACTAGCCAAGCTAGGTGGGAGGTTGGAAACAGAAGGGGCTCAGTGGCTTTTGAACTAGCCCGAAGCGGTGCTAACTCCTCTGTTACAACAGAGAAGATGACGGCAACGATGGCACCGGCGAGGGCTCATCGGGGCGAGGCGAGCGCGGTCGAGCGGCGTCGGGCATGCTGAAAGACAGGGGAGTGCGTGCGCGGTCGAGCGCGTGCAACAGGGAGCTAGGGCGCGACGAGCAGAGGGTCAACTACTGAACCCAAAAGTTCAGATAACGATGGAGCGACGAGAGCACGACATAGACATGCTCGGGGCGGCGACTACGCGAGGCTAACGGTGAGAGGGGGAAGGCGGAGGTGAAGCCCGGCTCACCTAGCGTCCACAGGACATGTAGACGTGGTCGAGGCGTCGACGGAGGGACGACGGCGAGCTGACGAACGGGGCGATGAGCTCTGCTCGGAGAAGCAGAGAAGAAGAAGACGTCGAGAAGGTAGCCGAACTTGGCGTCTCCGGCCTTGGATCGCAGCGGAAGAAGACGCGCGGCCACCCGGAACGCATGGAGGAAGGCGGGGCGCTGCTGGCGGATCCTACGCCGGCGACGAGCTCCTGCTCGTCTCGGCCATGGTGCGGGCGACGGCTATGGGGGCGCGGCGAGGACCTACCATTGGCGGCGGCGAGAGAGGGGTGAGGAGAAACCCTAGGAGCGCACGGGTGTCGGCTTATAAAGGGGCGCGAGCGTCGCTGGCCTCGACGTCCGTGAGATCACGGCGCGACGGTGCGAGCTCTCTGCTCTGAAATGAGGGAGACGGAGCAGGTGGCCGTGAGGTGGTGGGTAGCTGACAGCGGCCCCGGCGTGAGAGAAAGGGGCTGGGCCGGCTTAGAGGAGAGGAGCAGGTGGGCTGCGGCTAGGAGAGGCCCAGGTAAGGAGAGGTAAATCCCCTTTTCTTTCTTTTACTTACTGTTTAATTGAATACACAGCTGCAAGAAAGTAAAAAGGTCAGGGGGGCTAGGAGAGGAGTTTTGCAGATATAAAAATACCCTCAAGCTCCTGGAATTATGCTTTATTTGATAAAATTGATTTGGGCTTTTTTAGAGGTAGAAAAATATAAAAAGTTTGAATAAAATTCAAATTTGAGGCATTTTTTAACCTAACCAAAACAACTCCAAATTGCATGAAATTTGGCAGAGAGGTTTAGGACATGGTGTTAGAATATTGAGGAAAAGGTGAACATTATTTGAGGCTAAATAATGTTGCTTGCCAAAATAAGAAAAGGGAGAGGTGGAGAGATGAGGGGGAATAGTGATGATGCCATGACTTGAGGATGTTCTTGCAACACATCAAGAACCCCTCTATGCACAACACAACAAAGCCAAGCCATGACCATGATGCAACATGAGAATGGCAAACAATGCAACATAGCAAGGAACATGATGCACCACATGATAACAACATGAATGAGCAAAAACAATATGACAAGTTAAGCATGGCAAAAGCAATACAATGGAGCCAACAAGGCTAGACCCACATGGAATTAGATGAAGATCAAGTTGGATACATTGACAAAATGGGAAGTGTTACAAATGGGGTGTTACACGGGTTGACCTGGACGGTACCCGAGAGACAAATACGAGGCGTGGCCGGGCATTCCTAGCCCTTGCCACAAGTCCTCGAGACGGGGCGATGGGGTCACATCGATCGTGAGTCTCTGCTCGTTACCGCACTATCAAAACACTAACGATTTGGATATTTGATCCGAGTGGGCCTCTGGCCCGATAGCACTAACCATCACGTGGGAACAGTTATGGGCACTCTGCATCATAGCATCAGCCGAAAGCTCTGTCAGACGTCCAGTTCAGCAGTGCGGCATGGAGTGATTGGCGCCATCCACGACAGAGGTGGTGCTTGGATCTGAGCCATGTGCACAACGACCCGGAGGGCGAGGGGTGATGTCCCAAGTCCCCCGAGCGCTTAGGATGTAGACCGGCGGGGACCTCTCTGCTGAGCTCTAGGTAGGGTTGCGGTGTATCGTTTGGCCGAGGCCGGGCATGACCCAGAAAAGTGTGTCCGGCCGGAGTAAATCGAGCGTGGTGGGTAAGTTGGTGCACCCCTGCAGGGAAGAACTAATCTATGCATAGCCAGATCCTCGGTAACGGACGCTCGGAGTTGTATCCCGATCGATACAACTAGAACTGGATACTTGAGATGATAACTGGATAGTATGGCTCTGGGATTGCTTTCTCGCAGGGAGTCAAGGAAGGATCTCTGGGCGAGGTTGATGACACTACTATTACTTTACATTATGGTAATCTGCACTCTTCTAATGCTGCAAGACCACTGAAGATGATGAAGATGCTAGTCTTCGATAGGACTAGGCTTTCCCCTCTATTCTGGCATTTCTGCAGCACAGTCCACATATACAGCCTCCTTTGATAATGTTGCATATGTAGTGTAGATCCTTGCTTGCTGAGTACTTCGGATGAGTACTCACGGTTGCTTTGCTTTCTTTTTCTCCCATATCCGTTTGATGCTACCAGATGACGGAGCCCCTGAGACAGTTGCCCCCCGCCGACAGCTACTACTACCACCACCCTCCCGGCGAGTACTACTACAAGGAGCCGTTCGACTACCAGGAGTAGGATCGGAGGGTCCCAGGCAGGAGGCCTGTGCCTTTCGATCGTAGTGTTTCATTTTGCCCCGCCTTTCTAAAGGCTTATCTGTTTTATCTTTTATATCTGTACTCAGATATCTAACGCTTACGCTAATGCTTGATTGCCATCAAGCTTATGTATTCGAGCCCTCGAGGCCCTGGCTTGTAATATAATTCTTGTATGACTTTATTTATGTTTTAGAGTTGTGTTGTGATATCTTCAAGTGAGTCCTTAGGCTTGATCGTGTGCATTTGCATGTATGGTTAGTGCACGATTAACCCGGGGTCGTCACATCCATTTCCCGTTTACCTTGGGCACTACCACTGGGTTTGCTAACCAAGTTGGATGCAGCACTCCTGTGACCAAACCAGCTGCTTCAAGTTTCTTGATCTCCTTGGCAATGAACTGCTACCGTTCTAATGCCTGCTTTCTGACCTTCTGCTTGATGGGCCGAGCATGAGGACAGACAGCAAGGTGGTGCTCGATTACCTCCCTTGGAACATCGGGGATGTCAGATGGTTGCCAAGCAAACACATCGACATTCGCCCGCAGGAAGGCAACGAGCGCGCTTTCCTATTTGTCATCAAGGGTGGCACTGATGGTGAATGTACCATCAGCGCCATCCTGCCTCGCCAGAACCTTTTTCACAGCAGGTGAAGCAACCTTGGGTTCCTTGCTAGTGGAACTTTCCGGCAGGTCATCAACAGGCGCGGCGCACTTCGAAGGGGCGCTCTTCCCGGAGTCCTTGCCGGCATCTCTGCTATCGTTCTTTCCCTTCTTTGTTTCCTTGGCAGGAACTATGGCTTCTGCCACCTCAGCTGCTACCGCGTCCCGATACATCTGATCCACACATATGATTGCGTCTTTCTTATCTGACGGAATGGAAATGGTACCCATTGGTCCTGGCATCTTCAAGGTGTTGTAGGCATAGTGGGATGCTGCCATGAATTTTGCCAGAGCCGGACGACCAAGAATTCCATTGTAAGGCAAAGGAAGCTCAACAACGTCAAACACGGCTCTCTCAGTCCGATAATTCAACTCCCCGCGAAAATGTCACAGGCAATGTAATCTTCCCCTTGGGCCGGCTCCTACCGGGGTTGATTCCTTGAAAAGTGCTCGTAGCCTTGAGTTCCTCGTCGGGGATCTGCAACTTGCTAACCACCTTAGGGTAAATCAAGTTCAACCCGGCCCCACCATCAACTAGCATCTTTGTTACTTTGAGGTTGTGGATTGTTGGTGAAACCAACCATGGCAAACACCCAACCGCTGTAGTGCGGTCAGGGTAATCCTCTTCCTCAAAGATGACAGGCGTGCGGGACCATTTAAGTGGCCTTCGGGAGTCTACGGCTGGCTCCACGGCATTGACCTCACGCGCCCACTGCTTGAGCCGGTGATGAGAGGAGTGCAAAGATGCACCCCCGTCAACACACATGGCTTCGGTTGCTTTCTGGAATTCTTGCTTGCTGGTTTCTTCCTCATCCTCCTCATCACTCCCATCATCTCCTTCTTTCTTTTCACGGCTCCTAGTAGGTTTTTCTTTTTGTTGTGGGGCCTTGCCGCAGCGGCCTCATCTACTGCCACGGCCTTTCCCGCGAGCACCCTCTTGGTCTCTCTCCCTGTCACGCTTCTCGTACTCAGCCTTTTGCTTTTTGACAAGCTGCTCAACTTGATGGCACTCTTGGAGATCATGACCCTTGGTGCGGTGGATTTTGCAGTACGGCCCGTCGGACTTCCCGGCTTTCTCTGCCACTGCGGCCTCACAGCAATCAGCGCACGTGGCAGCTCCCTTGCCGGGGTCCTCGGTTTTGGCATTCTTGCCGACATTGAGATCACCAGAGCTCTCAACGGCCAATACTGTTTTCTCTTTGCGTTTCCTGTTGCGCCTCCGGCTTCTCCTCTTCGGGTTGGTGGCCTCATCGTCATCCTCTGAATCAATCTCGACGCCAGCCTCCTCTTCGTGGATTTGCCTTCCTTCTTCAACCAGACCACACTTATCTGCCAAGGTATACAATTCATTGACAGTTTTGGGCAACCGAACGTCCATCTTGGCTCGCATTCTCCTGTTGCACATGTTCGAATGGAACGCGGCAATCACTGCTGCTGGGTGTATCTCTGGGATGTTTCGGTGCACTCGACTGAACCTCTGTATATATTTTCGCAAACTCACCCCTTCCTTCTACGGAAGGACTTGCAAATCACTGGGCTGTCCAGGCTCTTGGTGGCCACCCGTGAAGGCGCCAGCAAATTCATTGCATAAGTCAACCCTTGATGAAATGGAGTTCTCTGGCAGGTGCATCAGCCATGATCTCACATTTGGCTTAAGCGCCAAAGGGAAATAGTTGGCGAACACCTTTTCGTCTCCGCCCCCTGCGGATTGAACGGCAATCGTGTAGATGCCCAAAAATTCTGCCGGATTTAACTTTTCATCGTATTTCTCTGGAAGTTCAGGCTTGAAGGCTCAGAAAGATGGCCAGCGGACCTGCCGCAGCTCACGAGTGAAGCCAGGGCACCCAACCTCATAAGGCAAGTACCCGCCAACACTGGGCGCGGGCTCGTCAATGTCTAGGCCATTGCGCCTGTTAGATTGACGGTGTACCTCCCGGCGGCGCTCTATGGTGACGCGCGCATCTTCCCTCCACCGGTCTTCCAGGACCCACCGCTGATCCTGGTGGGTTTGCGGACCAGATGAGGCCATCGACGCCTCGTCGGGCTCATTCGTGCGTTGAGTTTGTTGAGGTTGCCTCTGGGCTTGCAGTCGTGGAGGGGACTGCACTGTTGGTGTAGCACCCTCGACACGGCCGTCAACCCGGGCCACCGTCGTCGTTCGCGGGTATCGCGACGGTTCTGCATGCTGCGATTTACCGGCTTCGGCAAAGCCGATCAAGCTCTGGATAGTGGCTCTCCACTCATCCAACTTATCAGCCGCCAGAGGAAAATTCAACAGGAGGTGGGCCCGCGCCATTGCTTCTGACGTCGTGCTTGGCATGGCTAACAAGGCAGACCGTGATGTCGCTCGACTCCTAGCTGATCCAGCAGGAGCGTCGCCGCGTTCTTGCCGTCGGGAACCGATCGGCAAGGCAGTTTGGCGATGAGTGGGCCGTGCTTGGAGGTCAACAGCCCCGCTCGGCACCCCGCCCTACCCGTCTTGTTCTGGGCAAGGTGCATGCCTTGCAGCCGCGTCCGTGGGGGGCGCAGGTAGAGGGTCGCGGCTTGCGCCAGAGTGGGCGTCGCTGTTGCGACTGCGCCCGCCAGTGCGGCGGGGAGGTAGAGACTGGGCATTCCCTCCACCCGCGGCTTCTGGGCCAGGCTCGCCAGGATGCTGCTGATGCTGCCCAGCCCCGGCGTCTCCTGCTCCGGCTTCGGCCACGGGGGACACAACGACGGCGCCGCCTGCGCTAGTTGCGTCACCCGCGGTACCCGCCTCATCCAACGCCTCCGCGGCACCTACGGCGTCCGCTGTTGCGTGCGAGGGGGCGTTCGAAGTGGAGGGATGTGCGGTCGCGCCGAGTTTTTTCTTGGGCGCCATGGGTGGAGAAGACGATGATGAAGATCGATGATGATGAAGATCGACGCGTTGTTCACAACTTCGGGTTCGCGCAAGCGATGCCCCCTACCTGGCATGCCAAAGATGTCATGGGTGGACACGATCACCTATGGGGCCACGGGCCCCTTTGTTGGTTCGGCAAGGGGAGATCACGTTGCACAAAGAGCGGAGGCCATGAGGCAATACGATGATGTGAATCTGGTGGTTTTTTACCCAGGTTCGGGCCGCTGAGAAGCGTAAAACCCTACTCCTGCTTTGGGGGATTGGATGGAGGAACACGAAGAATACGCAGCGCTCAAGCCCGGCAAGGTGGCCTCGGGGAGAGCTGCTACGCGAGTACAAGTGTGGGATGGTCTGAATCCTTCTCTAGGTTGTCTTGGACCTCCTTTTATAGCTCAAGGGGTAACCATAGTGGCAAAACAATCATTATCTTGTGATTAGATAGCTAACAGTGCTATCTTACCTAACTCTGGCACTTGGGACAAATGCCATAAATGTTACCTTAGGTGGCATGCGAGGGTGCATCCCCGGCAAGCTTATGCCGCCGCTGAGCCACCTTTTGCTTATTATCTTGACACGGCCTTGGATGGGTGTCAAATGGGTGTGATCCGTCTTCTAGCAAGCTGCCACGTGCTTAATGAGCGCCACTTAATCACTGGTGATCGACACCGCATCGATAAGACTAGCGTCGAGGCGCGGTGGAGCGGTGGTGTCTTGGCGGTGGTTTTGGTCTTGGCGACCCCGGCAGGCTTGCCTGGGCGATTCTGGACTTGCCTTCGGGGCGGTCTCAACCTGGCCGGGCTCTCCTGCCCGGCAAGGGAGGCCTTCCCAAGGTGATATCATGTTGCCTTATTCTTCTTAATGCTCTCCTTGATCTCACGAAGAGCGGCTTCTCTGGCTTGGCCTTGCATTACATGTTGGTGTTGGATGTACGATCATTAGCACACCTGTGTATGAATTCGGTCAACGAACGCGGATGTTCATTGCACCTGCCTTTGGGCCGTATGAAGCCTTTGATCTGGGGTTTGTCTTCTTCCCTGGTGGTGTAATGATGACATTCACGGAAAACTTCTCAAGACAACTTTTAGGAATCCAGATCTTCTTCATAGGTGACCCATTCCTGCAGTTAGTTCCAATAAACCTGGCAAACACTTCACCGTTCTGATTTTTGAACAGTTTATAGTTTGAGTCAAATGACTCATCTTTACCTAATATTAAATGACGGAGCCTTTCATAGTTCTTCATACATCATCCCTTTATATCCGTTGATTTTATGTTAACTACAAAGATTAATGGCTGAGATTTCTCCTCTCTTATTCTATAAAAAAAACTGATCGCAAAAACGTTCTTTGTCCGTCGCTTGGGCCATCAGTCCGTATTGGACCGGGTCTCTCCCTCCCCTACGCGCTCGCTTGCCTAAAAAAAAATTAGATACGCACTCGCCAGCAGTCAACGCAGATGCAGCGGCTCGGGTCGATGCAGGAGGACGAGGGGAGGAGCTCACAAGGGCCGGCATCGCCACTGCCGGCGCCGGGAATGGAGCGAAGGCCGGCGGATCTGGCGATTCTGTAGGGGCGGCAGTGACCAGCGGGATTAAAGCGGCGACTGCCAGGAAGGTTGTGCGGCGTCTCTCTGTAGGGGAAAGAGAGAGAGCGAAGGAAGAGAAGGAGAGGAAGAAGGGGGCACGGGAGAGAGCGAAGGAAGAGGAGAGGAAGAAGGGGACGCAGACGTTCAGTGCTCGGTGCGTTTGTCCTCAATATCCACCATGTTAGCTATGGAGGCCCGATGGGTGACAGGTAATGAAGGAACGCAATACTTGTGTATAGGTAAATCAATCAGTTTGTTGAATCGCGGCTCTACCAAGTAGAGTAGAAAAATCACCATGGTCGTTAGCATTTAATGCAGAATTAGGAGCACGCCGTGGCCATGGTGGCACTCGATGTTGTCCCTCAACGAGAGCACGTCGTGGACGCTTCCATACAGGAGCACGGCGACGGCGCCGTCACTACCTCCATGCGTGAGCATAAGGCCGGCGTCGTCAAACCCGAGCATGAACCATACGATACGTCAACCCAAGGGCGAAACTGAACGCTGTCATTGGTGCTCGTCGGCTCTCAGACCACAGAGCCACGCACAGCTTGCGTACAATGCCAGCATGCACAAGCTCGCATGCCCATCGCTCGAACTCGACCAGCAGTACGTAGCTCCACAAGACCTGGCATCGCACCTGTGCCGACGATCCTATTCCGGCCATACATGTGTATCACGTCGATGATATATGGATGTTAATGCATGTGTGTTGATTTTTTGAATTTTGAAGGAGTGATGTACTACTAGAAAATGTATATCTTGGGCATTCGTGGATGCTAATGCGAGTTGCCTTTGATTTTTCAGGCAATGTCAGTGATTGGAGTTGTGAACGCTGGACAGGCCAAAATTACTGTCGGCCAGAGCATGCATCAAAATTATATGTAGTTTTTTAGTTCAATACCCAGATGAATACAGCGAGCATTAATTGGGGTAATGGCCAGATGCTATTGTGATTCCATGACCAGGCGCGCCCGAGCACATAAGAAAGTTTTCGCGGAAGAAGGAAGGTTACGCAAAGAGACTAATTCCACTAAGTTCTGCAGCTACATGGAATTTCTTCATGACCAATGCATGGATGTTCAGGCACAGATTTCTTCAGGACCGGCCACACTCAGGACAATATGTATGCATGCAGAGAACAATGGTACAAGGATGTGTGTGTCTAATGTCTATCATACAAATCTACCACTATATGCATGTTTTTTTATGGATTATTTACAATTCGCAAGTTTTTATGGTCTCTAGGCAAGCTTAATATAATTTCACATGAGACAATCATCATGCACAGACCAAACGAACAATTGTTTGCATGGGCATGAGACGATTGCACTAAATGCTTGCCATCGTATCAATCGTGAGACCAGATGATGCTTGGCACCGATCGTGAGACAAGATAAGCTGTTCAAAGGAAATTCATGCCTGGTCTGCTTGGATTATAGAAAGTATGTGTACCTTCTGTCTTCTTATGAACCTACGTTTGTGAATCAAATATATTCGTTGCATTTTCAGCTGCATGTATGCTTAGGAGACACAACATATACATAGTTCAGTTGTGGTGTTGTTCAATTCTATTTAACAGATGCAGACCAAGTGACCAACACACAAGTCCGAATTATTTTAGTGACATTTTTCTATAGAGAATTTTCTGCCATTAATTTTTCTCCCACTTGATTTATTTCCGCCTTAGCATCCATCAACCATCATTGCCCCGTGACCTGAATTGCTTTCGCAAATGCACAAACAAACATATGCCTTGCATGCACGACAATTTTAGTTCCATTCAATGCCAGCACATGATCTTCTTACAGTATGTGAACAACAGACTGGAATTTTATTGGTTCAGATGTGGCATTTGCTCATTTGATTTTGGATTAAATTTGCAAGCGAGCTATTTTAGTTAGAATGCATTTTAATAAAATGAAAGATCTTTCCAAGAGGTTAGCGTGGAATAAAATTTCCTAAGGAATGTAGTTCATAAGAACTTGTAGAATTTTTCCTATAGGATTAATTCACTCATACAATAAGAGAGCCTAGAAAAAAAATCATATGGATTCAACCCTCTGAATCTTCTGTGAAAAGATTTTGGATCAGAGATACCCTAAGGTGGAATAGAAAGACCACCATGACCCCAAATATTATCGAAAGTGGTTAGTGTTTGTTATGAACTATTTTGACTACAAATAATAGGAAATAGGCCAAACATTTACTAGAGTCGGAGAGGATGGGGCGCGCAATGGTGTTGTAGTAGGCAGACGCCGGAGTTGACGGTGGCCCAATGACCCTCTTTTATATATATATATATATATATATATATATATATATATATATATATATATATATATATATATATATATATATGTGGCAACATATCCTGTGAATCCGTCCGGTATGTTGTATCCGTGTGTCCCTTTGCTCTCAGCCCCACCATCAAAATCGTGTGTGTTAACAGATTTTGTAGTACTTTTACACCTACACGCCCGCCCCCAACTGAAGCCAGCAAATTAATTTTACAAGAACCCCCCTCCCCCTGCCAATCGAGTGCGTCGTGCGTGGTGCATCGTGCGCCGCCGTCATCAAGCAGCAGCCGATCCAATTTCCATTGAATTGATCCCGACGTCCGTTGCAACGCACGGGCATATTTGCTAGTCAATGATAATAGGGTTAGCACAAGTGAAGCCAGATAAGGTGGATGGATCCACTGAAGGGCCCTTTGCAGCAACCCATGTGGTTTTGGGGTACTGCTGAGCCTTCCAGTAAGAACCATCAGCATTCATTTTCCTCTCGAAACCAACACCCTCTTTCCTAGGGTTTTGGTTCAGAATCTGTTTCTTGAGGACATCACATAGTGTCTGATGCCCTTTGAGGCTTTTATACATGCCTGTTTCGAGCAATGTCATCAACCTGGCATTCTCATCAGCAATAGTAGTGGTATCCTCAGAAGAGGGGTTAGTCACCACATTAACAGTTGAAGATATTGAAACTTCAGAAGCAGTTGAGCATTCAGCAATAGAGACAGCATTGTCATGCTCAAGGCATTCTAAGCAAGGTGGCACAAAATCTTCTTGAGCAGAACTGATCTGTTAAGCGAGTAGTGAATCGTTTTCCTTTTGAAGATCTTCATGAGATGCTCTCAGTTTCTCTAGATCTTACTTCCTTTGAAGATAATCATAGGAAAGCTTCTCATGAGTCGCTGAGAGGGTTTCATGACAACTTTCCAGTTCCTCGTACTTAACACGAAGATTTTTGATGTCTTCGATTAAGGACTGAGTTTGATTCATTTCCTCGTCCAACATGTCATTGCTTTTATCTAACAATTTTTGAATCTTTTCCATGGCTGTTTGTTGTTCAGTTGCAATTTTAGCAAGATTCTTATAACTGGGTTTGGATTCACATTCAGAGTCATCTTCACTTGAGGTCTGAAAGTAAGCATCGCGTGAGTTTACCTTAGCACCTCTTGCCATGAAGCAGTAGGTTGGAGCAGAATCGTCATCATCATTTGCTTCAGCGTCGGCGTCGTGACCATTGTCTTCAGGGTTGAAGATGGACTTGGCGACGAATGCCAAATCTAGGGCTAGGCTTGCCACGCCTGAATCAGACTCCTCCTCAGACTCCACCTCTGCTTCCTCACAAGCAGACCCCTCCTCTGAAACCATTTCCTTGCCAATGAAGGCACGAGCCTTGCCAGACGAGCTCTTCTTGTAGGATGAAGACTTTGAAGAAGACTCTGAAGAAGCTTTGAGGATTTCTTCTTCTTGTCGTCCGAGTCATATTCCTTGCTCTTCTTCTTTTTCTTTGCTTCCTTGTCCCATTGAGGACATTTAGATATATAGTGGCATGGCTTCTTACATTTGTGGCATGTTCTCTTCTTGTAGTCACGAGTGGAAGCCTCATCATTCTTGGAGCTGGATCTTGAAGACTTTTCGAAGCGATTCTTCTTGGAGAACTTTTGGAACTTCCTTTCAAGCATTGCTAGCTCTTTGCCAATGTCTTCAAGATCGTTAGAACTGCAGTCAGATTCTTCAGATGAGGACTTAGCCTTTGCCTTCAAGGCACGAGATCGGCCATAGTTGGGACCATAGATATCTCTCTTCTCAGATAGCTGGAATTCATGTGGCTTGAGGCTCTCAAGTATGTCAGACGGATCGAGATCTTTGAAGTTAGGGCGTTCTTGGATCATCAATGCTAGAGTGCCAAATGAGCTGTCAAGTGATCTCAGTAGTTTCTTCACGACTTCATGCTTGGTGATTTCAGTGGCGCCTAGAGCCCGAAGCTCATTCGTGATATCAGTGAGGCGGTCCAAAGTGAGCTGGACATTCTCTTTGTCATTCCTCTTGAATCGGTTGAAGAGATTGCGAAGCACATCAATTCTCAAGTCTCTTTAAGTTGAGACACCTTCGTTGACCTTGGACAGCCAGTCCCAGACTAGCTTCGCAGATTCCAGAGCACTCACACAGCCATAGTGCCCTTTGGTCAGATGACCACAGATGATGTTCTTAGCAGTTGAGTCCAATTGTGCGAACCTCTTGACATCAGCAGCGGTGACACCTTCACCGACTTTGGGAACGCCAGTCCTGACGACATACCAGAGGTTGTTGTCAATGGCTTCAAGATCCATGCGCATCTTATTCTTCCAGTATGGGTAGTCAGTGCTGAAAGTGCTATTTATCGACTAGAGGGGGGAGGTGAATAGGCGATTTTTATGAAAGTCTTCAAGACAGGCAATGTCTTCGAAGACAGACAACCAAATACAACCTATACAGTATGCAGCGGAAGATAAACTACACTAGCCAAGCCATAGTCTAAGAAATAGTACTAAGTAAACACGAAGACAAATAGCAGCTAGGTAGAGTGGATCAGAATAGGAAGATAGTGTGGAGCCAAGTATGCAATCAGAGAGAATGTCTTCACACAGTGAAGTCGAACTAGGCAAGCAACCAAAGACTTCACGAAGCTAAACAGAAAGCAAAGGGTGATGGGATAGAACCAGTTGCTTGGCGAAGACAAGGATTTGGTAGACCAGTTCCAGTTGCTGTGACAACTATACGTTTGGTTAGGGAGGCTGAGATTGAACTCACAAGACCGCGTCTTCACCTTATTCCCCTTGAGCTAAGGACACTTAGTCCTCGCCCAATCACTCTGGTAAGTCTTCAAGGTAGACTTCCAACCTTCACAGACTTAGTTCACCAGTGATCCACAATGACTCTTGGATCCTCAGAACGCGACGTCTAACCGACTGGAAGATACACAGTCTTCAAGTGTAATAAGTCTTCAGATCACGCGGACAGAAAGACTTTAGTGATGCCAAACACTCTTTGGGCTCTGGGTGTTTTGGGCTTTGTCCTCGCAAGGTTTCTCTCTCAAAGGCTTCGGAGGTGGGTTGCTCTCAAACGACAAAAGTCGTGCACTAACTCTGAGCAGCCACCAATTTATGGTGTAGGGGGTGGGCTATTTATAGCCAGGAGGCAACCTGACATGCTTTGTCCGAAATGACCCTGGGTCACTAAGGAACCGACACGTGCCCAACGGTCGGATTTCAAACACACGCGGCAGCTTGACTTGGGCTACAAGCAAGGCTGACTCATCCAACTCTGGATAAGATTTTCTCTCATTGTCTTCACTCGAAGACATAGGATTTTGGGTTGAGCATCACATCAGTTTTCTGACTTTGTTCACCTGGACCCCACTTAACAGTTCGGTGGTTCCTATGACACAAGAAAGAAGAAAATGAACCTACGAAAGAAACTATGTCTTCACACTCCATTGTCTTCAAGTGAATGTCTTCACACGTCATTATCTTCGACGTGTATGTCTTCACGAACCACCATTGTCTTCAATGTCTTCATACATTTTTAGGGGTCATCTCTGATAGGTAAACCGAATCAATGAGGGACTTCTACCTGTGTTCTCCTGCAATTCTCACAAACACATTAGTCACTCAACCACGTTTGTCGTCAATACTCCAAAACCAACTAAGGGTTGCACTAGATGCACTTATAGGTATCAACATGCAATCATACATTCGTAAAAGTAAAAAAATAATTAGGATCATATTTTATATTATTTGGTCACCTTCGCTTGTATAGAAATATTAGTCGTCAAAAAGTGTGACCTGCATTATTTAAAAAAAAACTAGATACCTTGAAACGTAAAACATTAGGAAAATACATAAGAACGTCATAATTATACATACAAAACTTTGGGGTGATGTTTCGGATTATTTGGCCATACCTGATATCTTAAAAAAGTTAGAGGGTATATACATACTCTTTTGTTTCATTAGGTATATACATACCCTTGGGTATCTTGAATGCAGCTATGGTCAAAATGTGAGAAACATAAAGGATGTATGAAGAACCAAAAATATCATGGGTATATATGTAGGCATGCCATCATTTTTCTAGAAGTCAACGGGAGGTATGAGAGTTCAAAATATTTTTAATGAACGTATAATAGAGTGCATTGTTAGAACATCTCCAACTAGCACCCAAAAACTGCTCCGCGCGCTAAAAACCGACCTTTTTCAGCGCCGAAGACGCTCCAGCAAACGCTGCAAAATAGTGCGCGCGCAAAAAAATTTATCGCACGCTGTTGGGTGCCGGACCGCGCTTCATAATTTTCACTGCGTGTTTTTTGGGTGCGCGTTTTTTGGCATGTGGAAAACCAATGTTGGCCGCGACGTGCTAACAGTGCTATAGTGGCGCTGTAAAACTATTTTAGCGCTTGATATTTTTGCGCAACTGTTGGAGATGCTCTTCTAGAAAAATACCATGCAGTTTTAGTTTGAAAAGGGAACTTTCTAGGAAACCAGTAGTATACTATATTTTTGGAAAGAAATCATTGACTGTTAATGGTTGAAGTACATGCAAACAAACTTGGAAAGTCATTATATCATGGATTGTACACATGCGTCAACGAATATGACTTTCCATAACGGACCTAGATATATTGTTATGACAACGGAGACTGTACGACCACGATTTCATTATAAATAGAATAGATTATATCAGTCGTAATAATAATACATGTATAATAAAGAAACAAAAAAAGACTAGACCAGGAGGATCGTAGCGGTGTCAAGAGTATCTAGCGCCACACCTCATACCGCCCCTAAACGTCCGAACTAACTGGCACTCATCATATCTAGCACATATATAGGGCGGATCTGGGGAGACCCAGACGCATCCGCCATGATGGACCAGTCCACCATGGCACCACGCGTGCCACACCCCTGTCTCCACAAATATCCGAAACTGGACCAAACCCTAGTCCATCTCTCCGCTCCACTCCACTTCGCCTCTCCTTCCTCTATCTGCCCTATCCCCTCCCCTCCACCATGGTTGGGAACAGATCATGCAGTGACTCCGACTCCATCAACTTTGAAAAGCTTGCCACAGAATCCTCGAGCTCGTCGGCGCCGGGCGAGGAGGAGCTGGCGTGCCGCATTGCCCTCCGTCGGTCACGGATGAACCGGGGAGGGAGCTCCTTGTCCACGGCGTCGCCAGTGGCGCAGGTGGGCAGTTGTAGCCCCGCGGCCGTCCAACGCGATCCCTTCCTTCCCTGGTGAGGTGGCAGGGGACCATTGGCGGCCGGCACCGCCAAGAGCTGCTCTTCCCAAGCACCGCTGGGTGCTCTTGCCCGCAAGCCAGCCGGAGTCTGAGGGCCGCGTGTATCTGCTCGCAAGGAAGAGGGTGGCAGGGGTGGCCGCCAGCCGCTGCAAATGCGTGTCAGCGACCCTTTGCCCGACAAGGGGGGCCGTCTGGTGGGG
Source organism: Thinopyrum elongatum (assembly GCA_011799875.1). Taxonomy (NCBI): domain Eukaryota; kingdom Viridiplantae; phylum Streptophyta; class Magnoliopsida; order Poales; family Poaceae; genus Thinopyrum; species Thinopyrum elongatum. Next base: position 75,857,851 of record CM022302.1, on the reverse strand, counting down.
CCCATTCCAGAGAGTAGAAGCAATGCTATATAATGATAAGGGATGGCCACATGATGGTTGGCTGGGAACAGATTGGCAGCTTCGGCCGAGGCTTGACTTCATCTTCTTCCTCCCTCTTCTGTAATCCCTCTTTCTTCCACCTGTAACTTAAGCTTGTAACCAAATTTATGGTGATTGAGTGAAGTTAGTAGAGAGATCCTAACATTTGGTATTCAAAGCCATAGATACTAGCTCAAATTCCCACCAAATTTTTTCTCTCCACCACCGTGTGCAACCTGTTTGTCAAAATGACAACACACAAGTTCATCTGCCCTGGGGGCGTGCTCTATGCTCGGATCACCGACGTCCACCAGCCACTGATAGTCGAGATGCTTCGCCTGCTGTTTTGCCGGTCTGGAGAAGGGGACATGATTTGTGCATTCGAATGAGTGGTTGAAGAGATGTATGGCGTGGAGGCCTACGTCCAGTTCGGCTCTCGGTGGAAAGCATCTCGAGCCTGAGCAGCTCTGGATGGCCAGGCCATCTATGATGGGAGCTGCGTCCTCGCCGTCAACCTGGTCCCATCGGCCTACACCACCGTCACTATGCCGGACGGGGACGAGTGGACCCGGTGCACTTCTTCGACGACACGCCATATGCAGAGTGGGATGAAGCTCTGGCCGTAGCCGAGCATCACAACGAGGCGTCCGCTTCCACTTCATCTCCTATCTCTGCTTCATCCGTCTCGACCACGCCCACCAACCCCGTTCCAGTGGCAGCGGCCACGGGCTTCCCTATGTCGAGCATGACTTTCGCCGCCCCCACATCATGCAGCATCACCTCCGTCGTCGCGTCGGCCACCAACCGCTCGACGAGCCCAGGAGAAGACACCGGTGCGGCACCATACACCACTCCTCTGGTGTCTACGAGTCTCATCGGTGTGCCTACGTCCACCTTGCAGAGCAAGGCGTACCATGTCCTTGAGATGCCCATCACCTGTTCGAAGTTGGGCCTCTACCCCAACGCCAACGCCATCCAGGTTAACAAGGTGCCCCTACCCGAGCTTGCTGTGTCCCCAGAACAATCTGCGGCCTTCTCCTCTTCCACCTCCATGGCAGTATTGTCCGCATCAGAAGATTCAGAACTTGCTCTAGCTATGCCCACCGTGTGTTCGACCGAGTGCCCAGGAGAAGGAAACAATGCAACAAGAGCCACACCCACTGCTATAGCAGAACCACTAACATCCTCGGCTAGTGTCGTTCCTGCTACGTGTGAGGTGAGCACGGAGGCCAGTTCCATAGCTCTGATGGATGTATCCATTTCGGCTCCTACACCCACAGAGGTTACAACCACCGAAATGCTACTGGATGTTACACTTGGCAAGCTAGCTCCTGCCAAATGTTCGACTGAATGCTCTGAAGTCAGCGATGCCCAGTCCTTTGTACTATCTCTTGCCTTCTCTGTTTCCAATGCTCAACTGGATTCGGCACACAAGTTGTTCAATGAAAGGCCCTGGCATGTTGACATTCACAATGATTCTAAGCTCGACAAGGCTGTGTCGCGTGGGAATGTTCCAGTTCCAGCTCTTACTACTTTCAACACCAACTCTAGTGATCTTGGACAGGAGCTACGACCGCTGTAGTGGCCTTCGTTTGTGCACAGTCAGAAAGGAGGTATGTATAGATTGCATTATTTCGGGAAGCCGCATGAGGGCATTTGCTTCTATCATATCAGTCTTCATTCGCATGCAACTAGTCCTGGTACTGACTGTTCTTCACAAGCTCCGACTGAGACGTCTTTATTTTGTGAGCTACCTGCAATTGGAAAATTGGAACAGTGTTTGATGTATGTGCACGTTGCAAGGCACCCATGCATCACCTTTCAGTTTGATCACACTAAAAATGCTTCCCTTGTTCTCTACCATTTTGAATCTATTGAACTAAAAAATCCATGGCTCCTTTTACTGCATATCCTAGTCAAAGGTTCATTGTTGCAATTATCTTCAAGCGGATCTGCATCCTGTTTTCTTATGGGGAAATTTTTAGAGTGTGGTAGTCAGCGGAAGTGTGAATGGAAGGAGATGCCTTATTATATTTCTGTAGCAATTGATCAAGGTATGAGATGTGGGCATGCCAATAGCAAGTTAGCCACACCACCTGACAGTAATAGCGCTTGTGAGATTTTCCTGGATCATCATAAAGGATTGAGTCTTGTAATTCTTACAGCTCTGGTAGTATGGCCTCCACCAGTGCAAATGAGCATGCAGGATTCTCTTCCAGTCAAATCCTTCTATATCATATGAATGTTGAGACTGGATGTCATGATTGTGCACTCCTAGATGTCGGGCAAGCACCCAATCTCTTGCAATTTCAACTGTTACCACTCATGAGGTGAATTGGTTGTCTATGTTGCTAGAATTCACAAGTACCTATGGTGTATTTGTTTGGTTCAGAATTTTTTCAGTGGGAGATTGCATGGGCCCTTGATTGGGGATGCTCTGCTAGTGGTAATGAACCCAGCTTTGAGCTGCAGCAATGGAGGATTGTTTGGTTCGTCAGTCGTGCGTTCTTGCAGTCTGGCCTTCAGTTTTGCAGTCTTGGAAATGACTCTATAATTGACCCTGGCAACAGTTAATTTGACCTGACATGTAAGAAGTGTGTATGTGTGAAGGAACCTCATAACAGGACTCCAGCTAATCATCAAAGTAATCTGTTCCTAGCTGAGGTAACTGCTACCGTGCATATAATCAATTATCAACTCCTCTTGCTTCTGAAGACGTATGGTTTCGGCGTGGGACTGGCTCGAGGTCGAGCCAAATTTCTTGGGGGGTTGATTTTCAGTGACCAGGCTCACTATTTCAAGACTACTCTATTCGTAACAACAATTATCTGAAAGTCATGGCTGAGCGCTCTGCTATTCAAATGGTGACTGGTACAATCTCACAAGCTCGTACTTGGAACTTCTGTAATGGTTGTGCCGGTCAATTGAGGTTTAAATTCATGGACCTTATGGTATGGAAGATTTATTGGGTGCCCCATTCTGTGCATACTGATGAAACCTACAGCTTCCCATGTGAAGTTCTCACAAGATTGATTGACTGGTCTACAACGGGTAAACCAAGTGCCTTGCTTCTGATTGTGGTTTCTGGAGTGATATTTCTGCAAGCATTGCAACTGACTGCGGATCCAGGTGTGAAGCATAAGAACTGGGTTCAGTATGACTTGCAATCTCCATGGGACCCCGGTGGCGCTATACAACATCGACTTGGGGACAAGTCGAATTTTATGAGGGAGGGAATGTCAGCGACACTTCGTCTGACAAGGGGGGCCGTCTGGTGGGGCCCATTCTAGAGAGTAGAAGCAATGCTATATAAAGATAAGGGATGGCCACGGTGTCGGGGTACTCAAACAGGGGTGTTTATTTCCCCTGACTTGTGCACGAAAAAAAAGCCTCCGCCCTGATGGCCAGGGCTTGCCGGGGTAATAGCTACCTCAATATAGTTGAACCTGTCAGTACAAGCCCAGTCAAGCTCACGCAAGGCCGATCCAGAGAAGCCGCTCTTCGTGAGATCAAGGAGCGTATCAAGAAGACAAAGCCAACATACAAGACAAAGATTCCAAGGGAAGTTTCCTTTGCTGTTCAGCCGAGGCCGACAAGGTCGATGCAGCAGATAAGAGCAGGACCAAGCTGCGCTAGCCGCGTCTTTGGGACGGTCGGAGACCGAAGCGCACACCCCTCCAAGAAGGCCCGGCAGGTACAGGCCAGTTACAACCGCTCCACCGCACCAAAACGCCAGTCACTTATCGATGCGATGTCGAGCCCCCCAGGCGACTAAGTGGCTCTCACTAAGCACGTGGCAGTTTCCTGGAAGACAGATCACACCCGTTTGACACCCGTCCAGGGGCGTGTCAAGATGATAAGCAGAAGTTGGCTAAGCGGCGATATAAGCTTGCCGGGGAAGCATCCCCGCAAGCCACCTAAGGAAGCACTTATGGCATTTTGTCCTAAGTGCCAGAGTTAAGTATGATAACACTCTTGGCTATTGTAGGAGATATGCCCTAGAGGCAATAATAAATGTTATTATTTATCTCCTTGCTCATAATTATGTTTATGTTCCATGCTATAACTGTTGTGGTTCCCGAGCCCGTATATCCATAAAGGTTCTGGGGAAAACCCATGTGCACGTGTGGAATAATAAACGGTAAAATGTATTCCTAGTCATGCCTCTAAGACTAGCTCAAGTGTTGCATGATGATTATGTTTTCCCAATCATGGGCATGTCTATGTCAGCAATTTTGAGGGCACAATGTTAGAAGAACATTTGTGTTGAATCGACCCGAATTGATGTTATGCTATGAGATACATTCGTCATAAGTTTATGGTTAATAACACAGAGATGGTTAACGTTTGCATAATTCCTCAGACCATGGGAGTATCGAGTTTCTTCATGCTTGATTCATGAACTTTGGGGTTTGTTAAACGTCATCCGTAACTGGATGGCTATTACGGCGGCTTACGGGTTCATGGGAAAGTATGTCAAGTAACTTGATAGCTCAAGATTGGGATTTGCTCCTCCGACGATGGAGAGATATCTCTGGGCCCTCTCGGTGTTACGGTATCCATCATCGTTTGGCCAGACACTATGTGATTTGATCACGGGGATGCCGGAACACGGTAACGAGAAAAGAGAACAATACCGGTAACGAGGTAACTAGCATAGTGGACAAGTTGTTGATCCACGGGAATGCCTACATGTCTCACCTCGGGTATTTGTAACATATCGCGAAGCAACAGGAATAGCACACGGCAACTGGAGGTTCACTCGAATATTCATTCGTGTGGGTATAGGGGTCAATATGGGTGTCCACGGCTCCGATGTTGATCATTGATCGGAAGGGGTTCCAGGTCATGTCTATACTTCACCGAACCTATAGGGTCACATGCTTAAGGGTCATCTATCTGCTGAATACTAGACAGGGAGTCTGAGAGAAAATCACCGAAAAAGTTTCGGACACCGAAAAGTTTCGGACAGCGGAAAAGTTCCACAGAGAGAGGTCACCGGATGAGTTCCGGTGAAACTGAAAAGTTGTTTCAGGGGATACCATTAAGTCAAAATCATTCTGGAAACTTCTGGGAATTTTCTGGAAGAAAAACCGGAAATGTTCCGGGGCTGCCGGAACCGCTTCAGATGCTTTTCGCAGATGAAATCACTAAACTGGAATTGTTCCAGAATGCGTTGAAAATTATTTTAGTGGGTACTGGAAATGTTCTAGGCCCACATAAATATTTTCAGTTCGAACGGATGCTGAAAAATGTCGTCGTGAATAGTGAAAGTGCTTTTTGGAATTTTTTGGAAAGCCACCTTTTAGGGCTTTTGCTAAAGGCTTCTAGAAGGTGATGTGGATGGATGAGAGCCCCCTTGGGGGGGGGGGGACCCCTAGGGGGTGGCCGGCCACATGTGGAGCTCCTCCTTGGAGCTCCACATGTCCTTTGGTTTCTCTCATATGCCCTTGGAAAGAGTTTCCTTCATGGGTATTTTGGTATTTCTTGAATGCCCATCCTACCCCTTGGTTTTCCTATATAAGGAGGAGAGGGGGCTGCTCAATCCTTGATCCCTTCTCACATAAAAGTGCCATGCAATGATCTGGCTTCTCTCTCCCTCCCACGAAAAGAGTTTCGTAGAGCCAAAAGGCTGTCTGGGTTCCGGTGGGAACTAGTTCTGGACGGCGAAGCCCTGCCGGATAGATGACACCGTATGTGTGCAACTCTGTAGAGAGGTCGTAGTTTCGATCTTAGTGCCCGAAGGGCTGTTCGTGAGTGCCTCCCGAAGGGCTGTCCAAGTGACGGTCCGAGTTCTGTGAGTCCTCCCGAAGGGCTGTCCGAGTGACCGTTCGAGTTTCGAAGGTCCTCCCGAAGGGCTGTCCGCGACACTATCCGGGGGACTGTCCGACCGCCTCCCGGAGGGCTGTCCGAAGGGAAGATGAGGGTATACATCCTCGCGGTTGGGAGGTTGTAAATCCTAGCTGCGGGGATCTGCACTGCCGATCGTCATCGACTCTACTTCCGCTGCGCTACGAGTCGGTAACGAAAATGATCAAACCTTGTATGCAGTCTCCATAGTGGTCCTGGACTAGTGCGTAGGTCGGAAATTTTTTGTTTTCTGCTGCGTTACCCAACAGCTATCTAATCACATGATAATGTCTATTTTGCCACCGTGGCTACCCCTTGAGCTATAAAAGGAGGTCCAAGGCAACCTAGGAAAGGATTCGGATCCTCTCACACTTGTACTCGCGTAGCAGCTCTCCCCGAGGCCACCTTGTCGGGTTTTGGCGCTGCATGTCGTCGTGTTCCTCTATCCAATCCACCAAAGCAGGAGTAGGGTTTTACGCTTCTCAACGGCCCGAACCTGGGTAAAACCACTAGACTCTCGTTGTGGTGCTTCCTCATAGCCTCCGCTCTTTGTGCAACGTGATCTCCCCCGTGCCGAACCACAAGGGGTCCGTGGCCCCATAGGTGACCGTGTCCACCCACGACATCTTTGGCGCGCCAGGTAGGGGGATTCGCTTGCATGAACCCGAAGTTGTGGACAGCGTGTCGATTTTCGTCATCACCTTCTTCGTCCATGGCTTCGAAGAAGAGGAGCAATGATGCTCCCTAGCCTCCTCCTTCCGAGACTCCATCGCACGTCTACGCCGCGGTGACGGTGGCGGCGAGAGCGAGGGACGTCGGTGCTATGGCTGGCATGGATAGCATGGCCGCCATGCTGTTTGGGGTCAGAAGGTGAGGTGGGCCGGGTGGCGGCGCCATCCTTCTCGCGATTCTTGATCGAGTGCACTTGGTCCCAAGAGGTGCCGCTCGGTCTGACGGGCAAGAGAATGGTGCGTACTTGGCCTCTCTTTCCCTCCTTCCTCGCTAATGATCGGGTTGCATGGCGGCGATGCCGCTGGCTTCGATAAGCCCGCATGAAGCTCGGTCCTGCATTTATCCTGCCAAGGGTAAATCCTGAGCTGAATGTCGGGGAGAATCCGTCGGTTGGCTCCCCCGGCAAGGCCCATGCACCAACGTGTCTATCACGCCAGTCGCTGAAGGGTCATTGGAAGTAAGGGAAAGGAGAGAGGGACCAGTTTTTCCTTTTTTCCATCATGTTTCATTAGTTGCGAATGTTTACGTTGACCCCTCGGCCCGTGCCGGGGTTGAGCACGTGACTAACGGACCACCAAGTTCCTCCATTTTGTCCCTTCCCGTTTTCCCCTCTTTTTAGGGCGAAAGTGGATATACGTGCGTAATTTCGCTGGGAGACACGAAGAGGAGGGACGGCCACGGGAAGGAGGGGATGATATGCGTAAGCAAATATGCACCCCGGCAGGAGGGAAGCATGAACAAAAGCTAAGTTGACATACTTGTGAACTGTCCTCAGAGCTCGCACTTGCACATCCCTCGAACAACCAAGGTTTCGTATGGCGAGTCCTCTTCGCGATGGAACCTTACCATATTTGTTTGCGCCCTTGCTTTGTTTCAAGTCCACTCAACAAAGCGGGTGGCAGCATCAAAGACTATTAAGGAAAAACCCACCGGTAGCGTGTCTTTGCCAGCAGAATGCTAAGGATCCATTCCTCAAAAGCAATCGCGGCAACATGCTGTTGGCGGGCAACCAAAGTACGCAAGGAAATTAACCATATGAATACAAATGGAGAAACGAAAGGGGATGGCGTGCGCTCGCATATAAATATCAGTTCAACAAGCATTAAAATGAAAATAGTATGAAACCTAATACGGGATACATGTTGTGTCTTAGTACAGGGCAGCACGGCAGCAAGGATGGCTTAAGGCTGGGTCCGGCGACCTCCCTGAACTCTTGGGACTGAGAGGACCCTGTCAGCAAGGGGACCGGCCTTCTCCGCAGCGGTAGAGACGTCGGCACCCGGCGGCAGCTTCTTGAAGCCTTCGGAGAGGTCAAGGTTCGGGTGGAAGAAGGCGAGGTTGCTCAAGACCAGGAAGAGAGTGTCGCGAGCAAGCTTCCGGGATTCATCGGCGAAGCAGGCGGCCCTGTCGTCTTCATACATCTTCAACTTTTCGATCAAGCATTCAAAGAAGAGCGTCAGCTTGACACTTGGAACTTCATGCTTGCCAACAGAGAAGGCCCAGCTCTTCATGTCCATGTTTGCAATCTGGGCAGTGAGGCGTTCGGCGATATCAACCATGCTCTTGAACCAGAGGTCACGCTGCTGAATTTGGTTTTGCAGCTTGTCTTTTGCGTCTTTTTGGAGATTTCTGGCTTTGGTAAAATCCGTCATCAGCAGTTTCTCACGGCAACTGGCAGATTCAAGTTCCTTCTCCAGAGAGGCAAGCGTGGCTTTCATATCAGAGATGGTTCTGTTGGCAGTGTCCAGGTCTTGGCTTTTGGAGGAAAGCTGCGATTGCACTCCCTCCAGGGCGGCCTCTGCTTTCCGCGCTTGCTCTTTGAGGGCCACGATCTCCTTGCTACTCCCGGCAAGGTCCTCTGTCAGCTTACTCAATTGGTTTTCAAGATTAGTCTTGGTGGTGGATGTGGCAGCTAGCTCGTCGGCAACCTCCTTTAGTTGGGAAGAGGTTTCAAGGGAGAGCGTGTTGAGGGCGGTTTTGTGGCCAACCACCAAATCCCTGGTGCGCTGCTGAACAAGGGCCTCCAGCTCCTCATCCTTGCCACGGAGAGTACCTTCGAGAGTCCCTTCCCGGGCAGAAATGTCCTTCTCCTTGGTGTTTAGAAGCGCTTCATGCTCCACCAACCGGACCTCCCATGCAGCAATATCCTCCTTGGCCATGGTCAGCACCTCCTCTTGTCGCACGAAAGAATGAGACTGCATCTTGTACCACTCACGCAGTCCGTTGCCTTTGTCCCTCAGCTCCTGGTCCATAAGATCAACAAAGTTGCGCTGCTCTTTGACTGCCTGCCATTTGAGATTGTACCTGTTCTGCACGTCCTTGAGTCATGCCGCCATGGATTCCAGGAAAGCTAAATCCTTGGCGCCATCAGCGGAATCACCAGCTTCTTCAACTCTCTGGGACAGCGGCGCCAGTATGCGTCTGATTTCTTCACCAATGTCTGCGCCCGCTGAGACAAATGAGCTGGGAGTTGCAGGTCCAGGTTGAGCGAGGATTAGTGCCAACTTGCTTGGGGAAGATTGCGGGGCCGCGGCCAGAGGATAGTTCAAGGGAAAAGGTCCCATAGATTGGAGGGTAGCCTTCTCCTCGATGATTGTATCTGGGCCAGATATACTGCCGGGGATTTTCTCTATTTCTTTTGAGAATTCCTGAATATCCCCGGCAGTCTGCTCGTGGCCTTCCGCGGCAGCAATCTTGACTGCTTCTTCGGCAGCACCTTTTCCAATATTGGCCACCTCCTCCAAGAGCTCGGGTTCATCAGTTGATGAGGCTGCAAACAAAATCAACAGATGAGATAATAAGAAGCCAGACACTACTAAATCAAATCCAGGAAGATAAGTAATTCAAGCGAGTAGAAGGAAAGACAAGTGGATTACCCGGTGATGGCTGCTGTAAGGGGACATCTCCTTTCCTGGCAACATCGGTTGCCGACGCACAGTCCACGACCACCCCTTCGGTGGCTGCGACCTCGACGCGAGCAGACCCCTCGGTGGAGGCCCTTGCCGGTGATTCCTCTGCTTGAACTTTGGCCAACGGGAGCCCTTGGAAAGTGGACCCCTCTTGGTGGGCTCCACCTTGTTGGCTCTCTCCCAACCCTTTGCCGGGGGCTGAGGGACGCTCCTCCACATCCCCGCGGGTTGGCGAGGTTTGCCCCATGCCTTCGCGCCGCGAGCTGAGCTGGGGGCTAGGCATGAGATCCCCGCCGTATCCCCCGCCATACCAGCGCTTGCCGAATGGCGGTCATTCTGCTTACTCTGGGTCCCTGAGCATGGAGCCCAACTCGTACGCCGTAGGTGGCAGGGTTGCTCTGCCCCTTTTCAGAATCAGAGGAGCGGAACTTGGCGGCGACAATGAGCTTGTCGGTGGGACCGAGACCTCTGGCGGGATTGAGCTTGACGGAGAAGTTGGGCTTGACGGCGGGCTAGGATCTACCCCCATGATCGCCCGTCGCTTGGCGGGTGGGGTCTTGGCCTGAGAAAGGCGAGTGGATTGGTGGCGTGCCACATCTTGCTTGTCGCCCTTGGTGGTTGTCTTCTTCACCCTTTGGGTGCCCCACGAGGGGGTAGGAACCACTGGCTCTCGGCTAGCCCGCTTGCGGAGACGCCAACCTGGCTCCGGGGCTTGAGGACCCATTTAGAGCCCTTCTTCCTCCGCCTCGAGTTTCCTTGCCTCCTCAGCCTCAAACCCTTCATGGGGCCCTGTTGCTGTGACTTAGGGAGTCCCAGCCCGGGCAGGTTCAAGCCCGGCGGCCTCCTCCGTGGCATGCTCTTCACTCCCCTCATCAAAAGAGTCTTCGCCCTCAGCATCTTCCTCCTCCTCCTCCTCTCCGGCCCTGTTCCCCCGGCGGCCTTGAGCTCCCTGTCCTCTGCGATCCGAGTTGCAATGAATGCTTGCTCTGCCTTGGTAGTGCGCTTGACAAGGTCGTCTTCTACCCTGGAAGCTCTTTCTTCCAAACGAGAGACCCAGTCCATCTCGTCATCCAGGGCGGGCAGTCCCCAATCGGCCTGGACCCCGAAGGCATTGCAATCAGGCATCCATTGCAGGATCTGGCTCAAGGCGGAGTTAAGGTGTAGGGGAACAACCTTTGCCGGCAGATGAAATGGCCCAAGATTGCCAAACAGCTGTTCGCACAACCAGCTGTGGCCATACACTATCAGGTTGTTGGCGGGGCCTGGGTACAGTTGCATTCTGTCGTCAGAGTTCTTGTATTCCCAAGCAAACATGTCCCTCTTCTGTAGCGGTGCAATGCGGCGCCGGAGGAAGTCGGCCCCCACATGTTCGATGGTCAGCCCGGCAGCTTTGAGACGAGCGATCCTATTCAGCACCGGGCGGAGCCTATCGTCAGTGAGGCCCAGCTTGTTCCAGTCGCTTCCACGTGTGACGCATCCAGTCCGCGTGGAGCAGAACTCAGGGGCCTCTTTGTCCTTGATCCAGCACTAGTCATCCCTCCATTCCTCCCACTTGCCGCGCTGCTGGCCAGGGAGATAATCCCAATCTTCCTTCTTGCCCCGAGGAATCCAGCTTATGTTCCCCGAGCGGTGGGATTTATCTTCAATCCGTGGGATGAAGAAGTGCCTGAACAAATCCACATTGGGGGCGACTCCAACGAAATTCTCGCACAAGTGGGCGAAGATTGCCATACACGCCATAGCATTGGGCGTGAAGTGCAGGAGATGAAACCCATACACCATCATCATGGCGCAAAAGAAGTCAGAAAAGGGGGAGGAGAGGCCACAAAGAAAGTACGCGCAGAAGAAGCGGTACGAATCTGATGGAATCTTGTTCCCCTCTGGCAGAACTTCGCGCGCTCCATGCCCATTCCTAGTTTCCCTCCCCCACATGTAGGCATACCTTGCGACTAAGGTATTGCCGTCCAGGTGTGATGGGGAGAAAACCACATCCTCCTGTCGCCTCCTGTCCAGTCCTTCTGCTTTCGTCTTCCTCTCCTCCACCGCGGGATCCGCGGGGGTGGCCGTCTGCTTCCCCTTCACGGCGCCCGTCTTTTGCCCCATCTCTTGGACTCGCAGAAGAAGCGAAATATCTAGCAGAGTTTTCGGGGTGGATAATGGCGGCGAAGGCATTTTTTTGGCTTGAGGAGGAAGATGAAGGGAGAAGAAACGGATGCGAATGAGCAGCGTCCCTTCGCGCTCCCCTTTTATTGGGAACATGCGCGGGGGCTGGCTCTTCGCTATCTTTTTGGGAAGATACCCTTTTTGCAGGCGCATTACTCACCAATGGCTACTGTTCCACGACCCCACGACCTGCGGTAATTTTGCGGAGTGGACGTGGGATTGACAGGTCATCATGACCAAAACTGCATGGACAACACTTCTTCGACGCATGTCCCTGCACTGCTTGGGGCCTAACCCAACAATGCCCAGCGACACGTTTGGCTCAGGCCCGGGGGCTTCTGTCGGGGTACTCAAATAGGGGTGTTTATTTCCCCTGACTTGTGCACAGACAAAAAGCCTCCGCCCTGATGGCCAGGGCTTGCCGGGGTAATAGCTACCTCAATATAGCTGAACCCGTCAGTACAAGCCCAGTCAAGCCCACACAAGGCCGAGCTAGAGAAGCCGCTCTTCGTGAGATCAAGGAGCGTATCAAGAAGACAAAGCCAACATACAAGACAAAGATTCCGAGGCAAGTGTCATTTGTTAGTCAGACGAGGCCGGCAAGGTCGATGCAGCAGATAAGAGCAGGACCAAGCCACACCAGCCGCGTCTCCGGGATGGCCGGAGACCGAAGAGCACACCCCTCCAAGAAGACCCGGCAGGTACAGGCCAGTTACCACCACTCCACCGCACCACGACGCCAGTCACTTATCGATGCGGTGTCGAGCCCCCAGGCGACTAAGTGGCTCTCACTAAGCACGTGGCAGTTTCCTGGAAGACAGATCACACCGGTTTGACACCCGTCCAGGGGCGTGTCAAGATGATAAGCAGAAGTTGGCTAAGCGGCGATATAAGCTTGCCGGGGATGCATCCCCACACGCCACCTAAGGAAGCACTTATGGCATATTGTCCTAAGTGCCAGAGTTAAGTATGATAGCACTGTTGGCTATCTAATCACATGATAATGTCTATTTTGCCACTGTGGCTACCCCTTGAGCTATAAAAGGAGGTCCAAGGCAACCTAGGAAAGGATTCGGATCCTCACACACTTGTACTCGTGTTGCAGCTTCCCCGAGGCCACCTTGTCAGGTTTGGGCGTTGCATGTCATTGTGTTCCTCTATCGAATCCACCAAAGCAGGAGTAGGGTTTTACGCTTCTCAGCGGCCCGAACCTGGGTAAAACCACTAGAGTCTCGTCGTTGTGCTTCCTCACAGCCTCCGCTCTTTGTGCAATGTGATTTCCCCCATGCCGAACCACAAGGGGCCCGTGGCCCCATAGTTGACCGTGTCCACCCATGACATCTTTGGCGCACCAGGTAGGAGGATTCGCTTGCATGAACACGAAGTTGTGGACAGCGCGTCGATTTTCGTCATCACCTTCTTCGTCCATGGCTTTGAAGAAGAGGAGCAATGCTGCTCCCTAGCCTCCTCCTTCCGAGACTCCATCGCACGTCTCCGCCGCGGCGACGGCGGCGGCGAGAGCGAGGGATGTTGGTGCTACGGCTGGCACGGATAGCATGGCCGCCGTGCTGTTTGGGGTCAGAAGGTGAGGCGGGCTGGGTGGCGGCGCCGTCCTTCTCGCGATCCTTGATCGACCACACTTGGTCCCAAGAGGTGCCGCTCGGTCTGGCGGGCAAGAGAACGGTGCGTACTTGGCCTCCATTTCCCTCCTTCCTCGCAAATGATCGGGTTGCATGGCGGCGATGCCGCAGGCTTCGATAAGCCCGCATGAAGCTCGGTCCTGCATTTATCCCGCCAAGGGTAAATCCTGAGCTGAATGCCGGGGCGAATCCGTCGGTTGGCACCCCCGGCAAGCAAATCATGGCAAGGCCCCGTGCACCAACGTGTCTATCACGCCGGTCGCTGAGGGGTCATTGAAAGTAAGGGAAAGGAGAGAGGGACCAGTTTTTCCTTTTCCCGTGATGTTTCATTAGTTGCGAATGTTTACGTTAACCCCTCAGCCCGTGCCGGGGTTGAGCACGTGACTAACGGACCACCAAGTTCCTCCATTTTGTCCCTTCCTGTTTTCCCCTCTTTTTTGGGCGAAAGTGGATATACGTGCGAAAATTCGCTGGGAGACACGAAGAGGAGGGACGGCCATGGGTGAAGGAGGGGATGATATGCGTAAGAAAATATGCACCCCGGCAGGAGGGAAGCATGAACAAAAGCTAAGTTGGCATACTTGTGAACTTTCCTCAGAGCTCGCACTTGCACATTCCTCGAACTACCAAGGTTTCATATGGCGAGTCCTCTGCGCGATGGAACCTTACCGTATTTGTTTGCGCCCTTGCTTTGTTTCGAGTCCACTCAACAAAGCGGGTGGCAGCATCAAAGACAGTTAAGGAAAAACCCACCGGCAGCGTGTCTTTGCCAGCAAAATGCTCAGGATCCGGTCCTCAAAAACAATCCCGGCAACATGCTATTGGCGGGCAACCAAAGTACGCAAGGAAATTAACCATACGAATACCGATGGAGAAACAAAAGGGGATGGCGTGCGCTCGCATATAAATATCAGTTCAACAAGCATTAAAACAAAAATAGTACGGAACCTAATACGGGATACATGTTGTGTCTTAGTATAGGGTAGCAGGGCAGCAAGGATGGGTTAAGGCTGGGTCCGGTGACCTCCCTGAAATCTTGGGACTGAGAGGACCCTGTCAGCAAGGGGACCGGCCTTCTCCGCAGCGGTAGACACGTCGGCACCCGGTGGCAGCTTCTTGAAGCCATCAGAGAGGTCAAGGTCCGAGTGGAAGAAGGCGAGGTTGCTCAAGACCAGGAAGAGAGCATCGCGAGCAAGCTTCCAGGATTCGTCGGCGAAGCAGGCGGCCCTGTCGTCTTCATACATCTTCAACCCTTCGATCAAGCCTTCAAAGAAGAGCATCAGCTTGACACTTGGAACTTCATGCTTGCCGACAGAGAAGGCCTAGCTCTTCATGTCCATGTTTGCGATCTGGGCAGTGAGGCGTTCAGCGATATCAACCATGCTCTTGATCCAGAGGCCGCGCTGCTGAATTTGGTTTTCCAGCTTGTCTTCTGCATGTTTTTGGAGATTTCTGGCTTTGGTCAAAGCCGTCATCAGCAGTTTCTCACGGCAACTGGCAGATTCAAGTTCCTTCTCTAGAGAGGCAAGCCTGGCTTTCATATCAGAGATGGTGCTGTTGGCAGTGTCCAGGTCTTGGATTTTGGAGGAAAGCTGCGATTGCACTCCCTCCAGGGCGTCCTCTGCTTTCCGCGCTTCCTCTTTGAGGGCCACGATATCCTTGCTACTCCCGGCAAGGTCCTCTGTCAGCTTGCTCAATTGGTTTTCAAGATTGGTCTTGGCGGTGGATGCGGCAGCTAGCTCGTCGACAACCTTCTTTAGTTGGGTAGAGGATTCAAGGGTGAGCGTGTTGAGGGTGGTTTTGTGGCCATCCGCCAAATCCCTGGTGCGCTACTGAACAAGGACGTCCAGCTCCTCATCCTTGCTACGGAGAGTAGCTTCGAGAGTCCCTTCTTGGGCAGAAATGTCCGTCTCCTTGGTGTTTTGAAGAGCTTCGCGCTCCACCAACCAGACCTTCCATGCAGCAATATCCTCCTTGTCCATGGTCAGCACCTCCTCTTGTCGCATGAAATAATGAGACTCCATCTTGTACCACTCGCGCAGTTCGTTGCCTTTGTCCCTTAGCTCCCGGTCCATAAGATCAACAGAGTTGCGCTGCTCCTTGACTGCCTGCCATTTGAGACTGTACCTGTCCTGCACGTCCTTGAGCCGTGCCGCCATGGACTCTAGGAAAGCTAAATCCTTGGCACCATCGGCGAAATCACCAGCTTCTTCAACTCTCTAGGACAGCGTCGCCAGTATGCATCTGATTTCTTCATCAAAGTCTGCGCCCGCTGAGACAAATGAGCTGGGAGTTGCGGGTCCAGGTTGAGCGAGGATTAGTGCCAACTTGATTGGGGAAGATTGCGGGGTCGCGGCCAGAGGACAGTTCAAGGGAAAAGGTCCCATAGATTGGAGGGGAGCCTTCTCCTCGATGATTGTATCTGGGCCAGATATACTGCCGGGGATTTTCTCTATTTCTTCTGAGAATTCCCAAATATCCCCGGCAGTCTCCTCGTGGCCTTCCGCGGCAGCAATCTTGACTGCTTCTTCGGCAACACTTTTTCCAATATTGGCCACCTCCTCCAAGAGCTCGGGTTCATCAGTTGATGAGGCTGCAAACAAAATCAACAGATGAGATAATAAGAAGCTAGACACTACTAAATCAAAGCCAGGAAGATAAGTAATTCAAGTGAGTAGAAGGAAAGACAAGTGGATTACCCGGTGGTGGCTGCTGTAAGGGGACATCTCCTTTCCCGGCAACATCGGTTGCTGACGCGCGGTCCACGACCACCCCTTCGGTGGTTGCAACCTCGACGCGAGCAGACCCCTCAGTGGAGGCCCTTGCCGGTGATTCCTCTGCTTGAACTTTGGCCAACGGGAGCCCTTGGAAAGTGCACCCCTCTTGGTGGGCTCCACCTTCTTGGCTCTCTCCCAACCCTTTGCTGGGGGCTGAGGGACACTGGTCCACATCCCCGCGGGTAGGCGAGGTTTGCCCCATGCCTTCGCGCCATGGGCTGAGCTGGGGGATAGGCATGAGATCCCCTGCCATATCCCCCACCTTACCCGCGCTTGCCAAATGGCCCGGCACCGCTGCGTGCTTAGCTCGTTTGGCCCGCTGAGCAAGGAGTTTCTCATCCCTGCCAAGTCAACAAGGCGAGATTAAATTAACGACCAAGTACAGAATGCTTCAACAAGAGGCTTGGTCGTTCTGCTTACTCTGGATCCCTGAGCATGGAGCCCAACTCGTACGCTTCAGGTGGCGGGGTTGCTCTGCACCTTTTCAGAATCGGAGGAGCGGAACTTGCCGACGATAATGAGCTTGTCGGTGGGACCGAGACCTCTGGTGGGATTGAGCTTGGCGGAGAAGTTGGGCTTGACGGCGGGCTAGGATCTACCCCCATGACCGCCCATCGCTTGGCGGGTGGGGTCTTGGCCTGAGAAAGGCAAGTGGATTGGCAGCGTGCCACATCTTGCTTGTCGCCCTTGGCGGTTGTCTTCTTGACCCTTTGGGTGCCCCGCGGGGGGGGGGGGGGGGTAGGAACCACTGGCTCTCGGCTAGCCCGCTTGCGGAGACGCTGACCTGGCTCCGGAGCTTGAGGACCCATTTCGAGCCCTTCTTCCTCCGCCTCGAGTTTCCGTGCCTCCTCAGCCTCAAACCCTTCATGCGGCCCTGTTGCTGTGACTTGGGGAGTCCCGGCCCGGGCAGGTTCAAGCCCGGCGGCCTCCTCCGTGGCATGCTCTTCATTCCCCTCATCAAAAGAGTCTTCGCGCTCAGCATCTTCCTCCTCCTCCTCCTCTCCGGGCCCCGTTCCCCTGGCGGCCCTGAGCTCCCTGTCCTCTGTGATCCGAGTTGCAATGAACGCTTGCTCTGCCTTGGTAGTGCACTTGACGAGGTCGTCCTCTACCCTGGAAGCTCTTTCTTCCAAATGAGAGACCCAGTCCATCGCGTCATCCAGGGCGGGCAGTACCCAATCGGCCTTGACCCTGAAGGCATTGCAATCAGGCATCCATTGCAGGATCTGGCTCAAGGCGGAGTTAAGGTGCAGAGGAACAACCTTTGCCGGCAGATGAAATGGCCCAAGATTGCCAAACAGCTGTTCGCACAACCAGCCGTGGCCATACACTATCAGGTTGTTGGCGGGGCCTGGGTACAGTCGCATCCTGTCGGCAGAGTTCTTGTATTCCCAAGCAAACATGTCCCTCTTCTGCAGCGGCGCAATTTGGCGCCGGAGGAAGTCGGCCCCCACATGTTCGATGGTCAGCGCGACAGCTTTGAGACGGGCGATCCTGTTGAGCGCCGGGTGGAGCCTATCGTCAGTGAGGCCCAGCTTGTTCCAGTCGCTTCCATGCGTGACGCATCCAGTCCGCGTCAAGAAGAACTCAGGGGCCTCTTTGTCCTTGATCCAGAACCAGCCAGCCCTCCATTCCTCCCACTTGCCGCGCTGCTAGCCAGGGAGATAATCCCAATCTTCTTTCTAGCCCCAGGGAATCCAGCTTATGTTCCCCAAGCGGTGGGATTTATCTTCTATCCATGGGATGAAGAAGTGCGTGAACAAATCCACATTCGGGGCGACTCCAACAAAATTCTCGCACAAGTGGGCGAAGATTGCCATACACACCATAGCATTGGGCGTGAGTCCAGGAGATGAAACCCATACACCGTCATCATGGCACAAAAGAAGTCGGAAAAGGGGGAGGAGAGCCACAAAGAAAGTACGCGCAGAAGAAGCGGTATGAATCTGATGGAATCTTGTTCCCCTCCGGCAAAACTTCGGGCGCTCCATGCCCATTCCTAGTTTCCCTCCCCCACATATAGGCATACCTTGCGACTAAGGTATTGCCGTCCAGGTGTGATGGGGAGAAAACCACATCCTCCTGTCGCCTCCTGTCCAGTTCTTCTGCTTTCCTCTTCCTCTCCTCCACCGCGGGATCCGCGGGGGCGGCCGCCTGCTTCCCCTTCACGCCGCCCGTCTTTCGCCCCATCTCTTGGACTCGCAGAAGAAGTGAAATATCAAGCAGAGTTTTCGGGGTGGATAATGGCGGCGAAGGCGTTTTTTTTTTGCTTGAGGAGGAAGATGAAGGGAGAAGAAACATATGCGAATGAGCAGCGTCCCTTCATGCTCCCCTTTTATTGGGAACATGCGCGGGGGCTGGATCTTTGCTATCTTTTTGGGAAGATACCGTTTTTGCAGGCGCATTACTCACCAATGGCTACTGTTCCACGACCCCACGACCTGCGGTGATTACGCGGAGTGGGCGTGGGATTGACAGGTCATCATGACCAAAACTGCATGGACAACACTTCTTCGACGCGTGTCCATGCACTGTTTGGGGCTTAACCCAACGATGCCCAGCGACACGTTTGGCTCAGGCCCGGGGGCTTCTGTCGGGGTACTCAAACAGGGGTGTTTATTTCCCCTGACTTCTGCACGGACAAAAAGCCTCCGCCCTGGTGGCCAGAGCTTGCCTGGGTAATAGCTACCTCAATATAGCTGAACCCATCAGTACAAGCCCAGTCAAGCCCACGCAAGGCCGAGCTAGAGAAGCCACTCTTTGTGAGATCAAGGAGCATATCAAGAAGACATAGCCAACATACAAGACAAAGATTCCAAGGGAAGTGTCCCTTGCTGGTCAGACGAGGCCGGCAAGGTCGATGCAGCAGATAAGAGCAGGACCAAGCCACACCAGCCGTGTCTCCGGGATGGCCGGAGACCGAAGCGTGCACCCCTCCAAGAAGGCCCGGCAAGCCCTGCCCCCGGCAGGCACAGGCCAGTTACCACCGCTCCTCCGCACAATGATGCCAGTCACTTATCGATGCGGTGTCGAGCCCCCCAGGCGACTAAGTGGCTCTCACTAAGCACGTGGCGGTTTGCTGGAAGACAGATCACACCCGTTTGACACCCATCCAGGGGCGTATCAAGATGATAAGCAGAAGTTGGCTAAGCGGCGATATAAGCTTGCCGGGGATGCATCCCCGCACGCCACCTAAGGAAGCATTTATGCCATTTTGTCCTAAGTGCCAGAGTTAGGTATGATAGCACTGTTGGCTATCTAATCACAAGATAATGTCTGTTTTTCCACTATGGCTACCCCTTGAGCTATAAAAGGAGGTCCAAGGCAACCTAGGAAAGGATTCGGATCCTCTCACACTTGTACTCGTGTAGCAGCTCTCTCCGAGGCCACCTTGCCGGGTTTGGGCACTGCGTGTCGTCGTGTTCCGCTATCCAACCCACCAAAGTAGGAGTCGGGTTTTACGCTTCTCAGCGGACCGAACCTGGGTAAAACCACTAGAGTCTCGTTGTTGTGCTGCCTCACAACCTTCGCTCTTTGTGCTGATCTCACCCCTGCCGAACCACAAAGGGCCCGTGGCCCCATAGGTGATCGTGTCCACCCACGACACACGGGATGGTTGGCTGGGAACAGACTGGCGGCTTCGGCCGAGGCTTGACTTCATCTTCTTCCTCCCTCTACTGTAATCCCTCTTTCTTCCACCTGTAACTTGAGCTTGTAACCAAATTCATGGTGATTGAGTGAAGTTAGTAGAGAGATCCTAACAATGCGGGTCAAGCAGATCCGCGCCGGAGCCGCTGCCCCTCGCCAACGACGAAGACAAGGCCCTCAGCGAAGCCATTCGCCGCTCCTACACATCCGTGGACGGACGCTCGCTGACGTTGCCGCAAAAATGTGGAGGTGCTCTGCATCGGGCTCGAGAGGAGTCCCAGTAGTTGGCGATGCAGAGGGTGGTGGCAACGGAGAGAGCCACACGGCTCACGGTGGAGGAGAATCGCGTCTCCCAGCAAATGACGGGGATGATCAACTCCTCCTGCTCCTCAGACAACAACACGACATATGACAATGCTCCGCCCGCCACCGACGCCTACGTCGAGGAAAGAGGCTGCACCCCATTGCCAACTTGAGCCTGCCTCCATTCTGACAGTCCTTGATCTGGGCGCTAGGAGCTAGCTTTGCGTTGCTCGATCACGTTAGTTTGGTTTTTGTTTCGGTTGACGATATGATACCGATCCGATTGTATTAAATTCGGTTAGTACAAGTAAAACAAATCAATTCTACAGTAGTGGGAAAAAACGAAAATTTGGTTCTTTCAATTTCGTTGTCAGATCGGTATTCGGTTTGCCAGTCTTTATGCTCACCCCGATCTAGCGAGTTCTTAGAGCATCTCCAGCCGTTCGCCCCCCCCCCCAGGGGCTTGAAATAGCGCCGCCTAGGGGCGCGCCGGCTGAAAAGTCGGCGTGGGGGCGATCGGGTTCCCAGCCGCCGCCCCCAGGTCGCCCCGAGGCACCAATTTTGGCCCACTTTTCAGCCCACTTTCGGCGCAAATTGACCAATTTCGGCCCATATTCTGTGTGCTTCGACGCAAATTCAACATAAGCTATTTTTTTATCACATAGTTCATCACAGAAAATCAATAGAAATCAAATAGTTCAATACAAATTATATAATTCAACAAATAAAAACTCATATTTCATCACACGTCGAGCTAGGCGTTGCCCTTGAGCCTCCATAGGTGCTCCACCAGATCCTGCTGCAGTTGTTGATGCACCTGTGGGTCTCGAATCTCCTGACGCATATTGAGGAAGGTAGTCCAGGTTGCCGGTAGCTGGTGATCAACTTGGGCAAGAGGACCCTGCCTGTAATATGGTTCAGTGTCAAACACTGGCTCTTCCTGCTCACTCTCAATGATCATGTTGTGCAAGATGACACAGCAAGTCATGATCTCCCACATTTGATCTTTCGGCCAGGTCTGAGCAGGGTACCGGACAACAGCAAATCAAGATTGGAGCACACCAAATGCCCGCTCGACATCCTTCCTGCAAGCCTCCTGACACTTGGCAAAGTGGGAGTTCTTGCCTCCTAGCACAGGGCTCGAGATAGTCTTCACAAATGTGGACCATCTCAGATAGATGCCATCTGCTAGGTAGTATTCCTTGTCGTAGTGCCGTCCATTGACCTCGAAGTTCACCGAAGGAGAATGACCTTCAACAAGCTTGGCAAAGACAGGGGAGCACTGCAGTACATTGATGTCATTGTGAGTTCCTGGCATACCAAAGAAGGAGCGCCAAATCCAGAGGTCGTGTGTGGCCACTGCCTCAAGTACCACACTGCAACCGCCTTTGGCGCCTTTGTATATCCCCTGCCAAGCAAATGGATAGTTTTTCCATTTCCAATGCATGCAGTCGATGCTTCCAAGCATCCCAGAAAATCCTCTTGCTACATTCTGTGCTAGGATCCGAGCAGTGTCTTCAGCAATGGGTGATCGCAAGTATTGCGGTCCAAACACTGCCACCACTGCCCTGCAGAACTTGTACAAACACTCAATGGTCGTGGACTCGGCCATGAGTCCATAGTCTTCCAGTGAATCACCGGGAGCTCCGTATGCAAGCATCCTCATAGCTGTCATGCACTTCTGGAGTGAGGTGAATCCAAGTGTGCCCGTGCAATCCTTCTTGCACTTGAAGTAGCTGTCGAACTCACGGATGGAATTCACAATCCTGAGGAAGAGCTTTCGGCTCATCCGATAACGGCGCTGAAATATTTTGTCGCCATGCAGTGGAGCGTCGACGAAGTAGTCGGAGTAGAGCAAGCAATAGCCTTCCAGTCGATGCCTCTGCTTTGCCTTCAGCCGGCCCGGCGCCGAGCCACCTCGTCGCGGCTTTGCATTGCTCGCGAGCAGGCTGGCCAGGGCGGCGAGGACCATGAGATGCTCTTCGTCCTGGGCGTCGGCATCGGCTTCCTCCTCCAGCAGCGCCACGAGCGCCTCCTCGTCGTCCGAGTCCATTGCCGAGCAGACAAATCGCCGAACACCTGGCGGGCGTGGTAGGCGCGCAGCCGCCGGTATTCCAGCCCTGCGTGGCCGGAGTGCCGGAAAGCTCGCCCAGGAACGGGGTAGAGGATGCCGCGGCGGAACCCTCTCTTTTCCGGTGGGGAAATGGCCTATCTAGCGGCGGTGGGTGGGTGGGCGGTGCCGGGATCGGCAAGGCGGCGGGAGGGCGTGCGCGCGGGGTGGCGAATCTGGATGTGCAAGATGCGTTTTCGCCTGACAGTAGTGGCCTAGGCGCGGTTTTTTCTTCCGCCGGAGCCCCCAAGCGCCCCCCAGTGCACTGGGTTCGTCCTGGGATCGCCAGGCCAAAAAAACGGGCTGAGACGGCGGATTTCGGCGTCCTGGGGGCACGACTGGGGTTTTTTTTTTCTGTCCCGGCGCGAAAAAACTCTCTCTGAGGGACCGGTTGGAGGCGCGAGTGGAGATGCTCTTATTCGTGAGACAGAGAATGGGAGGAGAACTCCACAGGTCAAGCTATAGCGACACGATGTCCACCTCTACCTCTCGCACCACGGGTCCAGTGGCATGTGTAGAAATTGAGCTTCTGCTTGGGATTCCACAAGTTGGATAACCGGGTTATGTGCACGGAAGATAATCGAATAACACAATTCCAAGGCTCTTCGTACATGTTGATCCAGATGCGTGCCTGTTCGGCAAACCGGGTGGTATGAAAAACACTGAAGGTAGACGCGCACAATAAATAACGATGAGTTGTTGTCAAGCAAGCTATAGGTATGAAACCGCAGAGTCAAGAAATCTTACATTCTCAAGAAGTTGATCTCAATTCTCTCAACATATAATCTCAGCGTCTCACGAAGCAATGCATTTAAGTCTTCTCTCCCACTACAAACCATGCAAAAATCTACCATATAAGCGAGTCATACATTTAACTTAGGGAAACGTTTCCCTACGGATGACCGGCCGAGCGCTCGGCCGGTCGCCCCCTCGCTCGCTCGCTCTTACAGGCCGGAACAGGCCAGCACATGCGTTTGGTGGGTCTCAAGCGCTTTCTTTATCTCTTCCACGCTGCTTTTTTTTCTGCTTTTTTTCCTTTGACCTTGCCGCTTCTTCCTCTCCCCTTACCTCCCCAGTCCCACGCATCTCAAACTGCTCCCCGCTGATGCTACAACTGTTGAGATTTTTTGCTGGAACCGGTGGTAAATTTTGCTGGAATCAGCGTTTATTTTTTGCTGCATGGGTGCTACAACCAGTTCTGTGCAACCCACAAAGCTGCAACCAGCATCCCAAAAAGCTACAACCGATCATGAAAAAGTTTCAACCGGAGATGGCGAAAGCTAGGGGCCAGTCAGTGCTAAAACCATTGACAGAAATAGCTTCACCCGTAGATGAAAAAAGCTTCAACAAGCACTATGAAAAGGAAAAAGCTGCAACCGTTGACAGAGAAAGCTTCAACCATGGATGCAGCAGTCGTGATGGATGCGTCCATACACAGCTTCTTTCTCTTTTTTATGGAGTGCTGCAACCGGCCGCGGGAGATGCTACATCCGGCGGCGAGGGATGTTACAACTGACATTTTTTTTTTAGAACCAACAACAGGTTTTGTGACTGATTTTTTTTGCTGGAACCAGTGTCTTGTTTTGCTACTACGGGCAGCTTCATTTGCTACTACCGGCGACAACATTTTTTTGCGACATAATTCGCGAAGATGATGCAACCTCGACGACGGGCGACAACGTTTTTTGCTGCAAACTATGAAGTTTTTTGCTACCACCGGCTATAGGGTTTGTTACCACCATACACAACGGCCGGCCGACGTTTATTTTGTTTTTGCTACAACCACGTCATTTTTTTGCTGCAACCGGCAACCACAAAAGCTACATCCAGTTAACATTTTTTTTTTTTGAGAATACAAGAGTATATACAAATACTCAAGTAGAGAGATTACACTTGGACTGCATTAATCGTCTTAATCTGTCTGGGACCCTTGCAATCAGCAGCGCTTCTCCGTTTTGTCTCGCCTCGGCAGCCAGTTCATGGGCCAGAGCGTTGCATCTCCTCCCAGCAAAAACAACTTTGGCTGAGGAGAAAACAGATAGAGCCGCCTTGATGTCTTGGATCACTCCATAGCATGGGGCAAGGCTGGTTATATCCGAGTTCAAGTAATCAGTCACCGATTTGCAATCCATCTCCAGTGCCACTGGTCCCCTGTAGAATTTGGCCAGACCCTGCAGGCCCATCAACGCGGCTTGGGCTTCAGCTTCTTCCACACTGCCCGAGTCAGGTAGCCGGCTGCACATCGACAGGTACACTCTGCCCAGGTGATCTTTGGCCACAGCGCCTGCCCAACCATGTCCGCTGTCCTGTTGAAAACTTGCGTCCGTGTTCAATTTAGCCGTCCCTTGCGCCGGAGGAACCCACTGTATGGGTGTCACTGCTGGCTTGATTGATTCCATGGGTCTCGACGGGGCCAGCTTTTCTTTCCCCTTCCCTGAATTCACCTGAAGGCCAGCATCTGCAACCTCTTCCTCAAGTCGTGTCAGGTAACTAACAGACTGTCGGATCGTTTCTTTCCCAAGGCTGTGAACACAATCATCGCGGAGATACCAACATCTCCAGAGCAGCAGTAAAATTCTCCTCCTCATGTCCTCACATTTAGTGCTAAGAAGCATCTGTAGCCAATCCGCGTCGGTGTACCTGAAAGACAATTCTTCAGGGAGCTTCCAAACTTCTCTCATTGAGTTCCTGAGGGCCCTGCTTTTGGTACACTCAACTACTGCATGGAATTCCGTTTCATCACCGTTTCCACAGATATTGCAAGTTGAGTCCAGTTCAAGGGTGCGTCTAAATTTGTTATGCTTTGTGGCCAGGGTATTTGTCGCAACCCGCCAGCCAAAGATCTTTACTTTCGGTGGGGCGCTGGACTTCCATATGATATCCCATATGCTCCTCTCATTTGGCTCACTAGAGGAGCTGGAAGGGATTTGTCGCACTTGTCCATGGATAGAGGCGGCCAATTTATAAGCACTTCTCACTGTGAATGTGCCGTTCCTCTCATAGTGCCATGCCAGGCGGTCCTCTGCTGCTGAGGAGGGAATGGGGATTTTGCAAATCTCATCTGCATCGAAAATATGAAAACATTTTTGCTACAATGACGACAGCGGGCGGCAGCGGTAAGCTTTTTTTGCTGGAAGCGATAAACTTTTTTGCTACAACCGGCATCGTTTTTTGTTGGAACCAGCAAGAGCCTCGAGCGGGCACACGGCGAGGTACATCGCGAGCTGAATGACAGGTGCTGCGGCCGGCGGCCGACACCACCGGAGCTGCGGCCCAGCGGCCGGCACCACTGGACCTGCAGCCATCTCCCCCGGAGCTGCAACCACAAGTGCATGTTGTTGCATGCATGGAGCTGGCGAGAAACGCCGGCATCGAGGGCGGCGACCGGTGGTGACCGACGGCGAGCGGCGGCGAGGGCGGCGACCGGTGGTGACCGACGGCGAGGGCGGCGAGGGTGGCGACGGGCGGCGGTTCTTCAAGGTTTGCTACATCGGTCATCCATGGCGAGTCTTGGCGGCGGCGCTGCTTTGTTTTTTTTCCTCTGCTTTTTATTGGATGCGCTTTATTTGGAGAAAACGATTCGGGATCTGACGGTTAAATATAATCAAATCAAACGGCCGCACGGTGTCCGGCCGAATCAATTGCGCCGGTGCGCCGGCGCAGAGTAGTAATTATTTTTGCATCAGTCTATACATGTAACACCGCCACATCATATATTCATGTTAGTCATTCTTCACATTTCTCGAAATGACATTTTTAACTGTAATTCAAAAAAAATTATTCTATTTTTAGACACTTTCTTTTATTAATTTTCAAGATTATAGTTTGTTTTCGTTAGATTTATTTATTTTTAGCAACCACTTACAACACTATAGTACCTAAATGGTTTATGGGAAACGATTATGTACAGCCGGCGGATCTTTAGGCTGCGTCCACCGCCTCTAGCGTATAACACGTGTCCAACTAAAAATTGTGGTGGTCATATCCTTATCTCCTCGCTAAAAGTTTCTCATCCATTCATTTCTTTTGTACTGCCTCAAGCCGACCGCTGCAGCATCTCTACTGCAAGCTACCACTTCTTTCAAGCTCCAGCAAGATTGGTGCCACCGTAGGCGCTGCTGCCGGCGAGCCCGGACGCCAACAAGGTTGTGCGCAGAGAGGGAGGAGTGGCGCGCTGCTGCCGGCGATGCTGCAGGCAGTGTCGCAGGTGGCGTAGCCGTGCCGCTAGCGGTTGTTGAGAGGCGAATCCGCCGCCACGTCCGCCATCGCCCGCGCCGTCGTTCCGGAGGAGCATTGACATGGACAGCCATGGTTGTTGCATGACCTCTTTTGAAAAAAAAAAAATCCTGTAACATGTTTTCTGTTGCAAAAAAAGTCGTGCTACATGACCTCTGTTGCAAAAAAAAAACAGACATTTCCGCAATATAATCTCTGTTGCAAAAAAAATCGGCAACACGATCTTTATTGCAAAAGTTCCTATAACATGAGCTCTGTTGCAAATTCCTGCAACACTATGTTTGTTGCAATGGTGAGGAGGGCGTTGAGCCGTTGGAGGATGCTAGATCTAACAGCTGCCGCGGTGACGGATTTTTAAAAAAGATGCGCCGTCCGACGCGTAGCACTCCCCATAGTTTATCCCCACTAAACTAATTATCTTAACATCCACCTTATCCACATCAGCAGCCCTACTACCTCATCACCCTTGCTGATGTCATCTTCTTTTTACAAAAGGATTCCTCCGCAGCACAACGTAAAGGTTCAAACTTGTGTGTCCAACTGACTTTATTACTTTCCATTGACGAGGATTAACACTCCACTTCCTTCTGATGCATCAACTTCCACTCTCATTTCTCCTTTGGCTCGGCCACGAACCTTCCTGTTACAGACCCAACTACACCCTCACAAGTCATACCAATCGATGACATGCAGCCCCCCATAGCAACCTGCCACCTCACCAGAAACTGCAATTTGGTGAAGCCACATCAACCTATGGCCACTTCTCTACCCCTCTGAATCTAAAACAATTGCTGGTCTCTTGCGTCCCCCTCCCCTCATTACTCCTTAATCATGTTCGGCAACAATTCCACCTTATTGCATTCCTTTCGGTAACGAACACTGCCAGTCAATGCAAGAAAATGAAAGTCTTTTCTGGCAGCCTATTTATTCTGGTTAGTCTAGAAAGATCAGCCAATGGAGGCACAAAGTAGAGGCCCGCACAACAATCCTGTATTA
Organism: Thinopyrum elongatum; assembly: GCA_011799875.1. Taxonomy (NCBI): domain Eukaryota; kingdom Viridiplantae; phylum Streptophyta; class Magnoliopsida; order Poales; family Poaceae; genus Thinopyrum; species Thinopyrum elongatum. Next base: position 75,830,451 of record CM022302.1, on the reverse strand, counting down.
GTGGAGGAGCCCCAAAAGGGAGTGGAGGCGGACAACGGCGGCCAGCTCGCGCGCCATCTCCACACCTCATGCATCATTCTCTTCTCCCCTCATTTGTTCTTCAGGCCATGCCATACTGATCTCCCTGTCCACCAAACCATCAGCCATCATGGGCAATCGAAAGGGTTTGGATGTTGAGCTGGTCTGCAAGTTGTTAATGCCATGATGCTCCCTTCTTTTTTTTTGTACATTTATTAAGGACAGTAAAACTGAGCCTAAACCGAGCCCTCACAGCGATTTGCGTTCCTGGCCGTTTGATTTTATCCATTGGACATTCACGGCCGTTCGATTTTCGTTAAATGTGACGATTTCCGCGAGCTGGGCTACCTGTCCTGGGGGCAGCTACTCCCGTAGCTATTTTGGGCCCCTGTGGTTAATCGGGCTCGTATTGGGCTGTCTGACCCATTTTCCCTATCCCCCTTTCCTCTCGCTCTCTCCAGCCCTCGAGAAACGTAACGAAGCTGGCGGCTGAGGAGACGACGATGGCGGCGTCGACCCCGTCGGCCGCTACCCCCCACTGATTTCGCTGCCTCCGCCACGCCTACCTTCCTCCAAGGCTATTGCATCATCCGAGGCGGGGTCGCGGCACCTTATCAGATGCGGCGGAGGCAGCACATCCCATGGCGACGGCGGCCTGGAGCTCCTCCCACTCTGGTTCTTCCCCACGTTGATGCAGACCATCTGCGGTGGGATCCTGCCGAGGTGCGCGGTCTTCTCGGTGGATCCAGCTGAGGCGCGCGACGGGATCCCGCGCAAGGGGGAGGCGGTCCAGCGGCGCGTGTTCATCTCGGTGGATCCAGCCGAAGTGCACGAGGGAATAAGCCTAGGGTTTGGAATTGGTGACTGAGGATTAGGCGGCGCCGGTGAGGGTGAACAAGCCGTGCACAAGGGCACGACGACTCCAGAAAGACTGTTGCGCTCTCCCGTGCTCTCCAACCTCGACTCTCTCCTCATCATTGATGGGTGAAGAAAATTTCTTCTAGAGATGAGGCAGTGGCAAATAATCTTGATGCAACGGCGACGGTGCTACAGATCCTAGCCTCCTCCCCTTGTGTATGTTCTATAAGAGACAGATAGGAGATTTAGATATGAGTGATGGACAGATTTTGTCTCCTCTCTGTTAAATTTCGTTGCTCTCTTCTCTCCTACGTAATATATGCTATCCGATTTTCTTGATTGTTGGCCATATATTTGTGTACTCAAAACTGTGCTGCCCAATGTATATTTTCAGTATACGCTGCTGTCTAATGCTTATACAGCGGAGGCAGAGGTGCCCGAGGAGGCGACCCCAATGGCTCCGTCTACGCAGGTACCATACACTTTCCTGCCCAGTGCAGTAATCACCTCACTCTCCGCAAGTACTCCATGCTAACTTCTTCCGTTTTCGTCAGCAGCCGCCAATTGGATGCACAATTGTTTCACTTCACAAACTACAGCCATGTCAGGAAGTTATGATCTGGAACGGTCATCGCTCAACAAAGGTGAGGCATCCTTCCTCATTCAACCCTGTGGTTTGTAAAGCCTTGATCGTTCCACCCACCTCTATGTAGCTGCTAGCTGAATGTTGATTACTACTAAATTTGTGATTTTATTAATCTCAAGATGGATGTAGCAAAACCCCTTGCAAGAACGTGCTAGAAGCCAGCTCCATGTTCGGCTAACATGAATCTTCATTTGGACCTCGATCCATCCCAAAGTCCTCTCATCGCTACCTAGGTATGGCTGCCAAGTTTCCATAGTAATGTATATGCATCATGTTCGGACATGCCTGCAAGGCTCCATCTAGGTAGATGTTACGTACTATAGCTTCACACCACTAATTTCATTTAGTTTCTTGATTGTAAGTTGAACAAACTGAATCTACGTACAAATGCAAAAATATTTTCACTATGCAAACTACAACTTTTGGTCTGCGCTTGCAATAGTTCTACTGCACTTGGAATACAATGTCGTGAAGAAAATTTATTGGGTTTGCCACTACCTTAGCCCGACACACACATATTCTGAAATGGTCGGCGTTCAAACAAAACAAAGGTTAGCATCCTTCCACGTTCACCCCCGTTTTGGAACGGTTTTGCACGGTGCAGATTCATTGAAAGGCCGAGTATTAATTTCACGGGATCTGTGGTGCGATGTCTAGCTAGCAACTGGAAAAAGCCAATTAGTTAATGAATTGAAGCAGTCTTTTTTGCAAGTGTACCACTTGTTGTGTTCTTAAAGAAATGTACTTGGCTTCTCTAGCTTCGCAAGTCTTGTTTAAACATCATCATACAGAGATTGGGCTCATCGCTTTATTGACATGCATGTCATCACTTGTGAGAAGTCATTTTCAGTACCATTGATATTGCTTACAAACATGTTGACCAGGCGCAAACTGAAGCAGATCCATCCAAGGTGCTCAAAACTGTTTTATTTTTGTGCTCTTTGGTTCTATCTTCTTGAACAACCCAGCCCACACATTTGTAGTCTAGGCCTAGAATAAGTATTTACTTCATTACTAACTCCATTTATTTTGACTTTCTCATCGACAGTAAGTTGTAGTACAATACTGAATCTCAGGCCGACATGCATTCTAGAATGGCCGTCTTCAAACAAAGGTCAGGCATCCTTCCTCATTTACTCCCCTGGTTTCGGTTGTTATTTGTTCAATCCCTTTCCATTATCTGTAGCCTGGGTTCGCTGCTAGACTACTTTATACTGTTCCAGTTGCAAAATATGTCTCAACGGAATGTACTAACCGAGAAGGTTGAAATCCCATGAGATGACGACATGCTAGCGGCCAGCTCTACCTTCTGCCAACGTGTGAATCAAGGCTGCATCGATCGGCTAACTAATGAGATCAATGAGTTTCTTCATTAGGACCTCAGATTGATTCACAAGCCTTCTAATAGCTAGCTAGCTAGCAAGTCTAATTAATGAGTAATATATTCAAACCTGTAGTCTCCATCTTAATTAGTTTAGAGAAAAGTATGTTTTTAGTCCCTCAAGTTCCCAAAAAGTACAGATTTGGTTCCTCAAGATTTTTTTGTATACATTTGGTCCCTCAAGTCTCAAAACCCGACAAATTTAGTCCAAAACCAGATTTTGACCGGGTTTGACGGGTTTGACCGCGCAGACTTTGACCGGGTTTGACCGGATGAACAGTAAATTCGTAAAAATTCAAAAACAGTTCAAAAAAATCTGAAATTTTTTGTCATGCAACATGCTTACATGCGCAAGGTGCGCCCCAAATTTCGTGGTCTTTCGACACACGAGGCGCCCGTGGCAAAAAAAAAATCTACAGCCGATGAACAGTAAAATAAAAAAAAATAGCAAAAAAAATTTAAAAAAATCTGAAATTTTGTGGGGTTCAATATACTGGTGTGCACAAGGCCCGTGCAAAATTTTGGCATGTTTCGACATTCGAGGAGCTCATGGCAAAAAAACAAATTTTCGCTCACAAAAAAAAGCCAAAATATGTTGTTTTTTGCCACGAGCTCCTCGAATGTCGAAACATGCCAAAATTTTGCACGGGCCTTGTACACACCAGTATTTTGATTTTTTTGCTATTTTTTTGATTTTACTGTTCATCAGCAATAGAAATTTTTTTTTTGCCACGGGCGCCTCGTGTGTCGAAAGACCACGAAATTTGGGGCGCACCTTGCGAATGTAAGCATGTTGCATGACAAAAAATTTCAGATTTTTTTGAACTGTTTTTGAATTTTTTTATGAATTTACTGTTCATCCGGTCAAAGTCTGCGCGGTCAAACCTGTCAAACCCGGTCAAAATCTGGTTTTGGACTAAATTTGTCCGGTTTTGAGACTTGAGGGACCAAATGTATACCAAAAAATCTTGAGGGACTAAGTCTGTACTTTTTAGGAACTTGAGGGACTAAAAACATACTTTTCTCATTAGTTTATTACTTAACAATGCTCTCAAGACCTGCACACAAAACAAGGTGAGATCCGTGGAACGCACGGTGTTCACTTACGGATACTAGCAAAAATGTTCCGTAGGTAATGTTGTTATTATTGTTTCTTTCATCAACATACACCATGTTATTTACAGAGCAGTTATAACTGTTGTGCACTTCTCCTTGGGACACTACTTATGTAGTTATTTCCTCAATTGATTTGCCTTACTAACAAGTATTTTGTTTGTACTTCAGTGTAAGCAATTGTAAGTTGGTTAAGATGTAACACAAATTGAGCCATTGTTTCACAACAACCCACTGCATTTGATATTGAGTTTCAGATTTTTTTTTTTATTGTTATTGTAGATCAGATGGAATTCAACCTCAAATCTGAGCGAGTACACATTCAGTCATCTATCCTAACGCGATGCAAGAATATTTGTCCCTTAGACCACAATGTATACTTGTATTACTGGCCAGAACGCATTGAGATTTTTAAGATAATAAATATTGCACAAAAGTTCTGAAATATTTGTACTCTCTCTCTCTCTCTCTCTCTCTCGTATCTCTTGTGCGCTTAAAACCACAACTCAAACATTAGACCTAAGGAGAAAACTCAAAATACTAATTTTTTGCAGATCAATCGGACTGGATTTCTCTTGAGTTACATACCATTGTGTTCTTGATTTCTCTCTTTATTTGCATACCATTATATTCTGCAAAATGGAGAGACAAACACAATATTTAAAGCATTGCAAAGAAATGTATACAAGTTACTTTATATCCCTAACAACTCTTTAAGTCAAAATAGACGGGCGCAGCAACGCACGCCATCAATGATCTAGTTTATAGGAAAGTCCGCCCCTGTTCCGCAGCCCGAAGCAAGACGTGTTGCCAGTGCCATGTGCATGTTCATGCAGATGTATCCAACGAGAGAAGTTTTGGTGTGCACCTACATTATAGGCTTAACGTATCTTTTTTTTTCACCGTTTGTACCTAAACTTTTACATCATCTGTGATGGCAGTGCGTTTTCAATTTTTATCTTGAAACTTTCCATATTTATTTGTGTGTATAGTTTTATTATTTATGACAAGTGTCCACAAGGCATTTGATGAAAATCCAAGCTGTCTCCATGTGAAAATAAATATATGTAGTTTTTATGCTTCTCCACTCTCTGCTATTTTTTGTATAGCAGTTCATAATCATGACATCCAGCTTCGGAATAGAAAAAATTTCAACATGTATCTTTCTAATCACTTATCTTATTTGATTGTTCCCAATTGTCATCTGGTTCATTGGTTCACCTTACAACTTAATTTATATTACCAAATGTTCATATTTTTCATATCTTTTATTGTATCACCAATGTACGTAACATGTTTTTGTCCTAACATTTTTACCCGAAATATGAAAAAAGATCAACTTTTCCTTTTTGATGTAGAAGAGAGATTAACTATCTCAAAAGAGAGAGATCAGCTATTTACACAGATGTGGAGACTAAATTCCTAACATATTCATATTTTGTTGTAATGTCTAATCATATAAGGTATGGTTGCACCATTCTTGTAGAAATGTATGTTCCAGCCATTGCAACCAAAAGACCGATTTGATGGAAGAGACTACGCAATACATTTTTACGTCAACACTCCCCCTCACGTGTGGCTCCCTCAGGCCTAAACGTGGACCGAAAGTGGTCTGCAATTTAATTGCGCCAGCCGGGTTTTGAACTCAAGACCTTTTGTCTCTGATACCATGTAGAAATGCATGCTCCAGCCAATGCAACCAAAAGACCGACCTGATGAAAGGGACTAGACAATACATTTTTACGTCAACACTCTCCCTCACGTGTGGCTCGCTTAGGCCTAAACATGGACCAACAGTGGGCTGCCATTTAATTGCGCCAGCCGGATTTTGAACTCAAGACCTCTTGGCTCTGATACCATGTAGAAATGCATGCTCCAGCCAATGCAACCAAAAGACCGATCTGATGGAAGACTAGGAAATACATTTTTACGTCAACAATTCTCTACTAAAAACCTGGTGATCCATGAGAGTTAGGGATGCATATTATGTGTCATTTTCGGGAAATGTTGCTCCTCATTTTCATCGCATCATTTTCATTGCATCATTGCCAATTCGGACCAAAGAAAAATTACCAAATTAAATCTCTGCAGTATATATGACATGCACACCAGTCGCTTCACATTTTCATTTTAATTACAATGACTTATGTTGCATCAAGGGAGCTGTCTCGATGATATAGGACTATATAGGACGCAGGAGTATCATATCACCCTTTTTGCCACAAATGTGAGCTTTCACTTGCACTGTTGCATGCTGATGTTCACTAATTCAAGTTTTCATTGCCTATTGTTCTACCTTTGATGTAATTTGTCACCACTTACTTCCAATCCATTTGTTCTCCTATTTATGTATAAAATAATGTATGCCAAAAATTCCCGCAGCAACGGGCGGGGTATTGTCTAGTTTAACTAAATAGGATCCTAAAACAAAACATTATTTTCTTTTTATAGAACACCAGCCAATGCATGCGATGGCTTTTCTTTCCTCCAATTGGTGTATTTTATGCGGGCCCAATTATCCCACGTGGCAGCCAAAATATAATATTTACGTGGAAACTGCTTCTTCACGCGGTCACTGGCTACAGTTAGATACATTTAATCTTCGCGCGAGGTTGTCTCTTGGTCGTAGAGTTTTGGCCCTCGAGCCCTTTAAATCCAGATGAGAAGGTTTGTTTACTTATCAAATTAAATAATCGCTTCTCATTTTCTTACACTAAATTTCATTAGTTTATATACGTTTGCAAGTTGTACTCCCTCCGTTTTTATTTACTCCACATATTAGCTTTGGTCAAAGTCAAACTTTGTAAACTTTGACAAAGTTTATAGACAAAAATATTAACATATGCAATAACAAATCAATACCATTAGATTCATTATTGAATACACATTCACATCATATATATTTGCTATTATAAATGTTCATATTTTTGTCTATAAACTTTGTCAAACTTTATGAAGTTTGACTTCAGTCAAATTTAATGTACAGAGTAAATAAAAACGGAGGGAGAATGGAAAATCAATAAACCGCTCCATGAGTCGATAGAGGGTGAGGAGTGGGTCCCGGTTATCCCTGGAGAAACGAACACACAATTGTTTTGTTATAGATGAGCAAGAAAGATTTAACTCACATTAGAAGAAATTAACTCTCAATACTCTGGATGCTTTGTATGCGGGATTGTTGGTGAACATGAGATAGACGGTATATTATGAGACTATGGGAGTATGATATACCTTAATATATAATTGCAATCTGACAGTGTTTAACTTGCGTGTTGTAGGTTCATCGACTGCACATTCACAACCTAAATTTAGGGTTAATACATATGATTATAAGTTCAAATATAGTGGGGAGTGCCCTTAGGGCAATTTAAGTGTGCCAGTTAAAACTACTTAATGAGTTGATATATTCTCCTTGCACATCTAATGTTTCCTAAATTTAAGTACATATTAATTTTCTGCCCCGTGCAAACGCACGGCCGTATGTGCTAGTAAATACTAACGAGCCCAACTCCTAAAAAACTAGTAAGCTGGCTAGGGAACAAACCAAGTGGACTTGGTTGAGAACTCGGGACTTGTACCCTTGGGTGACTTGTAGATGCATTCCAATTTTTTTATGCTGCATGCTGTAGCGGTAGGCCGCCGTGTAAAGGTATTGTGTCTCATGAACATAGTAGATCCAAGTTCCGACCCCGTTGGCGCCGTCGTTTTCCCTGAAGGTGGTGTGGTATCCATCCACGAACAACTCGTAGTTGCCAGCATCGGCCACCATGCGCCAGGCGAGCCGCCCGTCAGGCGCAGAGACTAACTGGAAGATGGTGAAGGCCACCGGCCGGAAAGACCTGACGGTGGTCCTGACCAGAACCAGCTTGCTCGGCAACGCAACAAGGTGGACATAATTGAACTCTTCCATCCGACAGTAGCAGCCGACATCTTGTTGGCGAGGTTGGGAGTGGCCGACGGGCTCTGGACCAGCTGGAGGGCGTCGAGCGTGGTGGCGTCGAACACGGTCATCTGGCCGTTGACGCCCATGCCGAACATTCTGCCGTCGTGGTAGGCCAAGTCGAAGTAGCCGTAGCCTGTGTGGTTGGGCTTCCCCACCTTGGTCCAGGCCCCCACCTTGGTCCAGGCCACGTCTCCGGGGCGGCAGAAGAGCATGCTCGTCTCCTCGTGCATCATGTGGTACATCATGATCGTCATGTCCGCCGGGGAGCCGGAGCCGGAGCAGGGCGGGATGTTGACGGCGAAGCGCAAGCAGTCCGCGAAGTCGAGGTAGGTTGGGTAGATCCAGCTGCTACGGATCGCTGTTTCCAGGTCGTTGCAGTCCAGGTATCTCACGTGCCTGACCACGTCGCTGCCCGCGTCGCGGGAGGCGTTGAGCCTGGGCAGCGCCGCCGTGGCGCCCGTGGCCAGGTGCGAGAGGTGGCAGGCGGCGCGGACATCGAAGACGATCGACCAGCCACGCGCCAAGGGAAAAACGAGCCGTGTGGGACGAGGACGGGGGAGCAGGAGCAGGAGGCGCGGCGCTGGCCCTGCCGCAGAGCGCCATGTCCGGCACACGGAGCGGAACGCCGTGAGGCCGGTGACGGCGTCGCGGGACCTCCGCGCGATGATGGTGAGTAGATCGGAGGGGAGGTTCAACCAGTCCAGTTGTTCCTCCTGGGCCGCCATTGCTCGTACGTCCATTCAGGCCAAGATCGACACGCGACACAACGGCCGGTGTGGAACAAGATCGAGCGATACACACGCACCAAGTTGGTTAACGCGACATCCTTTTTCTTTGACAAAACATCGTGTTATATGACTTCAACAACGGTACGACTGCAATTTCCATTTTAAACAGAACAGACTCTACCGGTAGTAATTACAGTATAAGTGTAATAAAATACAGTAAAATAAATAAAAAAGACTCTTATTATTTATTTATTTTTTGAGAAATCTCGCCTGCTTTATTTATTCAAGAGCAATTGTTATAGGTACAAGATTTGGGTCATGGGGGGTGCCCAACCAAACATGTCTACCTATGTCTAGGTTACAAGCAAACTTGGCGAGATTGTGAGCTTCATAATTGAAGTTCCTACGCTCGAAAACAAAAGAGCAAGAAATAAAACTGTTACAGTGGTTCATTATTTCATGTACCAACGCAGCATTGGGGCCTCCAGTTCCCTTGTTGATGTCATTTACCGCCTCTTGGCAGTCCGATGCCACGCAAATCTTCTGCTCTCCCAGGTCGTCCGCCAAAGCAAGGGCCTCGCGGCATGCATAAGTCTCCAAAGTTAAGGGATCAGTGATCCCATAGTAAACCACCGCCGATGACCCCAAATAATGTCCGTCCTGGTCGCGGCATAGAGCTGCAACTGCCCCGCCTCGCCGTGATCTCACCACAGCCCCATCAACGTTAATCTTCGCGGTGCCGCTCGGCGGAGGAAGCCACCTCTTCGGTCGCAGTGGTGCAGCAATGGGAGTACCTTCATGCACTCCTCCAGCGCTCATATGTCCCAACTCGTCAATGTAGTTACTGATAAAAGCCGCCGTATGTTGAGGGCTCTGAAAAATCGATTCATAGATAGCCTTTCTCCTGGCATACCATATGGACCACAGCGTGATGACCATCCTTGTAAAGCTAGCATGGTCCATCTTCTCATTGAGTTCAAACAGCCATATTCTTGCGTTGGATTCCTCATTTTCAGATATGAGTGACACCAGATTTTCATCCGAAAGCGCCCACACACAACGGGACATCGTACATGCAACCAAAGCATGGCGCCATGAATCCTCACATCCACACATCGGGCATACATCTCGTTCTGGCATGTTTCGTCTCTTCAAGACATCCGTTGTGGGGAGTGAATGATGAGCAAGCCTCCAGAGGAAGATCCTCACCTTCGACGGGATTTTAAGTTTCCACAAGGATGTCCAAGCTTTTTCATCTTTGTCAGAGTGAGATGATCCGCTACTTCCGTTCAACCACTCCTCCCTCTGCATCTTTGTCTTAAGCAAAAACTTATAGGCTGAGCTAACACTGAGCTTTCCTTTCTTGTCCGGATACCAAGCCCAAAAATCCTCTATATTACGCGTACATACCGGGATCTTCAAGATAGCATCAGCATCTATGGGCAGGAAAATAGTCCGGACTAGAGCCTCATTCCACGAGGCCGTTGCCGGGGAGAGCAACTCCGAAACATACCTAGGGGGATTGACAACCAGTGACGTGATGGGCCGTGGCGTCATCTCCTTCGGTATCCAGTTATCGCTCCATATCTCCGTTGTTTGACCATTACCAATCCGGCGAATGATTCCCTGCTTTAATAAATCAAGTCCCTCCAGTATAGCTCGCCATATCTGAGACGGTCTAGACCCCAACTCAGCGTTAAGGATCGTCCTGTCAGGGTAGTATGCAGCCTTCAGTATTCTTGCGCTCAAACTCATCGGTTCTTGCAAGAGTCTCCAAGCCTGACGAGCCAACAAAGATAGGTTGAAAATCTCAAGATCCCTGAAGCCCAGGCCACCTAGGTGTTTCGGACGTGTCATCACATCCCATGACACCCAAGCCGGCTTGCGTTCGCCCTGCTTGCAGCCCCACCAAAATTTCCTGATGATGGATTTAATATGATCACATAAGCCTCTCGGGAGTTTAAAGCATGACATAGAGAACACCGGGATAGCTTGGGCTACCGATTTAATTAGCACATCTTTTCCACCCGCAGACAAACATTTGCTCATCCATCCCTTAACCTTGTCCCAAACTCTGTCACTCAAATATTTAAAAGTACCCTTCTTTGAATGACCTACGTCCGTTGGCATGCCCAAGTATCTGTCGCTCAATGATTCATTGGGAACTTGCAAGTGGCCTTTGACAGCATCACGAACTATCTCTGGGCAACCCTTGCTAAAGAAAATTGACGATTAATCTTTGTTTATCCTTTGACCAGATGCCAAACAATATGTGTCCAACAGGTTTGATACTGCTTCCGCTCCATCAACACTTGCCCTGAAAAACAGCAGGCTATCATCCGCGAATAAAAGGTGGTTCACCGCCGGTGCCGACGGTGCCCCGCCGGTGCCGACGGTGCCACCTTAATGCCGCTGAGCTGGGATGATTGGTTCTGGGATTTTAAGAGGCACGACAGGCCCTCTGCTGCTAACAAGAAAAGGTATGGAGAGATTGGATCTCCCTGTCGAATACCCCTTGTAGGTGTAAAAACTTCGGACTTCACACCATTGAACATTACTGAAAACGATACTGAGCTCACCATGTTCATCACGACCGACACCCATGGTGCTGCAAAACCCATCTTCTCCATAATCGATCTCAAATAAGTCCACTCCACACGATCGTATGCCTTCATCATATCCAGTTTCAGAGCTGCAAAACTGTTGTTCTTTGACCTGTTCCTCTTCATAAAGTGTAAACATTCATACGCCGAGATTATGTTGTCAGTTATTAGCCTTCCCGGTACGAAAGCCGACTGCTCCTCCGATATAATCTCCGGAAGAATTAACTTGAGGCGATTTGCTAGCACTTTCGAAGCGATCTTGTAAAAAACGTTACACAAACTTATAGGCCGGAACTGAGAGAGCAAGGTTGGATTAGATACCTTTGGAATAAGGACCAGTAGGGTATCATTCAAGCATGCAGGGCTCTCCTCACCCCTAACAATAGCCAATACTGCCCTAGTGACCGCTTCTCCACATACATCCCAGTGTCTCTGAAAGAAGTGAGCTAGAAACCCGTCTGGACCTGGAGCTTTTGTGGGAAACATCTGAAAAAGAGCACTCTTAACCTCCTTCGCCTCGTACGGGGCCAACAGTGATGCATTCATCTCCGCAGTAACCTTCAAAGGCACATGTTGAAGAACGTCCTGTATCCCCTCAACTCCCTCTGAAGTATAAAGTTGTTTGTAAAAGTCCAGAGCCATCTGCTGCATCTCCGTTAGTTCCGTGGTCATCTGTCCGTCCGGTTTTTGCAAGGCCTTGATCAGGTTCTTTCTCCTACGCATGGAAGCCCGCATGTGAAAAAAATGAGAGTTTCGATCCCCTGCTGATAGCCACTCAACCCGAGATCGTTGTCTCCACATCAACTCTTCTCGCAGATATAGTTCAATTAACCGGTCGTTGATTTTGATCTCCGCATGGGAAGGTCCGACCCTCATGCAGTCACTCCGGAGGCGATCGAGCTCTTTCTTTAGGCAGCGTATTTCTCCTCTAACACTCCCAAATGTAGTTCTTGACCAGTCGCCCAGGTTATTCGCTAGAGCCTCGAGATTCGCGCGGACTTCACCCGCCGTTAGATTATGACCATTGGGCTCCCACGCTGCGTGCACCGCGGGTTTCAAATCTGGGTGAGTCTCCCACATCACCTAGTACCTGAATTGCTTGACTTTTTTGGGTCCTCCACTCGGTTGGGTTAGCTGTAGTAAGATGGCCGAATGATCCGAAGTCGCGGATGTGATATGTTGTACAGCCGCCGATGGGAACAAACCACACCAGTCCACCGAGCCCAAAGCCCTATCCAGCCTGACTCGGGTGTACGAGCCTCCTGTTACTTTCTTCTCATAAGTCCACTTTATGCCTTTGTATCCGAGGTCTAGTAGACCACAAACGTCAACCGCATCTCTGAAGCCCTAGACCCAATGCCGTCATGTTCATCAATACTCAGCACCTCATTGAAATCACCTATACACACCCACGGCAAATCTTGGAGAGTGGACAGATTTTTCATCGTGTTCCAGGTATGATGGCGAAGGTGGGTCTGAGCTTCACCATAGAAACAAGAGAGCCTCCATGGTTGATCCCCTACGCCAATGATCTTGCAATCAATATGATACTTTGAGTAACCCAAAATCTCGTTTTTTATTTCATTATTCCAAAACATAGCCAAGCCTCCACTCCTACCGGAGGCATCAACAGCAAAAGAACAATCGTAACCTAAAGTACTTTTCAAGTTTTCAGCTCTTTCCCCACTGATTTGGGTTTCAACTAAACAAAGCACTCTAGGGGCAAACTTATGCGCGAGTTCGCGTAGCTCTTGAACTGTCGGGGCGTTGCCAATCCCCCGGCAGTTCCAGCTTAGAAGATTCATTGCGTCCGGCGGTCCTCCGCCGGGGAGGTCGCCGATCTCGCGTCCGAGCTCTTTCCCCCATTGGGGTTCTTCTTCACCACACCGACTGTCCCATCCTTCTCGCCTGAAATTGCTATCTTCCCCGACTGCCCCATGAGTTTAGACCGCTTAGGGTCTTGCTTTGGAGGTGGGCTGATAGGCACCGTACTCACACTCGGCTTCGTCACCGTGACCAGTTCCAGCCCCGTCAGTTTGGGGTTTGGGGAGCCAGCCACTTGGTCGGATGAGCGCTTCCTGTTATTGTCCACCTCCATACCTTCATCTGCTTCTGCTTCCTGCTGGCTTGACGTAGGGTTGTGTGCCGCATGCTCCTCTTTCTTCTGGTTCTGCTGGCTCCTGTTTCGGCGTCGGGTTCCCCAAGCAGTGGTTGCCGGAGCCCTGAGATTTTTGAACAAAAGAGCAGAAGGGGGATGCACCCCGTCGCCATGTTCCTTGAATTCATGCCCCATCATGCCGCACACCTGACACCAATCGGGCAAGCGCTCATACTTCACCGCGAAAATCTCCCTCTCTCCTCCCCGGATCAAGGATATAGCTTTCTTCAGTGGATGACGGACGTCCAATCTGACTCTGACTCTGTAGAAATTCCCTTCGAAATCAAAGGATGAAGGCTCGGAGTCGACAAACTCACCGATCTTTGATGCAAGCGCCTTAACCTTTCCATGGTAAGCGATTGGAAGCTCGATGATTCTTGCCCAGATCTCGAAGGTCCAGAGCTCAATTGAAGAGGGTTTTGTATATCCATCGTACGGGGCGATGAGGACTGGATTTCCCCTGAAGTGCCATGGACCACCCTGGGTTACTCGCTCCCAGTCCCCCAAGCAATCAAATTGCATCTGAAAAAGGTTTTCCTCCAAAGTTTTAATCTTAACTGGCCTGGCTAGATCCCATGCTGATCTCATGTTGCGAAAGAACCAATAAGTGCTGAAGCCCTTGTCCATATGGACTCGAGCCAAAATCATCCAGCGGAGCGTCTCCTCTGCTGGGGCATCATCATCCTCGAAGATCACATCATCGAGATCGTCTTCCTTGAGGGCCAGATCTTTCATCATCTCCTCCAGATTGCCTTTACCCTTGCGGTCAGCCGCCGACGAACTCCCCTTGCCAGCCATCGAGATCGGACACAGAGGGAGGACGATCTTCTCGAACCAACAAACCCTAGCACCCCGGCGATGAGAGACCAGCCCCGGGCCTTGGCAGCACCAAGACTACCCCGACCCCCGGATGCTGGGCCCAAATCCACCGGCGAGAGGGACGGTAGACCTCAACGTCGCCAGGGGCGGCGAGAGAAGCGAAACCCTAACTTGAGGGAAAAAACAGCTTGAATCATAAAAAAAAAAGACTCTTATAAGCTCCAGCTTCGTGCGCCCGCCGGTGCTCGTTTTTCTCCCATCGTGTGCTTCTGTACTAGGTGTCGGCCCAATCTTTCGGCCGGCCGGTCGGCTGCTAGCTGCCCCATCTAAAAATCATGAACCATCAGATCTCGCATCCTCTACCTTCCCATATTTTCAAAAGTCAATGGTTGACCGTTCAAACGCGATCGAGCATCCAGGGAGCGCTTGTCTTCTTGGTCCGGCCCACGAGCAGGGGCGCGTGGGCTCCAGGAACCTGTTCGGGCGCTGAAGGTGTGGAACAGGAGCTCTGGCACATCCGTCCCGCGCAGGGGTCGATGATAAAACGCGACCAACCCCCTGCCTGCGTATTTTGGCCAACCCACTCTAACCAGATTTTTATTTTGTGTGTTTTGTTATGCTATTATAAGTTTTTAAATTCTATTTTTTTCTTTTCTCTATTTTTATTTTTACTTGTTAACATTTTCTTAAAATTGGAAATATTTTTTAAAATTTGTGAGTATGTTTTAATATAGGAACATATTTTCATATTTGAGAACATTTTTCTAATTTAGGAACATTTTCTAAAATTCACGAACATTGTTAAAAGTTTGCGAACTTTTTAAAAATTCCTAGAGATTTATTACATTATGTTTTTTTCAAATTTGTGATTATTTCTTAAAATTTGTGAAGATTTTGAAATTTTATAATTTTTTAAGGTTTTAATATATTGATAAAGACAGAAAAATTCACTTAAAACAATATTGTACATGGCACAGTAGGTGCCAAGTGATGAAGCATTATATGGCCCGGCCCATTTAGCACCCTAGGCAGACATTTGGTCGACAACCAGCGCCTTACACGCCTTATAGCACTCCACCATGACACACATGTGTACACACATTCACATATCGTCTAATGAATGCACTAGTTAAATACCCACGGATAGACTCGTAACACCAAACAGAGGACACAACCCATCGCCAAGCACATGCCGCTTGACCACCTTTGTCTCTGATGGGAGGCGGCCAGGCAACAGCTGCCATACGAAGATCTTGACCTTCAAACGGAGGTACACTTTTCATAAAGGTATGGTCCATGCGATAGTCGGTGCATGATATAGAGCGCGATATGCCAAACTGGTAGAGAATAGCCCCGGCGGGTTCAAGTACCAAAATATGGCGCCTGAATAGTTTGGAAACAGCGGCGGGAGGGCCACCTGAATGTCGGCCCAAGCAATGGCTTCCTCGGGCCCAGTTGCACAGACCGGCCCCAGGCAGCCGGGGCCGTACCCTGGGGCCTGAGGCCCAGTTCTTTCATTTACTGTAGCTAGAGTGCTACAGTAAATGAAGGTGGTCTGGGGCGGCTTGGGCATTGACCCAATCCAGGCCCCGCCACTGTCGGGCCCAAATGTTCGACGAAACGAGACGTTCCAATTCTCATTATGGGCGACCGAGGCAACCAACATCATTGGCCCATGCAGATAACAAACAACTCCACAACTCATGATAGAGAGGAGATCTACCTAGCCAAGGATCAAGCCAGATACAGCTCTCATCTCCATTATGGCTCCATATATGGCAACTCTAGGTGGGTAGATAATGATTTATCTCCTAATCAATGCCATAGTGTCCGCCAAGATCCACAACATCATTCATGAGCCGCAGCATATGGTGTATTTATTATGATGGAGCATTTGGTGTACTTGTTATGACAAAGCATTTGGCCAGTCTTCCACACCACTATAAGCTTCAGAGTGGTGATCCAAGCGCGGGACCAAGGTTGTCAGAATCGCGATTCTGTTATACGATTCTACGACTTTACGATCCAAACTAACCCCTATGATTCTATGATTTTAGTTCATAGAATCTACGTTTCTACGATCCTGATAGTGAAGATTCTACGATTTGCGATCCTACCATCGGAGCTCCGATCCGATTCAAAATCACGATTCTGACAACCTTGCGCGGGACTCAAACTCAAAAAGTCCAAGAACCATTTCTGTCATGCTTGCCTATCTTTATTACGAGCATCGGCTCCCCTGTGACCTTGTCCTTCTATGGAGTCTTGTTCACCTTTATATAAGCCGCCATGGGCAATGTAGTATGGTAGCTATCTTCAAGGGGTGCGATACAGTCAGGTGATCCCACTATCACAGGGCACAACTGTTATGTAACTGTAGATCCTTAATATAGGCTAATATTCTTATCCCTTATGAGTTTCTACTCAGGTGCAACAGGGCGTGGAAGTCAGAAGCCCCTAGACAACCAGGGTAGTGATACAATCCAGTTGCGCATTTAAAGGTTCTCTCTGAGTGAATATCATTTTTTTCGAGAACCCTCTAAGTGAATATCATTACTCATACTAGACAACTACCCACTCTGAGAGGCCTAAGGGGCCATATATGTACAAGTTCACTCATATTTAATTAGGTTCCTATCACTTCTCTATCTGCCATTGGATTTGTATCCAAGACAACCGACTGATCGATTCTACTAGAATGAATGTGACTGCGGAATATGGACTGTTCGATCGATTTCAGCGACCAACAGATCGAGGCCCAACAAGCAACGATTGGATGGACAACACAAAAAAATGAGCTCTGAGATCTAGTAGCTTTTGCTAAAATGATCTCGTACATGTACATACATATACATATGGGTAGAGATGTAAAATGCTATTAGCTTGCCCGTTCAAAGTGAGATGGTAAAGTGTATCGGTTTCCAATCCATAAACAAATTCGTTGCAAAATGAAACTATTGCATGAAAGCTAAAATAAGGAAGACATTTTGACAATGAAAAGAATCATCCACTCAAATTATTGAACTAAACAAGGGTAAATAGTGTAACATGCAAGAAGAAATGAATGAAGCCAGAAGGGGATATTTCAATCTAAAGCCAGAAGGGGATATTTCAATCTAGAAATGAACAAAGACAAAAGAAAAGAAAGAAGACAAAAAAACATTTCAATCAAATGAAGAATGCATTCCCTTCTAGGAATAGTTTTACCTTAAAGGTGAAATGAGAAAACACATAAAACAAAGTTTCTTCATAAGGAAGAAGGAATCGTGGGAGTGGTGTTACCTGAAGAAAAATATAACTGCCAATTTTTTCCAAATAAACAACAAACAAATCATAAGCCAGAAACATTAGCACAAGTAAGAAAAATAAATGATTTTTCAGGTTAGTCACTTCTCTTATCAGGAAACATTAACATGTACTAAAAAAATGATGTATTCTAAGGTGTAATGAATTAAGGGCATCGATAGTACCATAAAAGGGAAAAAAGAAAATGAAGAAAAAACAAAAAGAACATAATTTATTCCGAGGTACAAAAAATTTAGGTGTTGGCATTATTCTAAAAGAAAAAATAAAATGAAGAAAAAAACTAAAACAAATGGTAACAATAAGTTGCTCACAGATTGCACAAGAATTTGCGTTGTTCCGCTGTTGCAAAAAAAACCATATTATAATGTAACTTTCATACAACTATATGATTTGCATATAAAATTTATGGATATACACCCATCTTATACAGTGTTCAAACAACATAGCAACAATGATGGAGATTAATGGTCTTTGGACACGTCACTGCATCTCATGTTGATGGTGTCATCTCCCCCATATCTTTCTCGGGCACATACCCTCCCGCACGCACACACGCAGAGAAAAAATAAAACTGACGCACCCACAAATAAAAAGGGGAAGAACAACTCCAATAGCTCATGATAGAGTGAAGATCTACCTGGCCATGGATCAAGCCAGATAGGGGTCGCATTGATGGAAATATGCCCTAGAGGCAATACTAAAGTTGTTATTATTATATTTCCTTATTCATGATAAATGTTTATTATTCATGCTAGAATTGTATTGATCGGAAACTTAAATACATGTGTGGATAAATAAACAAATACCGTGTCCCTAGTAAGCCTCTACTAGACTAGCTCGTTTATAAAAAATGGTTAAGATTTCCTAACCATAGACATGTGTTGTCACTTGATAACGGGATCACATCATTAGGAGAATGATGTGATGGACAAGACCCATCCGTTAGCTTAGCATATGATCGTTCAGTTTATTGCTATTGCTTTCTTAATGTCAAATACATATTCCTTCGACTATGAGATGATGCAACTCCCGGATACCGGATGAATACCTTGTGTGCTATCAAACGTCACAACGTAACTGGGTGATCATAAAGATGCTCTACAGGTATCTCCGAAGGTGTCTGTTGAGTTGGCATGGATCGAGATTAGGATTTGTCATTCCGTGTATCGGAGAGGTATCTCTGGGCCCTCTCGGTAATACACATCACAAGAACCTTGCAAGCAAAGTGACTAAAGAGTTAGTAACGAGATGATGTATTACGGAACGAGTAAAGAGACTTGCCAGTAACGAGATTGAACTAGGTATGGGGATACCGACGATCGAATCTCGGGCAAGTAACATACCGACAGACAAAGGGAATTACGTATGTTGTCATAACGTTTCGACCGATAAAGTTCTTCATAGAATATGTAGGAACCAATATGGGCATCCAGGTTCCGCTATTGGTTATTGATCGGAGAGGTGTCTCGGTCATGTCTGCATAGTTCTCGAACCCGTAGGGTCTGCACGCTTAACGTTCGTTAACTATATAGTGTTATATGAGTTATGTGATTTGGTGACCGAATGTTGTTCGGAGTCCCGGATGAGATCACGGACATGACGAGGAGCTTTGGAATGGTCCGGAGGTAAAGATTGATATATAGTATGACGCTATTCGGACACCGCAAAGGTTTCGGCGAGTATCGGGTAGTCATCGGATCACCGGAAGGGGTTCCGGGAAGCCCCGGGAGGTTAATGGGCCTTATGGGCCAAGAGGGGGGAACACACCAGCCCACAAGGGGCTGGCGCGCCCTTTCCCTTGGCCGCCAGCCCTATGGATGGAAAGGAGGGAGGGCTAGCCCCTCTTTCCTTCCCTCCACCTAGGAGGAAGGAAAGGGGGGGGGGGGGGGGGCTCCACCTTCCTCATGCCTTCGCCCGCAGGGCATTACAAGGAAGGGGGGGGGGGCGCTAGAGGGCAGGAGCCCAAGGGGGCCGGCCGGCCACCCTTGGGGCGCCTCCTGGCTGCCTCCCCTCCCCCCACTATATATATATATATATATATATATATATATATAAGGAAGGGGCCGCCACACAACACCACGATAATCTCTTAGCCGTGTGCGGCGCCCCTCTCCATAGTTTCGTCCTTCGGTCATATTTTCGGAGTGCTTAGGCGAAGCCCTGCGAAGATAGCATCACCACCACCGTCACCACGCCGTCGTGCTGCCAGAACTCATCCACTACTTCGCCCGTCTTGCTGGATCAAGGAGGCGAGGACGTCACCGAGCTGAACGTGTGCTGAACGTGGTGGTGCCGTACGTTCGGTACTTGATCGGTTGGATCGCGAAGAAGTTCGACTACATCAACCGCGTTAATAAACGCTTCCGCTTATGGTCTACGAGGGTACGTAGACACATTCTCCCCTCTCATAGCTATGCATCTCCATGGATAGATCTTGCGTGTGCGTAGATTTTTGTTTTTGTTTTCCATGCAACATTCCCCAACAGTGGCATCCGAGCCAGGTCTATGCGTAGATGATATGCACGAGTAGAACACAAAGGAGTTGTGGGCGGTGATGGTCATACTGCTTACCACCAACATCTTATTTTGATTCGGCGGCATTGTGGGATGAAGCGGCCCGGACCAACCTTACATGTCCACGTACATGAGACCGGTTCCACCGACTGACATGAAACTTGTTTTGCATAAAGGTGGCTGGCGGGTGTCTGTATCTCCTACTTTAGTTGAATCGAATTTGACTACGGCCGGTCCTTAAAGAAGGTTAAAACAGCAAACTTGATAAATCACCGTTGTGGTTTTTGCATAGATAAGAACAGTTCTTGCTAGAAGCCCGTAGCAGCCACATAAAACTTGCAACAACAAAGTAGAGGACGTCTAACTTGTTTTTGCAGGGCATGTTGTGATGTGATATGGTCAAGACGTGATCTGATATATGTTGTTATATGGGATGATCATGTTTTATAATATCGACAACCGGCAGGAGCCTTAGAGTTGTCTCTTAATTATTGTATGAAATGCAAACGCCATGTAATTGCTTTACTTTATCGCTATGCGTTAGCAATAGTTGTAGAAGCAATAATTGGCAAGACGACCTCGGCGCAACGATGGAGATCAAGGTGTTGAGCCGGTGACGATGGAGATCATGACGATGCTTTGGAGATGGAGATCAAAAGCACAAGATGATGATGGCCATATCATGTCACATATTTTGATTGCATGTGATGTTTATCCTTTATGCATCTTATTTTGCTTAGAACGGCGGTAGCATTATAAGATGATCCCTTCACTAAATTTCAAGATAAAAGTGTTCTCCCCGAGTATGCATCGTTGCTAAAGTTCATCGTTTCGAATCACCTCGTGATGATCGGGTGTGATAGACTCTACGTTCACATACAACGGGTGTAAGCCAGATTTACACACGCGGAATACTTGGGTTAAACTTGACGAGCCTAGCATGTACAGACATGGTCTCGGAACACTGGAGACCGAAAGGTCGAACGTGAGTCATATAGTAGATATGATCAACATAGAGATCTTCACCATTGATGACTAGCCCATCTCACGTGATGATCGGACATGGGTTAGTTGATTTGGATCATGTATCACTTAGATAACTTGAGGGATGTTAATTTAAGTGGGTGTTCATTAGTAATTTGATAAATTGAACTTAATTTATCATGAACTTAGTCTTAATAGTTTTGCATATCTATGTTGTAGATCAATGGCCCGTGCTACCGTTCCCCCGAATTTTAATGCGTTCCTAGAGAAAACTAAGTTAAAAGATGATGGTAGCAACTACACGGACTGGGTCCGTAACTTGAGGATTATCCTCATTGCTACACAGAAGAATTATGTTCTTGATGCACCGCTAGGTGACCCACCTGCTCCCGCTAATCTGGACGCTATGAACGCGTGGCAAACGCGGAATGATGACTACTCTATAGTTCGGTGTGCCATGCTTTATGGCTTAGAACCGGGACTTCAAAAACATTTTGAACGTCATGGAGCATATGAGATGTTCCAGGAGCTGAAGTTGATATTTCAAGCTAATGCCCGGGTTGAGAGATATGAAGTCTCCAACAAGTTCTATAGCTGCAAGATGGAGGAGAATAGTTCTGTCAGTGAACACGTACTCAAAATGTGTGGGTGTCATAACCACTTGACTCAGCTGGGAATAGATCTTCCAGTTGAGAGTGTTATTGACAGAGTTCTTCAATCACGGCCATCAAGCTACAAAGGCTTCGTGATGAACTATAATATGCAAGGGATTGAGAAAACCATTCCCGAGCTCTTCGCGATGCTGAAATCGACAGAGGTAGAAATCAAGAAGGAGCATCAAGTGTTGATGGTTAACAAGACCACTAGTTTCAAGAAAAAGGGTAAAGGAAAGAAAAGGAACTTCAAGAAGAACAGCAAGCAAGTTGCCGCTCCCGTGAAGAAGCCCAAAGCTGGACCTAAGCCTGAAACTGAGTGCTTCTACTACAAAGGAAGTGGTCACTGGAAGCGGAACTGCCCCAAGTATTTGGCGGATACGAAGGGGCAAAGTGAACAAAGGTATATTTGGTATACATGGTATTGATGTGTTCCTTACTAATGCTCGTAGTAGCGCCTGGGTATTTGATACTGGTTCGGTTGCTCATATTTGTAACTCGAAACAGGAGCTGCGGAATAAACGAAGATTGGCTACGGACGAGGTGACGATGCGCGTCGGGAATGGCTCCAAGGTCAATGTGATCGCCGTCGGCACGCTACCTCTACATCTACCTTCGGGATTAGTTTTATACCTCAATAATTGTTATTTGGTGCCAGCGTTGAGCATGAACATTATATCTGGATCTTTTTTAATGCGAGATAGTTATTCATTTACGTCAGAGAATAATGGTTGTTCTATTTATATGACTAATATCTTTTATGGTCATGCACCCTTGAGGAATGGTCTATTCTTATTGAATCTCGATCCTAGTGATACACATATTCATAATATTGATGCCAAAAGATGCAAAGTTGATAATGATAGTGCAACATACTTGTGGCACTGCCGTTAAGGTCATATTGGTGTAAAGCGCATGAAGAAACTCCATGCGGATGGACTTTTGGAATCACTTGATTATGAATCATTTGATACTTGCGAACCATGCCTCATGGGCAAGATGACCAAAACTCCGTTCTCCAGAACAATGGAGTGAGCTAATGACTTATTGGAAATAATACATACCGATGTATGCGGTCCAACGAGTGTTGAAGCACGCGGCGGATATTGTTATTTTCTCACCTTCACAGATGATTTGAGTAGGTATGGGTATATCTACTTGATGAAACACAAGTATGAAACATTTGAAAAGTTCAAAGAATTTCAGAGTGAAGTGGAGAATCATCGTAACAAGAAAATAAAGTTTCTATGATCTGATCGCGGAGGCGAATATTTGAGTTACGAGTTTGGCCTTCATTTAAAACAATGTGGAATAGTTTCAAAACTCACGCCACCTGGAACACCACAGCGTAATGGTGTGTCCGAACGTCGTAACCGTACTCTATTAGATATGGTGCGTTCTATGATGTCTCTTACGATTTGCCTTTATCATTTTGGGGTTATGCATTAGAGACAGCCGCATTCACGTTAAATAGGGCACCGTCTAAATCCGTTGTGACGACACCGTATGAACTATGGTTTGGCAAGAAACCAAAGCTGTCGTTCCTTAAAGTTTGGGGATGCAACACTTATGTCAAAAGGCTTTAGCCTGTTAAGCTCGAACCCAAATCGGAGAAGTGTGTCTTCATAGGATACCGTAAAGAAACTATTGGGTACACCTTCTACCACAGATCTGAAGGCAAGATCTTTGTTGCTAAGAATGGGTCCTTTCTAGAGGAGTTTCTCTCGAAAGAAGTGAGTGGGAGGAAAGTAGAACTTGATGAGGTAATTGTACCTTCTCTCGAATTGGAAAGTAGCACATCAGAGAAAACTGTTCCCGTGATGCCTACACCAACTAGAGAGGAAGCTATTGATGATGATCATAAAACTTCAGATCAAGTTACTACTGAACTTCGTAGGTCAATCGGAACACGTTACGCACCAGAGTGGTATGGTAATCCTGTCCTGGAAGTCATGTTATTAGGCCAAGGTGAACCTACGAACTATGAAGAAGCTATGATGAGCCCAGATTCCAATAAATGGCTTGAGGCCATGAAATCTGAGATAGGATCCATGTATGAGAACAAAGTGTGGACTTTGGTGGACTTGCCCGATGATCGGCAAGCCATAGAGAATAAATGGATCTTTAAGAAGAAGACGGACGCTGATGGTAATATCACTGTCTACAAAGCTCGACTTATTGCAAAAGGTTTTTGACAAGTGCAAGGGGTTGACTACGATGAGACTTTCTCACCCGTAGCGATGCTTAAGTCTGTCCGAATCATGTTAGCAATTGCCGCATTTTATGTATATGAAATCTGTCAAATGGATGTCAAAACTGCATTCCTTAATGGATTTCTTAAAGAAGAATTGTATATGATGCAACCAGAAAGTTTTGTCGACCCTAAAGGTGCTAACAAAGTATTCAAGCTCCAGCGATCCATCTATGAACTGGTGCAAGCATCTCGGAGTTGGAATATGATCAAAGCATATGGTTTTATACAGACTTACGGTGAAGCCTATATTTACAAGAAAGTGAGTGGGAGCTCTGTAGCATTTCTGATATTATTTGTGGATGACATATTGTTGATTGGAAATGATATAGAATTTCTGGATAGCCTAAAAGGATACTTGAATAAGAATTTTTCAATGAAAGACCTCGGTGAAGCTGCTTATATGTTGGGCATCAAGATCTATAGGGATAGATCGAGACGCTTAATAGGACTTCCACAAAGCACATACCTTGACAAAGTTTTGAAGAAGTTCAAAATGGATCTGTCAAAGAAAGGGTTCTTGCCTGTGTTACAAGGTGTGAAATTGAGTCTGACTCAAAGCCCGACCACTGCAGAAGATAGAGAGAAAATGAAAGTCATTCCCTATGCCTCAGCCATAGGTTCTATCATGTATGCTATGCTGTGTGCCAGACCTGATGTGTGCCTTGCCATAAGTTTGGCAGGGAGGTACCAAAGTAATCCAGGAGTGGATCACTGGACATTGGTCAAGAACATCCTAAAGTACCTAAAAAGGACCAAGGATATGTTTCTCATTTATGGAGATGACGAAGAGCTCGTCATAAATGGTTACATCGATGTTAGATTCGACACTGGTCCGGATGACTCTAAGTCACAAACCGGATACGTATTTATATTGAATGGTGGAGCTGTCAGTTGGTGCAGTTCCAAGCAGAGCGTCGTGGCGGGATCTACGTGTGAAGCGGAGTACATAGCTGCTTCGGAAGCAGCGCATGAAGGAGTTCATACCCGATCTGGGTGTAATACCCAGTGCATCGGGTCCAATGAAAATCTTTTGTGATAACACTGGAGCAATTGCCTTGGCGAAGGAATCCAGGTTTCACAAGAGAACCAAACATATCAAGAGATGCTTCAACTCCATTCGTGAAAAGGTCAAGGATGGAGACATAGAGATTTGCAAAATACATACGGATCTGAATATAGCAGACCCATTGACTAAGCCTTTTCCGCGAGCAAAACATGATCAGCACCAAGACTCCATGGGTGTTAGATTCATTACAATGTAATCTAGATTATTGACTCTAGTGCAAGTGGGAGATTGATGGAAATATGCCCTAGAGGCAATAATAAAGTTGTTATTATTATATTTCCTTATTCATGATAAATGTTTATTATTCATGCTAGAATTGTATTGATCGGAAACTTAAATACATGTGTGGATAAATAAACAAATACCGTGTCCCTAGTAAGCTTCTACTAGACTAGCTCGTTGATTAAAGATGGTTAAGGTTTCCTAACCATAGACATGTGTTGTCACTTGATAACGGGATCACATCATTAGGAGAATGATGTGATGGACAAGACCCATCCGTTAGCTTAGCATATGATCATTCAGTTTATTGGTATTGCTTTCTTAATGTCAAATACATATTCCTTCGACTATGAGATCATGCAACTCCTGGATACCACATGAATACCTTGTGTGCTATCAAATGTCACAACGTAACTGGGTGATCATAAAGATGCTCTACAGGTATCTCCGAAGGTGTCTGTTGAGTTGGCATGGATCGAGATTAGGATTTGTCACTCCGTGTATCGGAGAGGTATCTCTGGGCCCTCTCGGTAATACACATCACAAGAACCTTGCAAGCAAAGTGACTAAAGAGTTAGTTACGAGATGATGTATTACGGAACGAGTAAAGAGACTTGCCTGTAACGAGATTGAACTAGGTATGGAGATACCGATGATCAAATCTCGGGCAAGTAACATACCGACAGACAAAGGGAATTACGTATGTTGTCATAACGGTTCGACCGATAAAGATCTTCATAGAATATGTAGGAACCAATATGTGCATCCAGGTTCCGCTATTGGTTATTGACCGGAGAGGTGTCTCGGTCATGTCTGCATAGTTCTCGAACCCGTAGGGTCCGCACTCTTAACGTTCATTGACGATATAGTGTTATATGAGTTATGTGATTTGGTGACCGAATGTTGTTCGGAGTCCCGGATGAGATCACGGACATGACGAGGAGCTCCGGAATGGTCCGGAGGTAAAGATTGATATATAGGACGATGCTATTCAGACACCGTAAAGGTTTCAGAGCGTATCGGGTAGTCATCGGATCACCAGAAGGGGTTCCGGGAAGCCCCGGGAGGTTAATGGGCCTTATGGGCCAAGAGGGGGGGAACACACCAGCTCACAAGGGGCTGGCACGCCCCTTCCCTTGGCCGCTGGCCCTATCGATGGAAAGAAGGGAGGGCTAGCCCCTCTTTCCTTCCCTCCACCTAGGAGGAATGAAAGGGGGGCGCCACCTCCTCCTGCCTTCCCCCCGCAGGCATACAAGGAAGGGGGGGGGGGGGGGCGCTAGAGGGCAGGAGCCCAAGGGGGCCGGCCGGCCATCCTTGGGGCGCCTCCTGGCTGCCTCCCCTCCCCCCACTATATATATGAGGGAGGGGGAGCCACACAACACCACGACAATCTCTTAGCCGTGTGCGGCGCCCCGCTCCACAGTTTCTATCCTCGGTCATATTTTTGGGGTGCTTAGGCGAAGCCCTGCGAAGATAGCATCACCACCACCGTCACCACGCCGTCGTGTTGCCGGAACTCATCCACTACTTCGCCCGTCTTGCTGGATCAAGAAGGCGAGGACGTCACCGAGCTGAACATGTGATGAACGCGGTGGTGCCGTACGTTCAGTACTTGATCGGTTGGATCGCGAAGAAGTTCGACTACATCAACCGCGTTAATAAACACTTCTGCTTATGGTCTATGAGGGTACGTAGACACACTCTCCCCTCTCGTAGCTATGCATCTCCATGGATAGATCTTGCGTGTGCGTAGATTTTTTGTTTTGTTTTCCATGCAACGTTCCCCAACACTCATCTCCATTACGGCTCCATATATGGCAACTCTAGGTGGGTAGATAATGATTTATCTCCTAATCCATGCCATTGTATCCGCCGAGATCCTCAACATCATTCATGAACTGCAAAATTGATATGGTGTATTTATTACGATGGAGCATTTGGTGTACTTGTTATGATGAAGCATTTGACGAGTCTTCCACTCCACTCTAAGCTTCAGAGTGGTGATCCAAGTGCGGGGCTCAAACTCAAAAATCCAAGAACCATTTCTGTCATGCTTGCCTATCTTTATTACGAGCATCGGCTCCCGTGTGACCTTGTCCTTCTATGGAACTTGTTCGCCTTTATATAAGCTGCCATGGGTAATGTAGTATGGTCGCTATCTTCGAGGGGTGCGATACAGTCAGGTGATCCCGCTATCACAGGGCACAACTATCATGTAACCGTAGATCCTCACTAGTGCAGAATCGGGCTGTAGTCCCGGTTCGTAAGGACCTTTAGTGCCGGTTCTGCAACCGGCACTAAAGGGTGGGGACTAAAGCCTCGCCCCCTTTAGTGCTGGTTCGTCATGAACCGGGACCAAAGGCCCACCACGTGGCATGAGCCCGCGCCGGGGGGCTGGGGGCCTTTAGTCCCGGTTGGTAAGCAACCGGGACTAAAAGGTTTAGGGGTTTATGATTTATTTTTCCTTTTAATTTTGTGTTTTCCATTTAATTCTTTTTCATTTCAAACATATTTTACGCTACTACATATTGTACACGTTATGCATATATATAAATAGAATTTCTCATAGAATCGATCATATATATATCATCGAATTTCTCGCACGACCATTCACATACACATATATATATATATAATTTGGTATATACAATTTCTCCTACAATTTGCAGTTCATTACATGGAGGCATTACAGCTTGTAATGGTATTCTCCTTTGGGATCTATGACCTGGTCGAGCAAAAATCCCGCTATTTCCTCTTGAATTGCTCGTACGCGATCCTCTGGTAGGAGCTTATCCCGCATCTCCCCCATCTTTAAAGAAGGAGATCAATATGCATGTATTAATTGTGTGTATATATATTAGATAATGATGTAAAAATTGTGAATAGTGTTCTGGCAAACGTACCCATTGTTGTCTATCATCTTTGCTCCTTACGGACGCCATCATGCGAATGTTCTCGCAAACGTAGTATGCACATAAATTATTCCCCGGCGCCTGCCTCAGGGCCTTTACGAGAATAGAATTCAATCTGATAATAATTTATCAAGCATGATAATGATATTGAAACTAGAATTAAAGAGATGGTAGCTAGCTAGTACTACTTAATTAATTACCTTGGGTCGACACCATTTCAGCTTTTTTTTCCATGGGCCTTCAACCTGTTTGATGAACTTTTCCCAAGCCCTGCCCGCCGGCAAAGAAAATGAATAAAGGAGTTATTAATTAGTTGATATCAGGAAATGAACTAAAGAGGCTGACATATAGTTCGATAATGATTGAAATTACCTATTGACCATCCCCCTCATGATTGCGTAGTCATTAATGTCTTTAAGTAGTGAGTTTAGTACTTGAACTTTTCCCTCGTTAACTTCAATTATTAGCAGGATCCAGTGAAAACTGCATGCACACACGTTTGTATAATTAAGCGGGCATGTGCATAACTCATCAACTGCACTTATTAACATCTAGTAAGCAAAAACAAAATTTGTAGTACAAGATAGTGTCACTCACCCGAAGTTGCAAGGAAGTAGTATTTCTGGTTGGGTATTTAGTCGCTTCAAGAACTCTAGCAAGCTTCTCTCTGTGTGTGGTCGATCATATTCACATGACCATGTCTCTTGATTAATGGTATTTGGGTCAATGAACCCAATGCCATAGCGTCCAGCTCTTTTCATTTCATACATCTTCATTCTGCATAGTACCACAGAAAAGAATATAGTGAGGATAATTACAGGTAATGAACGAGAGCACTGCAGCTAGCTAGAGACTTAAATTACAGAAAGAAATCACTTACAGACAATAGCAACTGACGATAGATTTGTCGAGTGCGTCTTGATTGAATAACTGAAACATTTCTTGAAACTCAACCCATAGATCTTTTGCATGGTAGTAATGATCTTCCTTGACTTTCACCATGAGGGACTCTCGATTGGTAGTCTTTACTTCTGTCAGGTACCATTGATGTAATTCATACATTCTTGTTGATAGAACCGGGATCTGCTCAGGCTTGACCATAGGTTGGCCGCGGATATATTTCCATTGTAGTTCCTCCTCTTTAAACGTTTGGAAGTCCTCGATGCCTAGGAGTTGTTTTACAGTGACACCGGCCTCTTGAGCTTGCCTTCTATGATCGTCGGTTATTACCAGCTGATCGGCGGTACTCCCATGTGTTTGTACAATGAGCGGGGGGATCGATTGCACTGCCTGTTCTCCCAGCTGGGGAATAGTTTTACCGCTTTTTTTGGCAGCTGCTTGGCTCGAGCTCGAGCTCGACTCCTTCTTTTTTTGTGCATCATATGACTTCTTCATAGAGCGCTCATAGTCTGAGTCCCTATGCTTGACAGCTGGTTGAGCCATAGCAATAAAGTGTTGCATGACATGCTCAAGTACTTTCTCCTCTGGCGGCGGGGGCGGTTTCGGTCCAAAATCGGCCTTCACTTGGGCAGCCACTTCGGCTTCGTTTTCCTCTTCAGTCAAGTCGTAAGGCAACCTCGGAAGAGGCTTGAGGCTTGGACCATATCTGAATTTCTTTCCTCCTATTGTACCGCTAGCCACCGTAGCTACGGTGCCTCTCTTCCGTTGTTTCTGAGGCGGCAAAGCCCGCTGAGGCGGTGGAGACGGCTTACGTGGTGCCTGACTTGGAGGAGGAGTCGGCTGACGCGGTGCCCGGCTTGGAGGAGGAGGAGTCGGCTGACGCGGTGCCGGACTTGGAGGAGGAGGAGTGGGCTGACGCGGTGGCGGACTTGGAGGAGCAAGAGTCTGCTGACGCGGTGGCGGACTTGGAGGAGCGGGAGTCTGCTGATGCGGTGGTGGACTTGGAGGAGGAGCCGGCTGACACAGTGTCGGTGGCCTTGGAAAGATGATAAGGTCCTTTCTCCATAGAATGATACGATGTATGGCCTCTCCCAGTGTGCGCTCCTCGTCACCTCCAGGAATGTCAAGCTCTAGCCCCGAATATCCTTTCATCACTTCATCAACCCCGACACGAGCATAGCCAGCTGGAATCGGATTGCAATGGAAGGTTGCTTCAGGGGGATTTGTTTGAGCATAGCCGTCCGCCACCTTCATGGATATGTTCTTCACTTTCATGTGTAGCTCACAAGTTCTCGTAGCTATGATATCATCCACAGGGTATCTATCCAGCAGTGCATCATCACCCAGGGCGGAACCCACGCTGCTTCTCAGCATGGATGGGACGGTGCTATCCAATGCTGGATCCGCTAGCTGCTGCCGCTGCTGAGACCCCCTTTCCTGGCTAAGTGAGTCGATCTGCTGCTGCTGCCGCTTGAAAGCGAGTTCCAACTCCGTGTGCTTTGATTCTACTATGCGAAGGCGGTCTGCTTCCTGCTTCCTCTACTCCTCCTCTAGCTTCCTCTTCTGCTCCTCTTGCTGCTTCTTTCTCGCACGACTTCTGTAGTTGGCATTCCAGTCCGCAAACCCCTCAAACCACGGAACAACGCCTTTGCCTCGTGTTCTTCCCGGGTGTTCAGGATTCTTCAGGGTGCGCGTAAGCTCATCATTCTCTCTGTTGGGCGTGAACACCCCCATTCGAGCCTCTTCTATTGCAACAAGTAAACTTTCATCGGCTCCTTTAAGACATGCCCGCTCCAAAACCTCTCCTGTCTTTGGGTCCAACTTCCCCCCATGCGCATAGAACCAAGTCCTGCACCTGGGGGGCCAGCTCAATGTAACTGGAGTGACCCCTGCATCCATCATCTCTTGCTCAGCGAGATCCCACTTAGGCCGGGCCACCTCGTAGCCACCTAGCCCCAGCTTATGGTGCCACTGCTTTTTCGCGGCATTAATCTTGTTTTTTCTCGACCGTTCCTGAGCTACTTCTGATTCCTTGAAGTTCACGAAAGCGTCCCAGTGATCTCTTGCCTTCTGCAGTGTTCCCTTGAATTCTGGAGTCTGCTTTCCTGCACTGACGTACGTGGCCCATATATTTTTCTTCTGGTTGTTGAATGCTATCGCCATCTTCTTAATAGCACTGTTCTTGACTTTCTCTAGATCTGCATCTGTCAAATGATCTGTTAGGGTGAAATGTGACATGAGCGATTCCCAAAGCAGATCTTTTGCTCTTTGGTCGACAAAAGTAACATTTGGATCTCCCTTTGCTGGCTTTTTCCATTCTTGAACGGAGATCGGGATTTGGTCCCTGACAATAACTCCGCATTGACGAATGAACTTGTTCGCATTCTTCTTAGGTTCACGTGGTTCTCCATTAGGTTTGATGGCATTGATGTTGTACTTCACGCCAGCCTGCAACTTTTTGGCCGGGCCTCGAACTGTCCTGCTGCTTGTAGAAGATTTGCTCGATCCGGAGGGCTAAAAGAAGAAAGATCGATTCGTTAATATATATACAAATCAATTAAAACATGTGATGATCACCAGATGCCTTATATAAATATACCTCGCCGGTCTTTGTTATTAGAAGAACAACATTTCCTTCGTCATCATTGTTCTGGACTTCATCTGTTCGTTCGACTTCATCGAATATCATACCCTCACCGGTATTGTTCAGATATTGCGAGCCATCATCTTCTTCATTCTCATCTGGTCTCGGGGAGCGTATGATCTCGAACAGGGCCACTTCTCGTTCTCTGCCGGTATTGTCCATAGCTTTTATTTAACTAATCCAGAAGAAAGATAAAACAATTTAGTATTCAAATTAGAATGCATGCATGCAATCAATAAGGAAAAACTGAATCATAGTAGATAATATATATACATCTCGAATAATCCAGATAATATGCATCATCGAGTATAATCTCGAATACATCGTCTCGAATATTATCAAATAATATAATCTCAAATACATCGTCTCAAATATTATTGAATATAATCTCGAATACATCTCGAGTATTATCACTAATACATCTTGAATATTATCATATATATAACATCACTAGCTAATACAGATCGAATACTATCGAAAAATCTAGTTCACTCGCGGTTCCTGAGGCGCGGGCGGTGGACACCCAAAGAGAAGGAACGATCACAGGATCATAGCTTGGGTGAGATCCCTGAAGAACCTGCCAGGTATTGGAGAACCTGATGTCCAACGCATCCATGTAGCGACGGACGTGCTCGTCCTCCTCCCTGACACGGCGACGTACCACCTCGGGCGGGGCCGGCTGCCTCCACACCGAAAGTGGCCCACGCGAACGCCACCAAAGGAGCTCCGGGTCGACGACGGGACCCGGGGCCGGGTTCCTCACCAAGCTGCGCGCCCCTGAAGGTAGCACCTCCCAGTGCCAGCCCGGCGGAGCCCAGTCCCGGACATGGCGCCTCTGAAGCAGGACGTCGTCACGAACGAGTCGACGACGAGGATGCGGGCCGGGCATCGTTGACGTCGAGAACAAATTCTTATGAAAAAAAATTCCTATATATGCAATGTCATTTTATTAGGAAATTTTGAGCAAAATATCCTCTTTTTAATTATAATGTCCAATTCCTAGGTTATAACTACCCTAATAATATTCCTTTCTCAAAAAATTCTGAAACTTTTACACTTATAGTCCTTCTAACAAATATATATATGGTCAACTTTGTCCTATGCAACTTTTTTATATGCAATTTTTTTCTATACTATGATATACAACATTATATAAAATTAAAAAACAGAAAAAGAAACACTAATTAAGCATACTTCTATACATCCATTAAAAAATAGAAAAACAACATTATATATAAAAATTCTATACTAATTAAACACTAATTATATCCATCTAACATGCATTCATGTACACAAAAAAATTACATACTACACTAATTCATCTACACAAAAAACCTAACAAATATATATATGGTCAACTTTTTCCTATGCAACTTTTTTATTTGCAAATTTTTTCTATACTATGATATACAACATTATATAAAATTAAAAAACAAAAAAAGAAACACTAACTAAGCATACTTCCATACATCCATTAAAAAACAGAAAAACAATATTATATAAAAAAATTCTATACTAATTATATCCATCTAACATGCATTCATGTACACAAAAAACTATACTAATTCATCTACACAAAAAACCTAACATTTCTATTATTCATCCATTTATTAAAAATCGCCGGAGATCGAGGGCGGCAAGCTCACAGCGGGTTGAGGCGACGGCGAGGCTCGATCGGGGAGGAGGGTGCGGGCGGCGTCGACGGGGAGGAGGCGGGGGCGGCGTCGACGGGGAGGAGGCGCGGGCGGCGTCGACGGGGAGGAGGCGCAGGCGGCGTCGACGGGGAGGAGGCGCGGGCGGTGGCACGTCGCGCGGGGAGGAGGCGCGGGCGGCGTCGACGGGGAGGAGGCACGGGCGGTGGCGCGTCGCGCGGGGAGGAGGCCTGACGCGAGCTCCAGCGTTGGGGGAGGCGAGACGGCGTCGGTGCAGGCGACAGCGGCAGCCTGGCGGCGTCCTCTGTGTCATGGTGGTCGCGCGGAGAAGAAGCAGAGACGTGGGATGTGAATTTTTTTCAAGTGCTCTATATATATGCGCCCCCCTTTAGTCCCGGTTGGAGCCACCAACCGGTACTAAAGGTCACTTTTGGCCAGCCGAAGCGGCGGGAAGCGCAGGCCTTTAGTCGCGGGTGGTGGCTCCAACCGGGATCAAAGGGGGGCCTTTAGTCGCGGTTGGAGCCACCAACCGCGACTAAAGGTGGTGCGCTGCCAGGCGAGGGGCGCAGTGGATGTTTAGTCCCACCTCGCTAGTTGAGAGGAGCCAGCACCTGTTTATAAGCCCCGACGCAGCCACTGCATCGAGCTCCTCTCTAATGCAGGCCTTCTGGGCCTACCTCACCTGCGCTGCCCTGGTGGGCCTACTAGGCCTTGCGGGCCTGCATCCTGGCCCAACTACAGGTTGGGTTTCTAGTCGTATGCAGGCCGTTGTGGCCCAGTAGTCGGGCATTTTTTAATTTATTTATTTTTCCTTTTTTATTTTCTGCTTTATTTATTTTCTTTTGTTTCTGAGTTATTTTTTGCTTTATTTAGAGTTTCTTTGTGAATCTTTTATCTTTAGGTAAAAAAAAATTATAAACTTTCTGCTAGTGCGAGTAGTTTTCAAATTTGAATAGTTTAAATTTGAATTATTTGAAATTTGTGTGAATTACTAGTTTGTGAATAACTTTACTTTTAAAATAGATTTTTTAGTGATTCTTTTTTCTGCTGTTTAATCATTATATTCAACTTGGTAATTCTTAGGTTATTTAAAAAAATGAAATGCCTTTGTAACAGATGAGTTTTTGTCAGAAATCCTGATACTTCAAAAGAGATTGTCCATTTTGTACACGAAGTGCATCCAGATTTTGCCGTAACCCTCTCAACTTTTTAGCACATGCTATGTGGGTGAAATGATGATACCATGCCAACTTTCAACCTTTTAAGAGTTCATTTGTAGTTCTTTCCAATTTCAGGGTCATTTAGCTCAAAAAATCAGTAAATGTATGAAAAATAACAAATGAAGTCAGAAAGGGTTGAGAATTGATGACGTGGCTTCGAATGGTGCATACCTAACGCACAAAAAGTCTGGAGTTGAAATAACTTTAAAAAAATGAAATGCCTTTGTAACAGACGAGTTTTCGTCTGAAACCCTGATACTTCGAAAGAGATTGTCCATTTTGTACACGAAGTGCATCCATTTTTTGCCGTAACCCTCTCAACTTTTAGCACATGCTATGTGGGTGAAATGATGATACCATGCCAACTTTCAACCTTTTCAGAGTTCATTTGTAGTTCTTTTCAATTTCAGGGTCATTTAGCTTAAAAAATCAATAAATGCATGAAAAATAGCAAATGAAGTCAGAAAGGGTTGAAAATTGATGATGTGGCTTCGAATGGTGCATACTGAACGCACAAAAAGTCTGGAGTTGAAATAAGTTTTAAAAAATGAAATGCCTTTGTAACAGACAAGTTTTTGTCCGAAACCCTGATACTTCGAAAGAGATTGTCCATTTTGTATACGAAGTGCATCCAGTTTTTGCCGTAACCCTCTCAACTTTTTAGCACATGCTATGTGGGTGAAATGATGATACCATGCCAACTTTCAACCTTTTCAGAGTTCATTTGTAGTTCTTTTCAATTTCAGGATCATTTAGCTCAAAAAAATCAGTATTGCATGAAAAATAGCAAATGAAGTCAAGAAGGGTTGAAAATTTGTTTGTACATAACATTTCTTCGCGTTTCAAATGCCAAAACACATAAGTACCCTAACTATTACAAAGATTCCCTCTGGTTTATCCGAAGTGGCACTTTCCAGACATATAAGTCCAGAAACTCACTAGAGAAGAAAGTGATGACACTGAAGCCGGTCACATCCCAGAGTGGGATCTTTGGGTACAAAACTTTTTCTTCGTGTCTGTCCCTTTGCGCCGTAACCATGGACAATCTTCATCATTTAACTGGATGCTCGGGTCAATATTCACTGTGAAGGGAGCAATTTCATGAAACTTTTCATAATCTTCTGACATGTCTGTCTTGTCCTCCACTCCCATGATGTTTCTTTTCCCTGAAAGAACTATGTGGCGCTTTGGCTCATCGTATGATGTATTCGCTTCCTTATCTTTTCTTTTTCTCGGCTTGGTAGACATGTCCTCCACATAGAAAACCTGCGCCACATCATTGGCTAGGACGAATGGTTCGTCTGCGTACGCAAGATTGTTGAGATCCACTGTTGTCATTCCGTACTGCGGGTCTTCCGTTACCCCGCCTCCTGTCAGATTGACCCATTTGCACTGAAACAAAGGGACCTTCAAATCACGTCCATAGTCAAGTTCCCATATCTCCTCTATGTAACCATAATATGTGTCCTTTGGCCTATTGGTGTTTGCTGCATCAAAGCGGACACCACTGTTTTGGTTGGTGCTCTTTTTATCTTGGGCGATCGTGTAAAATGTATTCCCATTTATCTCGTACCATTTGAAAGTCAATATATTCGAAGATGGTAACTTGGACAGCAAGTACATGTCATCTTCAACAGCGTCGTCATGCATGAGACGTGTCTGCAACCAACCGGCGAAAGTCCCCGTTTGTTCACATGTAATCCAGTCGTCAGACTGCTCCGGGTGTTTGGAGCATAGAATATTCTTGTGTTCCTCGATATACGGAGCCACCAAGGAGGAATTTTGTAGAACTGTGTAGTGTGCTTGAGTGAGAGAATGCCCGTCCATACATATTATTGCTTTCGGTCCTAGCATGCCTTTTCCACCCAGTCTGCCCTCATGCCGTGATTTAGGAACACCAATCAGCTTAAGGTCAGGAATAAAGTCAACACAAAACTCAATGACCTCCTCATTTTCATGGCCCTTGGAGATGCTTCCTTCTGGCCTAGCACGGTTATGAACATATTTCTTTAAGATTCCCATGAACCTCTCAAAGGGGAACATATTGTGTAGAAATACAGGACCCAGAATGGCAATCTCTTCGAATAGGTGAACTAGGATGTGCGTCATGATATTGAAGAAGGATGGTGGGAACATCAACTCGAAACTGACAAGACATTGCACCAAATCATTCTCTAACCTTGGTATGATTTCTGGATCGATTACCTTCTGAGAGATTGCATTGAGGAATGCACATAGCTTCACAATGGCTAATCGAACGTTTTCTGGTAGAAGCCTCCTTAATGCAACCGGAAGCAGTTGCGTCATAATCACGTGGCAGTCATGAGACTTTAGGTTCTGGAACTTTTTCTCTGCCATATTTATTATTCTCTTTATATTTGACGAGAAGCCAGACGGGACCTTCATACTGAGCAGGCATTCAAAGAAGATTTCCTTCTCTTCTTTGGTAAGAGCGTAGCTGGCATGACCCTGATGTATGCCGTCTTTTCCGTGCATATGTTGCTGGTCCTCCCGTGCCTCCGGTGTATCTTTTGTCTTCCCATACACGCCCAAGAAGCCTAGCAGGTTCACGCAAAGATTCTTCGTCACGTGCATCACGTCGATTGCAGAGCCGACCTCTACGTCTTTCCAATAGGGTAGGTCCCAAAATATAGATTTCTTCTTCCACATGGGTGCGCGCCCATCAGCGTCATTCGGAACAGACAGTCCGCCAGGACCCTTTCCAAAGATTACTTTTAAATCCTTGATCATATCAATTACATCATCACCAGTACGGTGGCGAGGCTTCTTCCGGTGATCTGCCTCACCTTTGAAATGCTTGCCTTTCTTTCTTACAGGATGCCTGCTCGAAAGAAATCGATGATGTCCCAGGTACACATTCTTCTTACAATTATCCAAATATATACTGTTGGTATCATCCAAACAGTGCGTGCAAGCACGGTATCCCTTGTTTGTCTGTCTTGAAAGGTTACTGAGAGCAGGCCAAACATTGATGGTCACAAACAGCAATGCATGTAGGTCAAATTCCTCCTGATTGTGCTCATCCCACGCACGTACACCTTTTTCATTCCACAGTTGTAAGAGTTCTTCATCTAATGGCCTTAGGTACACATCAATGTCATTGCTGGGTTGCTTAGGGCCTTGTATGAGCACTGGCATCATAATGTACTTCCGCTTCATGCACAACCAAGGAGGAAGGTTATACATACATAGAGTCACAGGCCAAGTGCTATGATTGTTGTTCTGCTCCCCAAAAGGATTAATGCCATCTGCGCTTAGACCAAACCATACGTTCCTTGCGTCATCTGCAAAGTCCCCCCACTTTCTCTTGATTTTTCTCCACTGCGACCCGTTAGTGGGTACTCTCAACTTCCGTCTTTCTTACGGTCTTCTTTGTGCCATCGCATCAACTTGGCATGCTCTTTGTTTTGGAACAAACGTTTCAACCGTGGTATTATAGGAGCATACCACATCACCTTGGTAGAAATCTTCTTCCTGGGGCGCTCGCCCTCAACATCACCAGGGTCATCGCGGCTGATCTTATAGCGCATTGCACCGCATACCGGGCATGCATTCAAATCCTCGTACTCACTGCGGTAGAGGATGCAGTCATTAGGGCA
The DNA here is from genome assembly GCA_011799875.1 of Thinopyrum elongatum. NCBI lineage: Eukaryota > Viridiplantae > Streptophyta > Magnoliopsida > Poales > Poaceae > Thinopyrum > Thinopyrum elongatum. Next base: position 75,792,237 of record CM022302.1, on the reverse strand, counting down.
TGCATGTATCTTCTGCACCTCTAATCCTAGAGGGCAGACAGCCTTCTTTGCTTCGTACGTACTGTCGGGCAATTCGTTGTCCTTTGGAAGCATCTTCTTTAACATTATCGGCAACTTTTCAAATCCCTTGTCAGATACACCATTCTCTGCCTTCCATTGCAGCAATTCCAGTGTGGTGCCCAGCTTTTTCTTGTCAGCTTTGCAATTTGGGTACAACAATTTCTTGTGATCCTCTAACATGCGCTGCAACTTCAGGCTCTCCTTTTCACTTGCGCAGTTTCTCTTTGCATCGGCAATGGCCTGACCAAGATCATCAGCGGGCTCATCTGATGCCTCTTCTTCAGCTTCTTCCCGCATTGCTGGCTCAGCTTCTTCCCCCATTGTTGTACCATCGTATTCAGGGAACCCATGGCCAGGATAGCTATCGTTGTCCTCTTCTTCCTCATTGTCTTCCATCATAACCCCTCTTTCTCCGTGCTTGGTCCAAACATTATAGTGGGGCATGAAACCGGACTCAAACAGGTGGACGTGAATGGTTCTTGACTTAGAGTAATTCTGATCATTCTTACAGATAGCACATGGACAACACATAAAACCATCCGCCTGCTTGTTTGCCTCAGCCGCAATCAGAAAAGTATGCACGCCTTTAACGAACTGGGGAGAGCATCGGTCATCATACATCCATTGACGGCTCATCTTCATTACACAACACTGAAAAGGCCAAATTAATACAAGTTCATACACACTTATTCTCATAAAACAACATACAAACTCTAGCTAAAGCATTTAAATGCAACAACAAATGCGATCATGATCGCAACTAAGGTAACAATTGATCCAACAGCATAATGATACCAAGCCTCACTATCAATGGCATATTTTCTAATCTTTCTAATCTTCAAGCGCATTTTCTCCATCTTGATCTTGTGATCATCGACGACATCGGCAACATACAACTCTAGTTTCATCTTCTCTTCTTCAATTCTTTTTAATTTTTCTTTCAAATACTCGTTTTCTTTTTCAACTAAATTTAACCTCTCGACAAGAGGGTCGGTTGGAATTTCTGGTTCACATACCTCCTAGATAAAAATATCTATGTCAACTTGATGGGCATAATTTGTCATAAACACGAAATGCAACAAATAGTTATAAAAGAGAATATACCACATCCGAATCATAAACCAGACGAGGGCCGACGGGGACGGATATCAAAACCATGCCACTATGTATAACAAACAACATACGGGTAAGAAAATTATACAAGTAACTATATATCTAAATCACACAAACATGATTTTTTTTTATAAAAAAGATAAGAACAAGAGGCTCACCAAGGTGGTGCCGGCGACGAGACGGTGCAGGCGATCGACGGTGGTTAGGACGGGGACGGGAAGGCACTAAGTAAACCACACCTACATATGCAAACTAAGAGTTAATTTGAGCTCAAATTGCATATAAACCAAATAAAATACCACATATAATTACTCCCAAACTAAAACCCACAAATCACTATACTTATAGAGCATTGCAAGAGCTAATCTAGCAATGAGAGATAAAAGGACAAAGTTGCTACCTTTATGATCACTTGGATGGATGGGGGGCCTTCAAATCTTGACAAATTTTGGGCAAAATGAAGGATGAACTCGAGCTTTGGGGAAGAACAGAGAGGAGAGGAAAGGGGAAGAATAGAGAGCTCGATCGCGGGCTGGACGAAGCGTTTATATAGGAAAACCTTTAGTCCCATTTCATGACACAAACCGGGACTAAATGTGAGCTTAGAGTACCGGTTCGTGCCACGAACTAGGACTAAATGTCCCGGTTCATCACACCAGCCTGCCACCACCTCTTTAGTCCCGGTTCGTGGCACGAACCAGTACTAGAGGTTCAACACGAACTGGGACTAATGATGCCCGCCCGCCTAGCCGTTGGAACCGGCACTAATGGTCACATTAGTGCCGATCCGTTTACAAACCGGGACTAATGTATCTCACGTAAAGTAGTTTTTCTACTAGTGCCTTGAAATAGGCCAATATTCTTATCCCTTATGAGTTTCTACTCAGGTGCAACAGGGCACGGAATCGGAAGCCCCTAGACAACCAGGGCAGTGATACAATCCAATTGCGCATTTAAAGGTTCTCTCTGAGTGAATATCATTTTTCTAGAATCCCCTGAGTGAATATCATTACTCATACTAGACAACTACCCACTCCGAGAGGCCTAAGGTGCCATATATGTACAAGTTCACTCATATTTAATTAGGTTCCTATCACTTTTCTATCTGCCATTGGATTTGTATCCAAGACAACCGACTGATCGATTCTACTAGAATGGATGTGACTGCAGAATATGGACTGTTCGATCGATTTCAGCGACCAACAGATCGAGGCCCAAGAAGCAACGATCGGATGGAAAACACAAAGACAAAACAAAGACATGTACCTTAACAAATGAATGAAGCTAGAAAGGGATATTTCAATCTAGAAATGAACAAAGATAAAAGAAAAGAAAGAAGACAAAACATTTCAATCAAATGAAGAATGAATTCCCTTCTAGGAATGGTTTTACCTTAAAGATGAAATGAGAAAACACATAAAAACAAGTTTAGTCATCAGGAAGATGGAATCGAGGTTTCGCATCTGCTCTCCCCAGGCCGCCCCCGCGGGCGACAGGGTCGAACCCTAGTGCGGCGCCGCAGGCCCCTCCCCTCTAAGCCCTCCTCTCCCTCCACCGGGCAAAGCCCGGCCGACGTGGGTGGTGGCGGGGATCTCGTTCCTCTCTGCTTGGGTCTTGGGCTGGCGCGGGACGGCCCTTCTCAGGCGGAAGTGGGGGGCTTCCGCGGGGCTCCTCAGCGCGGTGGCGTGTGCGTCCCGGGGCGGCGCGGTTGCATGCTCCTGCTTCTCCAAGGAGCGGCGGCTGCGAGGGATTCGTCTCGAGCGGGAGCGTGCGGGCGGCGCACTAGCCAGGTTCGTCCGGATTTGGCTCTAGGGGTCTGTTTACGGCACGGGTGGTGGAGGAAGGCCGGCTGGGCCTCTGCAGGGTGCTAGGGCGCTGGTGGTGGCGGGGATCTGACCTCGGTACTGTGGCGGCAGCATGGTGGGTATGATCTTCGGTCAGATCCGATCTGGCCGGTGCGGCCTCCATGCGCGGCGGGGGTGATCGGTGGCGGTCCCGTGCACACGATGCTGGATGGAGGGTCCTCGAGCGGATCCGGGTGAAAATCCTACTCTTGGCACGTTGCCAGGTTGGCGATGGCGGTGTTTTTCTACGTCGCCCCCTTCTTGAAGGCATCGTCGTGGATAAGCTCTAGACCCCTATCCGCTACCTCCAGGGGAAACCCTAGGTCAATCGATCAGATGATGGCGGCGCTCATGTGTCGTACCCCTCTTGAGGGCGTCATTCTTGGAGGTGTGCATAGGCTCGAGGGACCAGTGGACGGCATCTACGATGGAGCGGCGTTCCCTGTGACGCATCGACGTCGTGGAGTCTCGGCGGTGAGGCGCAGCAAAGTCTCGGCGACGGGTGCTTGATGATGAACACGTGTAGGGAGGAGGCTTTATCTGGCACCATGAGGGCGTCGATGGCAGGCCTGGCAAGGTCGATGTGTCAGTACCTACACTGACGATGGATTGATGGAAGACGGCGGCGACGACCTATGAGAGTGCGTCGGACCTGTTTGTGCCCAGACCCGGTATGTGGCTTGGTCGGGGCCTCCGGCATTAGATGTTAGGCTAGGTGAAAGGTCTGGGTATTCGGCTCACACTTTCTGCACCCCTTCATCAATGGATAGGAGTAGCGACAGATGTTGCCAAGATGTCGGCTTCAGAGATATTGATGTATTACTTGTAAGGTCTTTGTGAATAATCAATAAAGTGGCTGCATGCATCTCCCAGATGCAGAGGCCAGGGGTCATCCTCCTTTTCCAAAAAAGGAAGAAGGAATCGTGGGAGTGGTGTTATCTGAAGAAAAATATAACTACCAATTTTTTTTCAAATAAACAACAAAAAATCATAAGCCAGAAACATTAGCACAAGCAAGAAAAATAAATGATTTTTCAGGTTAGTCACTTTTCTTATCAGGAAACAAAGACATGTACTAAAAGAACTGATGTGTTCTAAGGTGTAATGATCTTTCTCGAGCACACGCCCTCCCATGCGCACACACGCAGGGAAAAAAACTAACGCACCCACAAATACCAGGGGAAGAAAATAACAAAAGGAGCGGACTAACTTCCAGACGTATTGTATTTAAACAATAGATCCGAACGAGTCCCTTTTACTAATTCGCGTTGATGAAAGCGACAGCATACATACCTCGCATGCATCGGTCTCTTGCCACAAATGGTACATTTCTCTGAAGAAGCAACACTTGCCCAAGATTCAAAAGAAGAACGGTCCAGATCGCCCGATACCGTTTCATAGAGCAACAGATGGCCCAAATGCAAGCACCAGTGGTTGATTACTGTTTATCGTCAAGCTCTTGCCGTTTCGGGGGTTTAACCCTCTGTAATTTTCATAGACACTCTGTAATATAAGTAGCCCGCGGTAGGTGAGATCGGACAAGCTGGAAGAATCATTTAATCATTCTCTAGAGTAGTCTAGGGTTCCTCCCTTTCGAGTACCTTGTATCAAACCCTAAGTCGGGCTATTTTGCAGTAAAGTTTCCCTGATTTGAATTGATCCACCTAAATTGAGTCCCAAATTCGTCTGATCCCCTTCCAGGGCCTCACAACAGTATCAGAGCGCAGCCGTTTCTCGGCAGCGGCGGCTGATCGGCGGCGATTCGAGCAGAGGCGGAGCGGAGGTTGAGTTCGCTCATAAAATCCCTCCCATCCCTCCCTGTTCGCGGCGATAGCGTGAGCTTCCACAACGGCAGCGTGTGGCGGAGGCGATTTCCAGTTCGGGCGCAGATCGACAAGACTGTAGAGGTTCTTAGAGAAAATTTCTCTTGAGGTAAAATTCCTGCTACTGTCATTGATTCGTGCGCTGCGGGTGGCGATCCAAGCTTGTTAGTTCGTCAGGTTGGTTTGCTGTAAAATTCCTGTTGAATTACACGAGCTCGGAGGAGTTGGATCCAGATCGGGAAGATGGCAGCAGACACGCATGCTAAAGTGCAGATTACGGTGGACCGATTGGAAAGAGAGGTGTATGAATTTCGGGAAGAATTATCTGAGTTGAAGGAATTAAAATAAAAAGTCACCAAACTACGCACAGAGATGGTAACAATGCCTCGTGTGGAACAGAAGCTAGCCGAGATGAATGAGGGCATTCAACAAACATTGCAGTTGATCTTGCAAAATATGTCAGGAGCTAGCTCAAGTGCACCTCCACCTTAGGTATCAACTCCCGCAGGCACTAGTGTTTCTATTGTTGGGTCACAATCTCCTATCATCATTCCTGAAATTGTTCGACTAGCTAATCATGTACCTATATCAACTGTACCTGCTAAAACTGAAATTCTCACTCCTGGAGCAACACTTAAGGGTCCAGGCATACAAACAACTTTCTCTTCATCACCCTTGTTTACAGACATCACCATTTGTACTATTGAAACACTGCAACAGGTGCAACATCAACAACCATTCAGAATGTCTATGGCAAATACTACTGCACAATTACAACAACATACATTGGGTTTTGCTGGTAACAGTGGTTATTTTGCCCCTGTTATTGCTCCTTTATATTCTCCACCACAGACATATAATACAATGACATGGCAGTATATAAATGCTCCCCCTCCTGCAAATACCTTGCCTCATACAGCAAATCAACAGGCTGTATATCAAGCTACTGCTCACTTGTTTGAAGCTCAGAGAAATCAAATTGCTACTCAGTTAGGAGGGCCATCTTACTTTGCAGAAGCAACTTTAAAAGGCCCAAGATTGCAAATACCTTTGTTCAGTGGTGAGGACCCAATTGGGTGGTTAATTGCTTGTGAAAAGTTTTATGATATGGCAGGCACTCCATATGAGCAGTGGGTGAACTTAGCTACTGGTCATTTCCAAGGAAGAGCTGCTAATTGGTTAAAGAACATATGTGTACCTTGGCAAATGGTGACTTGGCAACAGTTTTGTAACATGGTGGTTGATAGATTTTCTGAGGCTACTATGCATGATGAAGTGGAAATGTTAAAGAATACACAACAAACCTCATTTGTAGCACAATACATTGATAATTTGAACAGTGTGTTGCTTTGGTTAAGAGAGATCATCCATTTTTGCAAGAAAATTTTCTCCTCGGCTGTTTCATTGGGGACTTGGGGGCTGATATTAAATATGATGTATGTGGCCAAAGGCCTGCTGGAATTATTGAGGCTTATTGGTTTGTAAAAAAAAATATGAAAGAGCTGCAAGTGCAAGGAAAGCTCAAAACTCATACCAATTCAGATCTAGGGCCATTCCTTCAGTTCCTTTCAGAACTCCTCCACCTCCTGTGCAAATACCAACTCAGCAAGCTGATAAAACACAGTAGCCTATGAACAGAGATACTAGAAACTGCTGGTATTGCAGAGAACCTTGGACCAGATAGCACAAGTGCAAAATTGGGAGAACGCATATTCTTCAAGAAGTAGATGAAGAAGATAGTCCAACAGACCTCGAGCGACAACTTTCTCCTGACCAAAGTTACCATACTGCACCAAACACCCCTAAACCAGCTCAAGGGGCAAAATGTATGCAAATATCATCAAATGATGTGGAGGGACACCAATGACCTAGTACATTTGCAGTCATACTAAATATTGCTGGAAAAAGGGTTGTGGCCTTAGTGGACAGTGCCTCCTCTGACACTTTCATGAGCACTCAGTTTGCAATAGACAATAACTGCAATCAAATATCAATAGTACCTAAATATGTAGCAGTGGCGGGAGGAGGAAAATTATTTTTAGATAGTTGGGTTCCAGAAATGCAATACAAAATTCAGGGCAATACTTTCTCTTCTGCTTTTAAAATCCTGCCATTGGTCAGTTATGATGTTATCTTGGGAGCAGATTGGATTTTCCAATAGTCCAATTTATATGGATTTGATCAAAAGAATATTAGTAGTTACCAAGAGGGGCCATTCGGTGGTATTAAAAGATTATACGAAAATGGGAGAACAATCAATGTTATCAGCTGTGCAACTGCAAAGAATGCTATAGAAAGATATAGTGGGGTTTGTTTTTCATATTCAAGCAATCAGTCCTGAAGAAACTGTCATCCCACCCTTCTTTTCTGACGGGAGTAATGGACCAATACAAAGAAGTTTCCACTGAAAAAGAAGGTCTTCCTCCATCCAGAGAGTGTGACCATAGAATTGCTCTGAAACCAGGAGCAACACCTCCAAACTTAAGACCATATAGAGTACCACATTACCAAAAGGCAGCCATGGAAGAAAGCATCATAGACCTAATAAAAAAATGGAGAAATACAACCAAGTGTGAGTCCTTTCTCATCTCCTGCAATCATGATCAGAAAAAGAGATGGAGGGTGGAGACTATGCATTGATTTCAGGGAGCTAAATTTGCTCACAATCAAAAACAAATTTCCTATGCCAGTTATAGAAGACTTATTCGATGAACTCTATGGGGCAAAAATATTCAGTAAATTGGACCTCAGGTCGGGATACCACCAAATAAGGATGGAAGAAGAAGATATTCCCAAGACTGCTTTTAAAACCCACATGGGCCATTATGAATATGTAGTAATGCCATTTGGTCTTTCATGTGCCCCTGCTACATTTCAGAATTTCATGAACTTACTTTTTGGACCTCATAAGAAATTAATCTTAGTATTTTTTGATGATATTTTGTATTCGGCAAGACAAAAGAGGAGCACATTGAACACTTGAAAATCACTTTACAGATCTTGAAAGAGAACAACCTCTCTGTGAAAATGTCAAAGTGCCAGTTTGCAGCCCCTACTGTAGCTTATCTGGGAAACACTGTTTCTGCTGAAGGAGTTTCCACTGACCCAGCTAAAATCACAGATATGCTGCACTGGCCTACACCCACTACAGTTACAAAACTCAGGAGTTTTCTTGGTCTTACTAGATATTATAGAAGGTTTGTCAAAGGCTATGGGAAAATATGCAGACCCTTGCATGATTTACTCAGGAAAGATGCCTTCAAATGGGCCCCAACACAAGACACAACTTTTAATACTTTAAAAACTGTGATGACAACTTGCTCTCCCTGATTTTCAACATCCTTTCACCATTGATGCAGATGCTTGTGGGACAGGAATTGGGGCAGTTCTCATGCAAAGCGGCAAACCGTTGGCATTTTTCAGCAAGAGTTTGGGGCCTAAAGCAACAGCTCAATCAGTTTATGAGAAATAAGCAATGGTCATATTAGAAAGTTTAAAGAAATGGAGACATTACATCTTGGGAAATCCATTGATCATCAAAACAGATCAGCAAAGTCTGAAATACATGGCATCTCAAAGATTAACTGAGGGCATTCAGCACAAATTGTTAGTAAAATTACTGGAATTTGATTATCAAATTGAGTATAATAAAGGAAAGAAGAATCTAGCTGCAGTTGCTTTGTCTAGAAGAGATGTGGTGGAACAAAATCATGGTCATCTTGCAACATAAGTAGTTCCAGAATGGTTACAAGAAGTAAAGCTCAGTTATATAGGTGATACTTCTAGCTCACAACTCCTGCAAAAAAGCGAATCATAATCATAGCTCAATTAAGGATATCTCATGTAGGGTAATATCTTGATCTCAACACCCTAGCACAAAGAGAATCATAATTGTCGATTAGTCTCCAACATTGCTTCACAAGCATAGCTAAGTCGAAACTATGGATATCACAAAAACCCATTCCTCCTTTATCTTTGGGCACACACATCTTCCACCAAGCAAACCAGTGCATCTGGTGTTGGTTTTCACCATCACCCCACCAATACTGTGAAATTGTGTCAGTGATCCTCTTGCAAACTTTTTTCAGGAATTTAAACACACTCATCGCGTAAGTAGGGATAGCTTGGGCCACCGCTTTCAACAAAGCTTCTTTACCTCTGCCATTACATTTCGGTTGGGAGCAAATACCCATACATATTTGATCTCGTAATTTTATACACGGACCAAAATGCCCTCGCTCTGCAACCCATGAGCTTTGCAGCCGATCCCTGGTCTCGCGTGTTCAATGAGCTCTGCTTCTCCCCGCCACCGCCGCCTCCGGCCCCGTCCCTGGTTGCCTCCTACGCTGCTCTGCTTCTCCCCGCCGCCGCCACCTCCCCTGCCGCTTCGCTTCTCTCCCGGCTGCCGCATCCTCCTCTGCTGGCCCCAGCCGCGACCTCCCCTGCCGCTGTGCTTCTCCCGGCTGCCGCCTGCACTGTTCCTGCCCTCCCCTCCCCTCCGCTTCTCCCAACTCTCTCCGACCAGCCTCCCCAATTCTTCTACCTGTACCCCCACTGCTCTTCCTGGTTGCCTATACGCCCATGCTGGTCCATTAACCTGGTGTCTAGCCCATTTTCTTACCCTCCCATATTGCAATTTTAGCATGTTCGTACCAATCTTGTTTGACTGTCAACAGAGTTTCGAATACTTCATCAATGAGTAATTTGCAGTTCAGAAGCATGACAAATGTTTAAAGTGTGAGCACATATATGATTCAGCTTTGGGAGAAATGATATTGTAGAGTGGAAATTCACAACCAGATGTTCCTATTTGACCAACTGGTATTGGATATGTGGTCAGCTGTATATATAATTTTTTTTTACAAACACTAAATGCTAGGGCCTGATATGTACGGAGTATTGTGATGTCTATCTTTTGAAATCTATTCTACTTTAGAAAGTTTTAAATATGCAGCCCCGTTGTGCTTCATAGTTTTGATGAATATCAACCAGCAATTAACACTGGCATACACCATAGGCTGGTCTGATTAAATATATCTGATGTATTAACTACTTTCTTACAATGCCATCGGAGTACGAGGATGATGCACTGAAAACCCAAAGTAGCCTCGCCTACCTGAACTTTTGGCAAAGTGTTATATTTGGCTCAGCATTATCCACAGCAATGATTTTGAGCTCATATGGTGTAATGGGTGGTGCTCTGACTGTCTGTGAATTGGTAATTCTTTGTATCAACCATTTTTATTTCATTTTTTCTGAGGTTTCATTTCTTATTTTCTTCTGACACATTTCCATAGCAGCACATGCACATCAAGCAGAAAATTTGCATCACCGGGAAATCTGTCCCCTTTGTGACCAAGAATCTGTTAGAATTAATGGGCTAGGCACATAGCAATTTCTGAAATCTCAAATAGTGGCCCATGTGTAAAATGGCAAGTGGTGGTGCTAAAGTTTAGTCCCACCCCGGAAGTTGAAGAAGAGTTGGACCTCTTTATATAGTGGGTTCTCTCCACCACTCTAAGTGGTGTGTGAGAAGAGAAAGGGAAGACCACACGCGCGCGCTCGCTAGCCTCGCTTGGCCGTGCCGAGGCGAGGCGAGGCGAGGCGGCGCGGCGCGTACGTGCGACATGCGCGTGAATGGTCCGCCGAAATCCGGTCCGTCTCCTTGCAGGGGCGCAGCTTCCTTTTGCCGTTTTATTTTTATGTCTTAGCAGACAAGTTTATAATTTCTTGTCCGGTAAGTATACGAATTAGAAACCAAGTCGGAGAGGAAAAGCCGCACATTGACTGACTTGGTGAATGCCATGTTAGACACTGCTGGTTTATCTAAGGCATGGTGGGGGGAGGCTCTATTGACTTCATGTCATGTCCTGAATAGAGTTCCTAACAATAATAAGGAGAAAACCCCTTATGAGGAGTGGGTTGGGAGAAAACCATCACTTTCTTATTTGCGCACTTGGGGATGTTTGGCAAAGGTCAATATTCCTATTCCTAAGAAACGCAAACTTGGACCAAAGACAGTGGATTGTGTCTTTCTAGGGTATGCTCAACAGAGCATTGCTTATAGATTTTTAGTGGTAAAATCTGAAGTACCTGATATGCATGTTGATACTATAATGGAATCTCGTGATGCAACATTTTTTGAGAACATATTTCCTATGAAAGATATGCATAGCATTGCTAGATTTTCTTCTGAGATAATTCTTGAATCTAGTACAACTGATGAATATTTCGAACAATCACATGAGGAAGTCCTTGAGAAGGATAACAATGAAGTTCCTATAAGGAACAAGAGACAAAGGATTGCAAAATCCTTTGGTGATGATTTCATTGTATACCTTGTGGACGACACACCCAAGACGATTGCAGAGGCATATGCGTCTCCAGATGTAGATGATTGGAAAGAAGCTGTTCATAATGAGATGGACTCAATTCTTTCTAATGGAACTTGGGAACTAACTGATAGACCATATGGTTGTAAACCTGTGGGCTGTAAGTGGGTGTTCAAAAAGAAGCTATAGCCTGATGGTACTATTGATAAGTACAAGGCGCGGCTAGTGGCCAAGGGCTACACTCAGAAAGAAGGTGAAGATTACTTTGACACCTATTCACCCGTTGCTAGAATGACCACCATTCGAGTATTACTTTCCTTGGCTGCCTCTTATGGTCTTATCATTCATCAAATGGATGTAAAGACACCTTTCCTCAATGGAGAGTTGGAAGAGGAAATCTATATGGATCAGCCTGACGGATTTGTGGTAAAGGGTGAAGAGAGAAAGGTGTGCAAGTTGTTAAAATCTTTGTATGGCCTGAAACAGGCACCTAAGCAATGGCATGAGAAGTTTGAAAGAACTCTGACTTCTGCAGGATTTGTCATTAACGAGGCTGATAGGTGTGTTTACTATCGCCATGGTGGGGGCAATAGTGTCATATTATGATTGTATGTGGACGACATACTGATCTTTGGTACAAACATTAATGCAATTACTGAGGTCAAGTCTTTTCTGTCAAAAAGTTTTGACATGAAAGATCTGGGAGAAGCCGATGTAATTCTAAACATCAAACTTATTAAGGATGAGAGTGGGATTACGTTAACGCAATCTCACTATGTTGAGAAGGTCTTGAACCGATTTGGTTTTATGGATAGCAAGCCTTCTCCAACACCTTATGATCCCAGTGTGACACTCAGAAAGAACAAGAAAGAAATGAGAGATCAATTAAGATACTCTCAAATTGTCGGTTCACTCATGTACTTAGCTAGCGCTACAAGACCAGATATCTCTTTTGCTGTGAGCAAACTGAGTAGGTTCATGTCCAACCCGGGTGATGATCATTGGCATGCACTAGAAAGGGTCTTGCGCTATCTGAGAGGTACTATGAGTTACGGAATTACTTATTCAGGGCATCCTGCTGTGCTAGAAGGATATAGTGATTCAAATTGGATCTCCGATGTTGATGTACTCTACGCAACAAGTGGGTATGTATTTACTCATGGAGATGGCGCAGTGTCATGGAGGCAAACAAACCATATTGACGAGGTCAACTATGGAAGCAGAACTAACTGCTTTGGACACAGCTACTGTTGAGGCAGAATGGTTGCGTGAGCTCTTGATGGACTTGCCTGTGGTTGAAAAACCTGTACCGGCTATTATTATGAATTGTGACAACCAAACGGTTATCGGTAAAGTGAACAATTCTAAAGATAATGCGAAGTCATCAAGACACGTGAAGAGACGTTTGAAGTCTGTCAGGAAGTTGAGAAACTCCGGAGTAATAACTGTTACGTATATTCAAACAGACAAAATCCTGGCAGATCCCTTTACAAAGGGACTATCACGAAATGTGATAGATATTGCATCGAGGGAGATGGGTATGAGACCCATAGATGTTACACCATAGTAGAAACCCAACCTTTGTGATCGGAGATCTCGTGAATTAGGATCTGGGAAGAACAAGCTATTGGTTAACTGAGGAGAGTAATAACTAATGACCGTCTCTAAGTGAAGATGCAAAACTCTCAGAGCTGTAAGGCTCAGAGCTGTAAGGCAGGTTGGCAACATGCCTTAATGTGGTTCTATTGGCTATTATTAGCAAAGATGCTGTCCTACAGAGCAGTCTTGAAAGAACACACCTATATGAGTTCCGACTGTAAACGTCGCAGTCTATGAGATTTGGGTGATCTCTAGTAAGCTCACGAAGAGACCAGGGAGTATGACGTATAAGCTCCAAACCGCGGAGTAGCCTACTGGCGGTCAAGTACTGGTTAAGACTTTGAGTGAAATCTGTTCACACAAAACTAGCAATTCAAGGCATAGTCCATTGTCAAGTTGTGAATGGATGTAGCTTAAAGTTCTAGGCAGAAATTCAACTTAACAGTCTATGCTGAAACACTGGTATATTAAACAAGTGGTGAGAGAAGGCAAATCTCTAAATGGGTATTTGAGATCTGGTGGGGGATTGTTAGAATTAATGGGCTAGGCCCATAGCAATTTCTGAAATCTCAAATAGTGGCCCACGTGTAAAATGGCAAGTGGTGGTGCTAAAGTTTAGTCCCACCCCGGAAGTTGAACAAGAGTTGAACCTTTTTATATAGTGGGTTCTCTCCACCACTCTAAGTGGTGTGTGAGAAGAGAAAGGGAAGACCACACGCGCGCGCTCGCTCGCCTCGCCTGGCCGTGCCGTGCCGAGGCGAGGCGGCGCGTACGTGCGACATGCGCGTGAATGGTCCGCCGAAATCCCGTCCGTCATGCAGGGGCGCAGCTTCCTTTTGCCGTTTTATTTTTATGTCTTGGCAGACAAATTTATAATTTCTTGTCCGGTAAGTATACGAATTAGAAACCAAGTCGGTTTGGGATTGTGATCACGACACAATACCGCCTCTGGTCCTAATATATATATACAGCTACCGGCTGCGGCCAAAGACACACCGAAAACACCTAGGGTTTTGTCTCATCTCGCAACTTGCGCCGCCGTCGTAGTCTACTCCATCCCAAACGCCGGCGTGCATCGGCGCGTGGGACAGCAGGTCTCCGAAACCGTTCGTCCTTGCGATCCTGCACCGAGAGAGGACGGATTAGGTTTTTGGGAAGCGCTCTGCGCGACTGCTCAAATTCGTCATCACGGGTCGTCTTCCGTCCAAGTCGGGCGGTGCTACTCATCGTCGTCTTCATCGCCGTCAGCAGCAGATCGTCGCCAATATCGTCATCAACACCGTCGCACCCACAATAGCTAACGAACAGTACGTCCAACATCATCTGTTCATATCTGTCTCTACAACTATTGTTTTGTGTGCGCTGCTGCTGCTGTTCTGCATGTTTTGCTATTCTTCTAGTTTGCTAGATTATTGTATGCTAGTATCTGTTCTAGTCATGAATTATTTACTGGAATTAATCATGAACTTGCCTAATTTTCCAACAAAATCGAAGTCAATGTCCCACATCCTAACTGAATATGTCTTCGCCAGGGAGCGTTAGCAAACGTGTCCTCAGTAAACGGTCGCTTCAGCCACTGCGTCCCCAGTCGGGAGACACCTTTAGTTTATGGTTTCTATCAGCTGAAGAGCAAGCCGGCGCTGGCAAGATCAAGGGTTTGCGCTCCCTGATCCTGCCTACCGTGTCGCGTCTTGGAGATTATGACACTGGTGGGCGAAATAACCATTGAAGAAGCTCTGTGATGAGGAGCGAACCTCGAGATGAGGGTCGATCCGTTGTTGGCCCGATCTTAAACGGCACAAAATTCCATCGCAGCAAGAACTCGTTGCGGGTTTACGAAAATAATCACAAACTCCGCAAAAACAACACGCCAACCCCTCGATCCGAAGGAATAATATGGACGAACCGTATAGGCTCAGCTTGTATTCTCCTACGCATCGCGTCGCAGGAACTCACATGCCAATAGAGATTTCTGACAAGGTTTCTCTAAACTCGATAATGGCCGACGGCCGGAACACACACGGTGTCTAATTCTTCTCAAAATAACCTACCCTATTACATGACGCACAGCCTGGCTTTATAGTAGAAGCCGATCCTTCTAACTTGACTCACAAGAATAAACTCAACTTTTGATCTATCTCTAACTCACGGCTGAAATAACAGAAATAAAATACTAGATAGCTTGATCTTAACGCGCCTCATAATTAGACCGAACACAGCTAACCCAAATACTTTTGGTGCGTCATGTGCAACATGACTTGATTGGGTGGCCCCCAGCCAGACACGTACAAGGACAGGAAGTCCCATGGTGCACCCCTCCTGATACGTGATAACTTATTCTCTTCCGGCGGCCTTGACCGTGAGAAATAATAGCAGGTTAAGATTCTTTTAATTCCAACAAAGCAGTGCTCCTTCGAATCAGCATGATCTGGTGGACGTGGCCTTCCAAAGCAATAACAAATATTTCCTTGTGTACGTGGTCTTCCAAAGCAATAGCAAATATTTCCTTCTTTACCTTTCCCATCCGAAATAAGATTTAACTCTGGCGGCCTTGGCAACTCAAACGAATCCATCTTATCTCCTATTTTAATGGAGTTCCAAACAAGACCCGAATCTGATGTATATAGTACTGAACCAGTTAATTTAATGGAGTTCCAAACAAGACCCGAATCCAAACAAGACCCGAATGGAGAGTATCATCCTGGGACCTTGTGATATTTAAGTACACCATCTGTGTCATTTGTTTTATCATACACTTTGCGACAAGACTTGAATGTATGAAGCAAAGAGCCATGCACAATCTCACTGAAAAGGTGACGATTTTTCACTCTCACTTTGAATGCCATAAAAGAAAGTAAACCGGGAGCAGGTTTACTCTGAAATCTGGAGCCAGCTTCGTATTGTTTATTCCATACTACTACTACATCATATCTGTAGTTTGGTTACTTATATTTATCTAGCCTATGTATGATTTTTGAGTGCACCATGCCCTGCTACTGCTTGACCTCATACAATGGGTGCAGTTATATGATTATCATTAAACTGTTAGTTCATCTACAGAAAATTGTGAGCATAGGACCTATGATGTTCTTACAAACGATTCCTGATTGAGGTGTCATATTGATTTCAACAGACTGAAACTTCTTATCATAAAACCTATGATGCCCGGATAACATACTTACTACTTAAGCATAATTGGATGCCCGGATAATATCTTCGAAGCTTCTTACGATTCTATCATAAAATCACTGCATTTTCCAGTTATGCAAAATACATGATCTAAAGAAACTGCATGATCATCGAATCATTCAAAAAAAAAAAACCTAAGTTGAAATGTTTCGTCCACAACTCACATTACAGAGATGAATGTCAGAAAAGCGACTACATCCAACGTCAACAATTTCAGCAGTCCTGAATCATAGAACTGCGAGGCCAAAACACATGTTCTGTCGACGGAACGAAGCGAGTTTAATGGAGATCAACTGATTGCATTTTTCTAGACCTATATTTATCTTTTCTATAGGCAAAAGTAGGCGTTCAGTTCTGCTGTCATTGTATCCAGTACTTGTGAAGAACTCACACTCAGATCTTCCTGTACTCTGCGTCGACATCCGGGTATCGCAGCTCATCGTAGGCTGAATTAGAGGAAATTATAAGCGAGTTAGGCATCAGACATAATTAATAACAAGATCAAGAAGGAAATATCTTGAAACAATATAATGCGCAAGAGAGAAAAAAATGAAAACCAAAGAAAACCAGTAAGAAAGGTAAAGAAAACACATAGAAAAAGAAAGAAAAGAGGAGATCTTCCTTTTCTGTGTTTTTTTTAATGTTTTTCATCGGTTTTCATAAGGTCTTTTCTTTTCTGTTTTCATCTGTGTGATTTCTTCATGGTTTTCATCGCTTTTAGTTTTGGTTTTGGTTTTTAGTGTTTCTTCACTAGTTTTCTTCGGGTTTTCCAACGCCTATCTCCTTTTTACATACACATTGTATATTTTCCGTACACAGCAGGAATATATTTTTTGTATCCACATTTTAAAAAATCACCTACATCATTAAAAATTTAAAAATATGTTTTGATGTCTGATTTTTCTCATATACATTATACATTTTTCCATATATAATTAACAATATTTTTATTGACATTTATCATTTTTCAAATAAATGGTTAACTTTTTAAATTGTCTTTGATGACTACTTTTTCCATACACATTGTACCTTTTCGTATACAACGGAATAGTTTTTTACATGTTTAACATTTTTAAATACATGATAAACTTGTGTCCACTATATGTTTTGATGACTACCTTTTTTCATAAACATTCTACATTTTTATGTACTTCGGGAACAATTTTATTGTACATTTTTTCCCTTTTTTAAATGCATAATTAACATTTTTTTAAATCCATATATAGTTGTCTACTTTTGCAAATACAAATTATATATTTTAATATATATTAGGATTTTTTTACTTGTTTAACAATTTTTAAATGCATGATTAACATTTTTAATGCGTGATGACCAATTTTGAAAAATTATATAAGAAATGAAATGAACTTAAAAACAACAAGAGAAGCAAATAGAAGAAGCAAAACAAAAGGAAACACAAACGAAAAATATCACTTCTTGATGGGCGTGCCATTTGTCTAGCTTGAATTAAGCGAGGCATAAACGCGTCCAAAAGCACAGAAGAGAAAACAAATGAACACGAAGCTACTTTGGTCGACCCAAAAGTAGCGACGGGAGCGCGCCACTGAATCCCGCGAGAGCTATGTCTTGCTTATAGCGAGCTGTTAGCTTCTCTTGTGTCGACAGTAATGGGCCGGCCAATTAGTGCACTTAAAATAAATAGAGTAGAGAAAATGATGTGTGCGGGGTTCCACCATGGATCTCCTTGTTCCTTTGTAGCGCTGGTAGCCACTAAGAAATCGCCGAGTTCATGTTGGATAAGTAGGGTGGGGACAATTTGAAGGAAAAAATGCAGGGTTTCCACTGGCTTTCCACGGATCTTTATTTTTTTTCTTTCAACCGGTTTTTCTTGGTTTCTTTCTCCTTTTTCACTGGTTTTTCTTTTCTTTATGTTTTCATTGTTTCCCTTTGGTTTTCTTTGTCTGTTTCTCGATTTTTAAAGCATTTCCATTTTCTTTCCTTTTTCATCATTTTTCGGTTTTGTTTGTTTCTTTCTTGTTTTTCATCTGTTATTCTTTGTTTTCTCTCGGGTTTTCACTGTTTTGCAATACACATTTCTGTATATATCCAATATACTTTCTTAATACGTGTGTAACATTTTTCAAATACAAGTTTAACATTTTTTGAATACAAAATCAACATTTTTTCCTATACACATTTGTAAAACATTTTTCAAATATAAGAATAACATTTTTCCAATAAATGGTCATCATTTTCCCATAATAGTTTTTTTTTAAATTCAATGCCTGTTTATTTTTTTAATAAATGGCCAGAATTTTTCCATAAGTTTTTAGCATTTTAATCAAATACTTGATTAACATATTTTTGAAGTGCAAGATTAACATTTTTTTAATACTTGGGCAACATTTTTCCTACACACATTTAAACTTTTTCAAATTATTGATAAACATTTTTTCAAATTCTTGATTACCATTTTTTAAATACATGGTCAACATTTTACCTATTCACATTTAACATTTTTGGAATGCTTGATTAAAATTTTCACATACTTCTTCAATATTTTTTCAAATGCTTGATTATCATTTTTTAAATACATTATCAAAAAAAAAATCATACACACTGTATTTTTTTGTATACATTTTTTGTATACATTTTTTGTATACATGATATACATTTTCTCGCTAGATATTTAACATTTTCCAAATTCTTGGTTAAGATTTTTTAATGTTTTATGTAGAGTATGTTTTTGCAACATATATATTTGGAATATCTAAGAGTATAAACAAAAGTAAAAAAAAGAAAAACCAAAAACAGAAAATACGATGTTGTGGCCTCGCGTGCAACTGGATGGCCCATTTGGGGATCCCCTTCACGGGAGGGTTCCCTAGTTCTCGCTATAAGCGAGACATAGGAGCTTCCCTTGAGTCGAGCGCTTGTTGTGTCTTGCACGAAGCAGGACCCAAATCCTATACAGTGCTTTAGGTGCCACTTTCTTCGTTATTTGCAAACGGCGCACACCCTCCCTGTATTCTATTGACCTAAATGGGCCAGCGTTTAGAAGCTCCCCTCACCCAGTTTAGGGAAGCTTTCATAAGCTCCCCTACCATTTTTTTTCTTTTTCATTTTGGTTTCTTTATGGACCTGTTTTTCTTTGGTTTTTCCTTTTTTTTTTCTATTTCTTGTTTCCTTACTTTTTTTTCCTTTTTCCAACGTAAGAACTCTTTCAAATTAGCTGGGTTTTTTTAAAATCAAATAACTTTTCAAACTGATTATTTTTCATGATTTTTTTTAAATTCGATGACTGTTTTACTAATTTCATGCAAGAATTTCAAAATCGATGAAGTTTCTTTCAAATTTGATGAATTTTTTTTCCCAATTCAATGAACTTTCTTTCCAAATTTGATGATTTTGTTTGTCAAAATTGATGAAAGTTTTTCTAATTTGATGAACCTTTTTAAATCGATGATTTTTTTTTCAAATTTGTGAATTTTTTTAAAAATTTATGAACATTTTTTAGTTCATGATTTTTTAGAACATTTGCTATTTTGCTTTCTTTATTGTTTCATATATTTTTCTAAGTCAACTGTTGACTGGTCAACTGGTCAACCGCAGCGGGTCAAATGCGATCGAGCGTCCAATGAGTACTAGCCTTCTTGGTCCGGACCACGAGCACGGGCGCGTGGGCTCCAGGAACCTATTCAGGCGTTGAAGGCACCGAATAGGAGCTCTCGTAGCAAGACATATCCTCTCCCGCGCAGGGGTCGATGATAAACGCGACCCCACCCCCTTGCGGGCATATTCAGGCCAACCCACTTTAACCAGTTTTTTTTTATTTTGTGTGTGTTTTGTTATACCATTTTAAGTTTTTATAATTGCTATTTTTCTCTTTTCTCTATTTTTTTGTTGAATTTGTTGACATTTTCTTAAAATTGGAAATATTTTGAAAATTTGTTAATATGTTTTTTATAGTAACAAATTTTCAAATTTGAGATCATTTTTTAATTCGGGAGATTTTCTAAAATTCACAAACATTTTAAAAAAATTGCGAGCTTTTTATAATTCCTAGAGATTTATGACATTACATTTGATGTTTGTCCAAATTCATGATCATTTCTTTATTTTTTGAACATTTTGAAATTTTATAATTTTTTAAGGCTTTAACATATTGATAAAGACGGAAAAAATCCACTTAAAACAATATTGTACATGGCTTAGTAGGTGCCAAGTGTTGAAGCATTATATGGGCCGACCCATTTAGCACCCTAGGCGGACATTTGGTCAACAACTAGGACCCTACACACATTCACTTATCGTCTAATGAGACAAAAAAACTTATCGTCTAATTAATACACTAGTTAAATACCCATGCATAGACTCGTAACACCACACAGAGGACACAACCCATCGCCAAGCACATGCCGCTTGACCACCTCTGTCTCTGATGGGAGGCGGCCAGGCAACAGCTGCCACGAAGATCTTGACCTTCAAAGGGAGGTACACTTTCCACAAAGGTGTGGTCCACGCAATAGTCGGTGCATGACATAGAGCGCGATATGCCAAGCCGATAGAGAAGAGCCCCGACGGGTTCAAGTGCCAAAATATGGCACCCGAATAGTCTGGAAACATCGGCGGGAGGGCCACCTGAAGGTCGGCCCAAGCAATGGCTTCCTCGGTGAGGGAGTCCTGGACTAATGTCGGTGTCAAAACCGGCGAATCTCGGGTAGGGGGTCGGATTTTAGCCGGATTGGCCTCTATTCCTCTGTGGAAGACAATAAATCCGAGCAGTTTACTGGCGGGAACTCTGAAGACGCATTTGTCCGGATTGAGCCGTATATTGTAAGCCCATAGATTATCAAAGGTTTGGCGGAGGTATCCATTGCTTGGGCCGAGTGGCTAGACGCTTCACTTCGGCACTTTCCTCTTGGGAAGGGCTTTTCGGCTGCCAGTTAAACCGTTTCTTTAAAGGAGCGTCTGAGTATTCGGGCAGACCCCTCCGAGCTGGATTGAATAGGGGGATGTCTTCAATATAAAACCATTCTGAGGTCCATTCTTCGGAATCCTTCTTCGGGGTCCTAATAGGGTACCCCGTCCCGGCTATGCGCCATACTTCGGCTCTGCCAACTTCAAAGATTTTCCCTCCCCGGGCGTGAGGGACGAGGAGAAATATTTTCTCCATAATTCGAAATGGGCCTCGTAGCCCAGAAACATCTCGCAAAGGGCGACAAAGCCCGCGATATGCAGAATGGATTCAGGGGTAAGATGATGGAGCTGGATCCCGTAAAACTCTAGCAGACCCCTCAGGAAGGGGTGAATGGGAAAGCCCAAGCCTCGTAAGAGGAAGGGCACAAAGCATACCCTTTCTTCCTTGCATGGAGCAGGGAAGTTCTCCGCAAAGGCCCCTCCATTCGCGGAGGTCAATCCGGGGCGGATGCGAGATCCGAAGCGGAAAGATACCCTTGCGTCTCGAGGTTGCTTAGTTGAAGACGCGAGACTGGACAGCTCGCCCAATCGCCTTGGAGGGGGCCATGAGGGCGTGAGGAAGAGCCTGGGGCGCTCGCCATTTTTTCCAGGATCTCTCTTGTTTTCTGGCCTCTTGATGTTAGGGGATGGGACGTCACTCATCACGCCCCTGCCCTGTTTAATAGGCACTGTTTCTCTGGTCCGTAAAGGGCATTTCTGTCAAAGACTATTGGACTGCCTGCCTCCCACTAACGCGCAGGAATCGAGGGGTGTCATTAACCCTAAGCAGGAGAGTCAATATTGTGGGCCCCGCGACATTTCGACAAATTAGGAAGTCATTGGTGGCCAAATTAATGACAGTCAAACATGGAAAGGAGAAGAACTCGCCCCGCAAGATGGAGACTTTGGATGCGTGAGGCTACTAAGGATCATGGACCCCGACATTGGAGGCTAGTTCGGGGGCTACTGAGGGAGTCCTAGACTAAGGGGTCCTCGGGCTGCCGGTTTATCTCCTACGAGCCAAACAGGTAGGCCGCTCTATGGCTATTACTGGAAGGCCGAGTTATAAGGAGACTCCGTGTGCGGGAAGGAAACCTCCGAAGCCTTGGTGTGTCCTCCAAGTCAAGATGGCATATGCGTGTTTATCCCCTGATGGTAACCGACTATATGTAACCCTAGGTACCCCTGGTGTCTATATAAACCAGAGGGTTTAGTCCGTAGAGGCTAGAAGAAGAACCATCATCCTACTCATCTAGGGTTTAGGTCATCCGATCTCGTGGTAGATCAACTCTATAACCATCATACACACATCAATACAATCAAGCAAGACGTAGGGTTTTACCTCCTCGAGAGGGCCCGAACCTGGGTAAATACTGTCTCTACGTTCCCTGTTCCCCATTGATTCAAGATCCACAGCTCGGGACCCCCTACCCGAGATCCGCCGGTTTTGACACCGACACTCGGGCCCAGTGGCACAAACAGGCCCCAGGCAACCGGGTTGTAGCTTGGGGCCTGATGCCCCGTTCTTTCGTTTACTGTGGCTAGAGTGCTACAGTAAATGAAGGTGGCCTTAGTTGAGGAAATCGTTAACTGATAGCTGCTCGGTCGACTGGCGAGCAGGAGATTAATAGGCTAATCAGCAAGTTAATCGATCAATTAATTAGTTTATCGGCTACTCGGTGACCCTGCGAGTAGGGATTAATCGGTAAGTTAATTGGTTAGTCGGCCGAATTATTGAACAGGGCCTGCGGCGGCTTGGGTATTGGCCCAATCATGGCCCGCCACTGCCCGGGCCCAAATGTTCGGCGAAACAAGACGTTCCAATTCCCATTATGGGTGACCGAGGCAACCAACATCAACGGTCTGTGCAGATAACAAAGAAGTCCGACAGCTCAGCATAGAGTGGAGATCTACCTAGCCATGGATCAAGCTAGATAAGGGTCTCATCTCCATTACGGCTCCATATATGGCAACTCTAGGCGGTAGATAATGATTTATCTCCTAATCGATGCCATAGTGTCCGCCAAGATCCTCAACATCATTCATGAGCTGCGACAGTGACATGTTGTACTTATTATAATGGAGCATTTTGGTATTTGGTGTACTTATTATGATGAAGAATTAATTTGGCCAGTCTTGCTTCAGAGTCATGATCTAAGCGCATGACTCAAAGTCAAAAAGTCCAAGAACCATTTCCGTCATGCCTGCCTATCTTTATTACAAGCATCTACTCCCGCGTGACCTTGTCCTTCTATAAAAGCTTGTTCGCCTTTATATAAGCCGCTATGAGCATGTAGGGCACAAATCTCATATAACCATAGATCCTTGAAATACGCTAATATTTCTATCCCTTACGATTTTCTACTGGGGCGCAGAAGTGAGAAGCGCCTAGACAATCGGGGCGGTGATACAATCTAGTTGCGGCCGTAAAGGTTCCCTCTCTGAGTGAATATTATTACTCACTCTGAGAGGCCTAATGGACCATCTATGTACAAGTTCACTAATATTTAATTAGGTTCCTATGTCTAAAAAAAGGTTCCTATCGCTTTTCTATGTGCCATTGGATTTGTATCCAATTCAAGACTAACCGACTGATCGATTCTAGTAAACAAGCAAAATAAAATATATTTTTTATTTATTTTATTTTTTTAAGAAGTGGAGGGAGTTAAAAAAAGAGAAGGAAAATAAATCAAATAAAAAGTAGAGCAAGTAATTAATAATTTGTGTGAAGGAACCTGTAGGTATTTGATGATGGATTGTTCGATCGATTTTAGCGATCAAAGGATCAAGGCCCAAGAAGCAACGGTTGGATGGACAACACGAAGAAATGAGCTCTAAGATCTAGTAGTTTTTCCTAAAATGATCTCGTACATGTACATGCATATACATATGGGTAGAGATGTGAAATGCTAATTAACAGTCTGTTAAAAGTGAGATGGTAAAGCGTGTAAGGGTTTCCAACCCATAAACAAATTCGTTGCAAATGAAAGTATGGCATGAAAGCTAAAATAACGAAGACATTTTGACAATGAAAGGAATTGTCCACTCAAATTATTGAATTGAATAAGGGTAAACCGTGTAACAACGTGCAAGAAGAAATGAACAAAGCTAGAAAAGGATATTTCAATCTAGAAATGAACAAAGATAAAGTAAAAGAGAGAAGACGAAAACATTTCAATCAAGTGAAGAATGAATTCCCTTCTAGGAATGATTTTACCTTAAAGATGAAATGAGAAAGCACATAACGGTGTGTCTAGGCCTCATCTAGATGTGACATAACTATGTCACATTTAAGATGACATCATGAACTGTTTGTGACCCCTTTGTTTGTCTTTGTTAGTTTTTTGTTTGTCTTTATTTTTTATTGTCACCCATGCAGGAACCAGAGTAAAATCAATTTTCTGCCTACAGTGACGTGCGGTGTGCTACAGGATTTTGCGTCAAAGATGTACTAGTGTGTTGACTTCTTTTGACACACGTCCTGTACTAGGGATCACTTAACATGGTAACAAGCACTTGAGTGACAAAGTAAGCATTTAAAGAAACAGTGAAAAAGTGTAGAACGAGGTGAATATATTTATAGGATGATGTGAATAATTTTTGAAAAATCATCATGAACATTTTTATAAAGTAAAAAAAATGAGCATTATATAAATGTGAAACATACATTTTTTTAAATGTGGTGAATATTTTTGAAACACATGATGAAAAATTTGTAAAACATCGTGAAATGTTCTTACAATGCAACAAAACATTTCATATAACACGGTGAGTATATTTTAAAACACGGTGAACATCTTTTAAAATGCTTTGAACACTTCTATAAAATACGTGAACATTTTTTGAAAAATACGCTACGAACATTTTTAAGTAAGTGATGAACAAAAAATGACAATCAAAATAAAATTATAAAAAAATAAAATTATAAAAAATAAAATTATGAAAATAAAAATGAAATGAGATAATGGTAAAAGGAAAGAAAGAAGGGGAAAAAGAAACAAAATAAACAGAAACAAAGAAAAGTTCATAAATATTTGTGAAATTAAACGTTATCCATGAATTTTAAAAAAGATCATGATTATTTTCTAAATTAAAACATGAATTAAAAGAACATGATTTTTAAAAAAGTTCATAATTTTTGAAAATGTTCATGTGTTTTTATAAAAAAAAGAGAATGAAAAAAATACCACAAATATTTTTTAAATGCGGTCGACAACCCTCCTCCTACCACTTTTATTGAAATCTCATCGCGGGCATGCAGTTGCATGTCCAGGGTGGACTTGCAAGTAGAATAAAATGGATCGGGCCCAACTGCGTGTCAAGTGTAGACTTGCAACTCGGACAAAAATGGGTAGGGCCCCAGTCATGTATTGGGCATGGAGTTATAACTCGGATAAAAATTGGTCGCTCACCCCAGTTGCAAGTTGGTGTGAACATGTAATTGCATAAAAAAAAACTTGGAGCCCAATTGCAAGTCGATGGTGAACTTGCAACTAGGGTGAAGAGTAAAAATTGACGACCTACAAGGAAAAATGAGGGTGTGCTTGTAACCCAGGCAGCAACTAAAAAAGATCAAAAAAGCCTCATTGCAAGTAGAGGGTGGGCTTGCAACTAGGAGCCGAGAACAAAAAGGGGTCGGTGCTAGTTGTAAGCCGATGGTGGACTTGCAAACCGAGGAGAAAAAAACTTCGTTCCTATTTATGAGGCGAGCGTGGACTTGCAACTGGGATGAAAAACAAAATGCATGCCCAGTTGCAAGTCGAGGGTGGACTTGCAACTGAAATTGCAACTGGGACAACTGCACAAAACTATGAGATCAGTTGTGATTCGATGACGGGCTTGCAATTGAGACAACTACGAGCCTAGTTACGAGTGGAGGGTGGACTTAAAATTGTGATGAAAAACAAACTATATTCCTAGTTGCAAGTTTGGGTGTACCTGCAATTAGGATGGAAAAAAATTATGAGCCTAATTGCAAGTTAAGAGCAGACTTGCAACTGGGACAATTACAGAAAATTACGATACCATTTACGAGTTGACTGTGGACTTGCAATTAGGACAATAAAAAACTACAAACCTCGTTGTGAGTCGAGCGTCGACTTATAAATGGGATGAAAAACAAAGCACATGCCCAGTTGTGAATCAATGGTGGACTTGCAACTGAGACAACTACGAGTCCATTTGTGAGTTGAGGGTGGACATGCAACTAAGACAACTACGGACCTATTTGTGAGTCAAGAGTCGATTTGCAACTGGGATCAACCTAACTATGGACCTATTGCGAGCCAAGAGTGGACTTACAACTGTGAAGCAAAACAAAAACACATGCTCCAGTTGTGAGTCAAGGGTCTACTTGCAACTCAGACAACTACGAAACTACGAGTCCAATTGCGAGTCAAGAGTCGACCTGCAACTGGGATGAAACAAATTACAGGTATAGTTACGAGTCAAGGGTGGACCTGCAATTGGAATGAAAACAAAACACATGCCGAGTTGCGATTCATTTGTGGGCATGCAACTGGGATGTAACAAAATATGAGCCTAGTTCCAAGTCGAGGGTGGACTTGCAACTGGTACAACTACACAAAACTACGATACGAGTTGCGAGTCGAGGGTGGACTTGCAAGTGGAACAACTATGAAATTACGAGCCTAGTTACGAGTCAAGGGTGGACTTGCAACTAGGATGAAACAAACTATGAGCCTAGTTGCGAGTTAAGGGTGGACTTGCAACTGGGAAAGTTATACAAAACTATGATACCATTTGCTAGTTGAGGGTGGACTTGCAACTAGGACAATAACAAACTATAAACTTAGTTGCGAGTCAAGCATGGACGTGCAATTGGGTTGAAAAATAAAACACATGCCCAGTTGCGAGTCGAGGGTGGAGTTGCAACTGGATGAAAAACAAAACACATGCTCAGTTGCGAGTAAAGGGTGGACTTGCAACAGGGACAACTATGAGCCCATTTACGAGTCGAGAGTTGACTCTACAAATTCTCCACCAGACCACAAAAGACGGACAACAAAAACGAACAAAAGAAAGAATCGGACTGCGGCCCCAAATGACAACATATATGGGACCAAGTGAAAAGAAACACGAGAATAGATCAACACAAAACAAAGTCGGACAAGAGGACGTGTGAAAGAAAAGAATGAACTGACACGGACGCGCATGATTGAGTTTGTGCAAACATTAAAGCAAAGAAATTGGATGGTTACAGACTTAGATGAGACATCACTAAATCTCATCTAGCAAATCCAAAAGAAAAGAAAATTCTAATTACACTTTCCTCTAGCTATACAGTCGAACCAAAAAAATGCAATAAAAAGATATGTGGCCCTCCACAAAAAATCTACATCCCACAAAATAAACCCAATACACAAAGCATATTAACAACCCACAAAAAAATCATATCGGGTCTCACTGCTTCATGAGGGATGAACAAGTAAAACGACACAATGACAACGAAAACGACTCAGAAGCATGTATAATTGCAACTAGTAAAAGAAGAAGAGGCTAGCCCATTTGCATGTCGAGAGTAGAGAATTGCAACTCGGACGAAAAAATGTGTTGTGCCTAGTTGCATGTCAGGGATTAACTTTCAACTAAGACAAAAGGGGTCCCCTAGTGGCGTATCGACAGTGGACTTGAAACATGAACAAAAAATGGGTCAATGCCCGGTTATATGGCAGGGGTGGACTTGCGACCAGGACAACAAGGGTTTCGGGCCCCAGTTGCGTGTTGAGAGTGGAGTTGCAACTGGCACAAATAATGGGTCATACCCAGTTGTGTATCAAGGGTGGAGTTATAACTAGAAAAAAAGACGGACCCGGTTGCATGTCGGGGATGAAGTTGCAACTGGGACAAAAATGGCAGGGCCTCCAAAAAATTGTGTGTCGAGGATAAACTTAGAACTATGACAAAAAAAGACAGACAAAAAATGCATTCCAATTTGTTTATTTTCTTAGATAAAAAATAGTATTGAAAAATTGAAAACTGTTGGTTGACTAATAATGCGCATGTCTTATACATTTCTTCGTGGGGCACTAACTTGAAAAGAAAAATAAATAAAATCATAGCAATAAAGTATAAAACAATTGACTTGCAAGAACGGTATTTTTTTTATCTGTGTGGAAGGAATCTCAAACTTTACAACCCCTTCCAGCAAGTGGAGCCCATAAAAGAAGACGACACAAATCAGCAACCCAAAAGTGTCCAGCCCATAAAAGAAACAACTATGACCATCGCAGGCAGAAACACTCGAGGACCCAGCAGGTTCGTAGCAGGCACAACCTTTTGCCTAAAACAAGGGTGCAACATTTTGCATGAATCTTGCAGCATATTAATCCCGTGGTAGAAAACTTAGATGTGAGATAGTTATTTCTCATCTAGATGAGATTTAGAAAATCTGTTTAATTATATAATAAATTGGATGGATAGGAAGCTCCTCCTCACTACCTAATTCATCATGAGAAACAATAGGGGGTATTGAGAAATCTTTACCTCCATTAGTATTCCTTTTATATTCTATTGGTTTTCTGGTCTTTCTATAATTGGCGATAAAAACATTCTCATTGCAATTTACCACAGAGAACATATAGATTTCCTGTAGATTAATTTTAGTGTCCTCGGTAGTAATGAATATATCAAACCAACTATTTTTATGTGATAATTCTTCACACCCCAAAAATAGACAAAGTTCATTATAAAGTTCAAGGGTGATCAAGTCATTATAATATTTGGCCATGATTCGATCATGAAAAAGCATGCACTGGAACTTAAGATGACCAACTATATCGTGAAGTTCACAAGTAAGGGGATGAAGAGAGCATAATTTTGTAGCAAAATCATCTACCACTTTAAGCCACCAATTGGTTTTTATCATGTTTATGCTTCTTACATAATCTATCATCCCTAAATGGCATGTCTTCACAAAGTTTATGTACTCCACATAAATTGACATGCTTATAAGAAACATTTTTATCATAACTAGTGCAATCATCACTAGTGTTAAGGATATTCATAGAAAACATACTAACAACATTGCAATCATGCTCATCATTGAAGGGTTTTATGTCATACATTTTATTGAATTCTTCTTTTAACACTCTGGCACAATTTTCCGATCCATCATTTTCAAGAAAGACTTCATAAAGATAAAGAAGTACATGCAACTTCACTTCCATTTTTTGTAGTTGTATTTTATAAAACCGAGCTAGTGAATAAACAAGAAACTAAAAGATTGAATTGCAAGATCTAAAGATATACCTTCAAGCACTCACCTCCCCGGCAACGGTGCCACAAATAGCTTCATGTCTACTACGCAACTTTATTCTTGTAGACTCTGTTGGGCCTCCAAGCGTAGAGTTTTGTAGGGCAGTAGCAAATTTCCCACAAGTGGATGACCTAAGGTTTATCAATCCACAAGAGGTGTAGGATGAAAGTGGCCTATCTCAAACAACCTTGCAATCAAAATACAAAGAGTCTCTTGTGTCCCCAACACACCCAATACAATGGCAAATTGAATAGGTGCACAAGTTCGGCGAAGAGATGGTGATACAAGTGTAATATAGATGGTAGAAATAGGTTTCTGTAATCTAAATAATTAAAAACAACAACGAAACAAGTAGTAAACAACGAGCAAAACGATATATCAATGCTTGGAAATAAGGCCTATGGTTCATACTTTCTCTAATGCAATATGTCAATAATGCTAACATAATCGAATCATATATCAACCACTTAATATGTGACAAAAAGTTACTCCAAACTTCTTATCAATAGAGGAGAACATAAGATGAAATTGTTGTAGGTGGCAAACAACCTCAAAGTTATCTTTCCGATCAATCTATTGAGCCATTCCTATAAGTGTCACAAACAGCCCTAGAGTTTGTAGTACGATAACACCATATGACACGCATCAATCAACTCTAATGTCTCCTAGATACTCCAATGTCACCACAAGTATCTGTGAGTTAATTATTCGATATGCATCAAACAATTTCAAATTCTTAATATTCAATCCAACACAAAGAACTTCAAAGAGTTGTGCCAAAGTTTCTATCGAAGAAAGTAGGATTAAAACTTGTATCAACCTATGTGCTAGATTACCCCAATGTCACCGCGGGAATCCGCAAGTTGATCGCCAAAACATACATCAAGTGACTCTATGGAATACTCCATTGTCACCACGGGTATCCACATGCAAGACATACATCAAGTGATCTCAAATCCCCATATATTCAATCCGATAATAGTAAAACCTCAGAGGGCAAGACTCAATTCATCACAACAAAGGGAAGAACACCATGTGATTCTACTACATTAAAAAGCTCGTGGTACATCAAGATCGTGCCCTATCATGATCATGAGAGAGAGACAAAGAGAGAGAGAGAGAGATCAAACACATAGCTACTGGTACATACCCTCAGCCCGGGGGTGAACTACTCCCTCCTTGTCATGGAGACCATCAGGGTGATGAAGATGGCCTCCAGTAATGACTTCCCCCTCCGGCAGGGCGCCGGAACGGAGCTTCGGATGAGGTCACTTCGGAAAAGAGGCTTGTGGCGGCGGAAAAACACATCCGAGGTTCTTTCTGGGAGTTTCGGAATATATAGGATTTTTCAGCGTTGGAATCATGCCAGGTGGATGCTCGAGGGTCCCACAAGCTCAGGTGGTGCACCCTGGGGGGTGCACTGATACGTCTCCAACGTATCTATAATTTTTTATTGTTCCATGCTATTATATTATCTGTTTTGGATGTTTTATATGCATTAATATGCTATTTTATATTATTTTTGGGACTAACCTATTAACCTAGTGCCCAGTGCTAGTTTCTGTTTTTTTCTTGTTTTTGACTTTTACAGAAAAGGAATATCAAACGGAGTTCAAACGGAATAAAACTTTACGATGGTTTTTCTTGGACCAGAAGAAACTCACAAGACTTGGAGAGGAGGCCAGAAGACCTACGAGGCGGCCAGAAGTTGTAGGGGCGCGCCCCAGGGCTTGTGGGCCCCTCGGAGACCTTCCAACCCTAGTCTCAGCACTATAAATCCTCAAATATTCCCGCCTATACCAGAGGGCACACCAAAAATACTTTTTCGCCGCCGCAAGCTTCTGTTCTCGTGAGATCCCATCTTGGGGCCTTTTCCAGCACTCCGTCGGAGGGGGGTTCGATCACGGAGGGCCTCTACACCAACCTTGTTGCCCTTCCGATGAAGCGTGAGTAGTTTACCATGGACCTAAGGGTCCATAGCTAGTAGCTAGATGGCTTCTTCTCTCTCTTTGATCTTCAATACAATGTTCTCCTCGATGTTCTTGGAGATCTATTCATTGTAATCTTCTTTTGCGGTGTGTTTATTGAGATTCGATGAATTGTGGATTTATGATCAGATTATCTATGAATATTATTTGAGTCTTTTCTGAACTCTTTTATTCATCATTGAGATAGCTTAGTATTTCTCTCCGATCTATCGATTTGGTTTGGCCTACTAGATTGGTTTTTCTTGCAATGGGAGAGGTGCTTTGTGATGGGTTCAATCTTGCGGTGTCCTCACCCAGTGACAGAAGGGGTAGTGACGCATGAATTGTATTGTTGCCATTAAGGATAAAAAGATGGGGTTTATATCATATTGCTTGAGTTTATCCCTCTACATCATGTCATCTTGCTTAAGGCGTTACTCTGTTCTTATGAACTTAATACTCTAGATGCAGGTAGGAGTCGGTCGATGTGTGGAGTAATAGTAGTAGATGCAGAATCATTTCGGTCTACTTGTCATAGATGTGATGCCTATATCCATGATCATTGCCTTAGATATCGTCATAACTTTGCGCTTTTCTATCAATTGCTCAACAGTAATGTCTTTACCCACCGTATGCTTTCTTCGAGAGAGAAGCCTCTAGTGAAACCTATGGCCCCTGGGTCTATTTTCCATCACATATTTTCATATCTATAAAACCAAAACCCAAAAATACCTTGCTGCAATTTATTTGTGTTTACTTTATTTTGCCTTTTACTTATCTTTTAAATCTATGTCTATTAGATCTCACTCTTGCAAGTGACCGTGAAGGGATTGACAACCCCTTTTTCGCGTTGTGTGCAAGTGTTTGTTAGTTTGTGGAGGTGCATATATTGGGGGCATGCTTGTGCCTCCTACTGGATTGATACCTTGGTTCTTAACTGAGGGAAATACTTATCTCTACTTTGCTGCATCACCCTTTCCTCTTCAACGTCTACTTTGCTGCATCACCCTTTCCTCTTCAACGGAAAAATCAACGCAAGCTCAAGAAGTAGCAGGAAGAATTTCTGGCGCCGTTGCCGGGGAGGTTCTACATCAAGCCTACCAAGTACCTATCATAATCTCTCATCTCTTGCACTTACATTATTTGCCATTTGCCTCTCGTTTTCCTCTCCCCCACTTCTAAAAATGTTTTCAAAAAAACACAAAAATATTTGCCTTCCTTCCGTTCGTCTTTTCGTTTGCTTTTTGTTTGCTTGTGTGTTAGATCGCTTGTTTTGCTATCATGGCTAGCCCTTCTACCATTGTTAGTACCCCGGAAAGTGAAGTTCTCAATTTTAAACAAAGGGAGGGAGAAAATTTAAAAGATGCTTGGTATAGAATTTGCAATGCTCATAATAGATCTACCCGTAAGCAATCTACTACCGTTCCTCTCCGAAATTTTTATGTGGGTGTTACTATTTGGTATAGATATGTGTTGGACACCATTACTGGGGGCAATTTTTTGGGTAGTCATACTTTGGATGCTTACAATGCTATAGTAAATTTGGTAGGATCACCACCACGTATGGTTAATGAAAGAACTTTAACCTTGGAACATGTGATGCAAAGGCTTGATATTATTAAGAATAAAATTTCTACCGTAGAGCTTATTGAAAATTTGGATATAAAGATTCATAACCACATTACTCAAATTGGATCAAAAATAGGAATCACTTTAAAGAATCTAAAGGAAAAGGAACCTATAGTTAATGAGAAAACAGATCAAGGTTCCACTAGAATTGATAAGTTAGAAGATATTATTACCAACTTGGGTTTCGCCTTTGCCGCTGTTAAAACTACTCCAAAATTTCCTCCTACTAAAGCTACTAGGTTTATTTATGTTCCTAAAAATAAGGGTGAATCGTCTAATAATGGAAACGAAGATCTTAAGATGATAAGTATTTGCCCTAGCTTTATCAATATTATTAAGGAACCAATCCCTACGCATGAATTTCTCGATTTCCTAACTAGGAGTGTGATTGCCAAGAAATCTAATGAAATCCATAGGAAGGATAGATGTTCAAAAAAGGAATTGAATACCAAAGATGACAATACCTAGATCTATGCAATATGCCTAGCTAGGGGCGTTAAACAATAGCGCTTGTTGGGAGGCAACCCGATTTTATTTTGTGTTTTTTGTTTTTGCTACTATTCTTGAATAAATACACATTATTACTTCTGTAGTAATTGTGTTTTAGTGTTTTAATTAGTGTTTGATCCAAGTAAGACCTTTGGGATGGTCTATGATGATAGTTGATTTGATTTTGCTGAAAAACAGAAACTTTTGCTCCTGGTAGCAGAATTGCTAAAATTCACATAAGCGTGATAAAATCCTGATTTTTCTACACAAGATTTATATACAAATTGCCTAGATTTTCCTAAGTTTTCATAATTTTTGGAGTTACAGAAGTATACGAAATTTCCAGATTACTATAGACTGTTCCGTTTTTGACAGATTCTGTTTCCATTGTGTTGTTTGCATATTTTGATGAATCTATGGGTAGTATCGGGGGGTATGAACCATGGAGAAGTTGGAATACAGTAGATATTACACCAATATAAATGTAGAATGAGTTCACAATAGTACCTAAAGTGGTGATTTGCTTTATTATACTGACGGAGCTTATGAGTTTTCTGTTGAGTTTTGTGTTGTGAAGTTTTCAAGTTTTGGGTAAAGATTTGATGGACTATGGAATAAGGAGTGGCAAGAGCCTAAGCTTGGGGATGCCCAAGGCACCCCAAGGTAATATTCAAGGACAACCAAGCATCTAAGCTTGGGGATGCCCCAGATGGCATCCCCTCTTTCGTCTTCAATCCATCGGTAAATTTACTTGAGGCTATATTTTTATTCACCACATGATATGTGTTTTGCTTGGAGCGTCTTGTATGATATGAGTCTTTGCTTTTTAGTTTGACACAATCATCCTTGCTGTACACACCTTTTGAGAGGGACACACATTAATCGTGAATTTATTAGAATACTCTATGTGCTTCACTTATATCTTTTGAGCTAGGCAGTTGCTCTAGTGCTTCACTTATATCTTTTTGGAGCACGGCGGTGGTTTTATTTTGTAGAAATTGATGAACTCTCATGCTTCACTTATATTATTTTGAGAGTCTTAAAACAGTATGGCAATTTGCTTAGGTTATGAATTTGGTCCTAATATGATGGGCATCCAAGAGGGATATAATAAAAACTTTCATAAAGAGCATTGAATATATGAGAAGTTTGATTCCTTGCATTTGTTTTGAGATATAAAGATGGTGATATTAGGGTCATGCTAGAGAGTAATTGTGGATTAGTAGAAATACTTGTGTTAAAGTTTGTGATTCCCGAAGCATGCACGTATGGTGAACCATTATGTGATGAAGCCGGAGCATGATTTATTTTTTGATTGTCTTCCTTATGAGTGGCGGTCGGGGACGAGCAATGGTCTTTTCCTACCAATCTACCCCCTAGGAGCATGCATATTAGTACTTTGTTTCGATGGCTAATAAATTTTTGCAATAAGTATGTGAGTTCTTTATGACTAATGTTGAGTCCATGGATTATACGCACTCTTAGCCTTCCACCATTGCTAGCCTCTCTAGTACCGCGCAACTTTCGGCGGTGCATTAAACCCACCATATACCCTTCCTCAAAACAGCCATCATACCTACCTATTATGGCATTTTCATAGCCATTCCGAGATATATTGCCATGCAACTTCCACCGTTCCGTTTATTATGACACACACCATCATTGTCATATTGTTCTCATATGCATGTGGCATTCATATAGAGTCATACTTTGTTCTAGTATCGAGTTGTAATTTTTTGAGTTGTAAGTAAATAAAAGTGTGATGATCATCATTATTAGAGCATTGTCCCATGTGAGGAAAGGATGATGGAAGCTATGATTCCCTCACAAGTTGGGATGAGTCTCCGGACTTAAAAAAATAAAAGAGGCCAAAGAGCCCAATAAAAAAAAGAGACCAAAGAGCCCAAAATAAAAAAATGAGAGAAAAAGAAAGAAGGGACAATGTTACTATCATTTTCCACACTTGTGCTTCGAAATAGCACCATGTTCTTCATGATAGAGAGTCTCCTATTTTATCACTTTCATATACTAGTGGGAATTTTTCATTATAGAACTTGGCTTGTATATTCCAATGATGGGCTTCCTCAAATTGCCCTAGGTCTTCGTGAGCAAGCAAGTTGGATGCACACCCACTTAGTTTTCTTTTGAGCTTTCACACACTTATAGCTCTAGTGCATCCGTTGCATGGCAATCCCTACTCACTTGCATCGATATCAATTGATGGGCGTCTCCATAACCCATTAATTTGCCTAGTTGATGTGAGACTTTCTCCTTTTTTGTCTTCTCCTCACAACCTCCACCATATTCTATTCCATCTATAGTGCTATATCCATGGCTCACGCTCATGTATTGCGTGAAAGTTGAAAAAGTTTGAGAACACCAAAAGTATGAAACAATTGCTTGGCTTGTCATCGGGGTTGTGCATGATAAAATACTTTGTGTGATGAAGATGGAGCATAGCCATACTATATGACTTTGTAGGGATAACTTTCTTTGGCCATGATATTTTGAGAAGACATGATTGCTTTATTAGTATGCTTGAAGTATTATTGTTTTTATGTCAATATTAAACTTTTGCATTGAATCTTATGGATCTGAATATTCATGCCACAATAAGAGGAATTACATGGATAAATATGTTAGGTAGCATTCCACATCAAAAAGTCTGTTTTTATCATTTACCTACTCGAGGACGAGCAGGAATTAAGCTTGGGGATGCTTGATACTTCTCCAACATATCTATAATTTTTTATTGTTCCATGCTATTATATTATCTGTTTTGGATGTTTTACATGTATTAATATGCTATTTTATATTATTTTTGGGACTAAACTATTAACCTAGTGCCTAGTGCCAGTTTCTGTTTTTTTCCTTGTTTTTGACTTTTACAGAAAAGGAATATCAAACGGAGTCCAAACGGAATATAACTTTACGGTGGTTTTTCTTGGACCAGAAGAAACCCACGATACTTGGAGAGGAGACCAGAAGACCTAAGAGGCAGCCACAAGCCGTAGGGGCGCGCCCCAAGGCTTGTGGGCCCCTCGGAGACCTTTCAACCCTAATCTCAGCACTGTAAATCCTCAAATATTCCCCCTATACCAGAGGGCACACCAAAAATACTTTTTCGCCGCCGCAAGCTTCTGTTCTCGTGAGATCCCATCTTGGGGCCTTTTTCGGCACTCCGCCGGAGGGTGATTCGATCATGGAGGGCCTCTACACCAACCTTGCTGCCCTTCCGATGAAGCGTGAGTAGTTTACCACGGACCAAAGGGTCCATAGCTAGTAGCTAGATGGCTTCTTCTCTCTCTTTGATCTTCAATACAATGTTCTCCTCGATGTTCTTGGAGATCTATTCGATGTAATCTTCTTTTGCGGTGCGTTTGTTGAGATCCAATGAATTGTGGATTTATGATCAGATTATCTATAAATATTATTTGAGTCTTTTCTGAACTCTTTTATGCATGATTGAGATAGCTTAGTATTTCTCTTCAATCTATCGATTTGGTTTGGCCTACTAGATTGGTTTTTCTTGCAATGGGAGAGGTGCTTTGTGATGGGTTCAATCTTGCGGTGTCCTCACCCAGTGACAGAAGGGGTAGCGAGGCACGTATTGTATTGTTGCCATTAAGGATAAAAAGATGGGGTTTATATCATATTGCTTGAGTTTATCCCTCTACACCATGTCATCTTGCTTAAGGTGTTACTCTGTTCTTATGAACTTAATACTCTAGATGCAGGCATGAGTCGGTCGATGTGTGGAGTAATAGTAGTAGATGCGGAATCGTTTCGGTCTACTTATCACAGACGTGATGCCTATATTCATGATCATTGCCTTAGATATCATCATAACTTTGCGCTTTTCTATCAATTGCTCAACAGTAATTTCTTTACCCATCATATGCTTTCTTCGAGAGGGAAGCCTCTAGTGAAACCTATGGCCCCCGGGTATATTTTCCATCATATATTTTCAGATCTATAAAACAAAAACCCAAAAATAACTTGCTACAATTTATTTGTGTTTACTTTATTTTGACTTTTACTTATCTTGTAAGTCTATCTCTATTAGATCTCACTCTTGCAAGTGACCGTGAAGGGATTGACAACCCCTTTTTCGCGTTGTGTGCAAGTGTTTGTTATTTTGTGCAGGTGCATATATTGGAGACTTTCTTGTGCCTCCTACTGGATTGATACAATGGTTCTTAACTGAAGGAAATACTTATCTCTACTTTGCTGCATCACCCTTTTCTCTTCAAGGGAAAAATCAACGCAAGCTCAAGAAGTAGTAGGTACCCAGGCTTGTGGCCCACTGATACGTCTCCGGCGTATCTACTTTTCCTAATGCTTTTACTCTTGATTTGGACTCTGATTTGCATGATTTGAATGAAACTAACCCGGACTGACGCTGTTTTCAGCAGAACTACCATGGTGTTGTTTTTGTGCAGAAATAAAAGTTCTTGGATTGGAACGAAACTTTGCGAGGATTTTTTATATAATAAAAGAGAATTACTGGAGCCAAGAACCACCGGAGGGGGCCCCCTGGGTGAGCACAACCCACCAGGGCGCCCCCCTCAGGCGCGCCCAGGTGGGTTGTGCCCACCTGGTGGCCCCGCAGACCCTAATTCCAACTTCTTAAATACCTATTTTTGGAGAAAAAAATCAGGGAGAAAGAATTATTGTGTTTCATGAGACGAAGCCACCGCCACCTCCTGGTCTTCATCGGGAGGCCAGATCTGGAGTCTGTTTGGGGCTCCGGAGAGGGGGAGCTTCGATCTTCGTCTTCACCAACCCTTCTCCATCACAAATTCCATGATGCTCCCCACCGGGAGTGAGTAATTCCTTCGTAGGCTCACTGGTCAGTGAGGAGTTGGATGAGATTCATCATGTAATCGAGTTAGTTTTGCTAGGGCTTGATCCCTAGTATCCACTATGTTCTTTATTGATGTTGATATGACTTTGCCATGCTTAATGCTTGTCACTTTGGGCCCGGGTGCCATGATTTTAGATCTGAACCGTTTATGTTATCACCATTATATCTATGTTCTAGATCCGATCTTGCAAGTTATATTCACCTATTACGTGTTATGATCCATAAACCCCGAAGTGACAGTCACAATTGCTACAATATCATTGCTATCACGGTTACTGTTACCACTGCTATCAAAATTATCATATTACTGTGCTACTAATCATATTGCTGCAGATAATTAATCTCCAGGTGTGGTTGAATTGACAACTCAGCTGCTAATACTTGCAAATATTCTTTGGCTCCCCTTGTGTCGAATCTATAAATTTGGGTTGAATACTCTACCCTCGAAAACTGTTGCGATCCCCTATACTTGTGGGTTATCAAGACCTTTTTCTGGCCCCGTTGCTGGGGAGCATAGCTATATTTGTTGAGTCACTTGGGATTATTATCAATTTATCATTATGAAGAATCTGAAGGATACCAAGACTAAGATTTTTCCCTCTAAGACGAGGGGAGGTAAGGAACTGCTATCTAGCTCTGCACTTGATTCACCTTCTGTTATGAGTAGACTTGCAACACCACCATATGCTATTAATCCTGATATGTCGCAAGTTATTGATGATGCTACTTCTATGAATGCTACTCATGATGATGCTAGTACCTTGCTTGATGATGGTGTGCCACTAGGTGATTTTCTTGATGAACAAATTGCTAGAGTTAGAGAGAATGAAATTACTGAAACTGATGAGATCATTGAAACTGATGAAATACTTGAAACTGAAAATCTTGAAACAACTGCTAGACCTAGCTTTCCTAGATATGAATTGCCTAAAGTACCTGAAGGTTATGTTATGGATGAGGAGACAGCTAGAGACTTTTTTGCTTGCAATGATAGAGATGATCTTAAGAAATTATTATGCGAACTGAAAGAGAAATCTTTGAATGCTAGAATGAAATGTGATCCTTAGTTTGCTACTTCTCCTATCTTTGTTGATGATAAGGATTATGAATTCTCTATCGACCCAGAGTTAATTACTTTGGTTGAATCTAATCCTTTCCATGGTTATGAAACTGAAACTGTTGTGGCACACCTTACTAAATTGAATGATATAGCCTCCCTTTTTGCTCATGATGAGAAAATTCGCTATTATTATATCAAGTTATTTCCGTTCTCATTAAAGGGTGATGCTAAGACTTGGTACAATACTCTTGCTCCTGGTTGTGTGCGTAGTCCCAAGGATATGATTTATTACTTCTCTGAAAAATATTTCCTGCCCATAAGAAACAAGCTGCCTTATAGGAAATATTTAACTTAGTGCAAATTAAAGAAGAGAGTCTCCCACAAGCTTGGGGGAGGCTTCTCCAATTGCTTAATGCTTTGCCTGATCATCCTCTTAAGAAAAATGAAATACTTGAAATCTTCTATAATGGACTAACCGATGCTTCTAGGGACTTCCTAGATAGTCGTGCTGGTTGTGTTTTTCAGGGAAAGAACTGTTGAGCAAGCTGAGGAATTATTGAATAATATATTAAAAAATTATGATGATTGGACTCTTCCTGAACCACCGCCTAAACCCACTCCAAAGAAGAGGTGTATCTTATATCTCAGTCCTGAAGATATGCAAGAGGCAAAGAAATGTATGAAGGAAAAAGGTATTAAAGCTGAGGATGTCAAAAAATTACCTCCTATCGAAGAAATACATGGCCTCAATACATCACCACCATCACGAGTGGTAGAGGTAAATTCTTTATTGAAGTTTGATGAAGGTGATATTCCTTATAATAAACATCCTAGTCAATGCCTTTATGAGTTTGACAACTATATTATGAAACAAGATCACTTCAATGCCAATGTTATGAAACAATTGAAATACAACTCTGATATGATTGCTCGCTTGAGTGACTTGTTATTTAGAATCTCAAATGATGTTAGAGGTGTAGGAAAACATGCCTCTATGGTTCAAACTCAACTAGAACAAGTTGCTAAATCTCAAAGAGAATTGCTTGCTGAAATGAACAACAACATACACTACAAAAAAAATACACTTCCGTGATGATACGTGTTTGTCACAGTAGGTCACGTTTTCTGTCATGCATGTACATCCATGACGATTTTATGACAGAATCAAGATAGTCATACCTGTGATGTCTTAGAAGTGTTCCATGACAATACCAAAATTATCATCACGGAAGTGTCCGCTTCCATGATGATAAATGGCGTGTCATGGAAGTGCTTTCGTCAAGGGTAACCGACACGTGGCATCCACCGTAACGGGTTGCCGTTATGTTATCGGGTCCGATTTTGGATCCGATAACCCATTAACAGCCCTGACCAATGGGGATTTTCCATGTGTAAAATTCTGATTCGCCGGAGGATCCACGTGTCAGCTCAGCCTTGGGACAAATGTCATCCAGCCAATGGACGGGACGCGCCTATGATAAGTCGACATGTGGCTTGGCCCAACAGTGGCCCATTCAGGTTAAAAGGCCGGCCCATTTGACTTGGTCAAAAGGTGGCGGCCGGTCCATGGAAAGCCTGTTAACGGCCTGTTCGCATATAGCCCATTTACAGCCCGCTAACTCACGGCCCATTATGGCCTATCCGAATTTGGCCCAGTAGTGTCATCTGGGCCATCCAATATGATTCCAGCCTGTTGTAACTCTGGCCCATGTATGGCCCATGATTTATTGCGGCCCATATGAGGCCCTTTGAAATCTGGGCCCATTAAAGGCCCGTGGTGAAACTGGCCCATAATGATTAGTGTATAGCTTTACACCCATTAACAGCCCATTATTCTGTTGGGCCGTTTCCAGCCCATATTATCTTCCGGCCTTCTAAGGGCCCATTTGTTCTTGGGCTCATTTCCAGCCTTCGATTACTTACGGTCCGTAACTGGCTTGTTCCGCTTGAGGGCCAATGTCGGTGTCAAAACCGGCCGATCTCGGGTAGGGGGTCCCGAACTGTGCGTCTGAGGATCGAAGGTAACAAGGGACAAAGGGAACACGATGTTTATCCAGGTTCGGGCCCTCTTAATGGAGGTAAAACCCTACGTCCTGCTTGATTGTATTAGATGAGTATAGGGGTTACAAGAGTTGATCTACCTCGAGATCGTAATGGCTAAACCCTAGCTGTCTAGCCTATGAGAATTCTGATTGTCTTTACGGACTAAACCCTCCAGTTTATATACACACCGGAGGGGTCTAGGGTTGTACAGAGTCGGTTTGTGGGGGAAGGAAATAACATATCCGATCACCAATCTTGCCAGCCACGCATATAGGAGTCCTACCCGGACACGGGGGAAAGTCTTCTGCTTTTATCTTCACGGCCCATCATCCAGCCCATACCAAATAGTCCAGACACCTGACGACCCCCTAATCCAGGACTCCCTCAGTAGCCCCTGAACTAGTCTTCGATGACGATGTGTTCGGCACGCGGATTGTCTTCGGCATTGCAAGGCGGGTTCCTTCTCCTAAACATTTTAAGATAATTCCCTGCACACATGATCTGTGTCCGGCTCTGTACAATTAATTTAACCCTTAGCCACGAAGGCAAGATATCAAAATAAAATAGTGTCTTTTACTGACAACTTTTTCGGCAAAGCATCACATCTGGCTCTTTAACATTTCGAACCATTTTCGCGCCTCCCGCTTCGCGTTTCGAGGCATAGCCTCCATTGGCACGTCCTGTCAAAACAGAGATCGTGCCCGCCCATTGCGGGATTCTCATTAATGCGGTTTTGGGTAATCCAACCGTGCCGTTCACACGATCTCTTTGGGAACAGGCGGGTTTTAAGGCTTGAGAAGGGGGGCGGTTGGTGTTTCACTGCCTATAAGAGGGTAAAGATTCCTTCTTTTTCCCATGCCTTCTTCCAGCTCCTGCCTTCCCTTCCTCTGAGCTCCAGCACCCAAAATCCCAATCTTTCCCACCGCCACCAACCTTCCCAGTCATGTCTGGATCCGGCTCCAAGGGCAAGTGGGAGGCGCGGGCTATCTATCCGTGGATATCGCGCATAGGCTTCCTGCCAAGGATCAGGTCATCCCCACTCCGGAGCCCGGCAGAAGGGTCGTATTCATCCCTCATTTCCTCCGGGGGCTAGGGTTTCCCCTCCATCCCTTCGTCTGAGGTCTCATGTTCTATTACGGGCTGGATTTCCATGATCTAGCCCCGAACTCCGTCCTCCGCATCCCGCCACACTTCGGCCTATGGCTTAAGGTTTTCAATCTAAAGCCGAAGGTGGTCAACGGACAACACGTGGACTGCGGCGGGGCCATGGTGAGCAAGCTTCCCAACGCCGTTTGGCCCAAGGGGGCTTTTGTGGAGACTGTCAAGGTGTGGCAGCAGGAGTGGTTCTACATCACCGAGCCCCGCGACGCCAAGTGGGCGGCCACACCTGACTTCAGATCCGGACCCCCTACGAGGCTCACCTCATGGACCGCCAAGGGCCTGGAATGGGGATCCACAGCGGAGGTGAAGACGCTGC
This sequence comes from Thinopyrum elongatum, assembly GCA_011799875.1. NCBI lineage: Eukaryota > Viridiplantae > Streptophyta > Magnoliopsida > Poales > Poaceae > Thinopyrum > Thinopyrum elongatum. Next base: position 75,749,547 of record CM022302.1, on the reverse strand, counting down.
AAAAACGCATTGCCAGCATGATAGGCAAAACACCGGTCTCACAGACATGATTCAGGTGATGCTCTTCCGCCGCACTCTCCCTTGCCAACTCTGGGCCTCTTATATGCGGGAGTTCAATCCAGAGGAGCCACGGACCCTGAAGCGCTTCTTCGGCACAACGCACGGAGACATTTGGAAGCAACTCTTCAAGGCCCAAAAAACATGTCCGAAGAAGACCGAGGATATCGGACTCGACATCGAGAACCTGGCCTCACCGGTAAGCATAACCGTTCCGAAGACTTATCCGGTCATTAGTTTGAATATAATGTAAGTCATATTGCCCGCCTTCTGAATAAGGCTGGACGGCAAAGGCGGAGCGGATCAACTGTCCGACACCGCTGCCTGAGAACCTAGCCACACCCCAGGTAACAGATATGCTGGTCCCGGCGCCATATCAGGCGCCGGAGAAGAAGGCCAAGAAGATGAAGGGCAAGGAGGCCAAGGGCGGCCCCCGCCATAAGGGTCCTGCGAACACAGTATCCGGAGAGACCAAAGCCCTCTCTTCCTGTGACGAAGACAAGGAAGAAGAGGAGGAAGAAGTGGAAAGCGACTCCCCTCGTAAGGGGAGGAAAAAGAAGAGGGCGGCCTCCGAAGACCCGAAGGGGGAGGCGCCCAAGAGGGGAAAGATGATCCTCCAGGATAGTTCGGACTCAGATGCCGAACCAGTCCCCAAAAAGCCTTCCAGGGCGAAGCCCCTGGCCGAATCGTAAGTATTTAGGTACTCACTATTTATCTTCGGTTTTCCTATTTTCATTATATAAGTTATTATGCCATGTGCCTTTCAGCCCTCCCCGCGATCTTCCGAACACTTCGCTATCGGAGGGGAGTTCTCTGCCACCTGAGATGGTAGAGAGCGAGACGCCGCCACGAGCCCCCTCACCTATCATCATGGATGACACCGAGGTGTTATCCCGAAGGATCTCTCCTGGCCGTGGAGGGGCGGGCGAGGCTGTCGAGAAGGCGCCCAAGGTTGATACCTCGGTCGCCGAAGACATAGGGGAGGTGACCCCTATGACAACCGACGGTGGGGACCCCCAACAATCCGGGCCCCAGCCGGACACCCTTCCGAAGACCAATGCGGCTCTGGGATCAGGTGAGCTGCCCCCTTCAAAAGAGGGGGGGAGGAGCATCAGTTCCGTTGGCGACCTCCGCTAATCCGGAGGCGCCAAACGCTCTAGCGGAAGCACTGCAACGTGCTTCCATCGTGGAGGAGCACCGCACCATGATGGGTGCGGTGGTGGAAAAGGTTCAGTCTGCAAAAAGCAGACTGAACGAAGCTTTCACCAGCCTACTGATAGGCTTTGAGGTATGCGACGTAATGTCCTAAACATTTTTGTTTCATTTAGAGGAATATACCTGTATACAGACAGTAGCCCCTGAGGCTCTGTTCGGTTTGAAAAGAACCGAACAGAGGATCCACATAGTACTCGGGCGCGTTATCATACTACTCTGCTGTTGCAATAGGCTTCCCTGTTGGAGGCCACCGCCCAGGCCGCAGAAGTTTCCGAACTCAATCGGAAGCTTGAAGCGGCTAATGAAGAGCTCAACCGCATCAACAAGCGGTTCGATGAGATGCAAGGTATGCGTATAGTGTTAAAAGTTTAGTTGTATATCATAAGTGATAGTTATATTCAGAGATTAACTCATATAATGCTTTGATTATGAGCATAGTTGGAGCAGCCGAGGTCGAGACCCTCAAAGGCGCTCTTGCCCAAGCCCAGAAAGAGGCGAAGGCAAACAAGGTAGCCGCTGACAAAGCGGCTGCAGAACTGAAGACCGAGCAGGCCGCCCGTTGCCAACACGAAGCTCAGGTGACCGAAGTCGAGCAGGAGCTGAAGGATGCCATCAGCAAATGCGAGGCTTTGGAGGAGAAGACTTCGGTTCAATTGTCCGAACTCGCCAAAGCCCTCCAGGAGGCTAAAGAGGCGCGGGTCGAGTCACGGAGTGCTCGTGAAGAGATCCGTCCAGCGAAGCAGATAGCGGCTGGTAAGGCCTTTCTTTTGCAGAGTATATTCGGAGGTCAAAGATATGCTTTGCTCACTCGAGTGTGGAGTTCTCCAGACGCGTTTGCAGATCTGCCGAGGAGTGCCGCTGAAGCCGCACAGTTCTTCCGAGCCCAGGAGAGGAACACGACCGAGAAGCTGTTCTGGTCGCAGTTTCTTGCACCGGAGCACCCAACACCCTTGAACGACCAGCTGAAGCAGCTGATGGAGCTGCATAGGGTGGCCGGTTTGGCCATGAAGGATCTAATAATCCAGCTTTGGCCAGCCGAACCAATTCCCAGTAGCTACTTCGGTTTGGTGAGGCGGCTTGTCGATGCGCTGCCTCGGGTTGATGCTGTGAAGTGGTCGGCATGCATAGAGGGGGCTCGGATGGCCTTCGCCCGCGTCAAGATGCATTGGGCAAAGATGAAGGCCACCGACGTGGCGACCGCAGGCCCACCCGAAGGCAAGGACCACCGCAAGCCGGAGAGGTACTTTGAAGACGTCCTGGCGGGGGCCTGAATAGTAGAGGGCCAATGCTCGAAGGACGTCATATTTGAGTAGATGTATTCGGGTTGTAAAAACTATGTTTGTGAACCCAGGCTTGTAATATATTTGCGCCTTTTAACTTGAGCTATTTTCCTCCTGTGCATCCGTTTAATTCTGAAAGTTGCCAGTCATTGGCTTTAGCCCCCACATAGATGCTACGGGGGTGTTCGGTTTAGCGCATGACCACACTTTATCCAACGTCTTGGTCCATGAAGGAGGTGTCCGCGGGGTGAACCAGGCAATCAGACTATGCGGCTTTATTACTTTCACTTAGCCATAGGAGTTTGACGGTGGGGCTAAGTACTAGCCCCTTGTGCGTGTACGGCAATCCGAACTAAGATGCCTTTTCCACGCGGCTGGATGAAGACCAGCCCCTTGTATAACATAGAGTAAATCACTAACGATTTGTAGTAGGTCACCGAATCACCGACCAGCTCTCGCTTTATCATGACAGTCAGTTTTCGGCTTTCTCTACTGAGGCATTTGACCGGACGAACCAGAAATACAATCACAGTAGTTCTCCCTTTACCACCTTAGCCGAACGAGCAGAACGTAAGGTGGTAAGCACAGGAGCCGGGCAACCCAACTATAGACCAAAGACATGATTCGGAGCCGATGCATATAGTGCAATATTCGGGACGCCGAAGAGTACCCTATAGGTGTTCGGACTTGAAAGCGTGCGGAGCCAAATACAGCCCCCGGTGTTAAGGCCAGACTAAGGCACGCATGGCAATCTGAAGTAAGGAGGGAATACAGATGGCAATATGAAGTAGGCCAGTTCCAAACGAAAGTGGTGATCAACTGTTTCCTTCATATCCTGGTTGATACGTCAAGGCGTATTATTACACATGATGCCATAGATATCAAGGCTGTTTTCCATGCCGAGAGTTTACACAAGGGAAAGTTTTACACAGGGCCGAAAAGCAATGGTTTGAAGATCCCATGATGCCCTGCCACACGTCTGCGCCGTTTCTCCTTGGTGAAAAATCCTTTGAGAGGAGAAGTCGATGGTCGTCTATAAGAAAGGGGAGCTTTAGAAAGGAGCCCCTATACAACCATAGAGTAGGTAGATTTTTAATGAACCTGGAATGAAAGAAAAAGAAAAAAAGAGAAAGAAGGTTAAGGTCCGAATAGGGTCAAGCCGTACTATAGACCTTTTCCGCAGTATGCCTCCGGTGCTTGCCCAAGGTATTTTAAGTGCGTAATTATGCACGCGCGGTACGTATGCCGCGACCTTATGGGGCGATCGGCGGAGGCTGAACTGCTATTCAAGCTCTGGATCCTCCGAGCTGTAGTGCTGTAATGTGGATCGGACTCGCTTGGCAGTGTCAGCGGTCTTAATGACCGATGAGTTGTTCGGCTTGATGAGGCCGTTCTGTACCTCGGCTGCAAGGGACGCGGTGTGCTCCTCAGTACGGAGGGAGCGCTCCATATTACCATTGACTGTGATGACGCCGCGCGGTCCGGGCATTTTGAGCTTTAAGTAAGCATAATGTGGGACTGCATTGAAGCGGGCGAAAGCAGTTCGTCCAAGCAGTGCATGATAACCACTGCGGAAAGGGACGATATCGAAGATCAATTCTTCACTTCGAAAGTTATCTGGAGAGCCGAATACTACTTCCAGTGTTAAGGAACCCGTGCAGCGGGCCTCTACGCCCGGTATCACTCCTTTAAAGGTAGTGTTGCTGGGCTTGATTCTTGACGGGTCAATACCCATCTTACGGACAGTGTCTTGGTAAATCAAGTTTAGATTGCTGCCGCCGTCCATAAGGACTCTAGTAAGATGGTATCCGTCGATAATGGGATCGAGTACCAGGGCCGCCGAACCTCCATGACGGATACTGGTTGGGTGGTCCCTACGATCGAAGGTGATCGGACAAGCCGACCATGGGTTGAATTTTGGGGCGACAGGCTCTACGGCGTAGACATCCCTTAGTGCACGCTTGCGCTCCCTCTTCGGGATATGTGTGACATATATCATGTTCACTGTTTTCACCTCGGGGGGAAATTTCTTCTGTCCCCCTGCGTTCGGTGGACGGGACTCATCATCGTCCTCGCTTTGAGGCCCCTTCCCCTTGTGTTCGGTGTTTAACTTACCGGCCTGTTTGAAAACCCAGCAGTTTCTGTTGGAGTGGTTGGCAGGCTTGTCGGGGGTGCCATGAATCTGGCAAGGCCTATCCAGTATCTTATCCAAATTAGATAGACCATCTCTGTTTCCTTTGAATGGCTTCTTCCGCTGACCGGGTTTAGAGCCACTGAATCCGGCATTGACCACCGTATCTTCAGTTTCTTCATTATTGTTCTGATGCTTGTTTTTGTTATGTCGTGGCCTTCCGTTGCCGTCCCTAGCTTCAGAGGTGCCAGGGTCGCTGGTACTGTTGCTTCTACGAGCCAACCAGCTATCTTTGCCCGCGCAGAAACGGGTCATAAGTGCAGCTGCCATAGTCTTCGGCTTTTCCTGACCGAGGTGTCGGGCGAGCCATTCGTCACGGACGCTGTGTTTAAAGGCCGCTAAGGCTTCGGCGTCCGGACAGTCGACGATTTGGTTCTTTTTAATTAAGAACCGAGTCCAGAGTTTGCGGGCTGACTCTCCGGGTTGCTGGACTATGTGACTGAGGTCATCAGCGTCCGGTGGCTGGACATAAGTACCTTGGAAGTTGTCTCGAAAAGCGTCCTCCAAGTCTTCCCAGCTGCCAATAGAGTTTTCTGGGAGGCTATTCAACCAGTGCCATGCTGGTCCTTTTAGCTTTAGGGGGAGGTATTTAATGGCATGGAGATCGTCACCGCGAGCCATGTGTATATGGAGGAGAAAATCTTCAATCCATACCGCGGGATCTGTCGTTCCATCGTATGCCTTGATGTTTACGGGTTTAAACCCTTCCGGAAACTGGTGCTGCATTACCTCGTCGGTAAAGCACATGGGGTGTGCGGCGCCTCTATATCGGGCAACATCACGACGGAGTTCGGATGACATCCGTGTTCGGTTCTCGGCTCGAACTTGGTTATGCTTGTCGCGCCAGGCTTGATGGCCATTGTCTCGTGTTGGAGTACGCCCCCTTGATCCGTAGATTGATCTGGTCTGGTCGGCTCTATTGTCCAGGTCCTGGCGTAAGTGATACGTGTAGCCCGGAGCCACTGCTTCTTTGCCTCTACAGCGAGGTGGCGCGGGCTGATGTTCGGCATAATTAGCCGCTTTCTCACGTCCACGTAGTGGTCAGTCCAGTTGATCAGCATGATTGTATCTTGACGGTATTGGCTCAAGGGCTTCGTCGTCGAATTGTGGTAGTAGCCTGCGTTTTGGGTAGCTCTTTGTCGGGCGCTCGAGGCCGTATTCTTTGACAGCCAGGACCTTGGTCCATCTGTCATTGAGCGTATCTTGCACAACTTGAAGCTGTTGTTGTTTCTTTTTCAGGCTCCTCGTAGTGGCGATGAGTTGTCGCTTGAAGCGTTCTTGTTCGAGGGGTTCCTCTGGCACGATGAAATCTTCGTTACCGAGGCTAACATCCTCCTCGGAGGTCGGTAGATAGTTACTATCTTCCGAATCCTCATGATCGACAAGTTCATCGGAGTTGGCTTGTCCGTCTTCCCTATCATCCTGCTCGAACGCAGGGTCGACGGGGTGGCCGGGGTCTTCGGCATTGTCCGGAGTGTCATTATCTCCGGTGCCGGTGTTGCTGTCCTTCGCCCGACGTGATCGTGAGCAGCGCCGCTGACGCCGGCGCTTTGGTGGATCATCGACGGGCTTGTCCTGATCTGGATCTTGAGTGCCCTCGTCGTCCTGCTTTTCAAGTGTGTCCACCATGTATACATCATAGGTAGAAGTGGCCGTCCAACGCCCAGTGATAGGCGGGTTTTGACCTGGTTCGGCTCCGGCATCGTCGTCCATACCGTCAATGTCTTCGGAGGCATAGTCTAGCATGTCAGTTAGATCCTCGACAGTGGCTATTAAGTGGGTGGTGGGTGGGATGTAAAATTCCCCGCACTCAGCCCCTAGTCCGGGCTGGGCGTAGTTCGGAAGTGATACCTCCGTTATGGCGAGAGATCGCATTAAGTCCAGAGCCTCGTTTAGGAGCGATAGCTGGACGGGTGACTGAGAGCCTGCGGAGCTAGGTCTGGGAATCACCGCCCGACCGTGCTCAATGGACGCAGGCCTCAAGAGTTCGGAGTTAACATCCGGAGGTGAGTCCGGCTTCCCGATGACAGGGAGGGTCCTGTTTGATTCCAGGCCTGCCGATAATATGGTCACCTTTGGGTCTCCGGCAGGGAGCTCCGTAGTAGGAGACGGTCCGGCGGGGTTCATACTCCCGTCTTCGGACAGGGTGGTCCATTCTGGATCTAAGGCCAGGGCAGGGACGATAGTTGATACTTGAACGGAGCCTGGTGGTGGATCCAATGGGCCTCCTTCATATAGATGAGGAGCGGCGGTTGAGGCCGAGAATCCTTCGAAGATCAAATCTCCTCGGATATCAGCGATGTAATTCAGGCTCCCGAACCTGATCTGCTGAGCAGGGGCGTAGCTGTCGATCTGTTCAAGGTGACCAGTTGAATTGGCATGCAGAGCAAGCCGCCAAACACAAAAAGTTGACCAGGGAGGAAAGTTTCCCTGGAAACAGCATCGTTGTCGATGATCAAACGAGCCATCGAGCCTTCTGCCGACGACACAGTGGAACTCTCAATGAAAGCACCAATGTCGGTGTCAAAACCGGCCGATCTCGGGTAGGGGGTCCCGAACTGTGCGTCTGAGGATCGAAGGTAACAAGGGACAAAGGGAACACGATGTTTACCCAGGTTCGGGCCCTCTTAATGGAGGTAAAACCCTACGTCCTGCTTGATTGTATTAGATGAGTATAGGGGTTACAAGAGTTGATCTACCTCGAGATTGTAATGGCTAAACCATAGTTGTCTAGCCTATGAGAATTCTGATTGTCTTTACGGACTAAACCCTTCGGTTTATATACACACCGGAGGGGTCTAGGGTTGTACAGAGTCGGTTTGTGGGGGGATGGAAATAACATATCCGGTCACCAATCTTGCCAGCCACGCATATAGGAGTCCTACCCGGACACGGGGGAAAGTCTTCTGTTTTTATCTTCACGGCCCATCAGTCCGGCCCATACCAAATAGTCCAGACACCTGACGACCACCTAATCCAGGACTCCCTCAGCCAAATCCAGCCCGTGGTTACAGTAGGCCCGTTTGTGGCCCGTTAATCCATTGGGCTGTTTTCATAGCGTCGTCAAATACGACCCATTAACGACCCATTATGCCTGTCGATAGAATTAAGCCCGCTATACATATCCGCCTATTAAGGGCCCATTATGCTCGGGCCATAAACTGACAATTCTAGCCCGTTTACAGCCCATATTACGGTCCACTTAATGGTCCATGAATAAGTACGGCCCATGTTTGGCCAATCGATCGGCCCGTAGAAGGCCCGTTTATTCTACGACCCGTAGAAGGCCCATTGTTTCTATGGCCCGTAGAAGGCCCATGGATCCTACGGCCCATGGTCACCACAGCAGATAGCAGGACCATGGTTACAATGGTCCGTATGTTGCCCATGGTTATTGTGGCCTAGTTTTTAAAAATATTTTATTGTGGCCACTACCAAACTGCGTAAAAATAACTGTAGTGACTACAACCAAACAAATAAATAAGACAATAAGGAAAAAATAAGCAAGCAACTTACGCTAGGCTATTACGGCTATTACACATATTACATCCACTATGCATCAACGTTCGCCACCAGTGCGAATATGAGGAACAAAGCAGCATATTACATACACTGGGCGTCTAAATTGGACACCAGTGCAAATAAACGCGGCAGCAAAACAAGTCCAGAACTGAAACCACTTCAGAAGAGCTCAAGAAATGATATCCTGGATACCCACCATGCTGACAAGATGCTTGGCAAGTTTATTAGCTTTCTCTTGTTTGGCGCTTAAATCCTCCAGCGCTTGCTGTTGCACCAGAAAGTATGCATCTGAATTCTGCAGGGACTTCCTCAGTCCTTCGGCTTCCTGTCGCAGCACATCTGATCGATGTCTTTCAACTTGAAGTTGAGACTCAAGAAGCCGAACTGATTCAGGCAGCGAGTTCTAAGAGCTTGTGCCAGCAGTAGTGGCCAGTAACTCGAACACTACATCAAGACAGGACTTTGCGGTTGTCTCACTATCTTCAAGATAGTTTTTATCAGCTTTCTTGGAGATCAACAGGGATGTCTCACTATCTTGAACCTTATCTGCATTACTTCCTTTACCATTGCATAACGGGGTACTATTCTCCAATATTTTGTCCGCATTCTAAAAGAGAAACAAGCAGACACATCACAGGTTTACCATGTTGTATATGAATCTCATTTTGGTAAACCAGTTCAGTAGAAAGGTGGACAGGATAACATCATGAAACAAACATATATCTATGCACTATGGTCACTGTAGGGTCTATATCATTCTAGTTTATGTTGCCAAATCAAGATAGAGACAGTCAAAATCATATTTGTTTAAGACAAAGCAGCATAGACAGAATATAAGTGTGGGAAACTGCACAACACTTGTAATGTGCATGGCATGAGAACATAACTGTTTATTCAATTGAAATTGAAATCAACATAGAGCAAGTTACAACAACAAACTAGTTAAAGAAACAGGTTTAAAACATACCTATTGCGCCATTGGATTTTCAATTGCATCCTTCAAATTTGGAATTAGTTGTTATGAGTAAATACAGTGATGCAAGAGCAAAGGAGTATGAACCATAGCTATGGAACCTGACCTGAGAACAATTCTTCTTCTGCTTTAAGCATTGACTTGGGGTTCGGAGTGGTGGTCCTCATGCTTTGGGCACTGCAGTTGCCTTACTAACTGCTCGTGTTTGGGTGCTCTGTGGTGGAGATGGTGCTATGTCAACTGGAACTGGGTTACTATCTACTGGGGTTGGAAGGGGTGTAGCTGGTTCTCTGTCCAACTGGGTAGGGGTACAATCTGCGTGAGTCTGGGTTATATGTGGTGGGGCTGGTTCTTGGGCAAGTACAACAGTGGTTCTATCTGCATTGACGGGTAGCACTATCTTTTCTGAAGACAGTGTTTTTACTCCCATAGATACTGCCATCACCCCCTCCAATTCAAATGGCTGATAAACAAGAAAAGTAATTGAATGTATAGACATTGTATGATAGACAAGGTGCAACGGATAGTAGGGAAGAAAACAGGGCATGAAATAATTCACATTTATGTTGTCTAACCAAACAGGATAGCATGACACAATTTCACATATATTATGGCTAACTAAACAGGATAGCATGACACAATTTCACATATATGATGGCTAACTAAACAGGACAGAATGACATACTTCAAAATATGATGACTATGTAAACATGATGACATGATATAACTATACGATGTGTCTATTAAAGTAGTTGGCATGCCATAATTCACATACATGCCGTCGATGGAAACATGATGGCATGATATAATTCATGGATAGAATGACATAATTCAAAATATGATGACTATGTAAACAGGATGAGATGATATAACTATATTATGTCTTTAGAAAATGGGTTGGCATGCCATAATTCAGATACATGCTGTCTATGTAAGCATCATGGCATGATATAATTCAAATATATGATTTATATACTAAGCAAGTAAGCAGAGGGCAATCGCATATATGATGTGTGAACTAAGCAGATGGCATTCAATATTGTGTATATGATGTAAAAACTAAGCATTGCAAGACAACATATGCATGATATGAGTAATATAACCCTGCCAAGTTTGAGCATACACCTCAGTGGGGAAATAGGACTGGTCATCTGTCTCTGAATCCTCCTTTGAGGAGCTATCTGTAACCAGCAAGATATCTGCTTCAGCAGTTAGCATTGTCTACTCTGAAGACCTTGTTTTCACTCCAGATTTTTCCATCACCAATTCAAATGGCTGATGCACAGGAAGAGTAGTTGAATATACAAACATTGTCAACAAATGGAATACGTAATACAAAAAAAGGATGGCATGATATAATTCACATATATGATGCTTGGCTAAACAACATGGCATTGCATAATTCACATATATAATGCCTTGCAACAAGATAGCATTGCATAATTCACATATATAATGTCTTGTAACAAGATGGCATTGCATAATTCACATATATGGTAATTAGACACTACAGGTGGCATTCACACAAAGCATGTCTAAACTAAGCAAATGACATAGCAATGCAAGACACCATATGCATGATATGAGCAATATAACCGTGCCAAGTTAGAGCATGCACCTCGGGGGGGGGGGGGTGGAATAGGACTGGTCATCTGCCTCTGAATCCTCCTCTGAGGAGCTATCCGTAACCAGCAAGACATGCGCTTCGTCAGATAGCATTGTCTGCTCTGAAGACCTTGTTTTCACTTCAGATTTTTCCATGACCATGTCAAATGGCTGATGCACAGGAAGAGTAATTGAATTTACTAACATTGTTGACAAATCTAATACGTAATAAAAAAAGGATGGCATGATACAATTCACATATAAGATGACTGGCTAACCAGGATGGTATTGCAAAATTCACATACATGATGCCTGGCTAAACAAGATGGCATTGCATGATTTACAAATATGATATAGAAACTAAACAGATGGCATTCACACAAAGCATGTGTAAACTAAGCAGATGACATATTTTATGTATAAAGTAAGCAATGCAAGGCACCATATGCATGATATGACCAACATCAGCATGCCAAGTTAGAGCAAAAGACCTCAGGGGGTAAATAGGAGTGGTCTGCTCCCTCTGAATCCCCCTGTGAATAGTTATCTTCCTCTTGATTACAGTCTGGAATGGGGGGAGGGGGTTTGCTTTTGCGCCCACCATGGAGCGACGTCTGCATGAAATTTTATTGCCACGCAAGCCTCGTCTCTTTTGCTGTACATGTTCAGTAGCTTGTGTTCAATAACTGACATGCATAGGAATAAAACATAGTGAGGTTATGTAAGGAGTGCATGCACAAATCTAGAGTGATGGTAGCAACCTATGGATAGACCCAAAACCAATGATAGTAGGCAGATAATAGCTTCAGTTAAAAAATACAAATAATGGCTCCTTTAATGTTTGTTTCCCACCCAATATGAAATTCATAGTAGACACCCGAGATTAAGCAGATAGTAGACAGATACTATTGATTGCGGCCCTAATATGTACCCCACAACCATTTCTCTACTCCTATAAAAGACTCAGTTGGTGATGATGGTGTGTCTGCCATCCGTCATTTCTAACCATTAGATCTGCATCTAATGGCTGCGAGGTAAGTTCTGGCATTTTTGCAACAATAGCCCACTTCTCTGCTCCAATTTGCAGAAAACCCCTTATCTTGAAAGCAACCACATCCCTCCCTCACCTCATCAAAACAGCCTGAGAAATATATTTTGAGTGAAATGTAATATATTTTTAGTGGTCTATGTATATCAAAACAAGAGTGTTTTCTTTCAAGTTTGTGAACAAGTGCTATTCTACTTTGGATCTGTTGCAACGCACGGGCACATTGCTAGTAAAAACTCAAGTTTGAGCATTAGTTTGGACCTGACTCAGAGTCTAATCGGTGAACAGGACAATAAAGTAGCATGCCATATTAAGCGATGCATAACGTAAGCAGACACGAAAGAGTGTGACCTCTCTTGCGGACCCGTGTAGTCCTCAAGGTCATCTGCTCAGTTCATGATGGTAATACAGTTGTCGTGGCTGTCGGCGGTAGGGAAGAAGATCTGAGGCAGCGAAAGACAGTCTGGAGGGCGGATCCCTGCTGTGGTGAACCCTTCTTTCGTTGGAGCAGCTAAGCTGGGGTGGACGACAGCGCAGTAGGAGCGGCACAAACAACACAAGGTTTTCTTTGACACATATCTGTAACCGAAGTAATTTTGTAAGGGCTTGTTTGAATTGGAGGATTCTAACAATGCAGGGATAGTAAATACACAGGAATAGGATAGGAATGCACCTGCAAAACAGAGAATTTAAAAACACATGATTTCTGTCAATCTAGGTGTTTGGTTCACAAGAATTGGAAGATCATAGGAATGCAAAGCATGGTGAAATTAAGTCAAACCACAAGAAAATGTACAGTTATAATGCTATTATGCTACTATCTCTTAGTCTTGTGCTTCATGAATAGGAATTTGAAAAGGAGGCCAAGTGGATATTAAAATTCCTACGGTTTTTCTTTGAAGGAGACACTAAAGGAACAAATCCTACAGTTTTCCTTTGCTCCATTCCTTTGAACCAAATCCATGAATAGTAGTACCATAGGAAACTTTCCAAATCCTATGTTTTTCCTTCTCTTTTCCTTTCAAGCAGTGGCCATTCTATAGGCAGGCTTGAACATGCAAAAGCATACAGTCCATAAATGTTTTTGTGCTACTTCTACTACTTTGGACCCAGGCCACTGCCATACTAGCTGAACTCCCCAGCCCATCTACAAATGCACAGCTCAAACGCGAAGAAATAAATAATGATGGCTTTCGAGAGAGTCCATCACGGATAGCTAAGTTGCCTAGTACCTCACTACTTGTCATATAGTAGGAGAAACTAATCGTATTTCACGTTACTACGCGAGCTCAGTGGACAATATATATAAAATGTAGAGTAAAAAAGCGATGCAACAAGTGTACAACCTCTTTGGTGAAGCCATGTAGATCTCAGCATCATTGGGTTGATCGCTGAGGATGCTACGGCTGATGTGGCTGTCAAAGGAGGGGAAGAAGATCTTAGGTGTCTAGAGATGGAGCCGAGGGTACTGCTCCGCTGTGATGGAGGGTTTCGCCGTTGGAGCAGCTCCGGTGAGTTGTACGACGACGAGGCTGAAGCAGGATAAGAGAGACAACGTAAACCTGAGTAGAATTCTAATACCATCTCCAATAGATGATGTAAAATACATAACCACAAAGTGCTAGATGTAAAATACATCAGTCGCTCATCTCTGAACTTAACTGTCGAAACTGAATTTAACTGTCGAAACTGAATTTTACTGTCAAAACTAAATTTTCCTGTCAAAACTGAATTTTACTGTCGAAGCTGAACGCACTAGTAGCAGAAAAGTAGTGCACTAATAGTTTTGCCCCCTCGAGCACTAGTGGCAGAGTAGCAGTGATCTACTGTAGCCGCTCCGGCAGGGAATGTAGTACCAGAGAGCAGCCAGAGCAGCTAGTCGTGCAGCAGCAGCGCCCAGAGCAGCAGCGCGTGCGAGAGCCGGGGCAGCTGGTCGTGTAGCAGCATCTCGGGTAGCAGCAGCAGGAGCTCGAGCGACAGCCGGAGCTACTGCTCGTGCAGCAGCAGCGAGCAAGAGTACAGCAGCAGCGCAAGCAAGAGCAAGAGCAACAGCGCGAGCAAGAGCAAGAGTAGACCAGGCAGGGGACCGAGAGCAAGAGCAGAGCAGCAGCACGAGCGAGAGCCAAAGCAGCAGTAGCAGTGCCAGCGAGAGCCGGAGCAGCAACAACAACTCCTACTGATGTCGACGTCGCCGCCGAGGGAGAGATGCCGTGGAGGAAGTGGATGGCAATGCTGCCGTAGATGGAGCCGCGCCATGGCGGCTCGGGACCGAGCGCCGGCAGCACCGTGAGATGGAATCAAGAAGAAAATGCAGCGATTAGTGTAGAACCTCTTTGGTGGTGCCGATTAGGCCTCAACTTCATCCGAGGAATTGGTGATGGTGCTGCTCTTCCGGTGGTGCAGGTGAAGACGGCGGTGTGGGAATGGAGGTGGCGCGATAGGCGAGGTGAATGTCGGGGCAGCTCCTTGGAGGTGGAGGACGGGGTGGCTGAACCGGTGGGACGATGAGATCGACGACGGATCCTCATCCGGTGCGGTGGATGAGGGACATCGAGCTGTTGCGGTGGACGATGTCATCGGGGAATAGGCTCCAGCTGGGTGGTGGACGGAGGAGGGTGTGGGGCTTCGCGGGTTTTCGCGGCCTCGGTGTACGAATGGGGGGGCGGAGGTGATGGGAGGGGGAACCATGGCTTAGAGACGCGCTTGTTCGAAATGTGGGGTAAGTTACGAAAGTACCCCCACCGATTTGAACTAGGTGGTTCTTTCGGTTAAAGGGTATCACGGGAATTTTGCGTGTCGGGATTTCGCAGGAGGTGGGAGTTTTCGCGTGCATTGTAATTTTGGGATAGCAAGGCGCGGGTTGAGATGGAGGGAGTTTTCGGAGTAGAATGAGACAATGAGATATCTTAAAATTTTGGGATAACAAGGCGCGGGTTGAAGAGGCGGGAGTTTCGCAGCACGATAGACAGAGATGCTAGGTTGAAATTTCGGCATAACAAGGCGCGGCTTGAAATTTGGGGAGAACAAGCTTAACGTGTACAAAAAAACAAAAACAAAAAAGACAATTCACACCCCACTAGAGAGAGTCATGTCCCATTTTACTATATTATTACTAGAAATGCCATTAAAAAACAATAACAAAAAACTTAAAAAATCGGGACAACAAGCTTAACGTGTACAGTACCAAATCAATTGCACTTCCCTCAACAATAAAAAAACATTTCCTACTGTCTAGCATATGGACTAAATTTGAGTACATTTTCCCTGTTTGAATGGGATTGTACTCGAGTTAGGTACACAACCATCTAAATATTATCTTCACAACACATGACATGAATATGAGAGTAGTAAATTCCCATATAAATATGAACTACATGTACATACGATCTCAAATTCAAATATATGTATCCATTCTATGTTGAATTCAAATCATAGTACATGTATGCTCTAGCTAGATGTTCGGAATCTAAACCATGTATGATACTATGTACAATGTGTTTAACACGCACAACACATACACACACACACACACACACACACACACACACCCATTTAGACTAGTAAGGTACACGTGTGCACGCATGAGATTTGGCAACCAAATTATGAATAAATACCACATTATAGCATGTAAGCTTTGAGTCATATATGCATGATGTAGATGTTCGTTTAATTCTTATAGTTCATCTCATTCAAAATCAATTAATTTTTATAAAAAAGCTAAACTATTTTAAGATTCATGGAATTGTGCATTGTAAAGCATAAAGTAAAAAACAAATAATGGCAATTCATCTAGAATTTTTTTTTTGGGCAATTATGATACGAAGATTCTAGAACATAGGAGAAGTGTTTGTGTTTTGAGGTTTGTGCATTATGCTTAAGTTCAACCATGGAGTCTTCTAGATTGTACATGTGGCAAAATCTGGTGGAATGTAGATGATATCCAACGGCCAGTAGTGCTCGGATTTGCCATCTCTGCACCGTCGGATTGGGACTAACCTATTGACCAAGTGCCCAGTGCCAGTTGCTATTTTTTGCTTGTTTTTTACATCACAGGAAATCAATATCAAACATAGTCCAAACACCACGAAACTTTTTGTGGATTTTTTATGGACCAGAAGACATCCAATGGGCCAGAGCAGCACCTTGGGGGTGCCCCAAGGGGGGCACAACCCACCAGGGCGCGCCTGGGGGCCCAGGCGCGCCCAGGTGGGTTGTGCCCACCTCGGTGGCCTCCCGTACCCCTTCTTCACCCTATAAATTGCCAAATATTCCAAAACCCTCGGGGGTAGCCCTAGATCAGAAGTTCCGCCGCCGCAAGGCTCTGTAGCCACCGAAAACCAATCTAGACCTTGTTCTGGCACTCTGTCGGAGGGGGAAATCATCACCGGTGGCCATCTTCATCATCCCGGCGGCCACCACGATGAGGAGGGAGTAGTCCACCCTCGGGGCTGAGGGTTTGTACCAGTAGCTATGTGTTTAATCTCTCTCTCTCGTGTTCTTGAGATGTCATGATCTTGATGTATCGCGGGCTTTGTTAATATAGTCGGATCATATGGTGTTTTCCCCTCTCTATTTTGTTGTGATTAATTGAGTTTTCCCTTTGAGATTTCGTTTTATCGGATTGAATACTTTTATGGATTTGAGAGCACTTGATATATGTCTTGCATATGAATACTCGTGGTGACAATGGGGTATCGAATTGATTCACCTGATATATGTTTTGGCACTCGACTCACGGATTCCCGAGGTGACATTGGGGTAATCTATGCATAGGGGTTGATGCACGTTTTTGTCTTTGTTTCTCCGGTAGAAATCTTGGGGCACTCTTTGAAGTTCTTTGTGTTGTATTGAGTATTATGAATCTGAAATTATTTGGTGTTATTTTTGTACAAACTCTTGGATAGATCGATCGGAAAGAATAGCTTCGAGGTGGTTTCGTACCCTACAAACGATTTCTTCTTATGTTCTCCACTAGATAGTAACTTTGGAGTGATTCTTTATCGCACATTGAGGGATGGTTATATGATCCAATTATATTAGCATTGTTGAGAGATTGCACTAGCGAAAGTACGGACCCTAGGCCTCATTTTCAAGCATTGCAATACCGTTTGTGCTCCGTTTTACCAATTGCTACCTTGCTGTTTTTTTATTTTCAGATTATAAAAATATATTTCTACCATCCATATTACACTTTTGTCACCATCTCTTCGCCGAACTAGTGCACCTATACAAATTGCCATTGTATTGGGTGTGTTGGGGACACAAGAGATTTCTTGTATTTGATTGCAGGGTTGTTTGAGAGAGACCATCTTCATCCTACGCCTCCCACGGATTGATAAACCTTAGGTCATCCACTTGAGGGAAAATTGCTACTGTCCTACAAAACTCTGCGCTTGGAGGCCCAACACGAGTCTACAAGAATAAAGTTGCGTAGTAGACATCAATGCCCACCACCTCCGCCTGACTTTCCCCTCGGGCGAATCTGTCTGCTCCATCGCCCAGAGGAGATACTCGATGAACTCGAAGGACTGCGGCGTGACTGACGCGGGGGAGTACATTTCCACCCTCATTGCCGCCCTCGCGCTCTTTCTCATATGTTGCCACATGGCCCTCACCGTCCTCGAAATCTCCCACTCATTGTCAAACCAAGTAAGGATCTCCTTCAACTGGCTAACTTCGCCTGGTCGCCGCCGGCGATCTCCATGATTCACTTCTGCATCCTCTCCATCTATGTGCTTCTGAGAGGTGCAGTGCTGGCTTTGGAAGATGAGAGGAGAGACGATGGTCTAGCAATGGAGAAGAGGGAGAGGCGAGATAGTGGTTTTGCAATGGAGAAGATGGAGAGGCGAGACGGTTGTTTTGGAATAGAGAAATGGAGAGGAGAGGGGGTGGTTTTGCAATGGAGAAGAGGGAGAGGAGCGTGCGTCTGTGATTTAGGATTGGACGAGGGCCGGCGCGCTGTGACAGGATCAAAATCAAAATCAAAATCAAAATCAATTTACCCTTCAATTAAGAAAGCGACCCCACTTTAACTAGTCTCCCTTGTATTCTGGGTCATATTTGACCATGATTTTAACAAATAAAATATATGTTATACATTGCAAAAACAATATAATTTGAAAGTACATTCAGATACGAACCAAACGGTACAATTTTTGATGACATGCATTCACATTTTGCTTGTCAAAGTATGTGGTCAAACTTTGACCCAAAATATGCAAAACAAAAAAATACTTCTTCCAAGACCAGCGCCGCTCCTCTCCTGTTCCAATCCAAAACCAGCGCCGCTCCTCTCCTCTTCCATTTCAAAACCGCCGCCGCTGCTCTCCTCTTCCAATCCAAAACTAGCACCGCTCCTCTACTCTTCCATTTCAAAAAGAGGCCACCGTTGGCGAGTGAAGGTGCTGTGGAGAAGTAGATCGATGGAGGAGTATAACAAATACGTCAGGATCGCAAACAGCGACCCTGTGAAGCTAGCCAGGATGTTGGAGATACAGTCTTGGTTTGACAATCTGGAGCAATTAGCGGTGACGGCGAGAGCGATGGCCAAATATCTGGAACAGAGCGAAAAGGCTGCGATACTCCCGGAGGGAGTCGCGTGGGAGTACATAGAGTTGCTCCTCTGGGCCATGGAGCTAACAGATTCACCAGATCCGATCGTGAGGCATCGGTGGTGGGAGTATCGATCCAAGATGGAGCATCCACCAGAGATTGAAGGATCAAGCATCTGCACGGTGCCGTTTGTGAGGGTGCCGTGGCAGAGTGAGCCGGTGGAGTCTTCGTCAACCGAACCCAACTGCAAGAGGAGAAAAGTAGTTGGCGCGATGACACCTCCCTGCCATCCTCTCCCTCGCCGTTCACCTCGTCTCACGGGGCAGCTGTCTGCCACCGAGGAATAGGAGGGGACTGCCCCCCCAATAGTCTGAGGAGGAGCTTAGGGTTGTCAGTATTTGCAGGTTGTGAATTGTGTTTTGTGTTGTGTATTTTGAGAGTAATTTCAGATATGAATGTCTTTTGAATTTCAGATTTGCAGTATTGAGCATATGAAGTATTTTCTAAATTCTAGAGATCTATTTTTAGTACTTTAAAAAATGTAGTTTCATATATAAAGTGCAGACAATGTGATTCTCAGAGAAGAAACTACAAGTTTCAGTTTCAGATAAGAAACTGCAAGTTTCAGAGGCAGATCATTTATATTAACACGCCCTTTTCAAACAGGGATAACATCATGCTGGAAGTTTTATTCATAGTCAAAAATGGAACTACCAGCCAGTTAACATCATGCTGATCAACATTCATGCATAACACATCTTCATACGATGCACAGTCAAAAAGATATGCTATTTTCAAAATGCCCACACAATGTTGAGTGTGCGAAAAACTGAGAAAACGAGGGACGAAGTTTTGGCAAGTGTTGGAGGTGGTGTGCGTAGATGACAATGGGGACCCACATGTTAGTAATGGCAGAGTCAAATTTTTGGGGATATTTTCACTCCATCAGGTGGAATCGAACCTGGGCGGAGCAACTGTTGGGGAGTGGAACTTGGCCACTGGGCTACTTCAGTACTTTCTATAGAAAATAGGCAAGGATTCTACTACTACTATAGCATGTCTTCCCCGGCTCCATTGTGTTCTCGTCCGGGGCCTGGACGTCAGCTGGGTTGTGGGCTGCCTAGTCTAGGCTTTCTTTTTTAACATGCGCAACACACGATATGCCGGGTTGTATTTTTTTGAGGGCCGTCATGTATCGACCGGCCTATGGGCCTCCCATCCTAGGTTTTTATTTATTTTTAAACATCCGCAGCCCAACTTATGTATTTTTTTTGAAGAAAATGCAGAGGTCTGTTCTATTTTTCTATATAAGAATAGGAACGCCGGGTCCAACTTATGTTTCCCTTCTAACTATATTATATATATTTATACTATTTTATATGTTATTATATATTATTGTTATTATAATCATATATTTAACAGAAACTTACATATATAAGAAAAAAATATCCCACGTCTTATGAACTTATAAAAATAAATGTTTAACAATAAAATCCTCAGTTTTTTTACATTAAGGCAATGAAAATCCTGTTGATTGTTGCCGGGGCCGGGACACGCAATCCCAGAAATTAACCCCTCGTGTCATCACCAGCCCAGGATTACCGTTGCTGGTGGACATGTCCTTGTTACAGATTACCAAGCAATTACAAGTATTGGATACAAGACCATAAAGGTCTAATGATACAACAGTGACTCCGGTGGGGGATGACGGAAGCGACTCCTGGACCTCCAACATCGATGGGGCTCCATTCCCACAGGTACGGCTGACCTGGATAATTCCTATCCCGCGTGGCTGCCATCCTAGGTTCCGCACGGACATCGCTGTGGTACTCCTCGTAGAACTCCTGACCTGGCCAAGTAAATAGCCAGGGACAAGCCTGTGAGTATGTTGGAATGTACTCGCAAACATCTTGAACAAAAGATATACCGAATGCAACAATTAAATTATATGATCATGATGAACCACACTATATGCGTATGCTCATGATGGACTTAAAGGCATGCTGTCAGGAATTAAATCATGGTATGATAAGATATTAGCATGTGCAAATAAATGGATATATAGAAACCTTAGTGTTAACAAGGAAAGACAAAGGAAAATAAAATAAAGGAAATGCCGGTCGGATGTCTAAAATGACACCACGGAAGGTCTTGAAGAGAAATGCCAAACGGGTGTCTAAAAGAGAAATCAGACAAGACAGGATCATCCGAGAACTCAGGCGACGCCACGGGAGGTCTTGAAAAGAAATGCGAGTCGGGTGTCAAGTGACGCCTCGGTCGGACTTGAAGAGAAATGCCAATCGGGTGTCCACAAGAGTAGTGGTGTGATAAACCGCCTGTTAACTCGAGGGAAGCCACGAGAGGTCTTGAAAATAAAATTGAGTGCCCGGGGTAGTCTAGCCAGCCCCTGAGACACTCAGGAAAAAAAATTCAAAATAAGATAAATGGGTTAGTCCTCAATATTATGCATGACCATAATAATATTTAACAAGCCTAAAATACTCTTGGTAGCAACAGGGTGTCAATAATTATCTTGCAAAATATTTCAGGCATGTCATAATTATTTTCCTCCGGAGACCGACACTAAGACCGACGCTTGAACAACCCAGACTGTAGCCCTTAACCACGGACACGGCTATTCGAATAGGTTTAAACTCTGCAGAGGGTGCACTCTTTACCCACAAGTATAGGATTTCTTTAGTCAGCACCGAGACGCTGGCTAATTCCCATTACGGCCTTTGGGCTGAAAACACACCTAACCAGCACACACCAGATTAACCGTCCGGATGCCAGGAATCACCCAAAGCATCATTCTAGAAAAACTCTAAGTCGGGGAGACAACAATCCCGAGTAGCATGGGATCACTATTAATACGCACGGATTCCAAGGGGACACTCCCTCTCGGCTACAGCTGGTAATACCCATGCCCCCTGACCCGATGACAGGATTTAGTGCATGGCCCTGGAAACCCTCATCGTGGCCCTCTGTACGGTGCGTGCATGGAAAGGGGTTAACAACTTACTAAACCATACCCCACCAGTGGCAGGGACAAGTGGCAGCACGAATCAAGTATGGGGGTTACCGGAACAAGACTCGATCTACGGTCGACTCAGGAGGCTCAAATGTTTCCTGCAATGGTTAGCACAACAAAGTATTCTTTCAACAGCAATAACAAACAGGGCCACAACCCTCGCATGCTCCACATATATCACGTGACACCATCGTGTCAAATATGGCCCGTGCCCACCGGCACGTCCAAGGCAGGAGCACACTCCTGGATTCTCACAACTTGTGCATGTCAAATCTTGAGTGGAATGCATGCAAGAGAAAATATACATGACCATGCATGCTCAACTAGCAATATGTAAATTTAATTTGAATTCAACATAGTCATGTTTAAATTATTCTTGCAAATAATATAACCATGCGATTCACCATGTCAAGTGTTCGAGATGCTTGCCTTGAGCATGTAAAAGGATTGGGGCACTCCAAAACTTTGAAAATTCTATCTTCCCTCCATTTCCTATTTTCAAAAATACTTAAATTACAACATAAAACAAAAACAGTGCTGTAAAGGGTTTCAAATATTTTTGAAATAAATAGTAAAATAAACTAGAGGAGAAATGAAAAATAACAGAAAAAGAATCAATCTATTTGGAGTTCAGATGATTTACTTAGGGTATTACTAAGTTGGGGAGAATAAAGAAATGGACTATTTAATATATCCATCAGAAACAGTGTGTAGGAAAAATGTTCACCTAGTCTATAATAAAAGATCATGATTTAATGAGTGTCAGGAAATTTGAATCATCAAATTTGGATGTGAAATGGCTGTTGTGGATTTGTTTGAGATCTGCTGGAAAAGAAAAAGAAAATAGGTATTACTCTGATGGGCTGAGCAGAAACGCGCCCTAGGCATGGTATAGCTATCAGGCGCCACTATATCGCTTGGCCGCGTGGAAGACCGACGTGTCGACGCGGCTTCTGTCGCTGACAGTGGGTCCCGCGGCCCCACTGTCAGGTTTGACCCGGATCGCCCGCGTTCTCTCTCCGCGGCAGAACAGAGGAGGCGGCTGCCGGCGACGATTGCCGGCGAACGGCGGCATCTCTCGGGAAGCCGAAGCCATGTGTGTGCTCAGGAGACCAAGGCGGTCCTCTGGGTACTCGTCGTGGTCGCTGGGGAGCATGGGGTCGTCGGCGGCGAGCTCCCCCGAAAAGCTCCGGCGGACGCAAGTTGGGCGATTCACCCACGGGCTATCTCCGGTGTAATTGAAGGTGGGGATCGATCCACGAGTGCTCCAGGGGTCCATTGGTGAAGAAATTGGGAGGGGAAAAGCTCTGGAGAGGTGGGAATCATCGGGAAAGTGGCGGCGGCCGTAGCTGCCGGAGAGGAAGAAGACGGCTTCTCCTAGCCATTTTGGCTGCCAGGGGCGGCTTTCAGAGGATGGAGGAGTGGTGGTGCCGTCAAGAATGAACCCGAGTTGGCCTTTTATAGGCGGGCAAGGTCAGTTGGGCGGCTTCCAGTGGACGGCAATGCTGCGGGCGGCCATTAATGGTGAATGGAGGTCGGTGGGGTGGTCGATGGTCTGCAGCTGACCTCTAGGTGGGCTGGAGGTCTCAGGGGAGAGCCAGGTGGCCCGGACGGCGCCGCCGACAGCAGACTACGGTGGCGGCCATTTATGGCGATCGCGGTCGGTGGTGAGGCCGGCGAGGACTGTGGGGGAGGTCAGCGAGGCCGGTGAGGTCGGCGTGGACGGTGGCCGTCCACATTTAAGCCAGGGACGCGCTGGCGGGGTCGGGCGGCTCGGGCGGTGCCGTTCCCGAGTGGAAGACGGCGGCGGTGGCTCGGGTCGGTGGCTGGCCGGCGCCAGGCGACGAGGGAGGGTGTCGGCGGGGTGCAAGGGGGTCGCGGTGATCCAGGAGAGGCTAGGTCGGGCGGGGGAGGCAGTAGGGTGAGCGGCAGGGCCCGATGCCAGAGGCTGCAGAACGAGCGCTCTGGACGCGCTCAGTGCACGCGCGTTAGGTGCTCGTCAAATTGCCAGTGGTATCTATAGGGCCCCAAACGAGCTACAAAATAACAGGATGGTGCTTTTGGGTTAGATAGGAGTGATGGACATGTTATTTTGGTTAGGTGCTCAAGTTCCCAGTGCAATCTAGGAAGTGACATAATTCCTGTCATGCACACAAGGTGCTTGACAAAATGCTTTGGCTATCTAGGAAACTTTGTTGAGTGTGAAACTTGGCAGGGTGATGTCTCCTTGTATTATAGAAATGGTGGTGGAGTTTTTTTGGCAAAATAAAATACTTGCTAGTGCAAGTTTGGGGAAATTTCAATTCTGGACAGAAAATGTAGGGGAATATTTGGTGAACTAAACAGATTCCAATGGAGCTAAAATTCTTGACTTAAGGGTTTGGTTAGAAGGACTATAAGTGGGAAAAATTTCAGGATTTTTGGGGCAAGGAGAATTGGGGTTGTAGTAGAAACTCAAATACAGGACAGAATTGAAAAGAGGTTGTTTCACTCATAATTTCCAAAAGACCAAGTTAGGTTTTTGC
Source organism: Thinopyrum elongatum (assembly GCA_011799875.1). Classification (NCBI taxonomy): domain Eukaryota; kingdom Viridiplantae; phylum Streptophyta; class Magnoliopsida; order Poales; family Poaceae; genus Thinopyrum; species Thinopyrum elongatum. Next base: position 75,725,548 of record CM022302.1, on the reverse strand, counting down.
ATAAAAGTGATACGTAGGCATCACATGACCTCTCCTAATTTTTGTGGAATTTTAAAATATTTATTTAAAATAGTTGTAGTGCTACAGAGGCATTTCAAAAATTTGAAAATGGTACTAAAAGAATAGTTTTGGGGCAAATTTTATCATAAAAAAATTCCTACTGTTATTAAAGTAGTAATGAAATGGTTTTAAGAAAACTCCCAAAGCCACAATTTTGTTTTCAAAAATTTCTATATGGAGGGAAGAATTTTGGTAAACAGAAATAGAAAATACCCTGAAAATAATAGAGGACTTGATATAATTCAAAATTTTATTTCTGGCCAAATTTTTATTTTGTAAAAACATGATTAAATTTTTGGAGTGTTACAAACTCTACCCCCTTAAGGAAATCTCGTCCTCGAGATTTATTAGGTGGTCACCAAAATTAAACCCACCTTTCGAGGAGATTCTCCTAAGCTATTTAAAATAACCTATTTAGGCACAGATGACGTGGGCTCCTGATAATTGGTGTAACTACAGTGGGGCACTAGTGCTATGGTTCTACTGTGACTGTTACGACAAATTTGGAAAAAGTGTAAATTCCAAAATTCGCTTGCCGCACTCATGTGCACAGTGCTCTCTCCGGCTGACAGGTGGACCCAGGGTCCACTGTCAGTCTCTTCTTCTTCCTCCGGCTCCCTTCTCCTTCTCCCTCTCGCGCGCTTTCTCCACCTGCGGCGTCTAGCGCGTAGGGTATCTAGGGACCGCACTATGGTAATGCGCGGCGTGCTAGCTGCCGGTGCAGCGTGCACTCACCTCGCGGGCCAGCACCTTGTCGGCACTGCTCGCGGGTTCGCCTCCGAACACCGGTGATCGGGCGACGAACGGGGCTGGTGGACCTCGTTCACCATGCACCGAGCCCGAACTATAAAACGAACGCAGTGTTACTCTCGTCTTCATCTTGTCTCACTTCTTCTTCGTCCTCCCTTTTTTGTTCGCAGGAGCTCGAACGGGGCTCCAATGGAGGACGTGCTTCCGGGGTGGTTTACGATTCTGATGTCCGGAGCGATGGCGGTGTTGCTTGGGTTCTCACTGCTCCTATGCGCGATGATCCTTGACGATCGCCGTGATGCCGCAGCTCGAGTGGTGGCTCTTCAAGGCGGCGATGACCGTGAGGATTAGGCATCGGTGGTGGTTACGGGTGAGTGTTAGTGCATTCTGCAGCAGCTCCGTAGAAATAAAAGAAAACCCACAAATTTTCTTCAGAAAAATTTGTGGTGTGGTGAGAGTGGTCTGGTGTGCGAGGCGGTTGATTAGGTGCCAGTGTGTGTGTGGTTCTGCACTTGGTGCATGTAGTGGAGTGAGTGTGATTGTAAGCCGGGTGTCGTGGCGGCGTGTGAATCAATTCTGTGTTTGCGAGAATTATTAGACGCGGTGATCCTTAGTAAAATCTCCACAATTACTCATACGCAACTGCAGCCAACATTTTATTCATAGGGTAAATCCCAAGATGCAACACAGATATCAAATCTCGCAAATTAAATGCTAGACGAACAGACACAACCAAGGTGTCTACGGTACAAAGGAAAAATTGATAGGGTCCTGAGGAAATATCCCCGGCATCAGAACATCTTCTTCTTTTCCCGGGGAAAGTGGATGGAGGAGTCGGAGAACGTTTTCTCCTTGGTCTGGTAATAGTGGTCCGCCGATGGCGATCTGAGGATTCAGAACAGCAAGAGTCTGGAGGAAGTCCATCACTTGCTGGGTCAAACGCTCTTGTGCGATGACATATTGAACAAGGTTGGCTAGCATTGGATATCTCTCTGATTGTCTGCAGGGGAAAGATGTTTCTTCTCTGGGTGCTGCGCGGCTCGGGAAGTAGTAATACTCCCTTTCGCTGGCACGAGGCACTGCGAACCGGAGACGGGTAATTGCTTCATAGGCAGCAACTTCTATAGCCATTTCTGAAGTTGGCATAGATTTCCCGATGAAGACGACACTTGTAGGGCCTTGGTTTGGGTCTACTGGTGGGATGTGCGCGACTGCCCAATATTTCGAGGCGTTGTGGTTGATCCTCGATTTTAACAGCTCGTACTGGGGTGGCTGAGTGGAGCCAAGAGTGTTGCGGGTGAAATCCCACAATATCTTGACAAAACTGCCCGGGGTTGCATCTGGGGTTCTCAGATGAATCCCAAGGTGCGACATGGGGGAAATGGTGGTGGAGGCAGTGTACAAGGTGAGGGATGCTAGTTATGGACGCGAGAGTGGTCTCCTATATAATGCCTGGGCTAGGAAACATAAATCAGCAGGGTTACGATTCTGGGTATCGGCTCTGCTCTAGAGTGTTCGGGGTCAAAGTCACAGATACAAATCACAAAATGTGACGTATTACTATGGTTGTCGGTTAGGGGAATAGGTTGGGCACCGATTATCAAAAGATGTCGGCTGGCCACTGTGTAGGCTTTATTGGATGGAATGGCCTGACGGTGGACAGGAAAGGATGTGGGCGGTGTGGAAACCTAGGAATAGTGACCAGGCTAAGATAGGATTAGCCAATGGTCAGCCTGGCTCTGATACCAAAGCTGCCGGGGCCGGGACATGCAATCCCAGAAATTAACCCCTCGTGTCATCACCAGCCCAGGATTACCGTTGCTGGTGGACACGTCCTTGTTCACTACAAGAAATATGTCAACTTGCGACCATCACTATTGGTCACTGAATGGTCATTGTTTTTCATTTGCGACCTTTTTGCGACCAAAAACAGATGGTCAAAAGCTGGCCGTCGTAAACTGAAATTAACGACCTTCTTTGTGATATGTAAAAGGTCGTTGGTTCCACGACCAAATTTTTGGTCACTGGCAGCCTTCCCAGGCCACGTAGGATCCAGCGTGGCAAGCTGACATGGATAAGAATCAGCCCGGTCCAATTCGGTGTTTTACATATTTATATATTTCAGCCCATTAATTCAGCCCATTTATATATTTTTTCCTATGAATTTTTGTCAGCTTCATGGACCAAGCCCAACATTGCAGCCTTTTTATTTTTGGGCCACGGCCTTTTATTGTTTATTGATTTTCTATTTTTAGCCATTATATATTCAAGCTGGTCCCACTAGTCAGATGGGTCCCACTTGTCATGATCATCTCTCAAATTGGTCCCACATGTCAGAAATGTACAAATTTGATAGATTATTTTCATCAGTGGCCCCGTTGGTCAAGTTTCCATTTCACAAGTTTTCAAATCACATACATAATCAAAAAGAACACATAACATTCATCAAAGATACCACTAAATAAATCTATTACAATCTTTACAACACATATGCTACAATATGCTACTCTTCACTAACTAGGACTTAACGGCTTCACACTTCACGGCTTCACACTTGCTTCACACTTCACACTTGAGCTTCTGTAAAAGAGGAACAACCACAATTTTAAATCTCAATTGCAGTATAGGCCATATACAGAAGCAGTTCAAAGTTGAAGCAACATCAATTAAACACACGCGCACAGAAACATAGGAGTCAAAATGCAGTATAGGCCCAGGACAAGGACATTCCTATTATCAAATCAACACACATAATGTGGATGTCTCATGTGAGCATCATGTTGTGGTTTTATTAAACAATGATACAGCAACAGAATACAATATCTTCAATGCGAATTACGGTACTTGTAGCAAAACAGTTTGAAACAACAACTACGCAATACATTATAACGAGAGTAAGCTTGAATCAAACAGAAAAGGGAACACTTTCGAGTTTAAAAGTTAAAACGTTTGCAAGATATCCCAACTCGCAAGTTCAAGAGGCATAATTCAGAAACTTGCATCAGGGCACTCTATAATAATAATAAGAGTAGCATTCGACTTGACACACGAAACAGCGACACAAAAGAATTATATACCTTCAGCTCTGCTCACAGCTTCTCTGCTCATAACAGTTACACCTGCCATTGGAGGAGTCAAAACAAGAAGTATTAGATCACAATATTTGCATCTTTCCCACTGTGACTAGACCACATATCAGTAACTCGAATCACAAAGTATATCCATAACACCATATAATAGTCCCAGAACTCCCAATACTGTTTAAACATGTGACAACATGTTTATTTTCAAATGAAGTGTACATGAACAATTAATCTATAAATAGCAGGTACAATACAATTCTACTCTGGATACATTATCGCAGTAACCTCATTACAAGCACCCATACTCTCAAATTCAGTATCTAGTCTCAAATTCTTCACTATCGAGTTGCTAACTGAAACAAGTTCAGTTGAAAGCAGAGCAGATAACAAGAAACAGAGCTGCTTGCTGTCTCGGCTGACCGCCTACATGCGAGAAGGCAAAAAAAATTTTACTCGAAGCATCTTACAATTCACAACAAATTCGAGACTGACACAATTAATTTTACAGCATATAGAGATTTCACAATCAAAGTTCATGATGCTAGGCTGCTAGCTATCAAGATGAAAACAACATGTAGCAGATACAAGCATACCAGGCAAGATGGCTAGGTGCTTAGTAAGATCATCTACTGTTCAGCAGGAAGATGGGTCATGAACAAATATTACCTCCCTGATTTCATCCATCGTGTGGGACTTGAGGTGAACCTTGGCGAAGGTCTGCAGGTTGAGGCCAAGCAGGTCGAGGACCCACACATAGCCATCGCTCCTCATGCCCAGGCTCAGCTCCAGCGCCATGTGCCGCAAGATGATCATCCTGAGAAGAGAAGCACAGACAGAAGGCGGCCGTGAGTGGGTACCAAGGGGAAAAACAGAAGCCAAAACCAAGAATTGGATGATTTAGTATAAAGGAAATAGCTCAGCATTCAAATATTTCTAATAAGATTGTGCACTAATCCAACACGATATACAAAAGGTGTCCTCATAGCTTTACTAATACGTGGGAGTATGGATAGTGGGGTATAGAAACAAAAGCAATCCATTGTCATGTTCTAGGAACTGACTATTAGAGTACATGCTCAGGACATAAGTGGAAGCAGAAGAATATAATGAGATGTCACCATACGTATGTGCATAATAATTATACGTATATAATCTAACTTGATTTCTTTCTTAAAAAAATTCTTATCAACATGGCTAGACACTATATAGATGGTCTACTCTGGTATGTAGGTACATGTGCAGGAGATTGTCTAATTAGGACTGAAAGCACATCTTAAGCAAATTGAATATCATCTTACTATTATAACTATGTGTTTATAAACCACATGGCAGGCACCTATCATTTTGCACATACACACACCAACAGAAACAAAACAAGCAGATTGGAAGGCTTGCTGCACATCCTGTGCAGGGGCATCACCGTAAACAAACTTGTAGACTAACTTGATATGCAAAAGAAGATACATCTCCCATGTTCAGCAATCAGGATCAACCATAAGCTTTCACTAATCCTACATCAGTAAGCTTTTACTACTCCTGTTGCTAGTGTTCTAAACCAACAGAGCAATGCTATAGGAGTAGAAAAGAGAACTAGAGGTAGGAGAGGGAGCCGCTCACCGGAGAGCTTGTGGTCACCGCCATACACAGCCGCCGTCACGCCAGTCACCTCAAGAAGCACCGCTGCGCCGGAGATGCCACCAGACATGCGCAAGAGCAGAGCACCTGCTGCATCCAAATCCAAATCGAACAAGAACAAAAAATTAGGAATGGTTGCAACCATGCTTTTCAAGGCACACAATAGAAAAAATCGCAAAGAATGAGACGACGCCTTTCCTGATCTGCTTCCCGTACTTGGATCCAATGTTGGCCGTGTTCTGTGTTGAGGAGCTCAAGTTCAATGTGTAGCCATAGTATCCACAGCTGCCAGTAAGAAACAAACAACACACATCATCAAACTGGACATAGATGTTTTACATACAAACCTAAAGCTACCGTCCTACTTTTTTAACAGGAACGTCGTGTGGTATATAAATGACAGTTCGGTGCTCTCCGTACATCTTTACAAGTTCAAATCATGTCCTAGAGTATTTATTTATGTGTAACTTCACCGGTCGATGTTAATCTGCAGCTGCCATGCACACATCCGCCGGACCTAGATGCTAGGATCTGTAGACTACGTCTATCCCTGATGCACCTACATGCATGGGCTGCTGGCATTGAAGGTTTCGCATAATCCACCAATATATATCCCGCTTCAAATGAACACACAAATGCAAGATATTCTACTCTTCACGCAAGAAGTTTCTCCTGCTATACGAGTGTGATCTACGGCAAGTTAGCAGGTATGTTCTATAATCCACCAAACACAGCCTCAACTGTTGGTTCTGTTCTGACCCAAAGAAAGCAGCGGGGACAACAAGTCGCAGGAGCTGAGGGGAGTTGGTGAACCTGTAGGCGACGTCTTTGGTGGAGTAGCAGCCGTCCAGGTCGACGGAGCAGAGGAGCGCCGGCGTTTGTCGCCGGCGTCCTCGAGCCGCTGCGCTCGTCCCGGACCGGCGACTGCAGGGTGCGGCGCGCTGCTCCCGTATCCTACAGGAGGAGCCTCCCAGGTCGCGGATCTGGCGGCCCTCATCGCCGGCCGATGCTGGATCCATCGGCGAACGAAACCCTAACGACGGGAGACGGCCGCGCTTGGCCGCTGGAGGATGCGCGCGCCGAATCTCACCGGACAGGAGGGAAGAGCGGAGCGTCGGGGTCACGTTGGTGTGATGGGCGCCGTTGATTCCTGTCGGAGTTCGCTGGGATCGGGCGCTGTTGGTGGCGGCGGCGAGATGGGGACGAGGGAGGAGTGCGGGAGAGAGATGGGGATGAGGGAGGAGTGCGGGGCTGTGGGCCAGGCTTCATGGGGTGAGAGGGTGAAGCTGTTTTTTTTTAGACAAAGAGGGGGGTGAGGGAGAAAGGGCTGCCGTCGGATCTGGGAGCATCCGACGGCGTTTGAGGCATGATTCGCGTGACATGCCCATGAACTAATCAGAACCCAGTACACATTATGACCATCTAAAATTGGTCGTCATCGACTAAAAATAAGGTATTGAATCATATAAACGGTTTTATGATATGAGAAATTCAAAAATAAATAAAAACATTCTCATTGTGTCACCAAATGTGACCTAGTTTTTAGGAAAACTAATAAACTTGGAATTGGAATAAGACAAATATATTTTAAAAAGTGTTATGAGAAATGAGTTTTTAGGAAAAAAATCATTTTCTATTTTTGAAGTGCGAAAAATGTTTTTTTGAAGAATCTACCAAATATTTGTTTCAAAATGGCACCACTCCATTTTCCAAAACAATAAGACATCATTTTATGTACAGTTGACCAAAGCATAACATGTAAAATGCTTTCGATCCAACTCTCATCAAAAAGACAAATTATGTTTCAAAAAAGAATCTTCTACTTTTTCACATGAAAAAGTCAAAAAAATGATCTCATGTTGTGCACAAAGGTGCATCTTGGAATGGCAAACATTGTTGCCTAAGCAAATTTTCATCTTCTTTGGATGCAAAATTCATTTTTCATTTTTCGAGTGCCCAAAATGAGATTTTTGTGAAGGACCTACCATATATTTGTTGTAAAATTGGACCGAATCTATTTTCTAAAATACTATGAAATATTTAATGCACAATTGACCAAATAGTTGGGTGTCAAAAGTTTTGATCCACCTCTGGTGAAAAAAAAACAAATTTCCGCTGATTCAGCAGGAAGCGGGTCAAATTTGGACTGCAGCTGCCTCATAGTTTGCTCTTTATTTTTTTCCAAAAATCATTTATAGGTACATAAGTACCTATTTAATCAAAGAAACACAAAAAAAATTCCAAGATTCAACCACTAGCTAGGAACGGTCATTCCCGCCGTTTTGACCGCATTTTGAAACAGGCATAAAAAAATTAAAAAAAACAAAAAATTCGAAAACCTTCGCATTGTGTCATTACATGTGACCAAGTTATCAGGAAAAATAATAAACTTTTAATACGGCAATTATTTAAAAAAAGTGTTCTCAGAAATGAGTTATCATGCGTGAAGATTCATGGCTTTCAAGCCAAATAATCAATCTTATGGCCACATTCATGGCATAGTTTGTTCAAATAATCTCATATTGTGCACAAGGGTGCATCCTGGAATTCCAAACAATGTTTCCTAAGGGAGTTTTCATTTTCTTTGCACGGAAATTTCATTTTCTATTTTTTGAGTGCCCGAAATGAGTTTTTTTGTGAAGGACCTACCATATATTTGTTGCAAAATTGGACCAAATCTATTTTATAAAATACTAGGCCATATTTAATGCACAATTGACAAAATGGTTGGTTGTCAAAAGTTTTTATACACCTCTCGTGAAAAAGAAAAATTTCCGCCGATTCAGTAGGAAGCGGGTCAAATTTGAACTGCAGCTGCCTCATAGTTTGCTCTTTATTTTTTCCAAAATTCATTTATAGGTACATAAGTATCTATTTAATCAGAGAAACATCAAAAGTTTCCAAGATTCAACCACTGGCTAGGAATGGTCAAGCCCGCCGTTTTGACCGCATTTTGAAACGGGCATAAAAAATAAAAAAATAAAAATAAATTGGAAAACCTTTGCATTGTGTCATTATATGTGACCAAGTTGCCAGGCAAAAATAAATAAACTTGTAATACGGAAATTATTTTAAAAAAGTGTTCTAAAAAATGAGCTATCATGCGTGAAGATTCATGGCTTTCAAGCCAAATGATCAATCTTATGGCCACATTCATGGCATAGTTTGTTCAAATGATCTCATATTGTGCACAAGGGTGCATCTTGGAATTCCAAACAATGTTGCCTAAGGGAGTTTTCATTTTCTTTGCACGGAAATTTCATTTTCCATTTTTTGAGTGCTGGAAATGAGTTTTTTTTTGTGAAGGACCTACCATATATTTGTTGCAACATTGGACCAAATCAATTTTCTAAAATACTAGGCCATATTTAACATACAATTGACCAAATGGTTGGGTGTCAAAAGCCTTGATCCACCTCTGGTGAAAAAGACAAATTTCCGCCGATTTAGTAGAAAGCAGGTCAAATTTGAATTGCAGCTGCCTCATACTTTGCTCTTTATTTTTTCCAAAAATCATTTATAGGTACATAAGTATCTATTTAATCAGAGAAACATCAAAAGTTTTCCAAGATTCAACAACTAGCTAGGAACGGTCAACCCCGCCGTTTTGACCGCATTTTGAAACAGGCATAAAATATTCAAAAAAAATAAAAAAATTGGAAAACCTTCGCATTGTTTCATTATATGTGACCAAGTTGCCAGGAAAAATAATAAACTTGTAATACAGCAATTATTTTAAAAAAGTGTTCTCAGAAATGAGCTATCATGCGTGAAGATTCGTGGCTTTCAAACCAAATGATCAATCTTATGGCCACATTCATGGCATAGTTTGTTCAAATGATCTCATATTGTGCACAAGGGTGCATCTTGGAATTCCAAACATTGTTGCCTAAGGGAGTTTTCATTTTATTTGCATGGAAATTTCATTTTCCATTTTTTGAGTGCCGGAAATGAGTTTTTTTGTGAAGGACCTACCATATATTTGTTGCAAAATTGGACCAAATCTATTTTCTAAAATATTAGGCCATATTTAATGCACAATTGACAAAATGGTTGGTTGTCAAAAGTTTTTATACACCTCTCGTGAAAAAGACAAATTTCCGCCGATTTAGTAGGAAGCGGGTCAAATTTGAACTGCAGCTGCCTCATAGTTTGCTCTTTATTTTTTTCAAAAATCATTTATAGGTACATAAGTATCTATTTAATCAGAGAAACATCAAAAGTTTTCCAAGATTCAACCACTAGCTAGGAACGATCAAGCCCACCGTTTTGACCGCATTTTGAAACGGGCATAAAAAATTCATGGCATAGTTTGTTCAAATGATCTCATATAGTGCACAAGGGTGCATCTTGCAATGACGAACAATGTTTCCTAAGGGAGTTTTTATTTTCTTTGGACAAAAAATTTATTTTCCATTTTTAGTGCCCAAAATGAGGTTTTTTTGTGAAGAACCTACCATATATTTGTTGCAAAATTGGACCAAATTAAATTTCTAAAATACTAGGCCATATTTAATGTACAATTGATCAAATGGTTGCGTGTAAAAAGTTTTTGATCCACCTCTCGTGAAAAAGACAAATTTCCGCATATTCATTTTCCATTTTTCGAGTTCCCAAAATGAGTTTTTTTGTGAAGAACCTAACAAATATTTTTTGTAAAAATAACTTCTCCATTTTTCAAGAATATTAGACCACATTTTATGAAGAAATTTGTGTACACTAGAAACATTTTTTATAGATATTAAACGGTTTTTAGTTACATCATTAACATTTTTAATAAATATTTTGATGTCTAATATTTTGAACACATGTCTAATTTTTTTATGACACATTGGACATATTGTTTATATATGTTTAACTTTTTTCAAATACATGATTAACATATTTTCATATATTCCCAACAAAAAAACATCTTTTCATACATACGTTTTGATGTCTATGTTTGTTTTTACACATTGTACTTTTTTGTATACATATAAAACATTGTTGATATTGGTTAGAAAAATTTAAATACATGAAAAATTTGTTATTTTCCCATTTTCGTTGGGCCAAATATATGTTTTTTTGAGTAATTTGAGGGCATCCCAAATTTCTTTGTGGATGGGCCGAGGCCTACATGGCACACATTTAAAAAAAAGAAGGTGGCCTCGTTCCACCGAGGCCCAAGCCCACCTTGAGCGACACCTTAAGTACCAATGCATCCACGTTCACAACCTCATGACCATTTATATTGGTCGTAATCAGGTAGAAATAAGGTCGTCGACCACTCTTGTCTACTTTATGACCATTTGGTGTAAGGCAATTTCAAGGTTTGAGCCCTTCCAAGCGAAATGGCCGTGGATTTACGACCAATTCAGCCGGGGTCACTGAGAGAAGGTCACAAGTTGACATATTTCTTGTAGTGGTTACAGATTACCAAGCAATTACAAGTATTGGATACAAGACCATAAAGGTCTAATGATACAACAGTGACTCCGGTGGGGGATGACGGAAGCGACTCATGGACCTCCAACATCGATGGGGCTCCATTCCCACAGGTACGGCTGACCTAGATAATTCCTATCCCGCGTGGCTGCCATCCTAGGTTCCGCACGGACATCGCTGTGGTACTCCTCGTAGAACTCCTGACCTGGCTAAGTAAATAGCCAGGGACAAGCCTGTGAGTACGTTGGAATGTACTCGCAAACATCTTGAACAAAAGATATACCGAATGAAACAATTAAATTATATGATCATGATGAACCACACTATAGTTCGGGCTCGGTGCATGGTGAATGAGGTCCACCAGCGCCGCTCGTTGCCCGATCACCGGTGTTCGGAGGCAAACCCGCGAGCAGTGCCGACAAGGTGCTGGCCCGCGAGGTGAGTGCACGCTGCACCCACAGCTAGCACGCCGCGCACTACCACAGTGCGGTCCCTAGATACCCTACGCGCTAGACCTCGCAGGTGGAGAAAGCGCGCGAGAGGGAGAAGGAGAAGGGAGCCGGAGGAAGAAGAAGAGACTGACAGTGGACCCTGGGTCCACCTGTCAGCCGGAGAGAGCACTGTGCACATGAGTGCGGCAAGCGAATTTTGGAATTTATAATGTGGAGTACAACCCACCAGATTGGAGCAAATAACTACCACAGGGGGCCCACCAGGTGGGCACAACCCACCTGGGTGCGCCAGGGAGCCCAGACGCGCCCTGGTGGGTCGTGCCCTCCTCGGCCCACCTCCAGTGCTCATCTTCTGGTATATAAGTCATTTTGACCTAGATAAAATTAGAGGAGGACTTTTGGGACAAAGCGCCGCCGTCTCGAGGCGGAACTTGGGTAGGAGCACTTTTGCCCTCCGCGGAGTGATTCCGCCGGGGGAACTTCCCTCCCGGAGGGGGAAATCATCGCCAATAACTCTCCCATCTTGGGGAGGGCAATCTCCATCAACATCTTCAACAAGACCATCTCCTCTCAAACCGTAGTTCATCTCTTGTGTTCAATCTTTGTACCGGAACCTTAGATTGGTGCTTGTGGGTGACTAGTAGTGTTGATTACATCTTGTAGTTGATTACTATATGGTTTATTTGGTGGAAGATTATATGTTCAGATCCATTATGCTATTTAATACCCCTCTGATCTTGAGCATGATTATCATTTGTGAGTAGTTACTTTTGTTCTCGAGGTCATGGGAGAAATCTTGTTGCAAGTAATCATGTGAGAACTTGATATGTGTTCTATATTTTGATGATATGTATGTTGTGATTCCCTTAGTGGTGTCATGTGAACGTCGATTACATGACACTTCACCTTATTAGGGACTAAGGGAATGCATTGTGGAGTAGTTATTAGATGATGGGTTGCGAGAGTGACAGAAGCTTAAACCCTAGTTTATGCGCTACTTCGTAAGGGGCTGATTTGGATCCAAAAGTTTAATGCTATGGTTAGATTTTATCTTAATACTTTTCTCCTAGTTGCGGGTGCTTGCGAGGGGGTTAATCATAAGTAGGAGGTTTGTTCAAGCAAGAACAACACCTAAGCACCGGTCCACCCACATATCAAATTATCAAAGTAGCGAACACGAATCAAATCAACATGATGAAAGTGACTAGATGAAGTTCCCGTGTACCCTCAAGAACGCTTTGCTTATTATAAGAAATCGTTTTGGCCTGTCCTTTGCCACAAAAGGATTGGACTACCTTGCTGCACTTTTGTTACCGTTATCGTTACTTGCTCGTTACAAATTATCTTGCTATCAAACTACTCGTTACTTATAATTTCAGTGCTTGCAGAGAATAGCTTGCTAAAAACCACTTGTCATTTCCTTCTGCTCCACGTTGGGTTCGACACTCTTATTTATCGAAAGGACTACGATTGATCCCCTATACTTGTGGGTCATCAAGGGTCTTTTTTGGTGCCGTTGCCGGGGTGTGAAGCGCTCTTGGTAAGTGGAAATCGATAAGGAAAATTATTACTACGTGTTGAAATTTATTGTCACTTGCTACTATGGAGAACAATCCTTTGAGGGGTTTTTTCGGGGTATCTTCACCTTGACTGGAACCATAATTAGTTGCCCCTCAACCTACTGCACCTACTGAAAATATTGGTTATGAAATTCCTTCGGGTATGATAGAACAACTGCTAGCTAATCCTTATGCAGGAGATGGAACCGAACATCCTAATATGCACTTGATATATGTGGATGAAATTTGTGGATTATTTAAGCTTGCAGGTTTGCCTGGAGATGAAGTTAAGAAGAAGGTTTTCCCTTTATCTTTGAAGGGAAAGACATTGGCATGGTATAGGCTATGCGATGATATTGGATCCTGGAACTGGAATCGATTGAAATTGGAATTTCACCAAAAAATTTATCCTATGCATCTAGTTCATCGTGATCGGAATTATATATATAATTTTTGGCCTCATGAAGGAGAAAGTATCGCTCTAGCTTGGGGGAGGCTTAAGTCAATGTTATATTCATGCCCCAACCATGAGATCTCAGGAGAAATTATCATTCGGAATTTTTATGCTCGGCTTTCTCGTAATGATCAACCCATGTTCGATACTTCTTGTACTGGTTCTTTTATGAAGAAGATTATTGAATTCAGGTGGGATCTTTTAGAAAGGATTAAATGCAACTTTGAAGATTGGGAACTTGATGAAGGTAAAGAGTAAGGTATTAAGCTTGATTTTGATTGTGTTAAATCTTTTTTGAATACCAATGCTTTTCAAAAGTTTAGCACTCATGTTGATCTCCCTAAAGAGAAGTGGTTTAAATATCACCCACCCATTAAGGAAGAAATTAAAGAACATGTTGTGGTTAAATATGAAACTATTATTTATAATGTTGACCCAGTTGTTCCTACTGCTTACATTGAAAACCCACCTTTTCCTGTTAGGATAAAGGAACATGCTAAGGTCTCAGCCGTGGTCAATAAAAGCTATATTAGAGCACCTAAACCAGCTGAACAAATCAAGGTAGAACCTAGTGTTGCTATGGTTAAAGATCTCTTGGTAGAAAATATAGATGGGCATGTTATCTACTTCTGTGATGAAGCTGCTAGAATTGCCAAACGAGATGAAAAAGATAAACATAGACCTGTTGTGGGCATGCATGTTGTCTCAGTTAAAATAGGAGATCACTGTTATCATGGTTTATTTGACATAGGTGCTAGCGTGGGTGCTATTCCTTTTACCTTGTATCAAGAAATTATGAATGACATAGCACCCGCTGAAATAGAAGACATAGATGTCACTATTAAACTTGCTAATAGAGACACCATCACACCACTTGGGATTGTTAGAGATGTTGAAGTCTTGTGTGGGAAAATAAAATACCCTACTGATTTTCTAGTACTTGGTTCCCCACAAGATGACTTTTGTCCCATTATCTTTGGTAGACCTTTCTTGAACACCGTTAATGCTAAAATATATTGTCATAAACAAACTGTCGGTGTTTGTTTTGGTGATGAGTCTCATAAGTTTAATTTTTCTAAGTTTAGTAGAAAACATCATAAGAAAGAATTGCCTAGTAAGGATGAAATAATTGGTCTTGCTTCTATTGCCGTGCCTCCTACTGATCCACTAGAACAATATTTGCTAGACCATGAAAATGATATGCATATGTGTGAAAGAAATGAAATAGATGAAATTTTCTTTGAACAACGACCTCTGCTTAAACACAATTTGCCTATTGAAACTCTAGGAGGTCCTCCTCCACCTAAAGGTGATCCTGTGTTTGAATTAAAACAATTACCAGACACTTTGAAATATCCTTATCTTGATGAGAAAAAGATATATCCTGTTATTATTAGTGCTAACCTTTCAGAACATGAAGGAGAAAGATTATTGAAAGTTTTGAAGAAGCACCAGGCTGCTATTGGATATACTCTTGATGATCTTAAGGGCATTAGTCCCACTCTCTGTCAGCAAAAGATTAATATGGAACCTGATGCTAAACCCGTTGTTGATCATCAACGACGATTGAATCCCAAAATGAAAGAAGCGGTAAGAACTGAAATATAAAAGCTTCTGGAAGCAGGTATAATTTATCCCATAGATTATAGTAGATGGGTAAGTCCCGTTCATTGCGTCCCTAAGAAAGGAGGTATTACCGTTCTTCCTAGTGATAAAAATGAACTTATTCCACAAAGAATTGTTACTGGCTATAGGATGGTAATTGATTTTAGAAAATTAAATAAAGCAACTAGAAAAGATCATTACCCATTGCCTTTTATTGATCAAATGCTAGAAAGACTATCAAAGCACACACACTTCTGTTTCCTTGATGGATATTCTAGTTTTTTTCTCAAATACCTGTTTCACAACCTGATCAAGAGAAAACCACCTTTACTTGTCCTTTTGGAACTTATGCTTATAGACGTATGCCTTTTGGTTTATGTAATGCACCTGCTTCCTTTCAAAGATGTATGACTACTATATTCTCTGATTTTTGTGAAAAGATTGTTGAGATTTTCATGGATGAATTTTCCGTTTACGGAACTTTTTTTGATGATTGCTTGAGCAACCTTGATCGAGTTTTGCAGAGGTGTGAGCAAACTAATCTTGTCTTGAATTGGGAGAAGTGCCACTTTATGGTTAATGAAGGTATTGTCTTGGGGCATAAAATTTCTAAACAAGGTATTGAGGTGGATAAAGCTAAAGTTGATGCAATTGAGAAAATGCCATGTCCTAAAGATATCAAAGGTATTCATAGTTTCCTCACTCTTGTTGGTTTCTATAGGAGATTTATTAAAGACTTCTCTAAAATTTCTAGGCCTCTTACAAATCTTTTACAAAAGGATGTTCCTTTTGTTTTTTATGATGATTATGTAGAAGCCTTTGAAACACTTAAGAAAGCCTTAATTTCTGCACCTATTGTTCAACCACCTGATTGGAACTTGCCTTTTGAAATCATGTGTGATGCTAGTGATTATGTTGTTGGTGTTGTTCTAGGACAAAGAGTTGATAAGAAGTTAAATGTTATCCGTTATGCTAGTAAAACTCTAGACAGTGCCCAAAGAAATTATGCTACTACTGAAAAAGAATTTTTAGCAGTTGTGTTTGCTTGTGACAAATTCAGATCTTACATTGTTGATTCTAAAGTTACTGTTCACACTGATAATGCTGCTATTAAATATCTTTTGAAAAAGAAAGATGCTAAACCTAGACTCGTTAGATGGGTTCTCTTGCTACAAGAATTTGATTTACATATCACTGATAGAAAAGGAGCTGAGAACCTCGTAGCTGACAACTTGTCTAGGTTAGAGAATATCCTTGATGACCCACAACCTATTAATGATAGCTTTCCTGATGAACAATTAGCTGCAATAAATGTTTCTCATAATACTCCTCGGTATGCTGATTATGCTAATTACATTGTTGCTAAATATATACCACCTAGTTTCACATACCAACAAAAGAAAAAAAATTCTTCTATGATTTAAGACATTACTTTTGGGATGACCCACATCTTTATAAAGAGGAGTAGATGGTATTATTAGACCTTGTGTACCTGAGCATGAACAGGGACAAATCTTACGGAAGTGTCACTCCGAAGCTTATGGAGGGCATCATGCGGGAGATAGAACTGCTCATAAAGTATTGCAATCTGGTTTTTATTGGCCTACTCTCTTCAAGGATGCATGTAAGTTTGTTTTATCTTATGATGAATGTCAAAGAATTGGTAATATTGGTAAGCGTCAAGAAATGCCTATGAATTATTCACTTGCTGTTGAACCATTTGATGTTTGGGGTTTTGATTATATGGGACCTTTTCCTTCCTCTAATGGGTATACACATATTTTTGTTGCTGTTGATTATGTCACTAAGTGGGTAGAAGCTATTCCAACTAGTAGTGCTGATCACAACACCTCCATTAAAATGCTTAAAGAAGTTATTTTCCCGAGGTTTGGAGTCCCTAGATATTTAATGACTGATGGTGGTTCACACTTTATTCATGATGCTTTCCGTAAAATGCTTGCTAAGTATGATGTTAACCATAGAATTGCATCACCCTATCATCCTCAATCTAGTGGTCAAGATGAACTTAGCAATAGAGAAATAAAATTAATATTACAAAAAACTGTCAATAGGTCCCGAAAGAATTGGTCTAAGAAATTGGATGATGCACTTTGGGCTTATAGAATAGCTTATAAAAATCCTATGGGTATGTCTCCGTATAAGATGGTATATGGAAAAGATTGTCATTTGCCTCTTGAGTTAGAACATAAGGCAAATTGGGCAATTAAAGAACTCGATTATGATTTCAAACTTGTCGGTGAAAAGAGGTTATTTGATATTAGCTCATTAGATGAATGGAGAACCCAAGCTTATGAAAATGCCAAACTATTTAAAGAGAAAGTTAAAAGATGGCATGATAAAAGGATGCAAAAATGGGAATTTAAAGTTGGGGAATATGTTCTTCTATACAACTTCTTTGCAGGAAAACTTCTCTCCAAATGGGAAGGACCGTATGTTATCGAAGAGGTTTATCGCTCTGGAGCCATCAAAATAAATAATGCCAAAGGTACCAACCCAAAGGTGGTTAATGGTCAAAGAATTAAACACTATATCTCAGGTACGCCTATTAATGTTGAAAGCAATATTATCCAAACCATGACACATGAGGAGCGCATAAAGGAGACCTTCCGGAACACTCCAGAATAATTAAAAAAGAGGAGGTACATGATACGGTAAGTAAACGGACTCCGAAAAATCCACAAAAATATATTTTTTATCAGTTTTGGAATATATCAAAAATTGGGAAAATAAGAAACAACCAGGAAGGCAACCCTGGTGGGCACAAGACACCAGGGCGCGCCAGGGCCCCTTGGCGTGCCCAGGTGGGTTGTGCCCACCTCGGTTACCTTGCGTACCTTGTTTTTCTCCCATTTGCTTGTTTCCCAAGATAAAAATCTTTATATACCCCCCGAACATATTGACCTTTGTATCCCACAGAAATCTTATGTTTTCTTTCTGTTGTTTTCTGTCAGATCTGTCAGGCCAGGCACCATGTCTTCTTCCTCCTCCAACAATGTAGAAGAAGATGCTTGGTTAATGAAGATGGAACTAAAGAGAGAAGGACCAAAAGAAGCTCTGAAGGAGAACAAGAGCAAGGAAGCCGTTGGAGATCAAGCTCCAGCAGCAGGGCAATCCCCTTGGCTGGTGCCAAGCTTGGGGGAGGTGCCCCGGTATCGTTTCACCACCACTATCTTTGCTTTTATCTATTTTTAGTTCGATCCTTAGTTATCTTTTGATCTAGTTGAATAAAAGTTTAGTTCGATCCTGACTTTTCGAGTGTTTGCTTAGTGATCTATCTATGTAATCGTGTGCGAGTTATATAATAAAGATTAGAGTTATATAATAAAGATTAGTTCAAGTTTTGCTTTCTGCACTTTTATGTTTCAATAAAAAGGAAAGGAATAAATAAATAAGTAAAAAGATCATATGCTAATCTTATGGTAAGTATTGACATCACATAAGAAAAAGTATAAGTGGTAAAATTTGTTGGAGATTGACAAACATAGCATTGGTCAATGATGCAACTCATGAAAGAATTAATAAGGGAAGAGAAGATTCACATGCAAATACACTATCTTGGACATCTTTAATGATTGTGAGCCCCCATTAAATATTTTGTGTCAAAATAGTTGACGCTGGACAAGGAAGACAACGTAATGATTTATGTTTGTTCATATTCACATAGAAGTTATATTGTCATAGATCCTTTAACATGTGGTGCTTGCCCAATATCATTTCTAGCCAAAAACTCCGCACTAAGTAGAAATACTACTTGTGCATCCAAAAACCCTTAACCCAAATCCTATTTCGAGAGTCCACCATACCTACCTATGGATTGAGTAAGATCCTTCAAGTAAGTTGTCATCGGTGCAATAAGGCAATAAAAATTGCTTCTAAATGTGTTGGATCATTTAGTGTAAGAGAAAATTGAGCGTTGTATGAACTTGTGATGGCAAAGAATAAAAGCGACAGACTGCATAATAAAGGTTGCTATCATAAGGGGCAATATAACATGACGTTCTTTTGCATTAAGGGATTTGGCATACAAACAAATAAGCGCATGGCAACCTCTGCTTCCCTCTGCGAAGGGCCTTTCTTTTACTTTTATGCAGAGTCAAAGTTTTCTCCCCTATTTGTGACGCCCCCGGCTCAATCATGCACTATTCATACACGCAAATGCACACGATCAAGCCTAAGGACTCACGGGAAGATATCACAACACAACTCTAAAACATAAATAAAGTCATACAAGCTTTATATTACAAGCCAGGGGCCTCGAGGGCTCGAATACATAAGCTTGCATTCAAGCGT
This sequence comes from Thinopyrum elongatum, assembly GCA_011799875.1. NCBI lineage: Eukaryota > Viridiplantae > Streptophyta > Magnoliopsida > Poales > Poaceae > Thinopyrum > Thinopyrum elongatum. The sequence continues at coordinate 75,706,215 of CM022302.1, read as the reverse complement.
CAGCGGAAGCATCAGATATCTGAGTACAGATATAAAATAAAACACAGAAAGGCCTTAAGAAGGCGAGACAAAATAAAACACTACGATCGAAAGGCGTAGGCCTCCTGCCTGGGACCCTCCGATCCTACTCCTGGTCGACGGCAAGCTCGAGATAATATCCATCTCGGGGTAGTAGTAGCGATCGTCGGCGCATCTGTCTCAGGGCTCCGTCCTCTGGTCACGACAAACTGATATGGGGAGAAAGGAAAACAAAGCAACCGTGAGTACTCAGAAGTACTCAGCAAGCAAGGATCTACACTACATATGCAACATTTTCAAGGGGAGGCTGTATATGTGGACTGGGCTGCAGAAATGCCAGAATAGAGAGAAGGCCTAGTCCTATCGAAGACTAGCATCTTCAACGGTCTCGCAGCATTAGAAGAGTGTAGATTATGTAGGGTAACGCAGCAGAAAACAAAAAAATTCTGACCTACGCACCAGCCCAGGACCACTATGGAGACTGCATACAAGGTTTAATCATTTTCGTTACCGACTCGTAGCTCAGCGGTAGTAGAGTCGATGACGATCGGTGGTGCAGATCCCCGCAGCTAGGATTTACAACCTCCCAACCGCGAGGATGTATACCCTCATCCGCCACTCGGACAGCCCTCCGGGAGGCGGTCGGACAGTCCCCCGGACGGTGTCGCGGACAGCCCTTCGGGAGGACCTTCGAAACTCGGACGGTCACTCGGACAGCCCTTCGGGAGGACTCACAGAACTCAGACCATCACTTGGACAGCCCTTCGGGAGGCACTCTCGAACAGCCCCTCGGGCACTAAGATCGAAACTACGACCTCTCTACAGAGTTGCACACATATGGTGTCAGCTATCCGGCAGGGCTTCGCCGTCCAGAACTAGTTCCTGCCGGAACCCAGACAGCCTTTCGGCTCTACGAAAAACTCTTTTCGTGGGAGGGAGAGAGAGAGCTAGCAAAGCATAGCATGTGTATATGAGATCCAAGGATGGAGAGATGGCAGCCCATTCACCTCCTATTTATAGGAAAACCAAGGGGTAGTGTGCCTCCACAATTTTACAAAAAACTCCCATGCAATATTTCATACATGAGGGTGTTAAGTGCAAAATGGGGTGCCATGTGGAGCTCCAAGGAGCTCCACCACCCATGGCCGGCCAACACTAGGGGGTCCCCCCCCCCCATGAGGTGCCTTGCTCCCCAATCCCTTCTAGAAGCCTTTTTGGAAATAACCAAAAAGGTGCTTTTCCAAAAATATCCAAAAAGCACTTTCACTATTCATGACGACATTTTTCAGCGTCTGATCGAACTGAAAATATTCATGTGGGCTTAGAACATTTCCAGTACCCACCATAATAATTTTCAACGCGTTCTGGAACAATTCCAGTTTAGTGATTTCATCTGCGAAAAGCATCTGAAGTGGTTCCGGCAGCTCCGGAACATTTCTGGTTTTTCTTCCAGAAAATTCCCAGAAGTTTCCAGAACAATTCTGGCACCCTCCAAGAATTATCAGGTATGTGCCGAAACCAATTTGACTTTATGGTATCCTCTGAAACAACTTTTCAGTATCACCGGAACTCATCCGGTGACCTCTCTCTGCAGAACTTTTCCGCTGTCCGAAACTTTTTCGGTGTCCGAAACTTTTTCGGTGATTTTCTCTCAGACTCCCTGTCTAGTATTCAGCAGATAGATGACCCTTAAGCGTGTGACCCTATAGGTTCGGTGAAGTATAGACATGACACGGAACCCCTTCCGATCAATGATCAACATCGGAGCCGTGGACACCCATATTGACCCCTATACCCACACGAATGAATATTCGAGTGAACCTCTAGTTGCCGTGTGCTATTCCTGTTGCTTCACGATATGTTACAAATACCCGAGGTTAGACATGTTGGCATCCCCGTGGATCAACAACTTGTCCACTATGCCAGTTACCCCGTTATCGGTGTTGTTCTCTTTTCTCGTTACCGTGTTCCGGCATCCCTGTGATCAAATCACCCTGTGTCTGGCCAGACGATGATGGATACCGTAACACCGAGAGGGCCCAGAGATATCTCTCCATCGCCGGAGGAGCAAATCCCAATCTTGAGCTATCAAGTTACTGGACACACTTTTCCATGAACCCGTAAGCCGCCGTAATAGCCACCCATTTACGGATGACGTTTAACAAACCCCAAAGTTCATGAATCAAGCATGAAGAAACTCGATACTCTCATGGTCTGAGGAATCATGCAAACGTTAACTATCTCTGTGTTATTAACCATTAACTCATGACGAATGTATCTCATAGCATAACATCAATTCGGGTCGATTCAACACAAATGTCCTTCCTGACATTGTGCCCTCAAAGTTGCTGGCATAGACATGCCCATGATTGGGAAAACATAATCATCATGCAACACTTGAGCTAGTCTTAGAGGCACGACTAGGAATACATTTTACCGTTTATTATACCACACGTGCACATGGGTTTTCCCCAGAGCCTTTATGGATATACGGGCTCGGGAACCATAGCAGTTATAGCATGGAATATAAACTTAATTATGAACAGGGAGATAATTAATAACATTTATTATTGCCTCAAGGGCATATCTCCTATAGATTAGTACCATATAATGTAGCAATATCATTAAGTCTCAACCTCACCCAGAGATCCTTTCTCGACTCCCTGCGAGAAAGCAATCCTAGAGCCATACAGTCATCAACCTCGTCCTGAGATCCCTTCTCGACGCCCTGCGAGAAGCAATCCCAGAGCCATATATCCAGGTCTCATCTCAAGTTCTAGCTGTATTGATCGGGATACAACTCCGAGTGTCCGTTACCGAGGATCCGGCTATGCATAGATTCGTTCTTCCCTGCAGGGGTGCACCAACTTACCCATCACGCTCGCTTAAATCCGGCCGGACACACTTTTCCGGGTCATGCCCGGCCTCGGCCAAACGACACACCGCAGCCCTACCTAAAGCTCAGCAGAGAGGTCCCCGCCGGTCTACATCCTAAGCACTCAGGGGTCTTGGGCCATCGCCCTGTGCACTCCGGGTCGTTGCGAGCAGGGTGGATACCAGCGCCAACGGCACGATCCGACCCGGCCACAATGCTGAACTGGACGTCTGACAGAACTGTCGGCTGATACTACGATGCAGAACGCCCATACTATGCCCACGTGGTGGTTAGTGCTATCGGGCCAGAGGCCCACTCAGATCACATATCCACGTCGTTAGTACCTTGGGGGTGTGGTTACGAGCAGAGACTCACGAAAGATGTGACCCCGTCGCCCCGTCTCGAGGACTTGCGGCAAGGGCCAAGAATGCCCGGCCACGCCTCGTATCCATCACTCGGGCACCATACAGGCAACCCGCCTTCACAACACACGCGTGTACCCCTCAGGGTCGACCCACCTATCCAAGTAACAACAGTACAGTCCAAGTATCCGTGTGTCCATAACATCAGGGGAATCCGAGGTGTCACCCTCGTTGGATTCCTACACGATGTATCTGTCAAGGTGAACTCGGAGGAATCACCCTCGCTGGGTTCACACTTGAGGTGTTGTACGACGGCGTCGTTAGCGGAAGTGGTGAAGGAGGAATCACCCTCGATGACCACGACCGAATAGCTACTTTACAGAGTTAACATCAGAAGTGCTATAAGAGGTTTCACCCTCGGCACTCGATAGTAACGCTGCAATGTCGTTACAACTAAGGGGGGGTGGTGTGCAGTGTCGGGGTCTGGTCTTCAATCCCGTTGATCGGGTCTTCGGGTTATCCAGCGGGGCAGTCGGGATAAGTGGGGTCACTGATAGGTCTCTACCCAGCCTATACTAAGCAGTTTAGGATATGCAGGTAATTATCAACAGTAGGTTACAATAAACAGGCTATGCATCAGAATAGGTAAAGCAGTAGCAGCAGCAATTCTAATGCAAGCATGAGAAATTAGAATAGGCGATATCGGTATGCTCAAGGGAGGGGCTTGCCTGGTTGCTCGGCGGCAAGGGCAAGGTTGTCAATGGTGACTTCGGTCTCCGGAGCTGCGTCGGCCTCGGGGACGACGTCGGTGTCTAACGAGAGAGAAGAGGGGGAGGAAACAGTATAAATATGGAGCAAACATAAGCAACACGATGTACGACATGACAATACGCAGTGCTAGGGGTGATCTAACGCACGGTTGCACGTCTCCGAGGAAGGGGGAATCCATCCGGGAATGTTTTCCCGGTTCCGGACATTTGTCAGATAGATGACCGGAGAGGGACGGTTGCAAGTTCACTATGCTAGGGATGCGTGACGGACGAACGGACCACGTATTCGGATTCGTCTCGAAATTCTAAGCAACTTTCATGTACAAAGTTTTTTTGATCTGAGCTACGGATTATTTTATATGATTTTTCGAAGTTTTAATAATATTCTGGAATTTCTGGAATTAAATTAAATTCGAAAACAGTAAACTGAAATTGCTACGTGCACCCAGAAGAATGTACACAGCAGTGCATACAGAGGCTGAAGGTGGGCCCGTTGACTGCCCAGTCAGCAGTCAACGCTGACCCGTTGACTAGTCAAAGGTTGACTGGGGGTCCACCTGTCAGTGGGTAATTAGATTAATTACTAACTAATTATTTTACTAATTATTATTATATACATATTTTTTTTAAAGGGGGGGCCCCACAGGACAGTGGCCCAGCCGGCCACTGGAGGGTCAACGCGCGCGCGCGCTTAGCAGAGAGGGCCGGCCGTGGCCGGAGGTGGCGCGGCGAGGCCGGCCGGCCAGGCCACGTTGGGCAGCGGCGAGCGGGAGGAGAGGAGCTGGCGAGCGCCGGCATGCTCGGGCGCGGGCGGCTGCGGCGGCGGCGGGCGCTAGGGCGACTGCGACGGCAGCAAGCAGCAGCGTGCGCGGGCGGTGCTCGCGGCGAGCAGCAGCGGCCGGCTACGGGCGCACGCAAGCGAGAGGGGATCAGGGCGCGGCCGCAGCGTCGAGCGAGCAGCAGCAAGCGGCGGACGGGAGGTGAGCAAGCGCTGGCGGGCGCGCGGGCGACGCACAGAGGGCGAGCAAGACGTGCGGTGAGCGCGGGCAGGCCCTGGTCGAGCTCGGGGACAGCGCAAACGGAACGGATCGAAGGGGGGATTCGAGGGAGGAGCTCACCACTGAGCTTGTGGACATGGTCAAGAGGTCAGGGGCGCTCAGGAGGCGGCACATCTGACGACAAACGTCGGCGGCCGTGGCGAAGAAGATGGGCGATGGCGAGCTTCCGGTGCGCCCCTACTCGAATCGAAGCAAGCAGACGAAGGAGTCATCCATGCTGAAGCTCCTGGACATCCTCCCGGGTGCCGGGGAGGCCAGTGGCCGCGAGGACGATGATGGCACGGCAGCAACGGCTCGGGCGCGATCTAAACAGAGAAGAGGAGGGTGAGCGATGGGGATTTGGCGTGCTAGGGTTTGTCTACAGCGACGGGGGGGCTCTTATCCTACTCAGGGGTGTCGGCGGATGATCGACACGGCGACATCCGCGGCCATGGAGGCGTGGATGTGCGCCACGGCGCGCCCCTGTCTCCTCCTCTGTACTGTACAGGAAGGGGAAGGCCTCAAGGTGGGCTAGCCCATGTACTGTAGCACTCTCAGCCCACACGCCCAGTAGGATTTAGTATTTTCACTTTTCTTTTCTATTTCTTTTCTAGCCTCTGTTTTGCATTTAGTTGGAGTACTAAATGAATTTTTTTTCCAGGGGTGGAACTTGGCACATAATTCCATTGCAGTATTTTGGGGTTGTACAAAAAGTCTCCGAGCATTTGGAGTTGTTTAAGCATTTTTAGAAATTGAAATGGTCGGTTAAAATGGCTGCTAGTCCACTGTTTAATTTCTAGGGGCATTTTAACAACTTAAATAATGTTGGTTTCTTCATATCAAACAGTTAGTGAATATTTGCAATAACATGAACAATTTTGTTTATTTATTTGAAGAAGTTTTATTTTGACTTTATTTTAAATTTGAATTTGAACTTGGTTTGGACCAAAGTGAGGTTTAGTAAATTAATAGCGATGACATGGCACCATTAGTGTGTGATTACTGTAGATGAGCTACCGAGGTGTTACACTATTCCTTTTTATTTTGTCTCCTTTGGCAAGCATCATGTGGTGAGGAAAGATCTATGCACATATATCTAGCTGGATATGAGTAGGCATGAGTTATTATTGTTGACATCACCCTTGAGGTGAGTGTGTTGGGTGGCAAAACTATAAGCCCCTATCTTTCTATGTGTGTGGATGAAACTTTTTGTTCATGGGTACACTGTGAGTGTTAGCAATCATAGAAGACTATATGATGGTTGAGTATGTGGACTTGCCTAAAGGCTCCGACACAAGACCCTTCCTGAAAGTATGATGAATTGTAGTTGCAAAGTTGACTGAGAACATAGTTTGTTGGTTTTCAATAAGGTTTATGCTTTATACTTCAATGTTGTGATGAATTGTTATTTGTTCATAAGAAGTTATATGACACAAGCTTTATGATAAAAGTTCCTTGATGTTATAATAATGTGCATGATACTTCTATGACCGTATTTTGTTTTTATCAACACCTCTCTCTCTAAGCATGTGGACATGTTTTTCGATGTCGGTTTTTTGCTTGAGGACAAGCGAGGTCTAAGCTTGGGGGAGTTGATACGTCCATTTTGCATCATGTTTTGCTACTGTTATTTATAATGTTTTTATGCATAATAATGCATTTGGTAGTAATTCTAATGCCTTTTCTCTCATAATATGCAAGGTTTACACAAAGAGGGAGAATACCGGCAGCTGGAATTCTGGAACTGAAAAAGCACGTCAAAGCTACCTATTCTACACAACTCCAAATAAGTTGAAACTTCACGGAGATTTTTTATGGAATATTTAAGAATTATTGGAGCAAATAACTACCAGAGGGGGCCCACCAGGTGGGCACAACCCACCTGGGCACGCCAGGGAGCCCAGGTGCGCCCTGGTGGGTTGTGCCCTGCTCGGCCCACCTCCGGTGCCCATCTTCTGGTATATAAGTCATTTTGACCTAGAAAAATCAGAGGAGGACTTTTGGGACGAAGCACCGCTGTCTCGAGGCGGAACTTGGGCAGCAGCACTTTTGCCCTCTGGCGGAGCGATTCCGCCGGGGGAACTTCCCTCCCGGAGGGGGAAGTCATCATCATCATCACCAACAACTCTCCCATCTTGGGGAGGGCAATCTCCATCAACATCTTCAACAACACCATCTCCTCTCAAACCCTAGTTCATCTCTTGTGTTCAATCTTTGTACCGGAACCTTAGATTGGTGCTTGTGGGTGACTAGTAGTGTTGATTACATCTTGTAGTTGATTACTATATGGTTTATTTGGTGGAAGATTATATGTTCAGATCCATTATGCTATTTAATACCCCTCTGATCTTGAGCATGATTATCATTTGTGAGTAGTTACTTTTGTTCTTGAGGTCACGGGAGAAATCTTGTTGCAAGTAATCATGTGAACTTGATATGTGTTTGATATTTTGATGATATGTATGTTGTGATTCCCTTAGTGGTGTCATGTGAACGTCGACTACATGACACTTCACCTTATTAGAGCCTAAGGGAATGCATTGTGAAGTAGTTATTAGATGATGGGTTGCGAGAGTGACAGAAGCTTAAACCCTAGTTTATGCGCTACTTCGTAAGGGCTGATTTGGATTCAAAACTTTAATGCTATGGTTAGATTTTATCTTAATACTTTTCTCGTAGTTGCGGATGCTTGCGAGGGGGTTAATCATAAGTAGGAGGTCTGTTCAAGTAAGAACAGCACCTAAGCGCTGGTCCACCCACATATCAAATTATCAAAGTAGCGAACACGAATCGAATCAACATGATGAAATTCCCGTGTACCCTCAAGAACGCTTTGCTTATTATAAGAAATCATTTTGGCCTGTCCTTTGCCTCAAAAGGATTGGGCTACCTTGCTGCACTTTTGTTACCGTTACCGTTACTTGCTCATTACAAATTATCTTGCTATCAAACTACTCATTACTTATAATTTCAGTGCTTGCAGAGAATACCTTGCTGAAAACCACTTGTCATTTCCTTCTGCTCCTTGTTGGGTTCGACACTCTTACATATCGAAAGGACTACGATTGATCCCCTATACTTGTGGGTCATCACTTGCTAATTATTCTTTTAAGGATGGAGTACCTAAAAAACTTGGAGATCCGGGAATACCAACTATACCTTGCTCCATAAAAAGAAATTATGTTAAAACTGCTTTGTGTGATTTGGGAGCTGGTGTTAGTGTTATGCCTTTCTCCTTATATAAAAGACTTGATTTGAATAAACTCACACCTACTGAAATATCTTTGCAAATGGCTAACAAATCAACTGCCATACCTATCAGTATTTGTGAGGATGTGCCCATTGTTGTTGCAAATGTTACTATCTTGACTGACTTTGTTATACTTGAGATGCCCGAGGACGACAACATGTCGATTATCCTTGGTAGACCCTTCTTGAATACTGGAGGGGCTGTTATTTATTGCAATAAAAGTAAGGTCACTTTTCATATCAATGGTAATGAGCATATGGTGCACTTTCTGAAGAAACAATTCCAAGTGAATGGTATTAATGCTATTGAAAAATCTCCGACACTCACTATTGGAAGTTTTCAACTACCTCTACCTACCGCCAAAAAGAAATATGAAATGCTTATTGTTGGGGACACACATATCCCTTGTTGAGGTAACTTAGTGTTTTTACGAAAGTTCTTCGGTTTCATGCTAATCGAAGGTGGTTGTTAATAAGACTTGATCAACCTTATTAATGGATCATTTTTGAAAGGTATGAAGTTGATGAACCTAGTAGGCACAACCTTCTGTTTCTCACTCTTGTTTTTCTGTTTTTCTTAGTTAAATAAAATAAAATGCCATGTTTTGTCTGTTTTCTGAATTTTCCGTGTAATAAAAAAATGACCCAAAAATAAAAGTTCTCAGAATGCCATGAAAATTTAATATGATTTTTTTTCTAAATATTTCTTAATTTTTAGTGCAAATAACATCAGAGGGGGGGTGCTCCAGGTGGGCACAACCCACCTGGGCGCGCCAGCAGCCCCATGCACACCCTGGTGGGTTGTGGTCCCCACGTGGGCCCCCCACTTACCTCTTTAGCCCATGTCATCACCTACCTCCAGAAAAAAAATCACCATTGCTCTCTCTCTCGTGTTCTTGCTCTCAAACCCATGGATTTCGATCTCTTTGCTCGAAGCTCCGTTTTCAAAACTGTTTTGGGGGATTGCTACTTGGTATGTGACTCCTTCATTGGTCCAATTAGTTTTTCTTTTGGTGGTATATATTTTGAATAATTAGCTACTCTTGGTGCTACTGTAGATGAGCTTGCATGTTGAATTCTTAGAGTTCTAAGTGGTTTGAATGCTTAATATGGCCTCTATGCATTCCTATGAGTAGTTGCTATCGATCTTGCAAAGTTTTGTTGACAAAAATTTTGTGGACTAAAAATTTCAGAATTTTATTTATAGGAATAAGATGAGTTTCTTTAGGAAGTTTGCTTCCAAAAAGAACTCCAAGGGAGTCATTGGGGAGTCATCGGACAATGATCTCCGCACCCGGAGAATGGCGGAGGTGCGGCCGTGCGAATGGCCGCACAACCCCTTCATGGATGGGGCCGGGATCCGTCAAGAGTTCGAACAATTGACTGCCAATGCTGGGATTAACGACTTCATCGCAGCTGAGTGTGAACAATACCATCTCCTTACAAATTCCTTTGTGCAAAATTTCCATTTTCTGAGTAGGAATAACCCACCTGAGGTGCAGTTTAATTTATATCCTGAAACTTGTCAGATGCCTCTTACTGAGTTTTGCGACGTATGCTTGATCCCTTCTGACGGGGGAATAAGAGAGCCTAGGCCTGCAGAGTTTGAGGACTTTTATCGTCTTTTGACAGTGGGAGATGAGAGAGGGGTATCGGGTGTCACCGCCACTAGCTTGAAGTTTCCTTCTGTGCATTATTTTGCTCTGTTCATTGCTAAGTGTTTACTTACTAGAGAGAAGGCTGGCGCACTTAGTGCCCCTGATTTCGCTGTGTTACGCCGTGCACTATATGGCGATAACACTTATAGCCTAGGGGCTATCATTGCACGTCGCTTGCACCTTAACAGGACCAAGGGTAAAATTCATGGCGGTATCTATGCCACTCGTTTAGCGAGTCACTTTAACATTCAGATCACTAGCATGATTATCGCTTGCCCAAGGTTTACTTGGATCGTCAGGCTATGGCAGCTCATCAGTTTATTGATGGCGAGAACACTACTATTGATATTCCCTACAACCTGGTTTTCAGTGAGAACACCTGTGATATAATTCCATTGCCTGCACCTGCTTTGTTGGATTCTATTGCCAAGGGCAGATACAGGATTATGCCAGATGACATTATCGCCTACCGGAACACCTAGGCAGCAGTAGAGGAGGAGCCTCAGGAGTGGGACGCTCAGGTGCCTGCCCCCCCAGCACTTCCACGTGGGACCGGACGGCTACTACGAGTGGTGATTACCAAGCTAGGCCAAAAGCCTAAGCTTGGGGGAGTACGTATTTCCACCGACATTACATTCATGTTCACACATTTCATTTCAGTTGTCGGTGTCCACACTTTTTCATTGTATTATCCATGCTAGATTTATTTTCTCGCTTTCTTCTTCTGTGTTTGAAAAACTTCGAGAAAACCCAAAAATATTTCTTGCTTCTTTTCGGTTTTTCTTTCTAGCTTGGTTAGTCGTAGTATTCAAAAGAAAACCCAAAAAGATTTCCTTGTTCTTCTTTTGCTTGTTGGGAGCTTTCCCGTGTAAATAGTTTTTCTCTTTTTTCTTTTTTTCTTTTTCTTTAATTTGCTTTCTTCTAGAAAAAACTAAAAACTCCAAAAATATTTCAGTGTGTTTCTCTGAATTTATTTCCTTCTTATTGAGTCATACCGAGAAGAAGACCACGATGAAAATGTTGAGTGGCTCCCATATGCATTATTGTTGATCTAATAAAGAGCTCAAATTGCTTTGTCTTCTCCTCTTGAATAAAATGATGGGTATGAACTCAACTTGTTCTGTTTTTGTAAATATGTTTAACCTAGTATCCATGATTCAGCCTATTATGATCAAACATGTTTGCAATGACAATTAGAGATTATAGTTTCTCATGCCATGCTTAAGTAGCTAGGAGTGGATAATGATTCATCTTGGATGTCAACATTGCGTTAAAATGATTGTGACATAGTATGATGATATGGTATCCTCCTCTGAATGTTCGAGTGGCTTCACTTGGCACATGTTCATGCATGTAGTTGAATCAAAACCAACATAGCCTCTATGATATTTATGTTCATGGTGTTCATATCCTACTCATGCTAGTATCCAATCTTACTTATGCATAATGCATGTTCATGACCGTTTTCGCTCTCTAGCTGGCTGCTTCTCAACCTATTTGCTAGCCTTCACCTGTACTAAGCGAGAATACTGCTTGTGCATCAAAATCCTAAAACCCAAGTTATTCCATATGAGTCCACCATACCTACCTATATGCTGTATTACCCTGCCATTCTAAGTAAATTTGCATGTGCCACCTCTAAAACTTCAAATAAACATCCGTTTTTGTGTGCCTGGTTTGTTCATAGAGTGACAGGAGGTAGTCAATATCTTCCATGCTACATTCTCATGATGAGTGTTTATTCACTCGTCCTTGCACGAGAGGGGCGGTAATAGGGATTCCCAGTCCCGAATTCAAATATTGCAAATAATTAAACAAAACTCCCCCAGGACTGATGTTGGTATGGACGGCATCCGTGGATTCGGTTAGCCGTGGAGTGTGCTTGTTGGTGAAGGGGGGGGGGGTAAACCTTTACTTTTATCACTTGGGAACCACCACTAATGTGTTTAGCATGGAAGATATCGATAACTAATAGTCACGAAGTAAACAGGAAGGGTGCATTTCTCAAATTTTCATTTATCTCTGTTTAAAAAAAACCTGAGCTCTGGCACCGCTGCAAATCACTACTTCCCTCTGCGAAGGGACTATCTATTTACTTTATGTTGTGTCATCACCTTCTCAAATAAGTGCCAGATCTGAGAGCACTATTGTCATCCTCATGCATTTTGTGTAGCTAATGTTGGATGCATCATGACTGGATCTTTTCTACCAAGAATTACAATGTTTAGTCACTGCTTGAACTTTGGAGGTGCTCTGTATTTATGTTTTGCGGTCTCAGAAAGGGCTAGCGAGATACCACTATTGTCATATTATATCATGATTGTTTTGGCAAAGTGTTGTCATTTGAGATGCTTTATTATTGCTCGCTAGTTGCTTATGCCATTGATATGAGTTAATATAATTTTTAAGAGTTATTGTTGACATGGTTAGTCATAATCTTTGCTAAAAACCTGGGTGCTACTTAAGCTTATTTATGTAAACAAGAGCAAAAGAGTTCGTAAAAGTTTTTCTTTTTCACTTTCAGTTTATCAACTGAATTGCTTGAGGACAAGCAAAGGTTTAAGCTTGGGGGAGTTGATACATCTCTGTCATATCTACTTTTCCTAACGCTTTTACTCTTGTTTTGGACTCTGATTTGCATGATTTGAATGAAACTAACCCGGACTGATGCTGTTTTTAGCAGAACTACCATGGTGTTGTTTTTGTGCAGAAATAAAAGTTCTCGGATTGGAACGAAACTTTGCGAGGATTTTTTATATAATAAAAGAGAATTACTGGAGCCAAGAACCACCGGAGGGGGGGCCCCTGGGTGAGCACAACCCACCAGGGCGCCCCCCCTCAGGCGCGCCCAGGTGGGTTGTGCCCACCTGGTGGCCCTGCATACCCTAATTCCAACTCCTTAAATACCTATTTTCGGAGAAAAAATCAAGGAGAAAGAATTATCACGTTTCACGAGACGAAGCCACCGCCACCTCCTGTTCTTCATCGGGAGGCCAGATCTGGAGTCCGTTTGGGGCTCCGGAGAGGGGGATCTTCGATCTTCGTCATCACCAACCCTTCTCCATCGCCAATTCCATGATGCTCCCCACCGGGAGTGAGTAATTCCTTCGTAGGCTCGCTGGTCGGTGAGGAGTTGGATGAGATTCATCATGTAATCGAGTTAGTTTTGTTAGGGCTTGATCCCTAGTATCCACTATGTTCTGAGATTGATGTTGATATGACTTTGCCATGCTTAATGCTTGTCACTTTGGGCCCGGGTGCCATGATTTCAGATTTGAACCGTTTATGTTATCACCATTATATCTATGTTCTAGATCCGATCTTGCAAGTTATATTCACCTATTATGTGTTATGATCCATAAACCCCGGAGTGACAGTAGTCGGGATACTTTCCGGTGATGACCATAGTTTGAGGAGTTCATGTATTCACTATGTGTTAATGCTTTGTTCCGGTTCTTTATTAAAAGGAGGCCTTAATATCCCTTAGTTTCCAATAGGACCCCGCTGCCACGGGAGGGTAGGACAAAAGATGTCATGCAAGTTCTTTCCATAAGCACGTATGACTATTTACGGAATACATGCCTACATTATATTTATGAACTGGAGCTAGTGCCGTATCGCCCTAGGTTATGACTGTTATATGATGAATATCATCCAATGAATTCACCGATCCAACGCCTATGAATTTCTCTTATATTGTTCTTGCTAAGTTACTATTGCTATTGCTACTGTCACAATTGCTACAAAATCATTGCTATCACTGTTACTGTTACCACTGCTATCAAAATTATCATATTACTGTGCTACTAATCATAGTGCTGCAGATAATTAATCTCCAGGTGTGGTTGAATTGACAACTCAGCTACTAATACTTGCAAATATTCTTTGGCTCCCCTTGTGTCGAATCTATAAATCTGGGTTGAATACTCTACACTCGAAAACTGTTGCGATCCCCTATACTTGTGGGTTATCACCCACTGGCAACCCTTTGGTAGTCCTCCGAGGCTACGTGGGTCTGTTCTGGTCCATAAAAGATCACTATAAATTTTCATGGTATTTCGACTTCATTTAGTATGGATTCTCTGCGAAACAAAATGTAGCCAAAAAACAGAAATTGGCACTAGGCACTTGGTCAATAGGTTAGTTCCAAAAATCCTATAGAAGTGCACCAAAACAATATAAAATCATTGTAAACATGGCATGAATACTTCATAATTATTGATACGTTGGAGATGTATCAGCAACCGTGGGGGCCGTCGATGCTGGTACGGCTCAATGTTTTGCTGGAACAGGCTTCCCCGTTTGCTGGAAGCGTATACCGGAGATGTTGGAACCAGAAATGCGTGGAGCTGCGATGGGCCACTGACGGTGTCCATTTCTCTACAACCGTAGTCATTTTTTGCTAGAGTTGTTGAAACTTTTGCTGGAAATAAGCAATTGGTGGTGTTGGGACTGACCGTCGTTGCGGCTTTGTTTTTGCTGCTACCTACGGTGTTTTTGCTGGTGCTGATATTTTTTTGTTGGATCATTAATTTTGTGGTGTTGCGACTCAGCGGGTGCTTTTTCTTGCTGTGACCCGTGTCGGTGACTCTTTTTTTACTTCCAGTGGTGTGTTTTTCTGGAAACGATGTTTATTTTCATTGGAATTGGTAACGGAGTGGTGCTGGGATTGGCGTTTGCTTTCTTTTTGCTACAACCAATGATCGGCTAGACTAAAAGAATGATGCGTCTAGCGAGTGGTCGACAGCTTGCTAGCGCTCCAAAGCAGCCTTCCTCTTTTAGTAAATTTCTGTCTTCATCAAACAAATTAGGAAAGATTCTTTCCTATTGGCTAGAGAAAGCGTCATACAACGTCGTTTGAAAGAAAAAATAGAAAACACCCATGAGACATGTGTGAACGCATTTAATTTGGAGTTCAACTTCTTTTGAAATGTCATAACTTTTGAACCGAATGTCCAAATTAAGATCCACTTTCATCAAAGGATTCCTCTTGATGTCCTCTTCGAAACTAGATCCCGTATGCATCTGTTTTGACAAACTTTTGTGTGTGCAATTTAGGCACCATTTGATGCAACTATCCAGCCGTCGATGTGCAACTACTGACAGTCGATGTACAACTTTCTCCCGACTCGTGGACGTGCAGTTTTCACTCATGCGAACATATGTGGACGCATTTAATTCAGGTTTTCATTTTTCTAAAAAGTCATAACTTTTGAGTCAAACATCAGAATTAAGATCTGCTTTCACCGTTGGATCCCGCACGACGTTCTCTTTGAAACTAGATTTCGCATGGAAATGTTTCAACTAAATTTATTGTGTGCAATGTAGTCCCTGTTAGGTGTAACTGCCTAGTTGTTGATGTGTAACTATCTGTGAGTCGATGTGCAACTTTCCCCGTATCCATGGACATGCAGTTTTCACAGATGGAACCTCCACCCCAACCTACCCCCTAACAGTGAGATGTGAGACCTCGTCTGTTGCCATGCAGACTTCCTAGTAGTTGATGTGCAACTTTCCCTCTTCCCGTGGATGTGTGGATTTCATTATTTGTTGCCTCTGCCAACTGTCGAACAGTGGATATGCAACTTCGGATGCTTCCCCGGCCAACTGCCTAATAGTGATGTACAACTTCCCCCGTACCCCTTGGATGTGTAGTTTTCCCTGCTAGAACCCCATCCGAACCACCCATGCTAGTGAGATGTGCAACTTAGCGCCCCATCTCTATGCATCTTCTCATTACCCCCATGGATATGCAGTTTACACCATCCAAGTATCTCTGCAAGCGAGATTTGCAACTTCGTCTGTTGCCTGACCAACTTCCTAGCAGATTTTGTGCAACTCAATATGTTGCCCTTGCTAACTTAAACTACGCACCCACAAATAGAAAGAGGAAGAAGTTGCACATCGACTACTAGCCAGTTGGCTGGAACAATAGATTAAGTTGCACATATTGCTGGTGGGGTGGGTGGGGCAGGGTGTGCATGAAAAATTACACATCCACTAGTAGGGAGGGGTTTGCATATCGACTACTAGTTAGTTAGCTGTGGCAGCAAAGTACTTGCACATCATAAAAAGTTGGTTGTCATGGTTGTTAGGTTGCAACCTCATAGGAAGTTGGATCATGCTACTCTAAAAATTAGTTTTGAAAAAATATTGCATCATGCAGTACTAAAGTTGCATCATGCATTAATAGAGTTAAACCACCAAAATTGGCATTGAAAAAAATTCATCAAAATATAATCTGCATGACACTAGTATAAGTTACTCCCCACTATGACCAGCCTAAGCAAAAAATCTGATGCGACATGTTATTTAAGAAGATAGAGAGAGAGTAGTAGGGTGACCTCATGAAGAAACGGTGCTAAGCACGTGTACCTAGGTGAAAACCATAAATATGAGTCTATACCTAATTAAATGAAGGGAGTTTGGCAACCAGAAGCTAAGCACCAATGCATTGGGCAGTCTAGTTGCTAAGCCTTTTAATGCACTTAGCACATCATCTAAGCACTCATGCATTGGAAAAGGTCTTAGAGCATCTCCATGTTGGGAAACGCTGCATGGAAAACAAAAAAAATTCTATGCACACGCAATGATCTATCCATGGAGATGCATAGGAACAAGGGGGAGAGTGTGTCTACGTACCCTCGTAGACCGTAAGCGGAAGCGTTTCACAACGCGGTTGATGTAGTCGAACTTTCTTCGCGCTCCACCGATCGAGTACCGAACGTACGGCACCTCCGAGTTCTGCACACGTTCAGCTCGGTGACGTCCCTCACCTTCTTGATCCAGCAAGATGTCGAGGTAGTAGATGAGTTCCGTCAGCACGATGGTGTGGTGACGGTGATGGTGAAATGATCTCCGCAGGGCTTTGCCTAAGCACTACGAAAATATGACCGAGGTAGTAAACGGTGGAGGGGGGCGCCGCACACGGCTAGGCAATTGTCTGGTCTGTGCTAGGGGCGCCCCCTCCACATATATATAGGTGGGAGGGAGAGGGGAGGCAGCCAAGAGGCGCCCAAGTAGGCCGAATCCTACTTGGGGTCTCCCCATGGCCGGCGCCCCCCTGCCTTATTTGCCGGAGGGGGAAGGAAAGAGGAGGGAGGAGGGAAGGAAGGGGGAGGCCGAATCCCCCCTTTCCTTCTCCCTTCCCCTCTTTCCTTCTCCTCTGGTTCGACCCATATGGGGGGTGCACCAGCCCCTTGTGGCTGGTGCGTTTCCCCTCTTGGCCCATAAGGCCCATATCTTTTGCCGGGGGTGTCCGGAACCCCTTCCGGTGACCCGATAAGTACCCGGTACCCCCCGAAACACTTCCGATGTTCGAATACCATTGTCCTATATATCAGTCTTTACCTCTCGACCATTTCGAGACTCCTCGTCATGTCCGTGATCTCATCTGGGACTCCGAACAACATTCGGTCACCAAATCACATAACTCATATAATACAATATCGTCATCAAACATTAAGCGTGCGGACCCTACGGGTTCGAGAACTATGTAGACATGACCGAGACACCTCTCCGGTCAATAACCAATAGCGGAACCTGGATGCTCATATTGGCTCCTACATATTCTACGAAGATCTTTATCGGTCAAACGTTATGACAACATACGTAATTCCCTTTGTCCATCGGTATGTTACTTGCCCGAGATTCGATCGTCGGTATCTTCATACCTAGTTCAATCTCGTTACCGGCAAGTCTCTTTACTCATTCCGTAATACATCACCTCATGACTAACTCCTTAGTCATTTGCTTGCAAGCTTATGATGTGTATTACCGAGAGGGCCCAGAGATACCTCTCCGATACTCGGAGTGACAAATCCTAATCTCGATCTATGCCAACTCAACAAACACCTTTGGAGATACCTGTAGAGCATCTTTATAATCACCCAGTTATGTTGTGACATTTGATAGAACACAAGGCATTCCTCCGGTATCCGGGAGTTGCATAATCTCATAGTCAAAGGAATATGTATTTGACATGAAGAAAGCAATAGCAATAAAACTGAACGATCATTATGCTAAGCTAACGGGTGGGTCTTGTCCATCACATCATTCTCCTAATGATGTGATTCCGTTATCAAATGACGACACATGTCCATGGTTAGGAAACCATAACCATCTTTGATCAACGAGCTAGTCAAGTAGAGGCTCACTAGGGACACGGTGTTTGTTTATGTATTCACACATGTATTTAGGTTTCCAATCAATACAATTCTAGCATGAATAATAAACCTTTATCATGAATAAGGAAATATAAAATAACAACTTTATCATTGCCTCTAAGGAATATTTCCTCCAGTCTCCCACTTGCACTATAGTCAATAATCTAGATTACATAGTAATGAATCTAACACCCATGGAGTCTTGGTGTTGATCATGTTTTGCTCGTGGAAGAGGCTTAGTTAACGGGTCTGCCACATTCAGATCCGTATGTATCTTGCAAATTTTCATGTCTCCATCCTTGACTTGTTCACGAATGGAGTTGAAGCATCTCTTGATGTGTTTCGTTCTCTTGTGAAACCTGGATTCCTTCACCAAGGCAATTGCTCCAGTGTTGTCACAAAAGATTTTCATTGCACCCGATGCACTAGGTATTACACCTGGATCGGATATGAACTCCTTCATCCAGACTCCTTCATTTGCTGCTTCCGAAGCAGCTATGTACTCCGCTTCACACATAGATCCAGCCACGACGCTTTGCTTGGAACTGCACCAACTGACAGCTCCACCATTCAATAAAAATACATATCCGGTTTGTGACTTAGAGTCATCCGGATCAGTGTCAAAGCTAGCATCGACGTAACCATTTACGTGTTGGGAAACGTTGCGTGGAAAACAAAAAAATTTCTACGCACACGCAATGATCTATCCATGGAGATGCATAGCAATGAGGGGGAAAGTGTGTCTACGTACCCTCGTAGACCGTAAGCGAAAGCGTTTCACAACGCGGTTGATGTAGTCGAACTTTCTTCGCGCTCCACCGATCGAGTACCGAACGTACGGCACCTCCGAGTTCTGCACACATTCAGTTCGGTGACGTCCCTCGCCTTCTTGATCCAGCAAGACGTCGAGGTAGTAGATGAGTTTCGTCAACACGACGGCGTGGTGACGGTGATGGTGAAGTGATCTCCGCAAGGCTTCGCCTAAGCACTATGAAAATATGACCGAGGTAGTAAACGGTGGAGGGAGGCGCCGCACACGGCTAGGCAATTGTCTGGTGTGTGCTGGGCGCCCCCCTCCCACATATATATGTGGGATGGGGAGGGGAGAGGCCAGGAGGCGCCACAAGTAGGACCGAATCCTACTTGGGCTCCTCCCAAGCCGCGCCCCCCTGCCATATATATCGAAGGGGAAAGGAAAGAGGGGGAAGGGGGAAGGAAGGGGGAATCCTATTCCCTTTCTTTCCTTTCCTCCTTCCCCTTTCCTTCTCCACTTTGGTCGGCCCATATGGGGGAGCACCAGCACCTTGTGGCTGGTGCGTTTCCCCTCTTGGCCCATAAGGCCCATATCTTTTGCCGGGGGTGCCCGGAACCCCTTCCGGTGATCCGATATGTACCCGGTAACCTCCGGAACACTTCCGGTGTCCGAATACCATTGTCCTATATATCAATCTTTACCTCTCGACCATTTCGAGACTCCTCATCATGTACGTGATCTCATCTGGGACTCCGAACAACATTCGGTCACCAAATCACATAACTCATATAATACTATAACGTCATCGAACATTAAGCGTGCGGACCCTACTGGTTCGAGAACTATGTAGACATGACCGAGACACCTCTCCGGTCAATAACCAATAGCGGAACCTGGATGCTCATATTGGCTCCTACATATTCTACGAAGATCTTTATCGGTCGAACCGTTATGACAACATACGTAATTCCCTTTGTCCATCGGTATGTTACTTGCCCGAGATTCGATCGTTGGTATCTTCATACCTAGTTCAATCTCGTTACTGGCAAGTCTCTTTACTCGTTCCATAATACATCATCTCATGACCAACTCCTTAGTCCTTTGCTTGCAAGCTTATGATGTGTATTACCGAGAGGGCCCAGAGATACCTCTCCGATACTCGGAGTGACAAATCCTAATATCGATCTATGCCAACCCAAGAAACACCTTCGGAGATACCTGTAGAGCATCTTTATAATCACCCAGTTACGTTGTGACGTTTGATAGCACACAAGGCATTCCTCCGGTATCCGGGAGTTGCATAATCTCATAGTCGAAGGAATATGTATTTGACATGAAGAAAGCAATAGCAATAAAAATGAACGGTCATTATGCTAAGCTAACGGATGGGTCTTGTCCATCACATCATTCTCCTAATGATGTGATCCCGTTATCAAATGACAACTCATATCAATGGTTAGGAAACCTTAACCATCTTTGATCAACGAGCTAGTCTAGTAGAGGGTTACTAGGGACACGGTATTTGTTTATGTATTCACACATGTATTTAGGTTTCCGATCAGTACAATTATAGCATGAATAATAAACCATTATCATGAATAAGGAAATCTAAAATAACAACTTTATTATTGCCTCTAGGGCATATTTCCTTCATTATGACAAGCTCTTTGTCACCTACATAAACGAGAAACATATCCTTGGTCCTTTTCAGGTACTTCAGGATGTTCTTGACCGATGTCCAGTGATCCACTCCTGGATTACTTTGGTACCTCCCTGCCAGACTTATGGCAAGGCACACATCAGGTCTGGTACACATCATAGCATACATGATAGAACCTATGGCTGAGGCATAGGGAATGACTTTCATTTTCTCTCTATCTTCTGCCGTGGTCGGGCATTGAGTCCGACTCAACTTCACACCTTGTAACACAGGCAAGAACCCTTTCTTTGACTGATCCATTTTGAACTTCTTTAAAACTTTATCAAGGTATGTGCTTTGTGAAAGTCCTATTAAGCGTCTCGATCTATCCCTATAGATCTTGATGCCCAATATATAAGCAGCTTCACCGAGGTCTTTCATTGAAAAATTCTTATTCAAGTATCCTTTTATGCTATCCAGAAATTCTATATCATTTCCAATCAACAATATGTCATCCACATATAATATCAGAAATGCTACAGAGCTCGCAATCACTTTCTTGTAAATACCGGCTTCACCGAAAGTCTGTATAAAACCATTAGCTTTGATCACCTCATCAAATCGTATATTCCAACTCCGAGATGCTTGCACCAGTCCATAGATGGATCGCTAGAGCTTGCACACTTTGTTAGCACATTTAGGATCGACAAAATCTTCTCGTTGCATCATATACAACTCTTCTTTGAGAAATCCATTAAGGAATACAGTTTTGACGTCCATTTGCCAGATTTCATAATCATAAAATGCGGCAATTGCTAACATGATTCGGACGGACTTAAGCATCGCTACGGGTGAGAAAGTCTCATCGTAGTCAACCCCTTGAACTTGTCGAAAACATTTTGTGACAAGTCGAGCTTTGGAGACGGTAACATTACCATCAACGTCAGTCTTCTTCTTGAAGATCCATTTATTCTCTATGGCTTGCTGATCATCGGGCAAATCCACCAAAGTCCACACTTTGTTCTCATACATGGATCTTATCTCAGATTTCATGGCCTCAAGCCATCTGTCGGAATATGGGCTCATCATAGCTTCTTCATAATTCGTAGGTTCGTCATGGTCTAGTAACATGACTTCCAGGACAGGATTACCGTACCACTCTGGTGCGGATCGTGCTCTGGTCGACCTACGAGGTTCAGTAGTAACTTGATCTGAAGTTTCATGATCATTATCATTAGCTTCCTCTCTAGTTGGTGTAGGCATCACGGGAACAGTTTTCTGTGATGAACTACTTTCCAATTCGAGAGAAGGTACAATTACCTCATCAAGTTCTACTTTCCTCCCACTCACTTCTTTCGAGAGAAACTCCTTCTCTAGAAAGGTTTCATTCTTGGCAACAATGATCTTGCCTTTGGATCTGTGGTAGAAGGTGTACCCAATTGTTTCCTTAGAGTATCCTATGAAGACGCACTTCTCCGATTTGGTTTCGAGCTTATCAGGCTGAAGCATTTTGACATAAGTGTCGCAACCCCAAACTTTAAGAAACGACAGCTTAGGTTTCTTGCCAAACCACAGTTCATACGGTGTCGTCTCAACGGATTTAGACGGTGCCCTATTTAACGTGAATGCAGCTGTCTCTAATGCATAACCCCAAAACGATAGTGGTAAATCGGTAAGAGACATCATAGATCGCATCATATCCAATAAAGTACGGTTACGACATTCAGACACACCATTACGCTGTGGTGTTCCAGGTGGCGTGAGTTGTGAAACTATTCCACATTGTTTTAAATGAAGGCCAAGCTCGTAACTCAAATATTCGCCTCCGCGATAAGATCATAGAAACTTTATTTTCTTGTTACGATGATTCTCCACTTCACTCTGAAATTCTTTGAACTTTTCAAATGTTTCAGACTTGTGTTTCATTAAGTAGATATACGCATATCTGCTTAAATCATCTGTGAAGGTCAGAAAATAAAGATACCCGCCGCATGCCTCAACACTCATCGGACCGCATACATTAGTATGTATTATTTCTAGTAAGTCATTGGCTCGCTCCATTGTTCCGGAGAACGGAGTTTTAGTCATCTTGCCCATGAGGCATGGTTCGCAAGTATCAAATGATTCATAATCAAGTGATTCCAAAAGTCCATCTGCATGGAGTTTCTTCATGCGCTTTACACCAATATGACCTAAACGGCAGTGCCACAAATATGTTGCACTATCATTATCAACTTTGCATCTTTTGGCATCAATATTATGAATATGTGTATCACCTCAATCGAGATTCAACAGAAATAGACCACTCTTCAAGGGTGCATGACCATAAAAGATATTACTCATATAAATAGAACAACCATTATTCTCTGATTTAAATGAATAACCGTCTCGCACTAAACAAGATCCAGACATAATGTTCATGCTCAACGCTGGCACCAAATAACAATTATTCAGGTCTAAAACTAATCCCGAAGGTAGATGTAGAGGTAACGTGCCGACGGCGATCACATCGACCTTGGAACCATTCCCGACGCGCATCGTCACCTCGTCCTTGGCCAATCTTCGTTTAATCCGTAGCTCCTGTTTCGAGTTACAAATATGAGCAACCGAACCAGTATCAAATACCCATGCACTACTACGAGCATTAGTAAGGTACACATCAATAACATGTATATGAAATATACCTTTGTTCACTTTGCCATCCTTCTTATCCGCCAAATACTTGGGGCAATTCCGCTTCCAGTGACCAGTCCCTTTGTAGTAGAAGCACTCAGTTTCAGGCTTGGGTCCAGCTTTGGGCTTCTTCCCGGGAGTGGCAACTTGCTTGCCATTCTTCTTGAAGTTCCCTTTCTTTCCCTTGCCCTTTTTCTTGAAACTAGTGGTCTTGTTAACCATCAACACTTGATGCTCCTTTTTGATTTCTACCTCCGCAGCCTTAAGCATTGTGAAGAGCTCGGGAATTGTTTTGTTCATCCCTTGCATATTATAGTTCATCACGAAACCTTTGTAGCTTGGTGGCAGTGATTGAAGAACTCTGTCAATGACACAATCAACTGGAAGATCAACTCCCAGCTGAGTCAAGTGATTATAATACCCAGACATTTTGGGTATGTGTTCACTGACAGAACTATTCTCCTCCATCTTGCAGCTATAGAACTTGTTGGAGACTTCATATCTCTCAACCCGGCCATTTGCTTGAAATATTAACTTCAACTCTTGGAACATCTCATATGCTCCATGATGTTCAAAACGTCTTTGAAGTCCCGGTTCTAAGCCGTAGAGCATGGCACACTGAACTATAGAGTAGTCATCAGACCGCGTCTGCGAGATGTTCAAAGCGTCTACATTAGCGGGAGGGGGCTTGTCACCTAGCGGTGCATCAAGGACATAATTCTTCTGTGCAGCAATGAGGATAATCCTCAAGTTACGGACCCAGTCCGTGTAGTTGCTACCATCATCTTTCAACTTAGCTTTCTCTAGGAACACATTAAAATTCTGGGGAACGGTACCACGGACCATTGATCTGTAACATAGATATGCAAATACTATCAGGACTAAGTTCATGATAAATTAAGTTCAATTAATCAAATTACTTAAGAACTCCCACTTAAATAGACATCCCTCAAGTCATCTAAGTGATACGTGATCCAAATCAACTAACCCATGTCCGATCATCACGTGAGATGGGGTAGTCATCAATGGTGAACATCTCTATGTTGATCATATCTACTATATGATTCATGCTCGATCTTTCGATCTCCAGTGTTGCGAGGCCATGTCTGTACATGCTAGGCTCGTCAAGTTTAACCCAAGTATTCCGCATGTGCAAAACTGTCTTGCACCCATTGTATGTGAACATAGAGACTATCACACCCGATCATCACGTGGTGTCTCAACACGACGAACTGTCGAAACGGTGCATACTCGGGGAGAACACTTATACCTTGAAATTTAGTGAAGGGATCATCTTATAATGCTACCGCCGTACTAAGCAAAATAAGATGCATAAAGATAAACATCACATGCAATCAAAATATGTGACATGATATGGCCATCATCATCTTGTGCTTTTGATCTCCATCTCCAAAGCATCATCATGATCTCCATCGTCACCGACTCGACACCTTGATCTCCATCGTTGCGTCGTGGTCATCTCGCCAACTATTGCTTCTACAACTATCGCTAACGCATAGTGATAAAGTAAAGCAATTACATGGCGTTTGCATTTCATACAATAAAGAGACAACCATAAGGCTCCTGCCAGTTGCCGATAACATACAAAACATGATCATCTCATAGAACAACGTATATCACATCATGTCTTGACCATGTCACATCACAACATGCCCTGCAAAAATAAGTTATACGTCCTCTACTTTGTTGTTGCAAGTTTTACGTGGCTGCTACGGGCTTCTAGTAAGAACCGTTCTTACCTATGCACAAAACCACAACGGTGTTTCGTCAAGTTTGCTGTTTTGACCTTCTTCAAGGATCGGCCGTAGTCAAATTCGATTCAACTAAAGTAGGAGAAATAGACACCCGCCAGCCACCTTTATGCAAAACTAGTTGCATGTCTATCGGTGGAACCGGTCTCATGTACGTGGACATGTAAGGTTGGTCCGGGCCGCTTCATCCCACAATACCGCCGAATCAAAATTAGACGTTGGTGGTAAGCGGTATGACTATCACCGCCCACAACTCTTTGTGTTCTGCTCATGCATATCATCTACGCATAGACCTGGCTCATGACGCCACTGTTGGGAAACGTTGCATGGAAAACAAAAAAAATTCTACGCACACCAATGATCTATCCATGGAGATGCATAGCAACGAGGGGGATAGTGTGTCTACGTACCCTCGTAGACCGTAAGCGGAAGCGTTTCACAACGCGGTTGATGTAGTCAAACTTTCTTCGCGCTCCAGCGATCGAGTGCCGAACGTACGGCACCTCCGAGTTCTGTACACGTTCAGCTCGGTGACGTCCCTCGCCTTCTTGATCCAACAAGACGTCGAGGCAGTAGATGAGTTCCGTCAGCATGACGGCGTGGTGATGGTGAAGTGATCTCCGCAGGGCTTCGCCTAAGCACTACGAAAATATGACCGAGGTAGTAAACGGTGGAGGGGGCGCCGCACACGGCTAGGCAATTGTCTGATCTGTACTAGGGCCCCCCTCCCCCACATATATATAGGTGGGAGGGAGAGGGGAGGCAGCCAGGAGGCTCCCAAGTAGGCCAAATCCTACTTGGGGTCTCCCCATGGCCGGCGCCCCCTGCATTATTTGCCGGAGGGGGAAGGAAAGAGGAGGGAGGAGGGAAGGAAGGGGGAGGCCGAATCCCCCCCCCCCTTTCCATCTCCCTTCCCCTCTTTCCTTCTCCTCTGGTTTGGCCCATATGGGCGGCGCACCAGCCCCTTGCGGCTGGTGCGTTTCCCCTCTTGGCCATAAGGCCCATATCTTTTGCCGGGGGTGTCCGGAACCCCTTCCGGTGACCCGATAAGTACCCGATACCACCAGAAACACTTCCGGTGTCCGAATACCATTGTCCTATATATCAATCTTTACCTCTCGACCATTTCGAGACTCCTCGTCTTGTCCGTGATCTCATGCGGGACTCCGAACAACATTCGGTCACCAAATCACATAACTCATATAATACAATATAGTCATCGAACGTTAAGCGTGCGGACCCTACTGGTTCGAGAACTATGTAGACATGACCGAGACACCTCTCCGGTCAATAACCAATAGCGGAACCTGGATGCTCATATTGGCTCCTACATATTCTACGAAGATCTTTATCGGTCGAACCGTTATGACAACCATAAGTATGTTACTTGCCCGAGATTCGATCGTCGGTATCTTCATACCTAGTTCAATCTCGTTACCGGCAAGTCTCTTTACTCGTTTCGTAATACATCACCTCATGACTAACTCCTTAGTTGTTTGCTTGCAAGCTTATGATGTGTATTACCGAGAGGGACCAGAGATACCTCTCCGATACTCGGAGTGACAAATCCTAATCTCGATCTATGCCAACTCAACAAACACCTTCGGAGATACCTGTAGAGCATCTTTATAATCACCCAGTTACGTTGTGACGTTTGATAGCACAAAAGGCATTCCTCCAGTATCCGGGAGTTGCATAATCTCATAGTCAAAGGAATATGTATTTGACATGAAGAAAGCAATAGCAATAAAACTGAACGATCATTATGCTAAGCTAACGGGTGGGTCTTGTCCATCACATCATTCTCCTAATGATGTGATCCCGTTATCAAATAACGACACATGTCCATGGTTAGAAAACCATAACCATCTTTGATCAACGAGCTAGTCAAGTAGAGGCTCACTAGGGACACGGTGTTTGTTTATGTATTCACATATGTATTTACGTTTTCGATCAATACAATTCTAGCATGAATAATAAACCTTTATCATGAATAAGGAAATATAAAATAACAACTTTATTATTGCCTCTAGGGCATATTTCCTTCACTCCAATAGACGGTCCATATGTAAAAATAACCAACTTTTGGATCTTCTGAGGCAAAAAAACAGCTCTCCAACAGATGGTCCATATGCAAAAAAAAATTACATCTCAGCCTCCCAGTGATGTAAAATTCAACACCTCGCGGTGCAAATTTACATCTCCGGAGGCAGGAAATGTAAAAACCGCGGCCACACGCCAACGCCCAACCGCTCTTCATTTCCTTCCCCCCCTTCTTCCTCCCGCTCGCCGCCGCCCCGCCGCAGCTCCCCAACGCCGCTCCGCCGTAGATCCAAGCCCCCGCCGCCGATCCCATCCCGCCTGGGCCGCCGCCTGCCGTCGCGCTGCCCCATCGCGTCCACCTCCGCTCCGGCCGCCTCCGCCCCGCCCCGACCCCATCCGCCTCCGCTCCGGCCGCCTCTGTCCCCCCCCCCCCCCGACACCGTCCGCTTCCTCTTCGGCCGCCTCCGCTTCCGGTCCGTCCTCCGCCCGGCCCCGCCCGCACCGCACGCCGCCGCCCCACTCCGTCCGCCTTTGCCTCCGCCTCGCCCCGACCCCGTCCGCCTCCTCTCCGGCCACCTCCGCCTCCGGTCCGTCCTCCGCCCGGCCCGCACGCCGCCGCCCCGCTTCCCGATGGTGCCGAAGAAGACGCTGAAGCGCAAGTCCGGTTTCTTCGGTGTGAGGGCGAAGCCCTCCGGGAACTTCGGAGTGGAGTTCTCCTCGCCGGGCAGCGTTGGTGGCTCGGCACTTATCCCACCGCCGATGAGGCCGCGCGTGCCTATGACGTGGCGGTGCGGTATGCCGGACGGCCGAAGACGGACCTCAACTTCCCGGAGGTCGAGACTCAGGCGGTGGCGGAGTGGCTCGTACCACAGGGCATCCGGATGGAGGAGATGCCGGCGAAGAAGGCGAAGAAGAGACCGGCGGTTGTCGTCGCTCCCGGCAAGAGCGACGAGGCGGCGATGGCTTGGTTTGCACGAGAGCATCCGCAGTACATCCAGGCCGAGCTGGAGCACTACTGGAAGCGCGACGTCGAGGCAAAAAAGAAGGGGGTGAAGAAGGAGGACGAGGCTGGCCCCTCGACTGTGATCCCTATCGAGTCATCGGATGAGGACTGGGGTGACTCCGATGAGGAGGATGAGGGGTGCGATGACCCGAACAAGGACGAGTTCTGGGAGCAGTTCCGCAGCTCCGACGGCGAGGAGTAGTTTCATCTAGTAGTTCGAATAAGTAGTAGTTGAATTTATGTATGAAACTATGTTGAATTTGATGTTTGAACTATGTTGA
This sequence comes from Thinopyrum elongatum, assembly GCA_011799875.1. NCBI lineage: Eukaryota > Viridiplantae > Streptophyta > Magnoliopsida > Poales > Poaceae > Thinopyrum > Thinopyrum elongatum. Next base: position 75,677,916 of record CM022302.1, on the reverse strand, counting down.
GATGAAGTAGTAGTTGGTTGTTTACATCTTCATTTTGGACCATCTGTTGGAGTTGCTCATCTCCGTTTTGGACCATCTGTTGGAGTTGACCCTTTTTCGGAGATGTAAAAAGCACTTTTTGGTGCTTCAAATTTGGACCATCACCGGTTTGGACCACCAAAATATACATCATTGGGAGTACCTAGAACTCATCTAGATGAGATATAATATGGTCTCATTCACCTGGAAAACAAGAACATATACAACCCACGTCAGCACACACGCATCTTATAGCATCACATTCGATGGCTATAAAAGGTGAATGAGACCAAATTATATCTCATCTGAATGAGTTCTAGCAAAACCGTACATCATTCACTGAAGATGCTCTTAGCAGACAAATCTTTTTCCATGCATGTGAGGCGGGCCGCTCATTTTAGCCAACGAGCCACAACGCGCGCACAATTAGGTAATTGCGAAAAAAAAAAACCAATGAGGCGAGGAACCAGCAGAGCTTGAAGGTCGCGCGCCCATGACATGGATCGACGGCACTTGCTGTTTTTTTTTTCCTGTGCAGGGTACAGAGGTCGCGCGTCCATGGCATGGATTGATGGCACTTGCTGTTTTTTTGTTTCAGGGTAGAGAGGTCGCGCGTCCATGGCATGGGTCGATGACACTTGCTTTTTTTTTCCCTGTGCAGGGTAGAGAAGGAAGACAGGAAAATTGAAGGTAAAAGATGCAAGATCTGACGGTTCGCGATTTTTAGATCGGGCAGCTAGCAGCCGATGAGCCCAAAGATTGGGCCGGCCGGCCTGTGCCTAGTACTGGCCAATCCACAAGCACACGATGTGAGAAAAACGAGTACCGGCGGGCGCATGAAGCTCGAGCTTAAAAGAGTCCTTTAAAAAAGCGAATCAACATGCGGTTGGATAGTTAGAGGGACTGTGGTATCTTCAGCCCATCAGGGTTTAAATCCTGTTGCTCGCATTTATTTCTGGATTTATTTCAGGATTTCCAGCGATGTGCATTCAGTGGGATGAGACGTTCCCGTCGATGACGAGGTGCCCACGCTGACTTCGTAAATTTCAATATGATATGCCGCCTCAGTCTTTCTTTTTTTTTTTTTTGAGAATTTTTTCATTCATATCACGAATCAATACAAAGAAGTTGACCCTTACAAACACACTGAAACGCAAACACAAAGGACCATGAACACCTAGAGTACCCTAAGACAACCATAACACAAGAAGATCTCCGGAGCCCTGTGTCATCATCCCTGAATCTTGAGAGAAGACCCCTGCAGCAGAAGGATCTGCAACCAGTCGCAAGCAGGTCATCATCTTCGACCACGGTACAATTGCCACCACGCTGCTTCCTCTTTTCTTGACACCAGCGCTGAGAGGGCATGGACATCAATCCAACACACCTGCAATAGCCGTCGCCATCTTTGGCTTTGAGTACCGCGAAAAGTGTCCCTTCCGGAGGGAAGAGAACTCGAGTCATCCGACCGGTCCAGCACCGCGGCCGGGCCATCCGCCCGAACAAAGCAGGATCTCCCACCAGCATCAGCACAGAGGAAGGAGAAGAACAGCAGCAGCAAATCATACCAACAAGGAAGAAGAAGGGTCTTCGTCTCCCTGAATCCATCGCCCATCTGAGGACCCAAACGGCCAGTGCCGAAGGACCTCCAGCCACCAAAGCCCGCGACCTCGACGAGACCCGGGGATCCCCAACTCCGCTGGCTCCTAGACGAAGGCAAAAGCCTCGCCTGACCGCGAACGGAGCCCGGAGAAACTTATTCCGACGCGACACCACCGCAACGGCCTCGGCAGCGTCTCCCTCAACCCTAACCCTACCACACACCCACCTAGCGAACAGACCCGAGGTTCCCCCTCCCTCCCGCCGCCAGAGCAGCCGACGGAGAGAGAGGGAACCGGAGGCGTCACTGGCGGCGCGCAAGGGCCTCGTCGCCTCCTGATCGCCTCGTGCGATCTGATGCCGCCTCAGTCTTTCGGAAGTGCTCATAGGGATAGGGTGTGCGTGTGTGCGTTCATAGAGGTGAGTGTATGCGCGTGTATATGAGGGCTTGCGTCTATACTGTGTTAAAAAAAAGAGTCCTTTAAAAAAATTACACTTATATAATTATACGACAGATAGAGTCTGTTCTGTTTAAAATGGAAATTGCAGTCGTACCGTTGCTGAAGTCATAACAGGATGTTTTGTGTCAAAGTAAAAAGGATGTCGCACCATCCGTTCGGGCTACACAGATACATTAACCAACTTGGTGCGTGCGTCGGCCGATCTTGTTCCACAACGGCCGTCGTGTCCTGCGTTGATCTTGGCCTGAATCGGCGTACGAGCAATGGCGGCCCAGGACGAACAACCGGACTGGTTGAACCTCCCCTCCGATCTACTGACGATCATCGCTCGGAGGTCCCGCCACGCCGTCACCGGGCTCACCGCGTTCCGATCTGTGTGCCGGACATGGCGCGCCGCGTCAGGGCCAGCGCCGCGCCTCCTCCTCCCACGTCCTCGTGCCGCGCGGCTCGTCTTCCCCTTGGCGCGCGGCTGGTCGATCGTCTTCCATGTCCGCGACGCCTCCTGCCACCTCTCGCACCTGGCCACGGGCGCCACGGCGGCGCTGCCCGCGCTCAGCGCCTTCCGCGACGCGGGCAGCGACGTGGTCAGGCACGCAAGATACGTGGACTGCAACGACGTGGATACGTCGGTCCGTAATGGCTGGATGTTCACAAACTACCTCGACTTCACGGACTGCTTGCGCTTCGCCGTCCACCTCCCGCCCGGCCCGCCGGCGGCGACCGGCATGACGGTCATGATGTGCCACATGATGCACCGGGAGGCGGGCATGTTCTTCTGCCGCCCCGGAGACGCGGCCTGGACCAAGGTGGGGGAGCCCAACAACATAGGCCACGGCTACTTCGACTTGGCATACCACGACGGCAAGATGTTCGGCATGCAGCACACCGACTACCATATGTCGGTGTTCGACGCCACCACACTCCGCGCCCTCCAGCTTGTCGGGCGCCCGCCGGCCACCACCATATTTGCCAACAAGATGTACGGCGTCGGCATTAGGATGGAGAAGTTCGATTACGCCCACCTCGTTGCGCTGCCAAGCAAGCTGGTTCTGGTCAGGACCACCGTCAAGTCGTCCCGGCCGGTGGCCTTCACCATCTTCGAGTTAGTCTCTGGTCCTGCAGATGAGCAGCTCGCCTGGCGCAAGGTGACCGATGCAGGTAACTACGAATTGTTCCTGGATGGATATCACGCCACGTTCAGGGAAAACGACGGCGCCAACGGGAGCGGGACTTGGATCTACTACGTTCATGACACGCCCTGGTCTTCTTCCACGGCGGCCTGCTGCTACGATAACAAGTCGGAATGTGGCACGGCGGCCGGCTGCTACAAAAACAAGCCAGAATGCGGCACGGCGGCCTACTGCTACAGCGTGCAGGACAACAAGTTGGAATGTGTCTACAAGTCATCACCCAAGGACGATGGTCCTCCCGGCTGCTCAACTAAGCCTAGTTGGTTTATTCCCTAGTTAGCTGCTAGTTTCATTTTATTTATTTATTTTGCGAATAAACTAGCTAGTTTCAATAATTGCGTTAGCAGTTTTTGAGACAAATGAAATTACTTTTCTATCTGGTGGAACCCGTAATCGTCCATTCTGTCTTTTTTAGGGGTGAAAACACTTTATTAACTCAAAATGTTTTAAGTGATACAAATAATGTTTGGTCTCTCAGATAGCCACACACATGCCGACCAAAAGCTAAGGTAGTCACAGCTTTAGCTATGTTATTATGAGCTTCAATATTCAACTGGCGTGTCTCATGGATAATCTCCGACATATAGTTTTACATCTTCCTCTTCACCTCGTGGGTGATTGCTTTTGACATTCCTCGGTATTCTCCATGTAAGTGCATCTGTTATTGTACGTCTGATGTGCTGTCATTTTTTCTTTCTTGAGGAAGGCGAGGAGGAGATGGGATGAGGGCGTCTGTGAGGTGCTGAAATCACTGTTTTGACCCTTTTTATCAAACTTAAGCACGATCTGACCCACATCTGTAAAAAAATTGTGAATCCGCCCCTCTTCCTACTGCCAAAGTCTTTGACTCTAGGGTATAACTACCTGCTGCCGGGGGCTGTGGCGGTAGGGTACTTATCCACGTCAGCGCGGTTGATAGCCCCGTCTTGTACCCTGCCGCCAGAGCCAGGGGCTGTAGGTAGGTGTACCCTATCGCTAAGGACTTTGGCGGGAATAGGTAAAAGGCCACGGGGCCGGCTGGCGGCGCCCACCCAGCAAGCCAACCCCCATCTTACTCCTTCGTTTGAGCTCCGTTTTGGCAGATTGAGATGCCTCCGCGGTGATGGGGGTAATCTCTTTCGATCCCTCCTATTACTTTTAGTCAAATAGTTTTACTTTTGATGCATTTTTTGGCACTAGGTGAAGCAAAGTCATCTATTAATTAGTTTGAAATTTTGTTGATTCTAAATTTATTTAGAATGGATGTGTGGATGAATGGATGATGGTGGATATGTTGTATTGTTTCATGGCTGAATGGATGATGTGTGGATGAATGTATGGGTAGATGTTATGGATATGTTCTATTGTTTCAAATTTCCCTTTGTTATGGATGAATGCATGCATAATGTTGGATTTGGTTTTTTTCCAATGGATTATAGATAGAAGCATATTTCCCTTGGTTATGTATTGTTTCAATGTAGTATTTGGTATGTTATAGATGCATATATGAATTCAGGTTGGAGTAGATTATATGATAGAAACATATTTGGTATTGATATATTTAGAATGGATGAACCATATTTGGTATTGTTTGCAATGTTTATGGAGTATATTATATGATCAAATTTTATTGATATATTTAAAATATTGATGAATTCATATGCATATATATAGAATGTTGATGAATAAATGCAACACATATGTATTGATAGTTAATGAATGAATATAATGAATATGTATCGATATTGATGAATGCATATGAAAATTATATCAATTCATTTGGAGTATATTATATGGTCAGGTTGGAGTAGATATTTTCTTTAATTAGGAGTATATCATTTGGAGTAGATATATAATGAACGTTGATGAATGGATGTATGTGTATCGATAGTTGTAGTACATATTTTCTTCAATTTGGATATTTTTTTAATTTGTTATCAACTAATTAAGGGGTTTCTATTTTCATGCCCCTGGTTGCTTATTTCTGCTCAGTTTTGCCTCACCCAACTAGCATCCCTCATTTTTCGGCTCCTCTACTCAGCCCACACTTAAAAATGCCCAAAACGGAGCCTTACCGTTGTGTCAAAGTAGTTGACCGTTACCTGGCTTAGATACTGACACATGGGACACTGCAGGGCCCACCTATCAGTGTCTGGTTTATTGGAAAAAAGTGTGGCATATAATGCCGCCCGTGGGAGTCGAACTTGAGAGCCACTGTTGAATATGCATCGTAAGATCCATTTAAGTTGTGTGTGTGTGTGTGTGTGTGACGAGGGGCGGTGCCTCGGCCTTTTGACCTAGCATTGTCTACGTGATAAAAGCGCCCACAATTAGTGATCCATGAAATGATAGATTGCGGCAGTGTCAAACAAAGTGATTCAGGGATTCAGAGATTGAGAGATCCAAAGATAGTATATTCATATGAACTTAACAAGAGATTCATAGATTTGTTCAACGCTAATAGAGCGATCTGACATTACACTAATACGAAATTTTAACAGGGGCAACATAAGATGGTTGATCGACCGGTGCCGACAGCGACAATAGATGGACGGCTACTTGTCTTCATCATCTGAAAGGATGATGGTTTCGTTGTTGTGGTCTCCGTCGGATAAGGAGGATAGGACGACGACGTCTGGTCCCTCGCCTTCCGCCTCGACCGTGACCACTACACACAGAGTGGCCTTCCTCCTCTGCTCTCGAGCTGCGGCTTCTTCTTCAGCCCCTGGTGCCTTACGACCTTTGTCTGCGCCATGGACAGAGACGCGGCTAGCACCGCCTAGTCGAGCTGCTGCTACGCCACGCGCAGGGCCTCCTCGGCCTAGACAGTGAGCACGGTAGCATCATATGCTAGAGCCGGTATCTGTTGCTCGGCCCCCTCCTCCTCGGCATTCACGTCGAGGTATGCCTACATCACCTCGAAGGCCACCTCTACCTCGGCATCCTCCTCCTCAACCTCCCTGCAGTTATGAGACAGCTCAGGCGTCATGAGCTTGAGCTCGGAGTAGTTGGTTTTGCCGGAAACACCAGATGTATAGCCGCCTGAGGCGGCCGACGAACAGCCAGACTTGGATCCCGCGCCGGTGTTGGAGCTCGCGCTAGAGTTGGAGCCCACTCCCGCGTCGGTACCCTCAGGCAACGACCTCCTGTGGAGATCCAAGTGGTGAAAAGCTTCCTCACCATGGCGGCTGAATTATATTTCACGGCGCGTGGAAGCAATGGAGTGGAGTGCAGCGACGGTGGAAATATGTCGAACGGTGGTATTTAAGCAGTGCCGAGAGTGGGATCTTGGTGGTGGTGGGAGATTGTTTTGGTGGGAATGAGATTTGGCGGGAATGCACGATGGCAGGAAGGAGCGGTGGACATGGTGGCGGTGGCAATGGGGCACCGCCATGTGGCTCTGCTCTCTGGATGGCAGGCGTACGAGCGGTGGTTGAGCGGAGAGTTCAATAACTTTTGCAAAACACCCCCTGGTTGACCGAACTATATGGAAGCGGAGCCTTGTAGCATAAGTGATCACATTTTTTGTGAAAGCAGTACCTAAAATAAGTTTAAAAAATTGGCCTTTGCATTTTTCATGCAAAGTATACCACATTGGATGCCCACTGCCCAAATTTCATGAATTTTAGAGTTTTATTTCTATATTTCATCCATGTAGTGAGTTCTAGTGATTTATCAGAACTTGTTCAAATTTGAATTACAAGTGTGATGTAGTTTGGTCCTGAAAATTGACAAAAATCATTTAAAGCTTTAATATTGGTGGTAGATGCTCTTGGCACACTCAAAGTTGAAATTTCCAAACATTTGGTATGAATGGTCAACCTTGCAGGTTTTGACCCCAATTTGAAAAAGAAATCAAAGAAAATGAAAAGTCTCAAGAACTAAAAATCTTTTTGTATGGGTTCCTTTTATGTGCACTAGTTAATGGGAAAAATCATAAAGTTGAAATACCATATTTTTTAAAAAAATATCACAAAATGACCTATCTAGTATGAACATGCATGGATTTCAAGCCATATGTGCAAGGCCATGGCCACATCCATGATAACATGGCCAAATTTGGCACAAACATGAGTATTACCATCATGAAAAATGTTTCTATAGGAATTTGCAATTATTTTGTAAGAACAAATTTTTTTCCATTTTCCAAGTGGCAGAAATGTCTTTTGTAAAAGAAGTACTTGAAATAAGTTTGAAATTAGGCCTTTGCATTTTTTATGCAAAGTAGACCACATTGGATGCCCACTATTCAAGTTTCATGAATTTCAGAGTTGTATTTATATATTTCATTGATATAGTGAATTTCTAGTGATTTATCAGAACTTGCTCAAATTTGAACTACAAGTGTGATGTAGTTTGGTCTTGAAAATTGACAAAAAACATTTAAAGCATTAATATTGGTGGTGGATGCACTTAGCACACTCAAAGTTGAAATTCCCAAACATTTGGTATGAAAGGCAACCTTGTGACTTTGACCCCAATTTAAAAAATAAATAAATCAAAGAGCTACCACATCCGCCTCAGGGACCTGACCAGTCGAGGATCCGGTGACTCGCACGCTTGTTGACGGACCTTGGTTCCAGAATGCTGCCACCACATCCGTCTTAGGGACCTGTCCCGCCGAGGATCGTCCACCCGACTCTGGCTGGTGACACAACCTGAGTCCCGTGAGCATGCTGTGTCAGAGAAATTAACGCACAACCGAAGGAGCCGCTGATCTCTCCGATGAAGTTATACTAGGAACACTTAGCCTCGATGAGAGCAGAGGAGAGGCTACCTACCTCGGCCTTCCTCCCGTAGACGCTAGTCCCAAGGCCCCACATATTGGGGCTAGAGGCACCGCCCTCTAGCATATCCCCTAAAGTCTACATAGAAACCAGCATAGCAACCAGTGAAGCACGCGGAGAAAGCAGCAGAGCCTCCAGCTCCAATGGATCCCCCGCCTTCACACGCAATCATTCTAAAGACTTCTAGGCGCTGAAGCCGCTCCAAAGGATCCAAAGTGTAGCCCCATAGCCGGCCAAGAGGATGGCACCGACTCCTTAATCACCGGAGAATTCAAAACCTGACTAGTCTTTGCTGTCAAATCGGATAGATCACCATACTTGTCGCGGTTAATGAAATCATCCTTGTGACCACTCTTTTCCTTACTCGAATCACCATCAGCCCCATCAGCATTATCCTTGGGTATGGCTCCCTCATTTGTGAACGTAAAGCCCTCAACACTACACCACAACACTACATCACTGACAGACAGATTGGTCGGGAATACGAGTTCACCCGACAGACAGTCGGACGGGAAAGACTATTGCCGACCGACCCTGTCTGTTGGGGAAAGTCCAGACGGGAAAACCCTTTCCCGACCGACTGCTTGTTGGCTATGGCTTATCTTTCCTGACCAACATTCTGTTGGGCCTACCATGGGCCTTTCCTGACCAACAGTCCGTTGGGGCTGCCATGGTCCTTTCCCGACCGACTGTTGGACAGGGTAATCTTTCTGAACCAACATTCTGTTGGGGCTGCCATGGGCCTTTCCCTACCGACTATCAGATAGTGAATTATTTCCCGACCAATGTTCTGCTGGGCCTGGCATTAGGCTTTCCCGACCAACAGTCAGACTTGGTTTGTTGTTTTAACGACCAACATCCATTAGCCCTTCCATAGTTGGATTTCATGTTACCAATAGAATGTCAATCAAGTTACATAATTCATAATCGTATAAGGTGCATGTTGTCCAACAATATTAAACTAGAACCAAACAAAGATAAGACACATTCATTAATTTTTCACACATATATAGTTAATCTGTTATGAATTGATGACCATCCAAGTTTCCTATAAACTAATGTAAGTAATTAAACAAAGGAAACGTTATGGTTCATTGTCTGAGCAAAAATTCCTTCCTTGTTTGCTAGAATCTTTCTAAGAGGCATATCATATGCCTTGGCTCGTAGTAGTGGGCAAGCAACTACATGCCCATCCTCATAGCCTTCCACAAATATCCTTGCATAGTTCTCGTACTTGACATCAAAGCTTTCATTCTTCATCTTGGAGGACATGCTCCAGCTTGAAAATCTGCAAGTCAAAGCCCACAGTTAATATTCTGCACCACAAAAGAAGAACATTATATTTTCTCTAAGCTTCCTTCAATATCATTTCATACGAAAGCAATTGAAGAGAATTTATTATCACTGACGGGAAAAGGGGTAACCCTCCTACAAATTTTTGAAGAGCATGTACCTTTTGTTCCCCTCTTTTATGTTTCCTATAAACTTCTTTTGCTATATACTGAGATACAATGTATCCCGGTCTATGTGCCCATGGGGGATAACTCTTCAGGCCATTCCTACATAAATGAAAGGAGCAAGAAATCAGATGATTAAGAACAGATAGCAGCAAAAGCATTTGCTAACACTACAAAAAAAAAGACACATCCGTGACATTTTGGGCCAAATGAATTTTTTTTCTGTCATTCTTATGACACTTCTATGACAATAATTGTGACAAAACCCGGTATCATCATAGATGTGGTGGGCTCCTACTTCTATGATAAAAAATCATGACAGAAAATGGGCTTTTCGTCCTGGGTGGACCGGAGACGCACCTGCATGACATTCTTTGGGCCGTCCATGACGGAAAAAATCGTGGTAGAAGCGAGGGCGAGGAAAATTTCAGGGAGTTCCCGGTTACGATGGGTGGTCGGGGCCGAGCAATGCACGGAGGTTTGCGCGTTTCTCTCGTACACGTACGCGCGTGTGTGCGAGGCGTTGCGCTCTAACTGACCCGAGCGAGGCGTTGGACTCTAACTGAACCTGAGCGATTGCACTAGCTACGTTACTGAACCCCGATCGATCCCTTGCTGTTAACTGAACCCGAGTGATTCCTTCGCTACTGATGCTAACTAAAGCCGATCGAAGCTGCCTCTTGATGAACAGTTCCCGGTGGGGGTTGGATGAACAGTTCCCGGTGGGGGTTGGATGAACAGGATCCCGTGGTAGTAGAGGCCGTTGCTGCTGGATGAACAGGACCCCGATCGAGGAGGTGGGGGTGGATGAACAGTAGCCGGTGGAGGGACCCTGTACGTGGAGGGCTGGTTGAACAGGACCCCGTGGAGGGCTGGTTGAACAGTAGTCGGTGGAGGCTGGATGAACAGGACCCCGTGGAGGGCTGGATGAACAGTAGCCGGTGGAGGCTGGATGAACATGACCCCGTGGATGAACAGTAGCTGGTGGAGGCTGGAGGAAGTCAACGGTGGATGAACAGTAGCAGGTGGAGGCTGGAGGAAGTCGACAGTGGATGAGCAGTAGCCCGTGGAGTCCCGTTTTGCGGTACGCCACACCCCTCCCGATGAACAGGACCCTGTTTCGACCGTAGGCGCTCCAACACAAGTCTGTTTCCTCTGTTTTTCTGTACGCCACACCCCTCCCGATCAACAGCACCCCGTTTCGACCATAGGCACTCGAACAGAAGTCTGTTTCCTCCGTTTTGTGGTACGCCAGACCCTTCCCGATGAACAGGGCCCCGTATCGACCGTACGCGGTCAAACAGAAGTTGTTTCCTCCGTTCAGCGGTACGCCAGACCTCGTTTTGGCTGTTCCGTCCAAGCCGGTTGGCTCCCGATGAACATGTGACGCTGTTTACTCCATTCCGACCCAGCCGGTTGGCTGCCGATGAACAGGATTAGTCGCTGTACGCGTTAGAGACCCCGCCCGTATGTACGTACGTAGCCGTATTTACTATCTTGCAGCGTGGCCGTACGTACGTGTACACGATATAGACGGGACTGCGTGACATGCTACGTCGGCGCCTCTACTTCAACACGTGCCACTCCTTACTCGGCCACGGTATATCACTGCAGAGAGACCGATCGACCGCTATGTACATACATGTTCGCGGCCGGACAGATAACGCTACCTTCGCTTCAACCTGGTGGGTCCCAGCTGTCAGGGGGTAAGAAGGCAGTTCCTTTCATTCGAAGATAAAGCCGGTTGGTCCCAGCTGTCAGGGGGGAATGTTTTTTTGCGAAATACAGAGGCCCTTCCGGTAGGTCCGAGGTGTCAGGTGGAGGAATCATTATTTTGCGCGTAATAAGGAGGCACTTCCTTGCGTGCGGCCATGGACCCAGCTGTCAGCCTCTCCACTTACAGTCCTCTTCTGATGGCTGTCGTTCGTTGACCGAGTTGACAATGCCGTACCGCCCGAGAGCACCAAGGTGGTGGACGACGGCGCGACCTAGGAAGGGAACGACCCGAAGCCGGGGAATACGCAGCAGTGGATGCCCACGCGGAGGGGAGTACGAGGGTTGACTTCTTCGGCTGCAGTTTGAGGCTGCCGTCTCCGGAGAATAACAGGGGCTGTGGGTTAGTAGAGGGAAGGCCTGGCCAGTGGTGGGAGTAGGGTGGGGCGGTTAGGCCTGCGTGGCAGCACAGCCGGCCACGGGAGGCAGGAGCAGGCAGCACGGCCGGCGCTGGTTTGAGCGGCAGGAGCAAGAAGACCAGAGGTTGAAGAAGCACGATGACCGTTGGATGGACATCGTATGGTCACCGCAGCTAGAATCGTTTATATTGACTAAGTTGACAAAGCCCTGCGTTCGCGTCAACTTAGTAGGTCCACAAGTCAGCCTCCAAATATGGTGGGATCGACCTAGCAGCGGGGCTATTCATTATTTTTGTGCATAATAGCTAGTGGATCCGAGCTGTCAGCGGGGGGAATGTTTTTTTCGCGAAATACAGAGCCCCTTCCGGTGGGTCCCAGCTGTCAGGAGGAGGAATCATTATTTTGCGCGTAATAAGGAGGCACTTCCTACACGCAAAAAAAGGGAGGCACTACTTTGCGTGCGGCCGTGGACCCAGCTGTCAGCCTCTCCATGTACAGTCCTCTTCTGATGGATGTCGTTCGTTGACCATGTCGTGCCGAGAGCACCAAGGAGGTGGACGACGGCGAGGCCAAGTAAGGGAACGACCCGGAGCCGAGGAAGACTCGGCAGTTGTTTCCCACGCGGAGTGGGTACGAGGGTTTACTTGTTAGGCCGTAGTGTGAGGCTGCCGTCGCTAGAGAATAACAGGAGGTGTGGGTGAGTAGAGGGATAGCCAGGCCAGGGATGCGAGTATGGTGGGGCCATGAGGCCTGCCCGGCAGCACAGCCAGCCATGGGAGGCGGGAGCAGGCGGTTCCGCCGGCGCTGGTTTGGGCGGCTGGAGCAGGAAGATCAGAGACTGAAGAAGCACGATTGCCGTTAGATTGACATCTAACGGTCTGACGCTGGTAGAGTCGATTGTTGACTAAGTTTCTTTTTTTTGAGAAACCTTGTGTACGCATGAACTTAGTAGGTCCACAAGTCAGCCTCCAAATCTGTGGCAGACAACATAGAGCCCATTTGCTTTTTTTTTAATAATTTGCAGCCCATTTGCTAATTCTTAAGGAATTTATTACAACCCATTTTCTACCCAAGACCACGGTCAAAAAGTTCAACCTTATTTTGCATATTTCGGTGGAGTCCGAACTGTTTTAATCCAGAAATGATAAACATTTATTTTTTAAGAACTTATTGATTTGCCAAAAAAAATATCGTTTTGTTTTTGTAAGCTAATAAGACGTGGGACAATTGAGTTGGTTTAAGGGAAAACCAGTGGTAAAAAAATCAGCACTGGGAGGGAAAAAAATAAGGATGTAAAGATGAAAAGGGAACTTTATGTATTTTCAATATAATAATACGTGTATATGAACTAGTAAAACTATAGGTAGATATTAGAAAACGGAAGTAGGACATGTCGTTTCAAGAGGAAAATAGAACTGGGCTGTGTGTTTGATTCAGTAAAAAAACTGCCTGCGGATGTTCTAAGACAAAATATAACTAAGGCTGGTGGGCCAGAGGCCAGTTGATACGTGCTGGATCTTTGTGCCCCATTGTCGTTATGGGCTGGGCCTGTTAAAAATAAAACCAAGCCTAGGCAGTCTACAGCCTAGTTGAAACTTGCTCGACCTGAAAAAACAATATACCTGCTGGATCCCAGTTATCAGTCTGTACTTGCAGAATTTCTCGTTTATTGACTACGTTGAAGACTTCATGGATTTCACCGTCTCAGACATTAGCATTATTTTTCCATCATGATAATAAGTGCATGCACTTGCTTGCGTATGGCCATGGACCTGCTAGTTCCGTACGGTTAGGCTCTGTATGGACAGCCGTCTTGTGGTTCCACGGACGAATTTCATGCAAATCGGATGATTTTCAGTGAAAGCGGACTAAATTCATTGCATTTTACATATTTATTTTCATTATGGAATATTTTACATATTTCAACTAATAATAATGGACTAGGCCTTTTTTTAGTCCACGGGAGGCGCTTCACGATCGAGGTCGCGACACTTAACTGTTCTGGAAGGCCCGAATCCATCGCTGCTCTCTTTTCACAATTTGCAGCTGGGCTTGGCATGCCACAGCCCAGTTCTGACGTGCTGCGTCCAACTATCAGCCTGTGAAACTGGGTGGATCTCCTGCGTACTTCGAAGATGTAATTTTTTTTGGAGAACTGGGAATTCGAACGGCAGGTGCTTATGCTACCCATCAAATAAAAATCAGGTGCATGAAAATTCGTTTCAAAACAAATGATTCAGCTTTATATCCACGTCGACCCTCGACATGATGGTTGGAAGCAAATGCCAAGTTCATACCGAAAGATCGTTAACAACAATACCAACTTGCAGACGACTAGGTAGTACAAGTACCAATACCAAACTAACTTATAATCTTTTTAGTCCTGGCCCTAGTGTTCGTCTGGTAGAAAATCTTGCAGAGGACCAGCTCCCGCTCCTTCTCTTGCTCCAGGTCCCCGAGGTGGTACTGGTGCATCACTCAGTTGGTCCTCTGCTGGTCGAAGTTCTTGTTGGTGTGCAGCAACAGAACCTTTTTGCTGCCCGTCTGCCGGCCGTTGATCATCACCGGCAAGGTATTGCCGGTCTTGTGCCACATCGCGTGCATGCCGCACTCTGACTGTATCTTGCGATGCGTCCACGTGCCCCTTTTGAATGCCCTGGAGTTGCACTGGAAGAAATGCTTGCTTAGGCCACTCAGTGTGATACCTGCAGTATTGTCGAATACAGGTTTTAGTGTACGTAGTTGGCATTTTCATAACATCTTTGGCATGTTGCAGTCACTTGTTTCACTTTTTATTATCTGTCAAATTGTAATTGCTTCACTAGGTCGCGTTTAAAAAGAAAAATAGAGCTATAAACAAAGGAATATGCTTGTGCAAGTAGACGGCCGATCGGTGTCTCACCTCGGAGTTTCTCAGGATGGGTGCAGCATATGCCGTGCTCGCTGTCGATGGTTGGTATGAACAAATCGATGAGAGGGTGAGATCTTGTGCTGTCAGCACTCACTTTGGCCTCAAGGTGCTCGATCAGCTCCTGATCCGTGGGATCGAACTTGACGCCAGCCGGCAGCACCGGCCAATCCTTCTTGGACTTGCGTCGGTTAATTCCAGTTATATGGTACTCAATGTATGATCAATCGACTGTTTTAAGTGAATGATGGAAGATTTCGATAGATAAGTGGTGCTCCAAATCTGAAGTCCACAATACCCGAACACGCCGCCGGGACTCTTGTGTCACCTCACGCGCAGCGTGTTGTCACGTCAATTCAATGTGAGGACATGATGAATAATTTGACCGACGTATACTAGTACTACTACTGTACTACTTACTAGTCGTATTTAGTGTCACATTTTAACCATAGGTTTAACTAACAAAATGTCAATGCATGTCACCGAAAATTATACCATTGGAAACTATGTTCAAATACGAATCAAACGATATAATTTTTTGTGACATGCATTAACATTTAGTTAGTTAAATTTATGGTCAAAATTTGACACAAATTACGAAGGGGACCAATAAACCAGGAGGGAGGTAGTAGTACGAGTAGCGCAATATACGGTATAGAGGACTAGTACAAATTTAGAAATGGAGTAAGAAGTTACAAGGCTGTGCGACAGACTTTGTAGGCTACATGTGTAATACAAAATATAATTCCCATTGGACAACACTTTCACCAACAAGTACGCACTTGAAGCCTAATTGATATATATATATATATGGCTTCTGCACAACATCTCCATCATCATTATCAGTACATCCTACGCAGGTGAGTTAGGATGCACTTGATCCCAGAAAGGTATCTATCCTTCAAACTAACAACAGCACATAATATCCAACAAAAGAGGGTCATGCTACAGCAGCAGGATACATGGCTCAGTCTAGATATCAGTACGAATCAAGTTGTGCATATTTGCTGTTGGCATGAACCACATCGCCGCATGTCGGGTTTGCAAAAGCCATTCATCGCATGGAAGCTTGATGCCTTTCACACACAGAAGATTATCTGGCAACAAGTTGTGTCGACGAATCTCTGGATATGGTGATTCATGAAACCCATGGTACGATGTGTAAACATAGTTCCCCCTGGAGAATGGAAGTTGCATAGCGCGGTAATCATCGCCGGTGATATGATCGATGATTGGTTGGATGATCGGATAATTGAGCCCGAGGAACATGGAGTGGTTGCCGAGGCTGTAAACCCGCCTCCAGTTGAATACGCCTGGCCCAACGGAGCTCGGATCTTTCTCGAACACGAAGCAGCCATAGCCATCACAGTCACGAACGCCCCAGGCATTGTACTGCACGTGGTTTGATGAAATGGTTTGGTCAATTTGGTATGTGCGAATGAGCATCAAATGACCGCCGTCAGTTGAACGAGCGATAAACCACCACCCATTGACTGGTATGATTCCAGGTCCTGGAATCATGAAGGCCAGCGCATTTGCGTCTGCTGCAACAAATCAAATTGGAGACCAAAAGGACAAAAATATACAATCATGTTCAGAGTATGTGTGGAATTAAGATTATTATAAGAGTGACACATATCATAGACAGAGAATTGCAATGCCGTGGTCATAATCATACCCCAAGTTAAAAAAATAAGCCAATGGCTTTCATATTCTAGCAATATGTCATGGTTCAAACATCATGTAACAATGAGAGGAAAACAACTATGACAGGGCCTACTCATATTCTACCATAGCACTTACTACTGTTCTCATATCAACTCTAAACAATAACATGCGTGGTTATAAAAATCTTGGAAATGAGAGTAACATATAGCAATCATGAGGTTATACTCATAATATCTATTCTAACAATCATTAGATGCCAATTGTTCTCATATCAACTCTAACAATAACATGTGTGGTCATGAAAATCTAGGAAATGAGAGGAACATATAGCAATGATGTGGTTATAGACATACTATCTATTCTAAATTTGTAACAATCAACAGGCAGTCGTTTTCATAAGGTAAAGATGAGATGAGATAGAACAATTACACGATGATAGATTCAACCAGTATAGACAGCCAATCTGTGCGTCGACCGCGTAAACGATGCCATCGTGCACTATAGCATCAGACAGAAATGGAGGCTCAACAGGATTGACGATGAGCCATAACCATGTATGGCGACCGGATTCCAGATAGACTAATCCCATGTCGAACAAGGCAATGAGCTTGTAATCCATGTAGTCTTCTGATGGTGTGGGCACTTCGCAGATTACAACCTTCAGCAAACGGAGGTCGCACCAAAAGCTCGACGCGTCTCGTGCGTAGTAGGCAGGAGTGTCCGGCGGGCCGCAAGGCTCAATGGCGGCGGTATCCAGCGATGGAAGGGTGATCTCTCGCTGGGTGTTGTAACACCCCAAAAATTTAACCATGTTTTTGCCAAATAAAATTTGGCCAGAAATGAAATTTTGAATTATACTAGGTCTTTATTTAATTTCAGAACCTTTTCTGTTTTCTGATTTCCAAAATTCTTCCCTCCATATAGAATTTTTTTTAAATAATATTGTGGCTTTGGGAGTTTTCTTAAATCATTTCATTTATATTTCAATAACAGTAGGAATTGTTTTCAGAATAAAATTTGCCTCTAAAAAATTCTTTTAATAGCTATTTCAATATTTGAAATGCCTCTGTTGCACTGCAACCACTTTAAATAATTCTTTAAAAATTCCACAAATATTCTGAGGTGTCATGTGATGCCTACATATCACTTGGTGCAGAAACCCTTCTTGGTGTTTTGAAAATTTTGAGTGAACCAACCTCTTTTCATTTCTGTCCTGTTTTTGACTTTGCACTACAGCCCCAATTTTCCTTGCTCCAAAAATTCTGAAATTTTTCCCACCTATAGTCCCTCCAACCAAACCCTTAAGTCCAAAATTTTAGCTCCATTGGAATCATTTTGGTTCACCAAATATTCCTCTAAATTTCCTGTCCAGAAATGAATTTCTCTAAAACTTGCACAGACAAGTTTTCTATTTTCACAAACCAACTCCACCATCATCTAAGGAGACACCAACCTGCCAAGTATCACATCTAAAAATGTTCCCTAACTAGCCCTAGCATTCTATCAAACAGGTGATCTGCATGGCAGAATCTGACAACTTCCTAAGCCACCATGTGGAACTTGCTCCTTCTGCTAAAACAACTTGTCCACCATCATTTTAGTCCACGGTAGCACTATCCTGCCAAAACTCGTCTTGGTTGGACCACTGTAGCCCACCTTGGCATTTAGTCGAGCAGCTGGTGCGCGTGCGTAGAGCGTGGCCAGAGCGCCAAAACTGCAGGCGTCGGCACCGTCGCGGCCCCCTGCTGCCTCCCTCGCGCAAGGACCACCCCAGGCGGCTTCGCGGGCAAGCACCGCGCCTTGCCGACACCTATCTCGTCCCCTAGCGCCACCCTCCACCTACCTGCACCGGCCGCCGCCGTAATCTTCTCGGGCACGGCACCGCCAAGCCACCCGGCGCCCTCCTAGCCTACCAAGCTCGCCTGAGCTTATCTACGGGAGTTACTACCCACACCAACCCTCCACCGCCCTCGCCGACCCTCGCCATCGACCTCAACCACTTGAACAGCGCAGTAATGGCCACCGCCATCTCAGCCATCTCCAGAACCCGCCGCACCGACCTCCCTCCTCCTTATAAAGCTACCCCGAGCTCTGTCCACTCGATAACAGTCTTCCCTCGCCCTCTAAAAGCCTCCTCGAGCAGCCCCATGACCTGAAACGGTCATCTTCACCGTCTTCGATACCCACGACCGCCGCAACCTCTTCGACGATTCCGTCGCACCCACGGCCTTCCCACCAAAATTTCCCCATCACTAGCCCCCTCGAGCTTCCGCAGATCCGCTCCCCCTCTCAATTTTCCTTGGAAGCCGTCGTAGGTGAAGTTCCCATTTCATCCGACGCCGCCGTCCGCCGAGAACCTCGCCGCGCTCCACTCCGGCCACCCCCGGCGCTGCCCAGACCACCTACGGGCGCAGGATGGAGTGGCGGATCCATCCCCGCCGTCGCCCGGGGCCGCCAAGCTCTTCATCAACGGTGGCGAGCAGCGCCGGCGTTCCTCTATTCGGTTGCAAGGAAGAAGGGCGGGGAGGCCAGTCGAACATGACAGGTGGGTCCCCGGGGCCCATCGTCAGCGACCCAGAACCGGCCATAAGTGGAAACGGCTTCCCGAAATACGCCATCGACATCAGCGCGCCCGCGTGACCGTGCGGCTGGGCCGGGCCCTATGGCACCGCGTGGTTAAACGGCACCCAGGGCGCATCTGTGCCTTTTCTCTTTTTCTTTTACCAGCATATCCCAAATAACTCCTCTGCCACTATTACAAGCCCAAATCTGATGATTCAAATTTATTTAGGTTCCTAAAATCATGCTCTATTTATGTAGATTAGGTGAACATTTTTTCTAAGCCTTGTTCTTACTGGATTTATTAAATAGTCCATTTAATCATTTATTACAGATTGAAAATCCCATAAGTAATTCATTTGAGCTCCAAATAATTTCATTCTTTTTCTGAAATTCTTTATTTATAATCTAGTTTATTTTAATATTTATTTCAAAAATATTTGAAACACTTTCTAGCACTATTTTTGTTTTATATGGTAATTCAAACATTTTTGAAAATAGGAAATGGAGGGGAGATAAATAATTCAAACTTTTGGAGAGCATCCAATATTTCTGCATACTCAAGGCAAGCATCTTGAACACTTGATATGGTGAAAGCATGGTGAATTACTTACTAGAATAATTTAAACATGACTATGTTGAATTCAAATTAAATTGCATATTGCTAGTTGAGCATGCATGGTCATGTATATTTTCTCTTGCATGCATTCCACTCAAGTTTTGACATGCACAAGTTGTGAGAATCCAGGAGTGTGCTCCTGCCTTGGACGTGCCGGTGGGCACGGGCCATATTTGACACGGGGGTGTCACATGATATATGTGGAGCATGCAAGGGTTGTGGCCCTGTTTGTTATTGCTGTTGAAACGATACCTTGCTATGCTAACCACTGCAGGAAATAATTGAGCCTCCTGAGTCGACCGTAGATCGAGTCTTGTTCCGGTAACCCCCATACTTGATTCGTGCTGCCACTTGTCCCTGCCATAGGTAGGGTATGGTTCAGTAAGTTGATAACCCCTTTCCACGCACACACCATACAGAGGGCCACGATGAGGGTTTTCCACGGGGTTGGACTAAATCCTGTCATCGGGTCAGGGGGCATGGGTGTATCCGGCTAGTTGTAGCCGAGAGGGGGGCACCCCTTGTAATCCGCGCGTATGAATAGCGATCCCATGAAGGACGTTGGTCTCTCCGTCTCAGAGTTTTTCTTGAACGATGCTTTGGGTGGTTCCTGGCATCCGGAAAGTTAATCTGGTGTGTGCTGGTTAGGTGTGTTTTCAGCCCAAAGGCCGTAATGGGAATTAGTCAGTGTCACGGTACTGACTAAAGAAATCTTTTACTTGTGGGTAAAGAGCACACCCTCTGCAAAGTTTAAACCTATTCGAATAACCGTGTCCGTGGTTAAGTGCTACAGTCTGGGTTGGTCAAGTGTCGGTCTTAGTGTCGGTCTCCGGAGGAAATAATTAAAATGTGCCTGAATTGTTTTTGCAGGATATTTATTGTCACCCTGATGCTATCATGAATATTTTGCTATGCTTGTTAATATTACTGTGGTTATACATATTATTGTGGACTAACCCGTTTATCTTATATGTTCTTCTGAGTGTCTCAGGGGCTGGCTAGACTACCCCGGGCATTCAGTCTTTTTTTAAGACCTCTTCGTGGCGTCCCTCGAGTTAACAGGCGGTTTATCACGCCACTACTCTTGTGGATACCCGATAGGCATTTCTCTTCAAGTCCGACCGTGGCGTCACCTTTGACACCCGACTGGCATTTCTTTTCAAGACCTTTCGTGGCGTCGCTTGGATTCTCGGGCGGTCCTGTCTCGCCCGAATTTCCTTTTAGACACTCGTTTGGCATTTCTCTTCAAGACCTACCGTGGTGTCACTTTAGACATCCAACCGGCATTTCTTTTATTTATGTTCCTTTAACTATCCTTGTTTATCACTAACATTCTCATATATTTAGTTATTTGTTCATGCTAATATTATATCGTGCCATGATTTATTTCCTGTCAGCATGCATATAACTTAAGTCCATCATGAGCATACGCATATAGTTAGTTCATCATGATCACATATTATCTGCTGCATTCGGTATATCATCTGTTCATGATGTTTGCGAGTACATTCAAACGTACTCACAGGCTTGTCCCTGGCTATTTACTTGGCCAGGTCAGGATTTCTACGAGGAGTACCACTGCGACGTCCGTGCGGATCCTAGGATGGCAGCCACGCGGGATAGGAATTATCCAGGTCAACCGTTCCTGTGGGAATGGAGCCCCATCGACGTTGGAGAACCATGAGTCATTTCCGTCATCCATCACCAGAGTCATTGTTGTATTCATTAGACCTTTATGGTCTTGTATCCAACTCTTGTAATTGCTTGGTAATCTGTAACAAGGACGTGTCCACCAGTAACGGTAATCCTGGCCTGGTGATGACACGAGGGGTTAATTTCTGGGATTTCGTGTCCCGGCCCCGGTAGGTGTAGATATCCACGAGATGCCACGGACTACTGGATTGGTGGATGAGGACGATCCAGTTGGCCTTCATGCCCGCCCAGTAGTGGCCGCGCATGAAGGATAGGTGGACGGGTAGTGGTAGCATGTTGAGGGGCACCACGACAACCTCCGTAGGATCATCAAGTCGGTGTCTGGGCCACCTGCGAGGATCAGGCATCAGCAAGCAGGGTGTCTTGGAAAGGGCCGGCCGGTTGCAGACGAGTAGACGGTACAAAGACACCGAGCATGCTGCCAGACGAACTGTGCTGAGCAGGTCCATACGATTACAGATCTGCTCCAAGAGAACATCGGGGAGGGAATTCCAATCGCGGCTCTGCGTGTCAGTCGGTTCTGCCATAGGGTTTTTTAGGGCGCTGAGTGATTGGGGTTTTCGGTGCCTGTGAGCGAGCGGGGAAGTGGATTCGGGCGGGCAAGCAAAGAAGATGGCGTGTGTGGCCAAGTAGTGAGCGGGGGGATATGGTACGCGCGAGCTACCAAGGAAGATGGCGCGGGCGGGCGAGCAGTGAGCGGGGGGAAATGGTGTGTGGCCGACGATGGGGAAGAGAGGAAGAAGAAGAAGAGAGGAGGAAGAAGAGGGAAAGACGGGGAAGAAAGTGCATTAAATCTCAATTCTACTACTACTACTACCAGGATATACCGTCCTTCGGAGTGTAAATAGTTAAGCCGATGACATGTGGGTCTACCTCAAGAGGGCCCATATGTCAGTTAATGGAAGAGAGAGGTGCGTAGGCATATTTGCGGAAGCGTGCTCCACTGGCAAACATGATGGCAGTACTAGGTAAGGCTGATTTAGTAACACCAACACGCTGGTTCAGCTTATTAATTAAGTGTCCCATCTGCTGCAGCGTGTATTGTCACTTCACTATGAAGACTAGTTGAATAGTTCTCTCTGACCGAGATGGAGAATAATGGATCGCCAAGACTTCCTATCTACAGTATCCCTATGCCTCTACTCTCATCCTGTCCAACAAGATGAAACATTGGCCAAGGCACCCGGCGCCAATAATGTAGGAGTTCTAGTAGTATTTTGTGTCAAACTTTGACTATCTATTTAACTAATAAAATGTTAATGCATTTCAGCAAAAATCATATCACTGGATTCGTATTTGAACATAGTTTTTAATGGTATAGTTTTTTATGACATGCATTGACACTTTGTTAGTTAAATTTACGGTCAAAATTTTACACTAAGTACTAAGGGGACCATTAAACCAGGATGGAGGTTTATATACAGGTCAATAAAAAAATCATCAACCAAGATAGTAGTAAATGATGAGTGCCCGAAGAATTTTTTTCTGAAAGTACTAAATAATGGGCTCGTTTTCCTCAAGAAAATTATGTTTACGAACGTATTAATTGGAATGCATGTGTGAGGAACAAATGACCAGAACTTTTACACGCATTGGTGAGTTTTCTCTTAATTCTTGCATGCAACATTTTAATGAAGCTTGAAATATGAACATGTCAATGGGAGGGAGTAAAAGCCTCATGCTTGCATGCATGCAACATGCAACACTCACACGTATAGATGAACGCACGCAACATTCACGCATCCATGCGGCACACAGCACACGACGCAACACACACGCTCACGCTCAAGTGCTCAACCTACTCCCTCCGTCCGTGAAAGACTGTACATATAGAGATTTACACATTGACCAAGAGAAACCAGAACTTCATGGCATAATTAACGCCCAAAAGTAGCAGACTTATGTGTGCATGCGACCATTGAGAGAAGAAGATTAAATGAAGGTTGTTGCATGCTGTAATTAAGGATAGACATGTAGCCTATAGCTAGAGCACAAGTTGGTGCATTAGTCAATCAATATCGATTAGATTAAAGGCTAAGTGCATTGGAAGTGTAGATGTACACTCTTTGTTGGAAGACCGAGGGAGTACACGTGCATGCACTCACATACACAGCCAGGGTGGTTCGCGCGCAAGGGTTGGACTCCTGTCGCGCCTGCGTAAAGTTTTGTTTAACTGATTTCTTTGCTCTGCCAACTGACAGGTGGGACCCAGAAACTAGGTGTCAATTTAACCAGTCAACAAAGTGTCACGTCGACTATGTGGCTGGTCAGTAGGGTGCAATACGGTGCTCTACGGTGAGCTAGTGACCGTATAATCACCGCAAAACTATATAGTGACCGTAATGAGCGTATTGTTACATACGTTGACTGCCAGTGTATTTTTCTCGTTTCAAATTAAGCCATATTAACCGGAAAGGATGCAGTATGGACTAGTACTACTTTGATGTGTCCCATCAACTCGCCGAACGAGGAGAAGCTTGCTTACTACGCCCTCTCCCTCGCCCACGCGCGGTGGCTCACAGGACGAGGAGAAGCTTGCTTACTACGTACGCCTACGCCCTCTTCCTCGCCCACGCGCGCGGTGGCTCGCAGGACGAGGAGAGGGTTTTGACTACAGCGCCCTCTCCCTCTCCCTCGCCCTCGCCCTCGCGGTGGACGTGCAGCAGTTCATTCGGTGTGAGATTGCCAGAAGCATATTGTACTGTAGTATCATCATTGTTGGACCTTCCGAAGAGGCGAAGAGCCAAGTGCAAGGTTCACACGAGTACGAACTGTTGAACCTCCCGAAGAGGCAAAGAGCCAAGCGCAAGGTTTTATAGGAGTTGTCTTCCTAGTAGGAGTATTACAACTATAGCGAACGATGCTACTGTATGATGCCGCCACGTCACCTATATCCAAAGCTGTGCCACCTTTTTTTTCTCAAAGAGCGTGTTGGAGCCCGTGCAACAACCACACAAGTTGCACGTACACATAACACATTTACCAGTAATAAATTCTAAAGGACAAATGCCAGTATGCCACACAAGTTCATCTCCACTTCATGTGATAAATTTGTGCACGACTAGGCTACATATATTCACAGCTCTACCATTCACAATTTACCATACTCCACTTACACGTTATAGATGGGCTCCATGTCCTCCTCCGGTTCCTGTCCCAGGTGTTCTTCATGGATGGCATGATCCATAGCGGTGGGCAACGGGAATCATTGTCGTAGCTTTCTAGTCCTGTTCCACATGATGGAGACTCATCCAAGCTGAAGCGGCATAAATCAGGGATAGCGTGTCCCAGCATGTCGTTCATCCGGCGGTGCGCACTGAAGACACAACCATGCTTCATGAACGGCAGGCCATCGGTGTCGTGCACGGAAGGTGGCATCCGCTTCACAATGGGGTAGCTGTCCCCAATGAAAAGCGAGTACTCTCCAAGAGTGTTCCTCGGCACCCACATAGCACCACGGGGGTCGAACTCGGTGCCGTTCATCTGGTACACGCAGCATCTCAGATCTAGACACATGGTGACGTACATAGTCAAGGTCCATGCATAATAATGTTGTGCTCAAATATGACGGTCAGTAATACTGTGTAGCAAATAGTACTACTCCGGTATAGAGGAAGTAAAATAACCGGCTTATTATATATAGCCACTCTTGGCTACATGGATGAGATAGTAAGACATGGAAAAACAAAAATGGTGGGAGCTAGTGGGTTCAAGTCTTTAAGGGCCTAGCTAGCTATACGCGTCCTCCAAGGTAAAAGTACTCCTACTCGTACTAGTAAGTAGTACAACAATGAAAGAGAAGGCGAGAGGGTTAAAAAATATAATACTAAATCGTACTACTAGTACAGTAAACATGTCCCAGTCAAGAAAAGAAAATAACTAACAAGTACTACTCTACTACTCTAACACACCACAATGAGAAAATGAAATACCTGGGTAGATGGTGACGGTCCGATCGTGGTAGATTGTGTGACCATGTTGCACATCAGTGGTACCATGGGTAACGATTGCTAAGATAGTTGATCCCAATATGCCAAAGTCAGCTACAAGGTTCCAGGTTAGACCGAATCGCGGATGCAAATGCACATCCAGGATTGGCGATCTTATTTTGATTGGGGGATGACTGGTCCCTGCAAAATAATGGAGTACCATTAGGGATGCAAATGATGGTTTGTGCATTCCGTTTGTAATCTCCCGTACCGTAGGATGGCAACCAAATGAAACAAGTCCCCTGGCTTGTCACCGCGAAGATGCGACCTACATGGCGCATGACGTCTTCGAACGTGTAGGGGTACAAATCTGCCGCGGCCAACATGTGCCAGCCTCTGCCGTTACTGCCTCTTGTATTGATGGCAATCCTTATGTCGAACACCGCGATGAGATCGTAATCTTCGTAGCTGCGTCGCTTTGTCGACGGGTCTGCAATTGCTATCTTCTTCAATCTCATGTAGGCATCATCATACGTATTCAAGCCCAGCCAGTCCGGAAGGCCGATCCCAATGGTGGAGAAGGGGTCTACGGGAACGGCCGCACTGCTGTGGATGTTGTGCAAAATGATGGTGGTATCCGGCTGGAGGTATGCAAGCCAATCTTCGTTGGCACCAACCCAGACCTATATATAAGATGGTGGGCAGCGGAGAAATTACGGGATGGAATAACTAAGTACTACATGATCAAACTCCATGACTGACCTACTCATCGGACAAAATCCGACTACCTCTCAACATCGGCAACTCTAGCGGAGTCAACGTGCAACCATGGCCAGGGAGCGGCGGACTGTTCGAAGGATTGTCCCATAGAATAACCTTCTCCTCGAGGACGCATGGAAGACCAACAAGCATGGCCTTTTCCCAAGCCTATTTAAGCACCGTCTTAAAAGAGTTGGTGCAGGAAGCACCGAGTCATGCGGCGGTGAGGACGTCGGAGCGGCGTGCGATTTCTCCCAGAGGATCGTTGTCCAAGGTCTCCCAGCCCCGACGAGGAGGAGAACCGCCTGGCGAATCCATGGGAGCAGCGGTGAACTGCCTTGGTCTCTTCGGGGGGAGGGGAACTGGCGAGGAGGAGATAAGAGCGTAACCGCAGGGCCTCGTATGTGGGCATGCATAGTGGTAGTGCCTCGTGCCCCGCGATGGTGAGGCTATTATTTACTACGTACTCATACTGTAGCAGTAGTAGTACTACTTTCTCAACTAGTAGTGCGATGTACTGTACTTCTATAGTGCATCAGTTTTGAACTCTTGAATCTCAAGGCCAAGGAGCTACAGGTGCAAGTGGAGGGTACTACTGTTCTCTAGAACCATCACTGTACTATCAATGCAGGGAAAGTACACCTGCGTAGTGCGTACTCTCCATGCTCTATTCAAGCGCGTAGCTGGCCTACTCAGCCGCTCTTCTCACGCACACACTAGCAGCCTGTTTATCAGCGACGGTTACTGCGGGGGCAGAACATTTGAGTTCTTTGATACAACGAGACTAGGCTTTTCGCTTCCATTTGTGGAGGTGTAATGGATCTCGTCGAACTTTGTTAGTAGTTCCTTCTTTATGAATGAGATGAGGCAAAGCTTTTGCCTCTGTTTCAAAACAAAAAAAATCACATCAAGAGGAATTTCTTTTATTGAGCCGATAGTGGAGCGAAGTCCATGCGTGCAACGCCAGAAGCTACAGAGTAGTAGAGTACTAGCACTTTACGTACAGAGCCATATTGCATAGTTCCCAATGCCGCGCCAGGCTTTTCCGGCTCCTCGGGCTTAATTGGGAGGCACTAGTTTAAATATGCTAGCTGATGAAGAAGCTGCAAGCGAGGTGCGGCTAGGGTGAGCACGCAGGCGAGAAACTTTGCATGGTGTGAATTGATATATAGGAGTACTACTCTAGTACGCGAGCCACGAGATGATGGGAGGGAAAACCCGTTCACGTGGCTGGGCTATCCAGTGTACCCAGATTGTGGTGCGACATGTCCGTTCGACTTCAAAAGTCAAACTACCAGTGTACAATATTGGCTCGCAGCGAGGTTACTATTTAAAAAAAAAAGGCCGCTGTACATTCGGCCAGGATCGAACCCACAAAACGAGCTATACACTCCCGCGACCACTAGTAGTACTCGTTGGAGTACAACGCAACCTAGAATCGCCTTTGGTCGCTAGTACATTGTTCCTTACAAGAAACCACTAATAATGCCAAGAAACTACCACCACTTACCAACCAGTTCTACCAAGAAACGACTACTCTACAAAGTGCCGTTATAGGCACGTTTCAACCCATGTCGCCCCTTAAGTCAACGCCTTCTATTCGACTGGCAAGTTAGGCGTTATGACTTGTGGGACCTACATGTCAGTTTGGACAAAAATCCCCGAGTGAGCTCCTTCCTCCGGCCCGTCCACCTAGTCATCCTCGGCCATGGGACGCAGCGACCGCCGCCGGCAGAAGGCGAGGTCAAAACCACCGGCGGTGCGGAGCCCATCTTGCGGCAGCCCGGATGCCAGCTCCGTCCGGCGCTCACAGCCGCTAGCTAGCCAAGATAGCACACACCCCGCTGGATGCATCCAGCTGCTTGTCTGCAAGGTTTGCTAGCTAGGTTGGCACGGTGGTGCAGCGGCTTGCTCGCGCGCGCCGCGCTAAGGCCAGCCATCTGGCTCGAGCGAAGGCCAGCGCGGCGGCTTGCTCGCACGTGAGTCACGCTCGGGCCAGCCAGCCAACCCGTGCGGAGGCCAGCGCGGCGTCCGGCCCATCCGGTGGAGCGGCGGCCAACTCGCTCATCACCGGCGCCATCGATGAACACACATCAGTACTGTTGGAAGTAATGTTCAGGAAAAATAATGATTGGAGGCGGAAAAACAGGATAGAAGGTCAGATGTGGGTCCCTCGTGTCAACGGTCAAACAAAATATGTTAGTTTAAGCTGCCTCGTCAGCACGGACATGTGGGCCAGCCCTGTCATAAACGGGTTTAAACGAGCCCAATCGGCACTAGGTAGTAGTTTTTTGGCGCGGATTAAGAAATTTTGGGTATGTTTTTGCTATTTTTTGTACATTAGTTTCTTCCTAGGGCTAGTTGAAAGTGGTAGTTTTTTGTTAAATACTCTACATACTGTAAGTAGGAGTGAAAGTTAAGCTTTGGAAGCCAATAAGCACGGCTAGTTACATAGTGCCTATGTGTATGTAATTCAAACTAAATATCAACCATGAGTGACTAATATCTTGATGGATAACTCGAAACTATGGAAATACTAGCATTTTTTGCATGGTTGGAAATACTAGCAATGTTCATGTGCATTGCAACGGATCATAATTAGAATAATACTTATTCACAAATTTGATAGAAAACACTCTAATTTTGATATACATATATCACTAGAGATATATTATGTTTCAATCAGAATATATTCCTTGGGCTGTTTTGGTGAGGTGAGGGAGGGATCAGGTTGGTTTTAAGACACTAATTAAGGGTTTTTCTGCAAATTGGTAGAGAAGTGGGATGTTGTTGAGAAGAGGCTACAACTTACCTCACAGTCGTTAGATGTAGATCTAATGGTCAGAAATGACGGATGGCAGACACACCATCATCACCAACGAAGTCTTCTGTAGGAGTACTAGCAAGATGTCCGTGCATTACACGGAACATCAAGATGCATTTTTTGATAAAACACCTGTTGTGATTGACCCATGCGGGAGTAATCCCATGTGTAAAAACTAATGATATCTCGAGAAAGAGGAGAGATAAGGTGAGGAGGAGTGGGGCGTGGTGGTGATTGGTGGTCGGACTGAGCGGAGGCATGGGGATGGATGACGCCGGCAGCGACCACCATGCCAGTTTGTTCCAGAGGCTTCCTTTTTTAATTGCTCAACAATGAGGTTGTGGGAGATAAGGATGAACGAGGGAAGGCCTTATATGCAAATGTGGAGAGAGGTGCGGGTATCTTTTAGTTTAATTTCTATCTGTCAGATATAGATTGGACGGTCTATATTGCAAGATGGCAGGCGTACCATCATCACCAACTCGGTTTTTTTTATAAGAGAAGAGATATAAATATGGAGATACAAACGTATTATCGATACTTGTTTCCATAAACTTGGATCTACATTCTATTCAACGGCTGAGAATGTGGGGCCTTAGCACGATGACTTCTCGACTGTGTAAAACAAAGGTTTTCCCGTCACCGAGAAGGAGGGGGTGACGGCGGCGCACTTTCGGCTTGCTCTAGTCCTAGTAGTCATACTAGCTAGGTGGTCTACGCACGTGTAGATTTATTCTTTTTCACGTCTCGTGTTCGCCGTACTGCCACGACTGTTGATGAATAGACGATAAGTTATTCATAGGAAAACCTTTGTTGAGCGTGTGTGCGAGAGAGAGAGAGACAGCGTGCGTGTGTGATATGTGTAGAGACTGAGGCAATGATAAGAGATTCTTTGTGTCTCTATGTGTGGAGGATAGAGAGAGACATGTGCATGGGGCTTTGTGTTGTGTAACATGGAGACACATAGACATAATGAGAGAGTGAGTGTGTGAGATACACATGCGGACATGGGGAGAGATGTGTGAGTTAGAGAGATGGAGAATTTTGGTGTGCATCTGAGCTAGAGAGAGGCGGGGGGATATATACATACCTAGAGCTGGAGAGAATATGCAAGGGTGTGTGTCTTAAAAGAAGGATCCAGATAGATGGGTGTTTGTGCGTGTCTGTGTGTGTTTGTGCGTGTGTGTGTGTGAGAGGGAGTGTGTGTATGTGGAGAAGAGAGACCACTAATGATGTAAACCTAGTATTGGGAAGGGGGAATGGTGTGACATGTGTGTCAAAGAGAGACAAAGGCATGTGTAGTAGCGGGATAGCATGGGTGCGGGCGGGGAGCAGACTATTTGGAAGAGACATCGAGTGTGTGTGGGAGAGGGGTGTGAGAGCGAGAGAGAGAGAGAGAGCTAGCGAGGGAGAGAGAGAGAGAGGAAGAGAGGGGGGAGAGAGAGAGAGAGGGGTCGTTTGTGTGCAGAAGTGGCGTATAGATAGGGAGACAATGTTGATGTTGTTCGAAAGTGGCCTATGTACAGAGACGCAAGGGAAGCGAGTCATCGTGTGTGTGATAGGGACTTCATGAGAGATCTAGAATAGATGGTGTAGAGAACAACGTGCGAGATTGAGAACGATGATACATTAGGGAGCTATGGAAAGAGTCACGACATATATGTATATAGGGAAGGAGCTGGGGTGGGTCCACATGTGGGAGAGATAGAAAGAGGAGAGTGGTGCACAAGGAGACAAAGTGTGCTTGTTTGCAGTGGGGGTGGTGTGTGAGGTGAGTGTTCGAGAACCACATAACTAGGGAGATAGACGTTTTGGGGCGACGTTTTGTGTGTATGGGAAAGATACACTCTATATAGTGCGTGTGCTTGGGAAAGAGAGATGCCGGGAGACCTAGAGAGTGGGGGAAGAGATGTGTGCATGCCCGAGAGACAAAGTGATAGAGACCTATATTGGGGTCCAGACTTTAGAAGAGAGGGGGGTGTTAATGTGCTCGTGTGTTCGTGTCCGGGGGAGAGAACGACTTGTGTGTGTGTGGGGGGGGAACGGGGGGGTGGGGGGGTTGCTTCAGATAAAGAGTGAGGTGTCTATATTTGAGAGACTTTAGCGTAATTGAGATATATATGGTCAATAGTGTGTGCACTCATGGTTGATCAATTTGTTTCACAGTTTGGACTATGAGATAATGATACTTTTGAACACGCGTGATATACTTTGAAGCACCAGAATTACAAACCTATGATTGGAATTTTGGAATTCGACTCCATCATTAGCTTTTGTAATTCATTTAAACGGAGGTACATTTTTTAAGCCGGGATTTCGTGATTTCAAATTCATATATCAAACCTAGAGATATACACATACGGGCATGTTCAAACTTTACAATCATCCACTTTATTCATACAAATACACATTTTTGCTTTTGTCATCATATTTAGGATAAACACATTTGGAATTTCATTTGAATTGGACCATATGATGGTATTTGCTTGCACTAGCTCAATGATCCATATTTGAATTGAATGGACAATCTAAGTTTCGAGTTGGAGACATTGATTTTCAAAACTTGCACTTTTTTTTGCGTGCAAAACTAATAAATTCTCGGCCATGATATCATAGTCGGCCGTACAAGAGCAGAACACTTAATTTCAGGCGCCAAAAGCTTTCAAACTTCCCGCTCACATCGAAATATCTTGCGTCCGAAAGTTTAGCCCTGCGATATTCCTATTTTACCCCTACCACATGAACGGAAAAGGGCTGCTTTGGTAACTCCATTGTTTTCCCCTCTTTGCCCCCAACATTCTTCCCCAGAGCCCCTCCCCTTCCCCTCCCTGACCCCCCCAACCACGCCAAGCCGCCGAATCTAGTCCTCCGCCGCAGCGGTGGACCTCACACCCCGCCGGATCTACCTTCCGCACCTTGGAACCCCCAACTGCCAACTCACCACTTCACCGGAGCCGCTTCAGCTACTAGCTTGTCCACCGCTCCAGATCTCCTTGACCGCCATCATGGTCCACCGCACCGGATCTGCTTCACCGGCGCCCTCGTCCACCACAGTGTAGGCCCTTCACTGACTCCCTCGTCCGCCCCATTGCTGGCCCTTCATACAAGCCCTCGTCCGCCGCAACAGATCCGCCTCACCGAAAGCACTGTACACCGTGCAGGATGTTCTTCACCGACGCCTTCGTCCATTGCACCGGACCCACTCCACGGACGCCATATTCAACTCCACTGGCCCTGCTTTACTGACGCCGCAGCCTCATCAGGTTATTTCGATTTGTACTCTTTCAGTTTTTCTCTTCTTTATCGTGGAACTGTTCACTTACCACAGATGAGCTTTCTTGTATGCTGACAGGCGCCGCAACCAAAGCACCGGAGCCGCTTCAGCAACGGCGACAGCCGACCCAAACTCAACCGCAACACGAGCACCATCGACGATCCTTAGCTATCAAGTATGACAACGATACCCATACGCCGCTGAGAATCAGGTGCTATTATCCAACGGCCAACGCCTACGTTCACTTTCTTAGCATAAGCACCGCACCTTTGAATTTCTTCAGGGCATCATTCAATTTTTCATGACACGAGTTATTCTGCTTGCACCTGTAGGGCCATACTTCTGGCAGTGAACATGTTACATGTGCTAAATTACAAACCATTGCACATATAGTTACAATGCTTTAGTTTTGTCCTAAGTATTACTGTACTTCCTAGATATCACTGCCTACTATTTTACTTCTTGCATGCTATATTTATGATAATGGTGTTGTTCTGATGCCACCTGTTGGTTCCATCAGACTGCTTCATGTTCTCTATGCTTAATTACACATCAGCAAACTAGCACTACAAAAAAAAGACACATCCGTAACATTTTGGGCCGAACGAATTTTTTTTCTGTCATGCTTATGACACTTCTATGACGATAATTGTGACAAAACCCGGTATCATCATAGATGTGGTGGGATCCTACTTCTATGACAAAAAATCATGACAGAAAATGGGCTTTTCATCCTGGGCGGGCCGGAGACACAGCTGCATGACATTCTTTGGGCCGTCCATGACGGAAAAAAACCGTGGTAGAAGCGAGGGCGAGGAAAATATCGGGGAGTTCCCGGTTACGGTGGGTGGTCGGGGCCGAGCGATGCACGGAGGGATTGCGCATTTCTCTCGTACACGTACGCGCGTGGGTGTGAGTCGTTGGGCTCTAACTGAACCCGAGCAAGGCATTCGCCTACTGAACCCGAGCGATTGCACTGTAGGCTACGCATTACTGAACCCGAGCGATCGATCGATCTGGCTGTTAACTAAACCCTATCGAGCGGTTCCTTCGCTACTGCTGTTAACTGAAGCTGATCGAACCTGCTGCCTCTTGATGAACAGTGAGCATTGTTGGGGGTTGGATGAACAGTTCCGGTGGGGGTTGGATGAACAGGACCCCGTGGTAGTGGCTAGAGGCCGTTGCCGCTGGATGAACAGGACCCCGATCGAGCCGGTTGGGGGTGGATGAACAGGACCCGTGGAGGGCTGGTTGAACAGTAGCCGGTGGAGGACTGGATGAACAGTAGCCCGTGGAGGGGTGGTTGAATAGTAGCCGGTGGAGGAGCAGTGGAGGCTGGATGAACAGGAGCCCGTGGATGAACAGTAGCTGGTGGAGGCAGGAGGGAGACGCCGTGGATGAACAGTTGCAGGTGGAGGCTGGAGGAGGTCGACGGTGGATGAACAATAGCCCGTGGAGGCTGGAGCGAGGCAGTAGACGGTGGATGAACAGTAGCCTGTGGAGTCCCGTTTTAAGGTACGCCACACCCCTCCCGATGAACAGGACCCCGTTTCGACCGTAGCAGGTCGAAGAGAAGTCCATTTCCTCCATTTTGCGGTATGCCACACCCCTCCTGATCAACAAGACCCCGTTTCGACCGTAGGAGGTCGAAGAGAAGTCCGTTTCCTCCATTTTGCGGTACGCCGGACCCCTCCCGGTGAACAGGATCCCGTTTCGACCGTAAGCGGTCGAACAGAAGGCCGTTTCCTCCGTTCTGCGGTACGCCAGGCCTCATTTCGGATGTTCTGTCCAAGCTGGTTGGCTCCCGATGAACAGGACGCATTCTATTGCCTCCCGATGAACACGACGTAGTTTCTCCGTTCTGACCCAGCTGGTTGGCTACCGATGTACAGGACGCCATCGCTGCTCTCCGCTGCCTCTCCATGTACACGAGCCCTGGCCGTACGTATGCGCGAGTAGGCGTTCGAGACCCCGCCCGTATGTACGTACATGGCCGTATTTACTTTCTTGCACCCTGGCTGTACGTATGTGTACACGATATTGACGGGACTGCGTGACATGCTACGTCCGCGCCTCTACTACGACACGTGCCCTTCCTTACTCGGCCACGGTTCATCGCTGTAGCCTGCAGACAGACCGATCGACCAGTATGTACGTACACGTTCGTGACCAGATAGACAACCCTACGTACGGTTTGATCGGGTGGGTCCCAGCAGTCGGGGAGGTAAGGAGGCACTTCCTTGCGTGCGAAGATATAGCTGGTGGGTCCCAGCTGTCAGGGGGAGAATCATATTTTTTGCCCGTAATATGGACGCACTTCCTTGCGTGCGAACATGTAGCTGGTGGGTCCCAGCAGTCAGGGGGAAACTCTTTTTTTTTGAGAAATACGGTGGCCCGTCTGGTGGATCCCTGCTGTCAGGTGGAGGAATCATTATTTTGCGCGTAATAAGGAGGCACTTCCTTGCTGCGGCCGTGGACCCAGCTGTCAGCCTCTCCACATACAGTACTCTTCTGATGGAAGTCGTTCCTTGACCACATTGACCACGCCGCGCCGAGAGCACCAAGGCGGTGGACGACGGCGAGGCCTAGGAAGGGGACGATGCGGAGCCGGGGAAGACGCGGCAGTGGATGCCCATGCGGAGAGGAGTACAAGGGTTGACTGGTTCGGCTGCGGTGTGAGGCTGCCGTTGCCGCAGAATAACAGGGGTTGTGGGTGAGTAGAGGGATAGCCTAGCCAGAGGTTGGAGTAGGGTGGGGCAGTCAGGCCTGCGCGGCAGCAGAGCCGACCACGGGAGGCAGGAGCAGGCGGCACGATCGGCGCTGGTTTGGGCGGCTTGAGCAAGAAGACTAGAGGTTCAAGAAGCACTACGGCCGTTGGATGGACATCGTACGGTCACTCGAGCTAGAATCGTTCATATTGACTAAGTTGACAAAGCCCTCCGTCCGCCTCAGTAGGCCCACAAGTCAGCCTCTAACTATGGTGGGTCCCAGATAGCAGGGGAGTATTCATTTTTTTGTGCGTAATAAGGAGGCACTTCCTTCCGTGCGAAGATATTGCTGGTGGGTCCGAGCTGTCAGCGGGAGGAACATTTTTTTTCACGAAATACAGAGGCCCTTCCGGTGGGTCCCTGCTGTCAGGTGGAGGAATCATTATTTTGCGTGTAATAAGGAGGCACTTCTTTGCATGCAGCCATGGACCTAGCTGTCAGCCTCTCCACGTACAGTCCTCTTCCGATGGATGTCGTTCATTGACCACGTTGACCACGCCGCGCTGAGAGCACCAAGGCGGTGGACGACGGTGAGGCCTAGGAAGGGAATGACTCGGAGCCGGGGAAGACTCAGCAGTGGTTGCCCACGCGGTAGGGAGTACGAGGGTTTACTGGTTCGGCTGCCGTTGCCGGAAAATAACAGGAGGTGTGGGTGAGTAGAGGAATGGCCTGGCCAGCGATGGAGTAGGGTGGGGCGGTGCGGCCTGTGCGGCAGCACAGCTTGCCACGGGAGGCGGGAGTAGGCAGTCCTACCGGCGCTGGTTTGGGCGGCTGGAGCAAGAAGATCAGATATTGAAGAAGCAGCACGGCCGTTGGATTAACATCCAACGGTCACTGCTGCTAGAATCGTTTGTGGACTAAGTTGACAAAGCCTTTCATACACGTCAACCTAGTAGACACACAAGTCAGCCTCCAAATCTGTCCCAAACAGCATACAGCCCAAAATTTTTAGCCAGATTCAAATTAATTTAAAAACTAAACATAACTTAATTTAAATCCAATGAAATTTTACCCACACAAAAACAATGAAATTTAAAATATCAAAATTCAAAAGAAAAAAGTATTTTGGAACTAATTGCCTGTTTGCTGTATTTTTTCATTTTACAACCCATTTATTATTACTTATAGCCCATTTCTTATTACTTATAGCCCATTTTCTGGGCAATCCCGAATGCATCCCTCCTCGTCTTGAAAGATTTCCGGGCCAGCAAGGCGTAGAAAAGCAAGTAGGCCTACGTTGGTTATTCTGCAAAAAACAAAATAGCTGGGCTAGCCATTTTCAGAAAGGAAAAAAAACTGGGCTGGTCATGTGGTAAACATATGAAATAAAAGCCTGGGCTAGACGGGCCACAGCTCCCGCACAACCCAGTTGATACCCTTCTCCATCCCAAAAAAAATACTACGCGCGCTGCTGGGTCCCGGGTGTCTGCCGCTCCTTATACAATTATCTCGCTTATTGACAACGTTGACAGTGGCGTGCGACCCAGATGTCAGGAAACCATCAGGAGGAACCCTTTTTTTTTCTTGTAATAAAGGAGGCACTTGCTTGCCTACTGCCATGATCCTGGTGGGTCCCTACTGTCATCCTCACCATGTACAGTCATCTCCTTATTCCTCTCAGTTGTTGACCATGTTAACAACACCGGAGAGCGGCGCCGCGGCGAGCGAACCAAGGCGGAGGACGATGGTGAGGCCTCGGACGGGAATGGATAGGAGCTGGGGAAGATGCGCAAAGTTTTACGGTGCGATGTGGCCACGATGCGTGCGCGGCAGCACAGCCAGCCGTGGGAGGCGGGAGCAGGCGGACCCGCCGGCGCTGGTTTGGCTTTGGCGGCTGGAGGAAGAAGAGACTGAAGAAACACGACAGATGTTGAATGTCAATCCAGCGGTCAAGGTTGGCATAATCGTTTGTTGACTAAGCCGACACCTAGCATACTTTTTTATATATAGGAAGAAAAGAAAAACTGGGCTCGTTCGCCTGATAACATTCCCGAAACTGTGACCGTTCGATCTTGCGTCGCAACTAAAACTGTGAGGAAAATGTGTTTGTCTGCCGTCCTCCTCCCAGGGAACGTTCGCCACATAAGTGACTAGAACCCTTGGTTTTCAACCGAGAGGTCTTGGGTTTGAGTCCCAGGAACCCTCAATTTTGTCCTCCTTCCTTCCTCGCAAAAAAAGAAAAAGAAAATCAAAGGCTTGAGAAGGCGTATAGAACAAGCTAGTGTACCAGTAAAGAGACGTTGCTGAGTTTTAGAAAAAAGAGAGACGTGCTCCTGTAGCTGGTTCGAATCCAAACCTAGACTATGACTATATATGGTGCTATGCTACTCTGCAAGTAATGAAACTGACATATCCAACGTTCACTTCTCCTCTTCTCTACTTACTCTGCCTAGCATCAGAAGCTCTGGCCGCCTCAACCATGTCCGCTGGCGGCTCGTCCACCTGCTCTTCAGCAGGCAACAACCAGATATGCACCAAGTCACCACCCGTACCATCGCATGTGGGTCTCATCACACCCCCGCCGGCACACGCACCGCAGCCGGTTGCTCATCGCAACCCGCTCCCGTTAGTGTGGTGCCACTCCTGCAAATCATGCAGAGTCATCCGTCGCGTCTCAACCACAATCCTCAACCCTGGCCGAGTCTTCTACAAATCCCCGAATCATGGGGTAATAATATGTTTAAGTGTTGTTCTGCTGCTTTCAGTTGCTGATTTTTTTAATAGTTTGGTTGATGATCTTCCAATTTGATTCATGCAGAAAAGGGAAGATTCGTGTGATTTGTATTTCTGAGAAGTTGCTGATGTGGGGGAATGCAACTACGCTGATTATTTGGTTAGCCGAGGAATCCCAATACCAGCAGGTTTGGGTGTTGGACAAGTAACTGAAGGAACGGCAGAAGAGGAAGATGCAGAGCAGAAGGTTAAAGATGCAGTTCCTCTGATCATGGCCAAGCAACAGCTGCTGAACGGCCTTGACAGCAATGAGGAGATGAAAGAGCTTGTGAAGATAATGGGCAAAATCAATGTGCTCTGTAGGATGATTGTCTCTTTATTTGCAGTGTATGTAGCACTCATGATGTATTCAGTGGCTATGACATGAACACTTTGCTAAAACTAGTAATGAATGAAACCTGTTTAGCAGGCTGGGCATAGTGTTGTGAACATCTAATGATTTCTATTAACGGAAATCGGGGGGTATCCCCTTTTGCTCATAAATAAATAAATAGCAGAGGCCCTTTTGCTAATAAATAAATAAGTTAGCAGAGGCCCTGTTGGGTCAGCTTTGTTCCCATTCGAAGATGTCGAGCAAATTGCAGTCCAACAGCAAACTATGTCATCAAATACAAGTTTCATAGCGAAATATGAGTACAACTAAATAACAATGTCATCATGTTTTAGTCGTCATACAATCACCACACAAATCAACATACATAATAAGTGATGTTCTCGCAGCAAAATACTAAACAACAACTTCATCAGGATTCAGTTGTCATAGCAAACACAATTTCACATAGTAGATAAAAAAATGTCTTCTGACATGCAAATACGACAAAAGCAATCTAATCATCAGCCGCAGCAGCAGCGTCAACATCTTCGCCATGTGTATCAGTCTGAATCGTATTTCCCCCCAGTGTCATCTTCTTCTTCATCCTCAATTTCCTCAAACGTTGGCTTCTTATTGATCAACTCTCGTATGTCCACAGCCCGACAAGCAATCTTTTCGCCAGCGTCATTGACATGATGGTTCTCAAAGCTATTAGGAACATCTTGGAATCTTCTACATCAGGAGCAGTGTAAGCATCATCTTGTTGTGCAACTTCATTAAACAAATTCCTCTGCTCAAACCTTGGCAATACTCTCCAGTCATCGCTACATGCAAATGTGTCTTCCAAGAAAAATATCTGTGTTGCTTGATTTGCCAAAATAAAAGGATCGTAGGTCTGGTACGCCGCCTTGACATTGATGGATTTGAAATAATCATCAGCTCTGGGTTTTGCGATCCTGGAAAACAGGTTATACCAATGACAGCACAACAGAACCACACACCGATGAACCTCGAAACTGGAGATATACTGCAACTGAACAATGTCTGTTATGTTAGCATACATTTTAGTTGTCTCTTCGCCATACTTATCCGTGCTCATGATGGCACTGTTTTGTGTCTTCATGCCTTCGTCGCGTGCAAGGGTGTTGTAGTGCACATCTCCAACAATGCAAGATTCATAATGTCTTACCCTAGTATCAGGACCCATTGCTAGTGCGTAAAGGGAATCATTAACTGGCTGCCCTTCCTCCCGCATCTTCTTAACCTATGGTTAGAAAATAGACAAGCTTATCATCTTATGTACTCAATATATTAAAAAAACTGACAGTGCAATTCAAAAGCTTACATGGCTCTTGAACCATTTCGCAAATCCTGCCATAACCAGTTTGTCAATGTTTCTTGGATATTGCGGCAGTAACTCCTTTTTGTAGATGCTGCACAACATAGTGATCGTGTCAAACTTCTAAATATATAAGAATGTTTAGTAGATTACGATGTATAAGCTGCAGCACTTAGCACTTACTCGATATAAGGTAGAATCTCAGGACAGTTATTCAACACATACCAAACCATTTTTTCCAAATCTTTAGGTTTGTCGTCTTGTCGACTCTTCCCTGTAACTCGAACAGAACAATCGAAAACATTGAGCCCGGGATTGTCTTCACCCACCTCTTTGCTAAGCTGATCAGCTGTTTCAATGTATTTTGAGCAGAATGTCAACGCTTCTGTAGCAATGTAGGCCCCTGCAATGGAACCCTTGGGTCTAGCTCTATTCCTAACATAGCCCTTGAAAGTGCCTAGCCGCCTTTCAATAGGGTACATCCAGCCATACTGCACTGGACCTCTAAGTAGTGCCTCATCAGGTAGATGAACAGCCAAATGCACCATCACATCAAAGAAGGCTGGAGGATATATCTTCTCAAGGTCGCATAGGATAGTTGGTATCTTGCCTCTAAGACGCTCCAAAGCATCTATCCTGATATTTCTACTGCAGAGTTCCCTGAAGAATTGTCCCAACTCTGCAACTGCTCTATATAAGTCAGGGCGACCCAATCCTCTAAGGATAACAGGTAAAACCCTTTGAAGTAGGACGTGGCAGTCATGAGTTTTCAACCCTTGTACCTTGTTTCCATCTGCACTGACTCTCCTTTCAGGGTTGGAAGCAAATCCATGTGGGAATCTCACACGTGACAGGACCTCGCAGAATTCTTTTCTTTTTACCTTGTCCAAGACATACACAGCTGGTGCCATATCCCGTGGTTTACCTTCATCTTCCACCTGCAAATCATTTCTGATACCCAGGTGTGTCAAATCAATCCTAGATTTTAAGGTATCTTTTGTCTTGCCTTCAATATTAAGAAGTGTGCCGATAATGCTGTCACATATATTTTTCTCGATGTGCATCACATCAAGATTATGTCGCAGATCCAAATCTTTCCAATACTCTAAGTCCCACAAAGTGGACCTGCGGGTAAACAATAATCTCTCTTCTGCCCTGCCACACTTCCTTTTCCCGCTACCATTATCAGGATGGTTTCCTGGTGTAATATGCCTGACCTTCTCTAATTCCACTTGCAACTCATCGGCGGTGAGCCTCTTTGGCGCATCATGGTTTTCATGCTTTGCATTGAACACATGTCTTCGGTATTTTGTAGGACACGGCTTTTCCTTGGCAAGGAAACGGCGGTGTCCAATGTAACAGATCTTGCTAAGTATTGCGTATGACAGCGGATTCCTGTCACAGCGAACACAAGCATTGTAACCATGTGTCGTTCGCCCTGACATAGTGCCCAAAGCCGGATAATCATGGATGCACCAAATTATAACAGCACGCAGAAAGAAATCAGCTGGTGGGCTGCTATATAGGTCTCGAGTGAGAAAACCCCTCCATAGCTGTTGAAGTTCCTCCACAAGAGGCTCCATGAATAAATCAAAATCCTTTCCAGGACTTTTTGGACCTGGGATGAGCAAGGCCATCATGTAGTTTGATTCTTTGGTGCAGACATTTGGAGGCATGTTGTAAGGGATAACAAGCACTGGCCACATGCTATATGTGGCGCTCTGGTGGACAAATGGGTTAAATCCATCTAAAGCTAAGCCAAGTCTAATGTTTCTTGGGTCAGCAACAAACTTTTTGTGTTTCTGATTGAAGCTTTTCCAGTCACTACCATGAGATAGATGGCTCATTACATTCTGATCTCTGTACTCCTGGTTCCTAGAATGCCACAGTACATCCTCTCTTGTTTCAGCATCATGAAACAACCTCTGCAATCTTGGTATAATTGGAAAATGTCTCAGAACATTATGAGGAATCCTCTTCACGGCATCGCCATCTTTCCATCTTGATGATTTGCATTTTGGGCATTCACTTAAGTTGGCATAATCCTTCCGGAACAGAACACAATTATTCTTACGAACATGGATCATATCATATCCAATTCCAACTACACGAAGGAAATTCTTCATTTTACTGTAGGTGTGTGGCAGCTCAGACGCATCTGGGAAAAATTCGCAGAAAGCAGCCAACATCGCATAGAATGATTTGTTGGTCATCCGCTCAGATGTCTTCACCTGAAAAAAGGTGACCATAGCTGAGAATACTGACAGCTTATTTCCTGGGGTGACAGCCACGTTGCATTGTTCCAACATGCGGGCCCACCGTTTTTCTTCTGCAGGTGAAAGTTCACGAAATGCACGAGCATTTCGTAGCATTGTTTCAATGTTGGTCAAACTCACTGGCTCCGCCACCACCACCTCCTCCTCCTCTTCCACCTGAGCATCAGGCAGATCAAGATGGTGATCTGCTGCTTCCACATAGTCAGTAACATTGACGTTCACAGCTTCACCATGATGAACCTACCTAGTATATGTGACTGACATCCCATACAAGTGTAGATAATTTTGCACAGTTGACTGGGGTCTTGTAACTGAATTCATACAGCTGCTACACGGGCAGAGCACATCTGATTTCGGACCACCATACTCAGCTCTGATAAAGTTCATGAAGTTTTCAACCCCCTCGACATATGCAGCGGAGAATCTTCGAGCAGAAGTTATCCAAGTCATGTCCATGTGTTAGACATACAAATTAGTTCTTCTACTAGATATTACAGGAAAAACATATATGCTTTTTTATGAAGTCCAGGAAAAAAAATACCTGGTCGATGTCTAAAGCTATGGCAAGATATTTGGACAAGCAGATCTAAGTAAAGAAATATATGTAAAGCTAATTCAGCAAACAGATTTGAGTGCTAAATTATGGCAGGCTGTTTTAGCAGTCAATGAGGCCGAGCACACAGCCATCGAAGGCCATCTCAGCAACAAAGATCGAGTATAAAATGGTGTAGAGCTATTTCATCTAACAGATTGGCTACTAGACCATGGCAATCTACATCACAATAAATATATGGCAGGATATTTTAGCAACTAATCGGGTGTGGCATGCCATCTCAGCTAAGCAGATTGAGTGTAGAACAGGGCAAGGAAGCTTCTTAAGCAGAGCATGTTGACTGTAAACTACTTCGGCAAACAGTGAGATTAACAGCGTCTATCAGCTAACATTCAGCGCTACTCCGACATGCATGGGGCCTCAGTCTAGAATGCGCGTACCATGGGAGAAGCTGACCGCCGTGCGTCTCCACAAGAACGTCACCAGCGGTGGCGACGCGGCTAGAGGACGACAGTCTACGAGAGCGTACTGTGGGAGCGAGAGGATCACCATGCGTCCCCTCGATGAACCGTTGTGCCGACGTATCGGCGCGGCGGGGAGGGCGGCTTTGGCGGAGCAAATTGAGTGGAGCGGGCCAGGGGGAGGGGGGTTTGGGGAATATTATTGTCTAGTTGGCCAAAGGGCGGTTGAATTTGGGATTTGGGGGGAATTTTGGGGGGGGGGGGGGGTTTCGCGCGGTGGGCGGGGGAGTTTGGCTCATGGTCGGTTTCTCCAAGTGCAGTCCCACGTGTCAGTGAAGAGGCAAGCCGAAGCACGTTCCGTTTTGCGTGAGCCGTGTGCAGGACCGACCGTGAGTGGGGTGCGATGCGACCGCGACAGGCGTGCTGTGAGTGTACCGCCTTTTTTCCTTTTAAACTTGGTGCTTCGCCCCCTCAAAATAAAAACTTGGTGCTTCACGCGATCCATCGATACTACTACTAGTAATCTGGTAATCCCGGCTAAAACGGCGCGGCCGGGTCTTTTCCCGCGCGATATGCTGGGAGGTTGGCTTAGTTGGTTTTTTTAGGACGAGTAATGCTACACCTACGTAATCCTAGTTACATAATTAACGTAATGTGAAACGTGTGAGCTATTGATTGGAGATTGGGGGGAGGGAGGGGCCCACCACCATGAAAATAAGGGGGGGAGAGAGAGAGGCAATTTACGTTAACCCTTTCGTAGGTTCCCGTAGATGTAGAAAGATGTGAAATGCGTGAATATGTAGTGGACATACTATTGGAGTGCCTAAGATAAATTGTGTATGTAGACCCTATCTGTTTCTTTACTTCGCATGTTAGCTTTGTCTCGGGTCAAACCTTCTAAGTTTATACACACAAAAATGAATCATCATTCCATATATTTTCATACTCCTACAATATATCTTAGTATTATTGTGAAAGTTCATATACACCGGACGAGATTCATGCAAACATGGCAGATTTTCATTACATTTCGAACTTTTATAGGACAGAAAAATAAAAGAAACCCGACCCTAAACCTATTCTACGGCGGTGACCGACGTCCTCCATTTGCGATCTCCATGTACGAGGGCGGGGTTCAAGACCCATGAAGTGAAGGTGCGGTCTCCGGCGAGGAAGAGTAGAACACGGGAGACGGACTGGCCAGTTGGCACACCATGCCCTGCCGCCTCCCATGCCCTACTCATCCGCGGAGGAGTCCCCGACCTCGGCGGTGCCAGTGGACGTGAGGTCGATGATGATGGACATGGACGATCCATCGCTTCACCTGCCATATGCGCCATCGAACGTTGGATGGCGGCAAGTAGGACGCATGGCTGACGGTGCTCCCGTCGTCGGCCGCCAGCGTGGCCACCGCTTGTGCGATTGCGTCCGCGTCCGGCTACGCTGCTATTGCATTGCGAGCGGTGACTTGAGTGAGGGCGGCGACCTCGAGCTTCATCCCCGAAGACAAGCTCTCCCGCAGAGCGTTCACGCTCGCGATCATGGCGGATGTGGTGCCAGGTAGCAGGACGATGCGCTATGGTGTGGAGTTTAGCTGGGCGTTGCCACTTTAAGTAGCGCATTCCGGTTAGGCCAAGCGTCCGGGTGCGTCCTTAAGTCGCTGGAGTTGGTTCCTCGGGCACCGAGCCTCTTAATGACGGCATACAGACGGACGGCATGAATGCGGGCAGCTGGCGCCGGCTGGGAACGCACTGCGCGACGGCCCGAGGGACGAGGGTTTTTGGTGTGCCATTGTAGTCAGCTGCGGTCGTGGCAACGTTGGAGATGCCCTTTGCTCACATGCGATCCCCACATGTCATTGAAAAAGCAAGACGACCCGGCATGGTCTCAGGTCCTGGGGATGCAGTTGGCCGCGCTACAACACTCCGCAGACGCGTCGTGGCGCGCGCGCACTTCGGCGCCCCGTGCATCCTCG
Organism: Thinopyrum elongatum; assembly: GCA_011799875.1. Classification (NCBI taxonomy): domain Eukaryota; kingdom Viridiplantae; phylum Streptophyta; class Magnoliopsida; order Poales; family Poaceae; genus Thinopyrum; species Thinopyrum elongatum. The sequence goes on along the minus strand of CM022302.1, from coordinate 75,633,622 downwards.
ACGAGCCGGGTGTTGATCTGCTGGTCGTACCACAGCACTAGCGCCACCCTCGGCACCCTAAAGCCGACTGTGTCCAGCGACGATGAGCATGTCGCTCACCACGGTCGCCGTGTCCAGAGGCGGTGCGGGAGCTGCGCCACGTTGCTGGCCCCCACGACCCACATGAACGGTTGCCGGTGGCGAGGAGGTCGTGGGCCAGCTCCTCCATTGGACTAGTCCGTGCCACGTCGTCCCGACAGGTGTGCCCCACATGTCGGTTTCCCTGTTTTCCCGGCCAAATTCGAGCGTCAGTGCTCCACGTTGCGCATTAGGCGCAGAACAGGTGGTTTTTGTGCCCTGGTTCAAATGTGGTATAGTACCAAGTTGTTACCCTAGCCCCAAGTGTGGTGGTTTTTGGTACGGTACCACCCTTTTCCATTTCAACTAGTGAAGCGTAATACTTGATTAAGTAGCCGGATGGTGTGCTAATGTAGGTGTCCGACTGTTTGAAGGAATAATTGAGGTGTGCCCGGTCCGTGCCCGCATTTAGGGGTCCAACTTACCATGTTCCGGCAGTAGTAACTATACTAGTCCCTGCGTACTCCCTCTGTTTTTATTTACTCCGCATTTTAGCTTTGCTCAAAGTCAAACTTTGTAAACTTTGACAAAGTTTATAGACAGAAATAATAACATATACAATAACAAATCAATACCATTAGATTCATTATTTATTGAATATACTTTGACATCATATAGATTTGCTGTTGTAAATGTTCATACTTTTTCTATAAATTTGGTCAAATTTTATGAAATTTGACTTCCGTCAAACCTAATATGTAGAGTAAATAAAAACGGAGGGAGTATCTTACTCCGTGACCAAGACGGAAGGGAAAACAAGACAACTTATTGTTTATTTGAGCCATTCAAGTATAATCATGTGGCGTTGCTTATTTCTCATTCCTCTCCAACCCTCTTCTCCATCGATCATGCCGCCCTCCGGTCGTGTCCATCCTCCCGCATGCCTCATTTGAACATTCCGCCGAGTATCATTCGCATGCGAGCCTAGACCATGCTTGTATTTCGAATGTTGTAATTTATCCGACATGCATACAGACAAACGGTTCATTTAAAGTTTCACTTTGCCTCCACTACGTGTCGCTTCCCATCTTAGTTTTGACATCCCATTCGGATCATGCCCCGACACATCTTGACCAGATTGATTGATGTTGAGAGATCAATTGTGTGTTGGGCAAGGAGATAAAGGTTTGGTCTGTTTCTATGATAGAAATGACCCGGGGGGGTCTGTGGGGATCAGAGGGAGTATATTGTACGTTCAAAAGTGAAACGAATGTACTGTACCCACCCTAGTCCTCTTTCAATCGATCTCCGGACCCCGAGATGAAACCGAGAGAGAACGAGTGGGTGCATGTGTGATACATACGGTGGATTCAAAATTTTGAACCGGTGATCATAGCATCAGCAAATCATATATAAAGGGTATTCAATGTTCATTTCGCTTTTGAACGTACAATATACTCCCTCCGATCCTTTCTAGTTTACATATATGTTTTATGTGTAGTCAAAGTATCTCTACTTTGATCAAACTTACAGAAATAAGTATCAACATTCAACAACGCCCAATCAATATTGTTAGATTCGTACGTACTCCTAGATTTGTATTCAAACAGAGATGGTTTCCAATTTGTTTACAAACACGTGAATGTGCTTGTTCTCGCGCATGCTCTTCCTACTAGGATTTCGCCACGTATAGCTAGTCCAATAGTGACTTTTTTTAAGCTCCCTGTCCAATAGTACTAGTGGAGTACTGACAACATTTGCAGTAGAGTATGCAATGTTCATAGTACTAGTAGTATACTCCCTCTGTTTTTATTTACTCCGCATAAAACGGAGGGAGTAGTAGTATAAATGGTGCGGGCGGAGGAGGGGGAGGGACGTCGGTTTGCTCTCAACTGCGATCCCACAAGCGAGCGAAAACGCAAGACGAAGCGCGTTCCATTCAGTGAGCGACGTGGAGGGTCCAGCGTCTATGGTGCAACGCGAACGCGACAAGAGCGATGTACAGTCAAAACCGATTGACCGGTCGTCACCGGAACCACTATTCACACCAGAACCTTCGCTGCTCGGCCTACGCCAGCCACTGCCCCAAAACCACACCTCCTCTCCAGCCCATTCCCCCACCTTTCGATCCCCTAGCCCGCATCAAGCGTCCCCTAGTTTGCCGGAAAGCCATGGTGCGCCGCAAGATCACGTACTACAAGATGCTGATGCCAGAGCACCACGCAGAAATCGCGGCGGCGGTCGGTGCCACAGACCTCCGTTCCCAAGCTCGCTTTGCGGCGGGCTAATCCCCGAGTTCTCTGGAGCCAAGCTCCGAGGAGGAGGAAGCCGATCCAATGTTCATGGCGGAGGTCACGGCGCAGAAGGCCCCCGATGCGTATGAGACGATGGACGTCGACTTCGTGCCGGCGTCCGGGTCCCCCATGGTGCAGGCGGACCAGGGGTTCAACCTGGCGATACTAAAGGAGGACTGGGAGGTGGAGGCTCAACTCGACGCGGAGCGCTCGCATGCCGCTGCCATCGAGGCCCTCCTGCAGGCGGAACCGGATGTCGAGGATGTGAACCGGGCGGCGGAGGCTCAACTTGACGCAGAGTGCGCGGATGCTGCTGCCATCGAGGCCCTCTTGCAGGCGGAACCGAACGTCCTAGACTCGTACCGGGCAGCGGAGGCTAAACTCGACGCGGAGCGCGCGGATGCCGCTACCATCGAGGCCCTCCTGCAGGCGGAACCGGAGGTCCTGGACTTGAACCGGGCGGCGGAGGCTCAACTCGACGCAGAGCGCGCGGATGCTGCTGCCATCGAGGCCCTCCTGCAGGCGGAACCGGACGTCCTGGACTTGAACCGGGCGGTGCTCGCGTCCATGCAGAGCGCCCGCACGCTTCGCGTGAACGAGTAGCTGGAGGCCGAGGACAACCACGATGCGGAGACACACGTCGGCAGCTACGGCTGGTTCGCGCCGGCAGCCAAAGGCAACGAGGCCGTCTCATTCCGCGAGCAGTGATAGTTTTTCTTTATGTTGTTGTTTTTAGGGATCTTTTGCTGTGTAAAAACATATATTTATGTAAATCGCCTGACTTTCATCATTTGGGTCAGTCGACCATTTCAGGCGGTTGGATGAATATCCTACGTCTCCTAACCCTTCTTCCTCACCTCTTCTTCTTCCCCAACAGACCACCACACGGGCCGTACGGATCTTCCCCAACATGCGGTTGGATAAACATACCGTATGAACGAAAATTATGTGTCAGTGGTAGGATGGCTGAGTTTGGTTTGATCACATGCGGTAGCACGTGTCAGTGAGGGTGAGTTCCCTTGGTTGGCTTTGCGGCGTGCAAGAGCGACGGTGTGAGGGTGCGGTGCGACCGCGACAGCCGTGTGCAAGTGTACCTCCTTTTCATTTTGAAAACTTTAGGCAAGATTGGCAAAAATGTGTGGCCAAGTATGGCAATGCAAGGCCTAGAGCCAAATAGGATACAAGTACGTACATAGGAGTACTACTTGTGTTAAAAAAGAAAGGCGGGGTTTTCCTTCGCGGGATTGATCGATACAAATCCTCGTTTGACGTGTCAATTAATGCGTATTTTTTTCTCCAACGCCCAAAGAGCTGACCATCTCATTCCTCATCGCTTGATTAATGCAGCGCCATGCAAACCAACCTTCTCACTTCCGCATGCATGCAAGGGTATATTAATGTCCTTGGTTGCTAGTACGAGGCAAACCCCATCAATTTTGCCTCGATTAGTGTTAGTGGCCTTCTGCAAATTGTAATTTTGATATACTGGCCTTGTGTACAAAAAAAATGGAGGTAGTAACTATTTGACTTCCTTCGCCAATGCGGTGACATCGACGATATCTCGAACATTGTGGTTTGGCGAAGTGCGTTCGACGGAGAACACCATTGAGGGAGACCACGGTAAGTCTTTCGCAAGTGCCGCCTGCAAGCCGAGACAACCGCCTTATTTGCATCCAGGAAGTCTGTTGAACCAAAGGACGCGTAAATGTACTAGTACTACACAATAGCGTCGTCCGTCCAGCTTAGTGCGGTAAGGTGGTTTCTCGAAGAAGACGATGGAGAAGCGGAGTCAGCGAAGAGTGAAATGATGGTTGCTTCGTCCGTGCTTTGTGATTTGACGCCTCATTGCTATGTGATTTGTGATAGAAGGGACAGGGGAGTAGACTCTGTGCTCTATACTGTACATGCGTCCAAGCATGGGAGAAAGAGGAGAGAGGTTGCATTTTTCTATTCCTTCAATCAATCAATTAGGGAGCTTCGGTTCCATCTTTTTGGCTTTGGCAGCACCGTCCACAATGGTTCCCATCGATGCCAAAAGCTATTTTCACATTTGTCTACACATTATGGATGCCCTTAACCGTACCACTTGGTTTTGCTCCTGTGTGCTATCTATTGAAATCTCGATTATATTGATCTAAAAAATTATAGTATCAAGATTAGTAAAAAGGAGGTGATTTTGCCGCGTGGATGGCGGGGAGGTTTCTTATTTTTAGAGGACGTTGGCCTGGCGGTTGGCTAACATGCGGTCCCACGTGTCAGTGCTTTACCAAGCCGATCCGCGTCCCACATGAGGCAGAACAACGGCAGAAGCAACGCGTGGTTAACTTGAAGAAGATGAGGGAGAAGCAGATTCAGCAACGAGTGAAATGATGGTTGCTTCGTCCCTCCAACTTCTTTTTTTAGCATTATTACTTCGTCCCTCCAACTTAACTGCGGGAAAGGTGCAGCTTTGTGATTTGACGCCTCATTGCTCATTACTACGCCGGCGCCATGACTGGGGTGCTTCACCCCTGCTGCTCTGCACTGTTATTTCGGTATGGCACGTGGACCCGGTTGCTTGATGTCCCACATGTCGGCGAAAGGGACTAGAACATTTATGAAAGCGAGCGCTCCACTCTTACGACGGAGGAGTACACGACACGGCAGCCCAGTGAACTGTTACTTGTACTGTAGTACTACTATAGTTTTGCTGTTTCGCACGATCCATCGATACAAACCCGATTAAACAGGCAAGGGCGGGATTTTTCCCACGCGGTAGATGATACTAGCCATACATTTCAAAGGCAATTTTAATGTATGCAAACTGAATAATTAAGCAACAATATGAGATCTAGTAAAACTAAAAACACATATGATTTATTGTGTTAGAGTGTAGTAGTAGTGCTGTATTGCATAGTTGTTAGATGTAACATGCGAGAATGTGTAGAGATGTACTTTTGGAGGGCCTACAGAGAGAAATTGGGCATAAAGTGGATTCAAATATTTGTATTCGTCTTCATAGCATTTGTAACTCATATCTACAGTTTGTACATTAGACGTGAATGCTTGTTCGCTCTTATGAAACCAGTACAGCAATAATGGGGTGGTGTGCGGCAATTTAGGCACTGGCACGTTGGCCTACTTGGCTCCATAGAGAGAGCGAGAGAAGAGATAAATACACGGGCGGTCAGTGTATTTCAAGCGAAAAGCGTAATACGGTCACCGGAGTTCAGAATACGCTCATTACGGTCACTATATACGTTTTGCGGTGATTATACGGTCACTTGCTCACCGTTCAGCATCGGATTGCACTCTGTTGACCGGCCAAATAGTCTGCGTGGCACTATGTTGACTAGTTAAATTGATCACGTTCCTTGTGGGTCCCACCTGTCAGTTCGCATAGGAAAAAGGTCAGATAAACACAAATTGACGCAGGCGCGACAAGACTCCAACCCGTGCGCAGGAACCACCTGGTTGTGTATGTATCTGTCAGGGCCTGATGTGTGCGCATGCATGTGTAGGTTGAGCACTTGAGCGTGAGAGTGTGTGTTGGTCGTGTGGTGTGTGCATGCATGCATGCGTGTGTGCGCGTGAGTGTTGCGTGCGTGCGTGGCTGTGTGTGTACGTGTGAGTGCTGTGTGCGTGTGTGGCTGCGTGTGTTCGTGTGAGTGTTGCGTGCATGTAGTTCGTGTGCATGTGTGCGTGTGTGTATAATCACCACACCAGCTCCTATGTGTTAAAACAGACGGCTCAGCATACCAATACAAGGCCACCTTGTCCGCTGTGCCCGCGGTCATGACTTCGAACCACCGTCCAATATTTTTTTATCGTTTGTTTTCATTCTTATACACGCCGACAGGTGGGCCCAATGGTAGTGAGATAATGTGATGCAACACTAGAGGTGCCACATGGAGCGTTTAACTGGTCAACTAGTCGTGTCTTGAGCAAATACAGAGCTGTACGGTGAGCTCGTGACTGTATAATAACCACAAAACGTAAATGGTGACCGTAATGAGTGGATTCTGAAGTCCAATGTACGTATCATGCTTTCGCTTCAAATACAATGATCGCCACTGTATATATCGCGAGAGAAAGATGAAACATGTGTGAATGTACTGGGGGCGTACTTTTAGAGGACCTGGAGATAGTTTGTGTGCATACGTGAAAGGGTGTAGAGGGGGTGTATGCGATGGAGAGAGAGATGCTCTTCGTTTCTCTTTATTATGACTAACTTTATATATAGTATAAAAATATAAAAATTCACAGTGCGGAATAAATATCATTGTGGGCACCATGCAATGCAAATTAACGTTCATACTCCTCCATATAACTTTGTAATGTTGTATATATGTAGAAATTCTAAAATAATTTTTTGGCCACACTTTGTGTGGTTTTATTCAAAAGGAATGTTGTATGCGAAATAAACATGAAGAGAGGGCTTTTTATAATCAAATGGGTAACGTGATGTAACATGTGTGATGTTGTAGTGATGTATTTGGTAGGGCCTAGAGAGGTATGTGTGTGTATTACGTATTCGAGAGAGGCATGGATAGAGGGGCCGGCGGGGGGGGGGGGGACATGGGAGAGATAGCACGAGAAATGAGAGAGGTCTAGAGAGAGAGAGAGACGAATATGATGTCACGGAGAGAGATGCCCTTGAGTGTGTATATGCAAGGGGGAGGGGATAGAGGCACGAGGAGAAAATATTTTGTGTGGTGTCTGTGTTGGTATGTGTGGGTGTGAGAAGATAACGAGACCTGGGGGCAGAGGGTGTGTCACCGCGTGAGGTCCAGTGGGCCGAGGTGAGGCCCTTGGTTCGGTTCCGTCCTGCGCCACATTGGTCGGCCCGTGATGAATTTAGGGAGACCCATGGAGGACTAGTCGTACAAGACAAAGATAGCAGAGTCGTGAAGGACTCTGTGTCCACTGACAAAGCCGGCTAGGATTTGTAACCCTAGGTCCTTGGACTAAGGTAACCCCTTAACTCTGATATTACTATTCATCCAACCTAACTTTAAGGGGCATCCTACAGAATGCTCTGCTAGAATCATACTCGTCAATTAGGAAGAGAGGTGGAGACAATGCGTGAGAGACAGGCCTAAAGATAATGTGCATGCGGGAGACACGTAGGCAAGTTTATGTATATAGAAAGGGTCGATGGGGATTGTGCGTGTGTATGCTTGTGAGAGGAAGAGTGCTTGTGATAAAGGTTAGTGAAAATAGTCGTAAATGGTTATGAGAGGGAGGGAGGGTTATATCGAGAGCATGTCTGCGAGAAAGACACCTCGGGAGAGAGTGTGTGCATGTGTGAGAGACCACCGATGGAGAGTGAAACTACATGTAAAAGACTGATGTACACATTGATTAAAAATATAAATTGTATCCAAATATTAGGATGGGATCATGATATTTGCAATTCGCGTAAGGAAAGGTCATTGATCCATCAGACATCTATATTCTATCGAATTTGAGCATGTCTATGTTATTATTCGACATAATTGATCCACAGAGTTAGTATTTTGAACTCCAGACAATGCATCGCTTTAGCAATCGAATATAAACGTGAGTATAGTTCATGTTGTGTGTGTAAAGCACATTATACATACAAAAGTTACACAATGAACATTATAAATAGCTAGCTATGAACTAGCATACATTTGAATTCAACTTAAGGTGGTTTAAAAAATTTGAATTCAACATGAAGTCCATTCAATTATTTGAATTCATAATCATGGCATTTGTAAATCATACCTAAATTAATGGGGCACCAATCTTTGCTCTGCTTTTGTACATAATAGCATATATAGTCATGTACAAAATAGATTCAAATTTACCTCCTCCATTCCAAAATAATCGTAGTTATAGGATTTTCAAGTGTCAAAATTTCAAAAAGAAGCTCATAATTTAATGAGGTTTTCAAACATATAAGGTCAAATTTAACGTTGTCTATTTAGGTCAATCCTCAAAGTTCAAGAGTACTCTAAACGTGAATGCTTCTGTTTCAAAATTTCGAACGAAGCGCCAAAAGAGCCTCTACTCGCCCAAAACCGCGTGAGACCAATGTTTGGTAGAAGGAAATTACTTTTCTAACTCCGACCCGTGAAACCTACCGGCCCGACGTCCAAAGGTCTAAACCGGGGTAGGTTTCTAGCTTCATCTAGACGCCACGCAACCGCCTCCGAAAAACATTCATACACCATGGCCGCCTAAGCACACATGCGCTCGGCCAAAATCGCTCCCGCCCACTATTTGGGACACCTGGGATTACCGTCCTACCCCGACCCGCAGTAGGTCCGAAATTTAAGAGGGGGCAAAGTTTGTACTTTCCCCAAATTTCAAACAAGCGTGTCCCATCTGTTCAAAAAAACCAAAAACAAGCGTGTCCTAGACCGAAACATGGTTCCCCCTTAGCTCCCCCCGCCCCCCCCCCCTGTCCGATTCCCCATTCGTACTCCGTGGGCGCCAAAACTACCTCTACCAGCCACGAAACCCCGGCGTCCTCCATCCGCCACTCCATCCCAACCATCAACCGCCGCCCTCCTCCATCACGCCGGAGCCGATACCCCGACGTCGTCGTCCACAGCAACCGCAATGCCCTCCACGGCTAGTAGTTGAAGCCGAGGCCGAGCTGCCTCCAGGAAGCCGACGTGCGCCGTACCCGAGCCAGTTCAACCACGTCGTCCTACGCCTCACCGCTGCCGCTCCAACGTCGCCACCGTCCACCGCACCGGAGCTATTCCCGCTATGCCGTCCTTCGCCGCCTAGGATCTGCTTCCCCTCCGCCGACAGTCGGCCACCGCAACACAGTCAACAATTTGGCCATGGGTTCATCCAAGGCTCCACCCTCCTCCAAAACATCGGTTCCCCCGGTAAAAAGAAGAACATCACCGCGATATCTGGAGGACACAACACTGGCAACCGGAAATGGTACTCCACTTCCCTTATTCATGCAAATCTTACGTGTCTGCTTGCACGGTATTCATCCCACAGAAGACACTAGTTGACCACTTCTTCCTACACCTTCTTCCTGATACTAGATGTTCCTAGTAACTCGCGATGCACAAGGTTTCTCCTCATATACTATTTCACCTTAGCTAGAGGTTCGTCGCCCCCCTGGATTTCAATTCCTCGTCAGTTGATTCCCAATTAAAGGAAGCATTCCCCGGCGTAACAGGCGCTAGTCTGCCTATTACACTGGGGAAGCAGCGCCTCGGTGTTTATCTTAGGGGTGTGTGGGGCCTAGGAGCTGTTGGCGCCCGATCTGGAGGTCGACCGGGATTAAAGGGATGGCCGGGGGGCGCTGCCAAGCACGGCGGTGGTGTGAGGTCGAGGGGAGGGCGGGGCGGCGGAGGCAGGGGTCTGGGCCGGTGTTCGTTGGCGGTTCGAGAAAGATCATCAACAGTGACTGGCGGGAGGTAGACGAAGGCCATCTGCCCGTTCCTTATAGATCGGACGGTTCATAAAAAAATCGAAGGACCTATTTATTTCCAGTCGACTGTTATTTTGATAGGACCACATGTGGTGGTGTGCTGGAGGAGTACCTGCATTTCCCAGCCATCCCTGTGCTCATATATTACAAAATCATACGGAGTAGAATCTAATTTTGTTTGCCATGCAATGTTGTAGAGCTATCATATGTCTCCTGTCATTTATTTTTCAGCCACTTGCTATCTGCTACTTTTACAGTGCACTAGTTCTGCACACACTTCACCCATACTCTCACTATTGTATTTTTATGCATGGGTATTTCAGACTCTGCCTTGACAGAAGCACGAAATAAAAGAGAGAAGTCGCTCCTTCTTTCTTCGCGGGCAGGCAAGACACGTGTCGGCGCTTTAAAGGTTGCATGTTCAACAGATGGAGATGGTAAACGTAGCTCTGGAGTTAATGATCTCGCTCGCCATGAACCACCATCCCAGGTGCTTGCTTTAACTTCGCGGTGTCATATGTGGTTGCATGTTGCATATGGTGTCAAGCTTGTATTCGAAAGGCAGAAGTCGGTCTTTATTAAGATAAGGAAAGATATTTTTTACATGAACCACCATCCTGGAGCACCAGAAGACAAATAGCTAGTCAGGGCACTGGCCGAGCCAGTAACAAGCCCAGCACAGACATGCATCACCTGGAAGCCAACTAAAAAGCCATGATGGTGGCGAAGCAGCCCGCCTCCCACCAGGCTCTCAGGTCCTCGATGATCATGCTCACCACTCTAGCCGGATGTCTAGCTTGTATTGCTTCCAATTTGGTTAAATTGCATCTGCTTAGCTTACACATTATACCTTTGAATATGACATGCCTTCCTGTTTTTGGTACATACTAGTACATCTGTCTATTAACCATGTTCTTACATCAAACTAATGTTCTTGTGTATCCCTCATCAATCACTTATGATGAGAAAGTCACGCTAGGGGGTTACTGTGAGAAAATACGCTCTTTTAAAGAATGCAGTGTCTGCCTCCCCACATGATTCTCAAGAAACAGCAAGGCTAGATGAAGATAGTGAACGTAGCTCTGTAGTTGATGACCGCATTTCCCCTACACCAGCATCGTAGTTGCTTGCTCTAACTTGGCATCGTGATATGTGGTTGCATGTTGCATATGGTGTCTAGATTGTAATTCTTCCAATCTGGTTAAATTGCATGTGCTATTCTGCTTAGTTTATACATTATACCTGTTAATGTGACATGCCTTCCTGTTTTTAGTACATAGTACATCTGTCTATTAAGCATGTCCTTACATAAAACTATTGTTTTTTTTGTATCCCGCATCAATCAATATGACGAGACACCTTTAGTATATGCAGTGTGATATTAGTTGCATCTTTCATATGATTTATAGCATGCGCTGCTTCTAATTTGTTGAAACGCCATTTATGATGGGACGCTTTTAACTTGGCAGAGTCATATTGGTTGCATCTTTCATGTGGTGTCTAGCTTGCATTACTTCTTATTTGTTGAAATGGATTTTGCATAGTTTACACAAACAGTTGTGAATATGCCATGCCGTCCTGTTTTTCGTACATATTCCATCCTGGTATCATGTGTTTGCCTTACATCAAAGTAGTGATTGTCAGTATCATGCACGAATGAGTTCTGAAGAGTGAATTTTATTGCTTTTTCTTGTCGGTTTTACTTGACAATTCAAAATCAATAAAGCGGAAGGAAATTATCAAGGCAGTGGATAAAGGTGCTCCTTCCAAATGGAGGGCCTCTACAGATTCTACTTCGCCACCCCCCAAGAAGATTTGCAAGACAACACATGCATAGACACTCAATGTAGCTGTGTTGATGATGAGCACGTCTCCCCTAGTGCACCATCACAGGTGCTCCCTCTAACTTGGCACTGTTATATGTGGTTGCATGTTATGTATGATGTCTAGCTTGTATTGCTTCCAATTTTGTTGAATTCCATCTGCTTACTTTACACATTATACTTGTGAATAAGACACGTGTTCCTGTTTCTAGAACATACAATATCTGTCTATCACACCATGTTCTTACATCAAAGTACTACTGTTGTGTAACCTGCAACAATCACTTATCATAAGACACATTTGACTTGGGAGTGTGATATAGGTTACATCTCGCATTCTTTTCTAGCTTGTACTACTTCTAATTTGTTGAAATGGCACTTATGACGAGACAATTTTAACTTGGTAGAGTGATATTCTTTGCATCTTTCATATGGTGTCTAGCTTTCATTGCTTCTAATTTGTTGAAATACCTTCTGCTTAGTTTACACATCATAGCTGTGAATATGCAATGCTGTCCTTTTTTCTTACACATTCAATCGTCCTATCATGCGGTCGCCTTACATTAAAGTAGTGCTCGTCAGCATCCTGCATCAATGAGTTCTAAAAAGTGAATTTTTATTCATTTTTCTTGTGGGTTTGACTTGATAAGGCAATACAATTAAGAAATAGGAAGAAAACAAATAAGGCAGGGACTGATGGCAGTCTTCCGGCGAAACCGGCATCCCAGGTGCTTTCTCTAGCTTGGCAGTGTGATATTGTCTTGCATGTTGCAAACTGAGGGAGTCCTGGATTAGGGGATCCTCGGGTGTCCGAGCTATTGGATATGGGCTGGACTGATGGGCCGTGAAGATACAAAGCAGAAGACTTTCCCCCGTGTCAGGGTAGGACTCCCCCTTGCATGGATGGCAAGATTTGTGACCGGATATGTATCTTCCTTCTTCTACGAACCGACTCTGTACAACCCTAGACCCCTCCAGTGTGTATATAAACCGGAGGGTTTAGTCCATAAAGACAATCAGAATTCTCATAGGCTAGACAGCTAGGGTTTAGCCATTACGATCTCGAGGTAGATCAACTCTTGTAACCCCTATACTCATCAAATACAATCAAGCAGGACGTAGGGTTTTACCTCCATTAAGAGGGCCCGAACCTGGGTAAACATCGTGTTCCCTTTGTCCCTTGTTACCTTCGATCCTCAGACGCACAGTTCGGGACCCCCTACCCGAGATCGGCCGGTTTTGACACCGACACATACGGTGTCTCACTTGTATTGCTTGTAATTTGATTAAATTACTTCTGCTTAGTTTACACAAATAGTTGTGAATATGCCATGCCATCCTGTTTTTCGTACATATTCCATCCTCGTATCATGTGTTTGCCTTACATCAAGGTAGTGATTGTCAGTATCATGCATGAATGAGTTCTGAAGAGTGAATTTTATTGCTTTTTCTTGTCAGTTTTACTTGACAATGCAAAATCAATAAAGTAGAAGGAAATTAGCAAGGCAGTGGATAAAGGTGCTTCTTCCAAACGGAGGGCCTCTCCACATTCTACTTGGCCATCCCCCCAACAAGATTTGGAAGACAACACATGCATAGACACTCAAAGTAGCTGTGTTGATGATGAGCACGTCCCCCCTTGTCCACCATCATAGGTGCTCCCTCTAACATGGCACTGTTATATGTGGTGGCATGTTATGTATGATGTCTAGCTTGTATTGCTTCTAATTTTGTTGAATTACATTTTGGGAGCCTGAATTACATCGCTGATATCCGAGGAGATTTGATCTTCGAAGGATTCTCGGCCTCGACCGCTGCTCCTCATCTATATGAAGGAGGCCCATCGGATCCACCACCAGGCTCCATTCAAGTATCAACTATCGTCCCTGCCCTGGCCTTAGTCCAGAGCGGACCACCCTGTCCGAAGACGGGAGTATGAACACCACCGGACCCTCTCCTACTACGGAGCTCCCTGCCGAAGACCCAAAGGTGACCATATTATCGGCAGGCCTGGAATCAAACAGGACCCTCCCTGTCATCGGGAAGCCGGACTCACCTCCGGATGTTAACTCTAAACTCTTGAGGCCTGCGTCCATTGAGCACGGTTGGGCGGCGATTCCCAGACCTAGCTCCGCAGGCTCTCAGTCACCCGTCCAGCTATCGCTCCTAAACGAGGCTCTGGACTTAATGTGATCTCTCGCCATAACAGAGGTATCACGTCCGTACTATCGCTTCGAAGGGGGCTGCTCGCCTGACTCCAGAGCCACATTGGTCTCCGAAATGATGGCCGGCTGGGGGCCGGATTGATCAGGGCCCCCGCCGTCGGTCACCATGAGGATCGCCCCCTCCATGTCTTCGGCAACCGAGGTATTGCCCTCGGGCGCCTTCTCGGCAGCCTCGCTCGCCCCTCCACGTCCAGGAGAGGTCCTTCTGGACAACACCTCGGTGTCATCCGCGGTGGTTGGCAAAGGGGCTCGCGGTGGAGTCTCGCTCTCTGCCATCTCGGGCGGCAGAGAACTCCCCTCAGATAGTGAAGGGTTGGGGAGGTCACGAGCAGGGCTGAAAGACACACGGTGTAATATGTTATATTGTAAAAACATAAAGGACCAAAGATAAATAATAGACCCTTTGGTACTTAAGATTCGGGCAGGGGCTTCGCCCTGGGAAGTCTTTTGGGGACTGGTTCGGCCTCCGAATCCGAACCATCCAAGAGGGCTATCTTCCCCCTCTTGGGTGCCTCCTCCTCCGGGTCTGTGGAGGCCGCCCTCTTCTTCTTCCCCCTAGGAGGGGAGTCGCTTTCCACTTCCTCCTCCTCTTCTTCCTCATCTCCCTCGTGGGAGGAGAGGACTTCGGTCTCTTCGGACACTGCGTCCGAAGGGCCCTTGTGGCGGAGGCCACCTTTGGCCTCCTTGCCCTTCTTCTTCTTGGCCTTCTTCTCCGGCGCCTGATAGGGCGCCGGGACTAGCATCCCTGTCAGCTGGGGTGTGGCCGGGTCTTCAGGCAGTGGTGCCGGACACTTAATCTGCTCCGCCTTTGCTATCCAGCCCTGTACGAAGGACAAAAAATTCATTATGTCTAAAACTTATTGACCAAACAGATATTCGGGAAAATCATACTTACTGGTGTAGCTGGATTCTCGATGTCAAGACCGTTGTCTTCGGTCTTCTTCGGCCACGCTTTTTGGGCCTTGAAGAGCAGCTTCCAGATGTCTTCGTGTGTTGTGCCGAAGAAGCGCTTCAAGGTTCGTGGATCTTCCGGATTGAACTCCCACATGGGAGAGGGCCGGAGTTGGCAGGGAAGAATCCGGCAGAAGAGCATCACCTGAATCACGTTAGTGAGACTGGTGTTCTTGCTTATCATATTGGTGATGCGCTTTTGCAGCATCAACACTTCCGCCTTGGATCCCTAATCCAGACCCTTAGCGGTCCACGAGGTAAGCCGTGTAGGGGGTCCGGATCTGAACTCAGGAGTAGCCGCCCACTTAGCGTCGCGGGATTCGGTGATGTAGAACCACTCCTGTTGCCACACCTTGACGGTCTCCACGAAAGCCCCTTTGGGCCACACGGCGTTGGGGAGCTTGCTTACCATGGCACCGCCGCAGTCCGCATGCTGCCCGTCGACCACCTTCGGCTTTAGATTGAAGACCTTGAGCCATAGGCCGAAGTGTGCGGGGATGCGGAGTAGCGCCTCGCACACGACGATGAACGCCGAGATGTGGAGGAAAGAATTCGGGGCTAGATCATGAAAATCTATCCCGTAATAGAACATAAGGCCCCGGACGAAGGGATGAAGGGGAAACCCTAGTCCGTGGAGGAAGTGTGGGATGAATACAACCCTTTTGCCAGGCTCCGGAGTGGGGATGACTTGATCCTTGGCAGGGAGCCTACGCGCGATCTCCGCGGACAGATATCCCGCCCCTCGGAGCTCCTTGACGTCCTTCTCGGTGACGGAGGAGGCCTCCCACTTGCCCTTTGAACCAGATCCCGACATGGCTGGGGAGGCTGGTTGCGGTGGGAAAAGATTGATGTTTGGGCGCTGGAGCTTGAAGATGGGAAGGTAGGAGAAGAGGGCGTGGGGAAAAAGGTGGATCTCTATCCTCTTATATAAGCGGTGAATATCAAACGCCCCCCCCCCCTCAAGCCTTAAAACTCGCCTGTTCCCAAGGGGTCATGCAAGTGGCGCGGTTGGATTACCCAAAACCGTACTGATAAGGATCCCGTAATGGGCGGCACGATCTCTGTTTTGACAAGACATACCAATGGAGGCTGTGCCTCGAAATGCGAAGCGGGAGGCGTGAAAACTGTTCGAAATGTTAAGAGGCCAGACGTGACATTTCGCCGAAAAAAGTTGTCAGTAAAAGACACTGTTCTATTTGATATCTTGCCTTCGCGGCTAAGGGTTGTAATAATTATACAGAGCCGGATATAGTTCTTTTGTTCAGAAGATTACTTTGAAGTATTCAGGAGGAGGAACCCGCCTTGCAATGCCGAAGACAATCCGCATGCCGAACATATCGTCATTGAAGACTGGTTCAAGGTCTACTGAGGGAGTCCTGGATTAGGGGGTCCTCGGGTGTCCGGGCTATTGGATATGGGCCGGACTGATGGGCCGTGAAGATACAAAGCAGACGACTTTCCCCCGTGTCCGGGTAGGACTCCCCCTTGCGTGGATGGCAAGATTTGTGACCGGATATGTATTTTCCTTCTTCTACAAACCGACTATGTACAACCCTAGGCCCCTCCGGTGTGTATATAAACCGGAGGGTTTAGTCCATAAAGACAATCAGAATTTTCATAGGCTAGACAACTAGGGTTTAGCCATTACAATCTCGAGGTAGATCAACTCTTGTAACCCCTATACTCATCAAATACAATCAAGCAGGACATAGGGTTTTACCTCCATTAAGAGGGCCCGAACCTGGGTAAACATCGTGTTCCCTTTGTCCCTTGTTACCTTCGATTCTCAGACGCACAGTTCGGGACCCCCTACCCAAGATCGGCCAGTTTTGACACCGACACATACGGTGTCTCACTTGTATTGCTTGTAATTTGTTTAAATTACTTCTGCTTAGTTTACACAAATAGTTGTGAATATGCCATGCCGTCCTATTTTTCGTACATATTCCATCCTCGTATCATGTATTTTCCTTACATCAAGGTAGTGATTGTCAGTATCATGCATGAATGAGTTCTGAAGAGTGAATTTTATTGCTTTTTCTTGTCGGTTTTACTTGACAATGCAAAATCAATAAAGCAGAAGGAAATTAGCAAGGCAGTGGATAAAGGTGCTTCTTCCAAATGGAGGGCCTCTCCACATTCTACTCGGCCATCCCCCCAACAAGATTTGGAAGACAACACATGCATAGACACTCATAGTAGCTGTGTTGATGATGAGCACGTCCCCCCTTGTCCACCATCACAGGTGCTCCCTCTAACATGGCACTGTTATATGTGGTTGCATGTTATGTATGATGTCTAGCTTGTATTGCTTCTAATTTTGTTGAATTACATCTACTTACATTACACATTATACTTGTGAATAAGACACGTGTTCCTGTTTCTAGAACATACAATATCTGTCTATCACACCATGTTCTTATATCAAAGTACTACGGTTGTGTAACCTGCAACAATCACTTTTCACAAGACACGTTTAACTTGGGAGTCTGATATAGTTTACATCTCGCATTATTTTCTGTCTTGTACTACTAATTTGTTGAAATGGCACTAATGACGAGACAGTTTTAACTTGGTAGAGTGATATTCATTGCGTCTTACATATGGTGTCTAGCTTTCATTGCTTCTAATTTGTTGAAATGCCTTCTGCTTAGTTTACACATCATAAGCTGTGAATATGCAATGCTGTGAATATGCAATGGCACTAATGACGAGAGACCTTTAACTTGGTAGTGTGATGTTGTTTGCATCTTGCATATGATTTATTTCTTGTACTGCTTCACATTTGTTTACACGCCAGTTATGACAAGACACTGTTAACTTGGTAGAGCGATATTTGTAGCATCTTTCATATGGTGTCTACCTTCCATTGCATTGCTTCTAATTTATTGAAATGCCTTCTGCTTAGTTTACACATCATAGTTCTAATTATCTCATGCCGTCCTGTTTTTCGTACATATTACATCCTCCTGTCATGTGGTTGTCTAACATCAAAGTTCAGTTCGTATGTATCACGCATCAATTTGTTCTGAAGAACTAAATTTTTATTCCTTTTTCTTGTCAGCTTGACTTAACATGGCACAGAGAAAGAGGAAGGAACACAGAATGACAGGGGATGGTGTTATTACTAAGGACACACGGAAACGGAAGCAGAAGAATTATGCAGATTCTGCTGGTACTGATGGTGCAATAGAAGGTCAAAGTCCAGCGGAAAATTGTACAAACGCGGTATCCCATGGTACATGAGCTGCAAAACAACCCAAACAGAAACTAATAGCTACCACCAAACAAGCAGAGATAGCCCTAGTTGTTGCAACACCTTCCACAGTACCACCAGCTGCATGAGTTACTCGTTTGTCAGCTCAGCTAGCAGCACGTTCCCAAGCTCCCTTGCCACCTGACACTACTTCCGAAGCACTCTTGACACAAGACGAGTTGGCAAGATCAGATGAAACTTGTGAGCTTCAACAGCAAGAAGGTAGTTGCTGGAGTCAAGTTACAGTTGCATGCTTCTTTATATGTAGTCTCACAGTTTGATGTATACTAACACTTCCTATGCTCGTTGTTGGACTAGCACCTAGGCGCAAGAGGAAACAAACATCAGGGATAATGCTCGATAGGTTAACTAAATCTAGAGGAGGAAGAATGGAGATTCGTTTTGAGGCAGGTTTAAAAAGGCCACGTGATGCTACAGAGTCAACCAAGTTAGTATCAGAGGCAGCGGTTGCCGTTAGGTGTCATGCACGTATCCTCCCAACATGGATTCAGTACAGGAATGACAAAGACGAAACCCAGTTCAACACCTTCCTTAACCATTTATCTGTAAGTATGGTTATGTATGGAAACTAGTAACATCGTCTTGCTCTTTCCCATACTTTCTAGGTTACTGATAATGAGACTCCCATAATTTTTAATAGATGAGGTTCAAGTTGGATAGCCAAGATGATACAACCAGACAAGCTTGCACCCATGTTTTCAAGTCTGCTCTGCGACAGTATTGGTATAACTTGAGGAAAACTCACTTTGAAGGCAAGGCTAACAGTGAACTTGCCCAAACATCTCCAGTGGAAAATATATCGGATGAAGACTAGAGAGGCCTCGTTAAACACTGGTCTGATCCAAAGTATCAGGTACGTTATATGTATGTGATCAGATCACATGTTGAACTCCTATTTACGCATGTGCCTCACAAATCTACCTTCTTGTAGGTGAACTGTTCAAAGAACAAGGCCAACCGTACGAAAGTGAAATTCCAACAGATGACAGGATCTCATAGCTATATTGCACACTGCGAGGCTCTAGTAATTAGCTGCTGTTTCACTCTTTTCGCTGTGCCATATTATCAGATCTATATTGACTTGTTCCAACTGCAGAGGAAAGCCCGCAAGGACCAAAAAGTACCTGAACCAAATGCTGTGGAAATCTTCAAGGACTGTCACACCAGCAAGACGAAGGGCATGACTACACCAGTCAAAGCCGCTCTTGTAATTCCTTAATCCTCATGCCTTTTAACAACTACTTACTATGACTCGTGCATTGAACTGTATGGTTTGCAGCCAATGTCTATTACTCTTTTCAATTTTATACACAATTGTCTTAGCGTATCATTGCAGCTTACAAGGTTTAAAATAGAGGAGTGATGTTCCTTTGATCTTGATCTGTAATCTAGTTCCGTGCTGGACTTGCCCACACAACGTTACAATTGCCTGTTTGTCTGTTCTCATTTGTTTTGTGATATGAATGATGTCATACTATGCTTACCGTATTATAAACTTTGTCTCTTTATCCTTAGCTATCAATACAATGTGAAGAAATAGACAATACATTAGCCATGGTACATGGTCATATGTTTGGAACCTGGTTTTATTATGTACTTTGCAGTAAAATACAACTAATATTTTAGACGGGTTCACCAGAATAAGTTCTGTATATTGACCAAAGCTATTTTGTTTGGTTTTGCTGCCTCCTTAATATCTTCTGTTCTAGTACTACTAATGTAAAAACTCAACTTTTCAGCAAGCTATGGAAAAAATGGTGAAACTGCCACCTTCTGAAGGTGACGAGGCAACTATAACCGCAATGTCACCTCTTGCTGTAGTGGGTCAGTACCTGTCCACTAACAGTGCAAAAAGCACATTCCTGCGTAATACTGGGTTGGTTGTTAAGGCAATCTCGTCCAAACTGCCTCATGATCAAGATATGCAAGCTCAAAACAATGTTATATCTGCGCTCTAGACACAAGTCCATTCCCTAACAGAGACCCTTTGTGAAACAAGGACATCCATTGTTCAATGTCGTCAGGATATGCATGGTTTTGAAACCAAACTATTAGACATTTGCTATGTTGTTCAGGAGCCTAGGAGAAATGAAGGCGAAGGTTATGGCGCTCCATCGGACAGTACAGCATGAAAACGTAACAGTCAGGTCAAATGAACTGAGCTTCTGAACTTCTGGTGGTGCATTTATCTGCCAGACTGTTAACTTTTATGCCAACCTTCCTTTTGTCCATGGGCCTCCTACGGGCCGTCGGATAAATGGGCCTCCTACGGGCCGTAGAATCGGTGGGCCTCGGGCCGTCGGATAAATGGGTCCACATGGGCCATAAATGGGCGTAATTGGTATTGGGCCAGCACGGTAACGGGCCGTTAATAGGCCGAAAGACAGCAAAGGCTTAATTCTGTCACAGGCATAACGGGTCGTTAATGGGCCAGAATATAGGACGGGCTAGAAACGGTGCAACGGGTTAACAGGACACAAACGGGCCGATATTCTAACCACGGGCCGAATTTGACCCATTAGGGGAACATGCCAGTAACGGGCCGGAAGTAATCGAGGGCCGGAAAGGAGCCCAAGAACGTATGGGCCGTCAGTAGGCCGAAAGCTAACACGGGCTGGAAACGGCCCATGTGAATCATGGGCCGTTAATGGGTACAAAGAAATTTACTGTTCATTATGGGCTAGAGTCACCGTGGGCCACTAAATGGCCTAAAGATACGAAAGGCCTCATATGGGCCGAAAGACGTCGTGGGCCATACATGGGCCAAAAGTGAAACAGGCTGGTGTTATATTCGACGGCCCACATGACGCTGTTGGGCCTATTTCGGGAAGGCCCTAACGGGCCGTGAGTTACCGGGCCGTAAAATGGGCTATATGCGAACAGACCGTTAACATGCTTTTCATGGGCCGGCCCGCTAACTTTTGACCAAGTCAAACGGGCCGGCCTTTGTAAGCTAACTGGGCCAGTGTTGGGCCGTCGCATGTGTCGACATATCATAGGCGCCTATCTGACCCAATGACGAGCTGACACGTGTTTCCTTCGGCCAATGAGAATTTTACACGTGGAAAATCCCCATTGGTCCGGGCTGTTAACGGGTTATCGGATCCAAAACCGGACCCGATAGCTTAACGGCGACCCGTTACGGTGGATGCCACGTGTCAGTTACCCTTGACGAAAGCACTTCCATGACGCGTCATTTATCGTCATGGAAGTGAACACTTCCGTGATGATAATTTTGGTATTGTCATGGAACACTTCTACGACAGCACAGGTATGACTATCTTGATTCTGTCATAAAATCATCATGGATGTACATACATGATAGAAAACGTGACCTACTGTGACAAACACGTATCATCACGGAAGTGTATTCTTTTTGTAGTGTAGCATGTGGTTCCGCTGCTTTTTGTTCGTTTTACCCTACATTTTCTGATGCTAGCTATTACATCACTGCTCCAAGCCTCTGTTCATTACGGGGCTGTTTGGTTCCCAGCCACAGTTTGCCAAGCCAAAGTTTGGCAGCCACAGTTTAGTTGGCATGTGTTTGGTTTTTGCCACACTTTATTGCCCCTATGGCCCACTTTTCATAGAGACAATTTTTTTGCCAACTTTTGCCAAAGTTTAGCGTCCAATTTCTCAGCCACACTTGTGTGGCTTGCCATACTTGTGTGGCTGGCCACACTTTGGCTTGGCCACGCTAGTCTCCAACCAAACAGACCCTACTTTTTTGTGCGTTCTTGATCTTCCCAAGTTGCATGACTAATTTGATGCTTCTATTAATTATGGAGCTGCCGACCCCATCAAGCAAAATATTTGTTCTTTTGGGGCTGGCACCTCGAACAAGCATAAAAATAGAGTGAAGAACATATATTGTCGTGTAAGCACACACCCTTCTTTTGTTAGTTTAGATGAACCATTGATGATCAATTCGAACCAGTGCATGCGATTAAAATTAATTTTACCTAAATAGAGGGTGCAGAATAAACTACAACAACTAGATTTGCAACCACAGGATGCTGACGATATCTTCAAAGAACATTGCAACAGCAGCGAGGCTTCACAGCAACATATGGTAAGCCAGTGTGTTTTAGTACATGTGAAACGTAATGCGTGTGGGCTGCTTTCTTGGCTTGTGCCCTCAACTTGTAATCGTACAGAATTACAAATAGTTCAGTTGTCTACTTTGTTGTATTGCTTGATTCGAATGCTTGTTTGTTACTTGTTAGGCTATACCTGAGTTGGCCAATATGTCAGCAGTGCCTGCTGTACTATCGTAAAGAAATGCATGCCTAGTTCATTTGCCTCCTTAACTTTTCCTATGAACTTCATCACAAGACTGTCTTCATAGTTTATATGAGGCCACACTGTTAAGTGCTTTCTCAGATTATTTCAACTGCTTAGATGCCTTGGCAACTTAAATATAGCGGTGGTACACTCCCTTTCAACTAGGGATGTCAACTGGGTCCTGTTTAATCCTGATTAAAGTCCACTAGTGGTATGATAGTTCAAAATAGTTTTTGTTTTTTGAGGAAAATGAACTAGGGAGCTAGCAAAAACTAACTAGATGGGACTGGCGGATGCAGTTTATTTGCCACTTACATCCCTAGTTTCATCTTACCATTTTAATTTCTTTCGGGCTAATGCTGCTTCGAACCATTTAAATATAGCTTGCCATGCTCGACAATAATTCATATGTCGTTTACCATGTAAGCTTACTGCCTGGATCATGCGATAACTATCTCTTACTTATGTCCAGCGGAAACCTTTTAGGATGCCGTTCACACTAGGACACAATGTACAACCCCAGAATCTATTTGTGGAAGCAGTGCGCCATCCATGTTACCAGATGGTAGCAGCTCAGAGGCAACACCGCCGGAGAGCAGTCTGAGCACAGATATTATAGTTCTTGAGGCTCTACTAGAGGCAGAAAGAGATGGTGTGGCTGCCATGAATGAGGTAATCTTGATCTTGAGGCTGGAAATTGTGCAATTAGCTGCACGCATTATGCAAGCAACCCAAGAATTAGAGGAAGTAAGAATGTTGCATTTGAAGACGGAGGAGGTCGTGCTGCTTCTGCTATCTGAAGCCTAGGGTAATCCCAGTTCTTCTTGAGATAGCAGTTGAAATTGTCATTAGATTATTATACTTGCATGTTGTGTCATGTCTCTGAATGGATTATGTTGTAAGACCCCCTATGTTGTCCATGTGTTGTAATGATCTGAATTTTTTAGGCGAGGTAATCCTCAGTACTTGTATGATTGACATAAGGTGAACTATTTTTCATGTGAGCATATTGTATTGGATGAAATAACTTTTTGACTCAAAGTGTATCCAACCTACTGAATTCGAAGATCATGGCATTTCTAAATCATAATCATATATAAAGGTGGAATAAATCTTTTCATGGTTTTGTAGAAATAAATAACAAAACGTAGAATGATGTATGGATATTCGTAATCGAATACAAATTGGATTTGAATTTAGTAGCCAGGGCCCAGGGTAAACGTGAATGCTAATTCTCCCAAATTTTGAACGAAGCGGCAAAACACCCACTATCATTTGTCGGCTGCCCAAAGAAAGTGTTTGCGAGATGGAAATTGCTGTCTACCCCTGACACTTCACATCCTAATCGACCCGATTTCCACTGCTGTCGATAGGGGTAGACTAGTAACTTCAATCAGACATGACACGACTGCCTCTGAGCCCATTCAGACACGGTGGGCGCCAAACGTGGGCGGCAAAACACATTTGATTCAAGCTCGTCCGAAAGACATGTGTCTCTCCCTCCATTTCCCCATTCATACACAGTGGGCGGCAAAACAAACTCTCCTCGTCCGAAATTGATGTAGGCAAATATTTTAACTAGGGGCAGATGTGTAACTTCCGTCAGACATGACACAACTGCCCTACCTGTCAGCCCCGTTTATACACCGTGAGCGCCAACCGTGGGCGGCAAAACACCCTCTCCTCGCCCGAAATCGCTACCGGCAAATATTGGGGAGATGCGAGATTACCGTCCTATCCCCAACCAACATGATGTCCGAAATTTTAAACGGGGGATAAGTTCGTAACTTTCCCACATTTCAGACAAGCGCGTCCCAAAGTTTGAGATCCCCCCTCCCCCTCCATTTCCCCATTCATACACCGTCGGCGCCACAACAACCTCCCCACTGCGGCCAGCCTCCTTCGTCCGCCACCCCATCCTCCACCTTGCCGAAGCCGCTACCCCTACCCCATCGTCCACTGCAAGAGATGGACGTCTCTCATCAATGGCGCCGGACCAGGATCCTTTCATCGTGTCCTCTCGCTTCATCGGCGCCGTCATCCACCTTGTCATTGCCGTTTCTACGACCTCCTCGTCCATGGCAACAGGACTTATCCCCCGACCCGGTCGTCTGCCATCTAAAGTCTTCTTCCGCGCCGCTGACAGCCATCGCACCCGCAGCACCCTCAACGTATCAGCAGGGGCCTACACGATGTCGCAAGAGAGGTGGTACTCTTTCATATCTGCTTAAGTTATTGATCTCACCCGGAAAATAGATCTAACTTGTTTACTGTAGTTTTCTTGTCCATACCAAATCGTAGTGGCTAGTTGAAAGCAAACATTGGTTGCGAAGTAGCCTTTGTCCGGTTTGCTCCTTCAGATCCGCCATGGAACAGTCACTATATTCGTACAGCTTATGGTTTTCCTCCTTTATATTCACTACCATCATCGTAGGTGCTTCGTGTCGTGCTAGCACTGCTCCTCAAGACCTCAACCCATCAAGTGAAACAACATGCCACTCATAATTCCAAAGCTTAGTTGCTGAAATACGAATCTGATATGATGCTCATATTACTAAAACAGAGAATGTTTAATTGGTCACCTAATGTTCCTATATTCGTTTCGACAAGCATGTGCGTCGCACACTAGCGGAGCTACAGTTAAAATATTAGGCGGGCCAGATGGCTTAGGCTACAGGGGATCCCAAATTTTGGTACAAATTTACCTTCACTCCTTTGTATATTGGACTAGGGCTGGGCGGGCCATGGAATTGTTTTGTTCTTATGTAGCTCCGCCACTGGCGCCACATATAGAGAGACAGCAGGGATTTGCATTTCTCTGTGCGCTCTGGTTCATCATGGGTGGGCAACACACATTGTATTATCTAACTAGCAAGATGCCCGTGCGTTGCACGGAACATCAAGATGCATTTGTATGAGTAGTTTATCTTGTGGGAGAAAAGGATGAATGAGGGAATGCCTTATCTGCAAATGTGGAGAGGAGTGCAGGTAAATTGTCATAGTTTCCTTCCTATCCGTTAGATACAGATCGGATGGCCTTGATAACCCACAAGTATAGGGGATCGTTTGTAGCCTTCTTCAATAAATAAGAGTGTCGAACCCAACGAGGAGCTAAAGGCAGAACAAATATTCCCTCAAGTTCTATCGACCACCGATACAACTCTACGCACACTTGATGTTTGCTTTACCTAGAACAAGTATGAAACTAATTTGCAAGAATAAAACTACGAGTACTTTGCGAGAATAAAACTATGAATAAATTGTGAGGTAGTAAAAGTGGATAGCTTTTGTCAACAAGAAAGTCATTTGTCCCTCGGCAATCGATAACAAGTACTGGTAATCATTCTTGCAATTTTATATGAGGGAGAGGCATGAGCTAACATACTTTCTCTACTTGGATCATATGCACTTATGATTGGACCCCTAGCAAGCATCCGCAACTACTAAAGATCATTAAGGTCGTGAAACCCAACCATAGCATTAAGTATCAAGTCCTCTTTACTCCCATACGCCATAACCCACTTATCCGCGTTTAGGCTGCTGTCACCCCCGCAACACCGACAATAAGCAAACCATGAACATATTGCAACACCCTACAGCAAGGACCCCTCATGTTTGCATGGAGACGGAGGGCACCGTAGGACAGCACCATAAATAAAATATACAATCATACCAACCAAGATCACGATTAACCCACAGGACAAAACGGATCAACTCAAACATCATAGGATAACCAAATATCATTGGGAAATAATATATGGAGTTGAACACCATGTTTAAGTAGAAATTACAGCGGGGAAGAGAGGTGTTACACCGCTGCATAGAGGATGAGAGAGTTGGTGTTAACTGTAGCAAGATTGTTGATGTAGATCGCCGTCACGATCCTAGCCCCGGCGGCACTCCGATGCCACCGGGAGAGAGGGGGAGAGAGCCCACCTCCTTCTTCTTCTTCCTTGGCCTCCCCCTAGACGGGGGGAGAGTTCCCCCTCTGGTCCATGGCCTCCATGGTGGCGGAGGGGCAGGAGCCCCTCCGAGATTGGATCTCCCTCTCTGTTCTCTTCTGTTTCCCGTTCCCCAGATCTGGCCGAAAACCATTTCTTATATTCCCGGAGATCCGTAACTCTGATTGCGCTGAGATTTTAACATGATTTTTTTCGGATATAAGCTTACTTGCGCCCGAAGTAGAGCCCCAACCGACGTACGAGGTGAGCACAACCCACCACCACGCGCCTGGCCCCTGGGACGCGCCCTGGTGTCTTGTGGGCACTGTGGGCCCCCATTTGCGTTGATTCCAAGTCCCCAAAATCACATCTATTCCAAAATAATTCTCTGTAAATTTTTATCGTGTTTGGACTTCGTTTGATATGGATTTTCTGCGAAACAAAAAACATGCAAAAAACAGGAACTGGCACTGGGCACTGGATCAATAGGTTAGTCCAATAAATCATATAAAAAGTTGCCAAAAATATGTGAAAGTTGTATAATATTGGCATGAAACAATCAAAAGTTATAGATATGACGGAGACGTTTCAGCATCCCCAAGCTTCATTCCTGCTCGTCCTCGAGCAGGTAAATGATAAAAAAGATAATTTTTGATGTGGAATGCTACCTAGCATAAACTTGATCATATGTCTAGTCATGGCATGAATATTAAGACATAAGTGATTCAAAGCAATAGTCTATAATTTGACATAAAGACATCAATACTCAGGCATCCCAACAAACAATCATGTCTTTCAAAATATCAACGCTAAAGAAGGCTATCCCTACAAAATCATATAGTCTTGTCATGCTCTGTCTTCTTAACACAAAGTATTTATCATGCACAACCCCGATGACAAGCCGAGCAATTGGTTCATACTTTTTAACGCGCTTCAGCTTTTTCAACCCTCACGCAATACATGAGCGCGAGCCATGGATATAGCACTGCGGGTGGAATAGATTATGATGATGGAGGTAAATATAGAGAAGACAAAAAAAGTAAGAAAGTCTCACATCAACGCGGCTAATCAACGAGCTATGGAGATGCCCATCAATTGATATTAATGCGAGGAGTAGGGATTGCCATGCAACGAATGCACTAAGAGCTATAAGTGTATGAAAGCTCAATATCAAACTAAGTGGGTGTGCATCTAATCCTATAATGAAAAATTCCCACTAGTATATGAAAGTGACAACACAGGAGACTCTCCATATGAAAAACATGGTGCTACTTTGAAGCACAAGTGTGGAACTAGCATGCCCCTTCTCTCTCTTTTTTCTTTTTTTTTTCTTTTTTTTCTTTCTTTCTTTTCTTTTTTTTTCTTTTTTATATATTTTTCTCTCATTGTCCGGAGTCTCATCCCGACTTGTGGGGGAATCATAGTCTCCATCATCCTTTCCTCACTGGGGCAATGCTCTAAAAATTAATAATTGATGATCATCACACTTCTATTTACTTACAACTCAATATTACAACTCGATACCTATAACAAAGTATGACTCTATATGAATGCCTCTGGCAATACCAGGATGTGCAATGATCTAGCGTAACATGTATGAAAAATGATGAACGGTGGCTGAGCCACAAATACTATGTCAACTATATGATCATGCAAAGCATTATGACAATGAATGCTCAAGTCATCAAAACAGAAGCGGTGGAAGTTGCATGGCAATATATCTCGGAATGGCTATGGAAAGGCCATAATAGGTAGGTATGGTGGCTGTTTTGAGGAAGATATAATAAGGCTTATGTGTGATAGAGTGTATCATATCACGGGGTTTGGATGCACCTGCGAAGTTTGCACCGTCTCTCGAGGTGAGAAAGGGCAATGCACGGTACCGTAGAGGCTAGCAAATTGCGGAAAGGTAAGAGTGCGTATAATCCGTGGACTCACATTAGTCATAAAGAACTCATATACTTATTGCAAAAGTTTATTAGCCCTCGAAGCAAAGTACTACTATGCATGCCCCTAGGGGGATAGATTGGTAGGAAAAGACCATCACTCGTCCCCGACCACCACTCATAAGGAAGACAATCAATAATAAATCATGCTCCAACATCATAGCATAATGAGAGACTATACGTGCATGCTTCGGGAATCACAAACCTTAACACCAATATTCTTACTAACCACAACCGTTACTAGTACCTCCCACATATTCCATCTCTATATCGCAAAACTATTGCAAGGAATCAAACATATCATATTCAGTGATCCACAAGTTTTATGTAGGATTTTATGACTAACCATGCAATTGACCAATTCCTGTTGACTCTCTAAATAGATATAAGTGAAGCAGGAGAGTTTAATTCTTTCTAAAAAAAGATCATGCTCTAACAAATATAAGTGAAGCAAAAGAGCATTCTATAAACAACGGTTTTCTATGTGAAGAGAAACAGGCAATCCAAACTTCAAATGATATAAGTGAAGCACATGAAGCATTCTATAAAGCCACACTCAAAAGATATAAGTGAAGTGCAATGAGCATTCTATAAATCAACCATGGACTATCTCATACCAGCACGGTGCATAAAATAAAAATGAAAAATAAACACAAAAGACGCTCCAAGATTCACACATATCA
This sequence comes from Thinopyrum elongatum, assembly GCA_011799875.1. Classification (NCBI taxonomy): domain Eukaryota; kingdom Viridiplantae; phylum Streptophyta; class Magnoliopsida; order Poales; family Poaceae; genus Thinopyrum; species Thinopyrum elongatum. The sequence goes on along the minus strand of CM022302.1, from coordinate 75,604,733 downwards.
CATGAACGAAACGAGAACGAAAACATACCGATACTTGTTGAAGAAAGATGGGATGCCTTCCGGGCATCCCCAAGCTTAGACGCCTGAGTCTACTTGAATATTTACTTGGGGTGCCTTGGGCATCCCCAAGCTTGAGCTCTTGCCTCTCCTCCTTCTCCTCATATCGAGACCTCCTCGATCGTTGATCACTTCATCCACACAAAACTCAACAAAAAACTCGGTAAGATCCGTTAGTATAATAAAGCAAATCACTACTCTAAGTACTGTTGCAAACCAATTCATATTTTGTTTTTGCATTTTAGCTACTGTAATATAACTTTTTCATGGCTTATTCCACTGATAGAATCGATAGTTTCATCAAAACAAGCAAAACAATACATCAAAAACAGAATCTGTCTTAAACAGGACAGTCTGTAGTAATCTGAACACCTACCATACTTCTATTACTCCAAAAATTCTGAAAAATTAGGACAAAATAAACAATTTGTATAGAAAGACTGTGCAAAAAGTTTCAGAAACTTTCGACCTTCCAGTAAAAAATGTAAAATCGTGCACTACAGACAAAGTTTCTGTTTTTGCACCGCACATACCAACAAGCAATCTAATCATCCTAAAGGCAAAACTTGGCACATTATTTTTATAATACAATGGAATTGTACAAGGGGAAAATTATTTTTGCGAGAACTTTCATGAAAAATTTACATTGTTTCCATGAGCATGAACACAAGTGTTCAAGGTCGACCCTCACTTCTCCAATGCATCACCTTTCAATCGCTTCTCTTTTGTTGAAAAGTTTTAAGTTCCCCTCTATATTTTTTTTGTTTTTAAACTTTATAAAAGCACTCAACAGAATAAAATGACTCTCTAAAACTTTCGGGTTGTCTCCCTGGCAGTGCTTTCTTTAAAGCCATTAAACTAGGCATAAAGTGCTCAAGTAATGAATCCACCCGGATCCCAAGGTATATCAAAGCCAATTTTAATTAACAATGATTTGGCATTTAGTAGTGAGCACAAAGCAACATATATCATGCAATGAAGAAGTCTAACTCTCTTCCTATGCATCAGCATGTGATAAAAGAACAATTAATGCACATCAAGTAAAGGCCAATACATAGCATAAGCAGTTTCTTGCAATTCTATCGTGTTGGAAACATAGAGAGGCGGAGATGTAGTTCCTCTCTCATAATAATTGCAAGTAGGAGCAGCTAGCACATGCATATTATATTCATCAAAATCATCATGTGCAACGGTAAAAGGCAACCCATCAATGTAATCCTTAATAAGTGCAAACTTCTCCGATATAGTGTAGTTTGAAGAATTCAAAAAGATAATAGGACTATCATGCATGGGTGCAATAGCAACAATTTCATTCTTAACATAAGGAACTATAGCAAGTTCATCTCCATAAGCATAATTCATATTGGCATCTTGGCCACAAGCATAGCAAGCATCAAGTTCATCAAAAAGGGATATTTCAAACAAATCAATGGGATCATAGCAATTATCATAACATTCATCCTTCGGTAAGCATGAAGGGTAATTAAACAATGTATGAGTTAGAGGGTTACTCTCATTAGAAGGTGGGCATGGGTAGCTAATCCGCTCTTCCTCCTTTTGTTCTTCGCTCTCCTCATCATCTTTTTCATCCAATGAGCTCACAGTTTCATCAATTCCTTCTTCCATAGACTCCTGCAAAATATTAGTCTCTTCTTGGACAGCGGAGACTTTCTCAATAAAAACAACAATATCAGAATTGTATTTATAATTATCATAGCAATATTTAAGGATAGCAAAATTTTCAGGTCTATAAACTGAATCATCAAAATCTTCAAACAAAGATTCAATTTCATAAGCACCCTTAAAAGCAACAAATTCTTCTATTCGTTCCACATCATAGTAATCATATCTACCATTAGCATAAGAAGCCAAGGTTTCATTATCTCTAAATTTGCATGCAAAGGGAAGGTGTGGAGACTTCATCCTAGAGCAACAAGTATAATCATATCTAGAGCATAGATTCCAAGCATACCCTTTCAACATATGAATTTGATCCCATAACAGTTTCCCTTTTTGTGTCAAGCGATAATCCCTAAAGTATTCACGTTGATCCAACGTGTCTCCCATTATAAAGTTGAATGGGGTTTTCTCAGGATTATCAAAGTAGTGCATAATATTTTTCACATAACGAGCATCGAGGGTTTTAGGAGGTTCCCCATCTCCATGAGTAGCAAGTACAACTAATTTTTTTGGTGTTTCGTGTTCCATATCCATCACTAAAGATAGAGAACAACTTAGAACAGAACAGAAAAACTACTTAGTGATAAAGCAAACAAGCACACACGAGAATATTCACCACACGCTATTGCTCCCCGGCAACGGCGCTAGAAAAAGGTCTTGATAACCCACAAGTATAGGGGATCATTTGTAGCCTTCTTCGATAAATAAGAGTGTCAAACCCAACGAGGAGTTAAAGGCAAAACAAATATTCCCTCAAGTTCTATCGACCACCGATACAACTCTACGCACACTTGATGTTTTACCTAGAACAAGTATGAAACTAATTTGCAAGAATAAAACTACGAGTACTTTGCGAGAATAAAACTATGAATAAATTGTGAGGTAGTAAAAGTGGATAGCTTTTGTCAACAAGAAAGTCATTTGTCCCTAGGCAATCGATAACAAGTACCGGTAATCATTCTTGCAATTTTATATGAGGGAGAGGCATGAGCTAACATACTTTCTCTACTTGGATCATATGCACTTATGATTGGACCCCTAGCAAGCATCTGCAACTACTAAAGATCATTAAGGTCATGAAACCCAACCATAGCATTAAGCATCAAGTCCTCTTTACTACCATCCGCCATAACCCACTTATCCGCGTTTAGGCTGCTATCACCCCCGCAACACCGACAATAAGCAAACCATGAACATATTGCAACACCCTACAGCGAGGACCCCTCATGTTTGCGCGAGACGGAGGGCACCGTAGGACAGCACCACAAATAAAATAAACAATCATACCAACCAAGATCACGATTAACCCACAGGACAAAACGGATCTACTCAAACATCATAGGATAACCAAATATCATTGGGAAATAATATATGGTGTCGTGGAATAGTCACGGCAGATGTCCTAGTGTGAGGACTTAATTGTGGAGCCATCGCAATGAGGTTAGCTTAAAGAGGTTAATCAGGACAAAGGACACGAGGAGTTTATACTGGTTTGGCCCCTTGCGGTGAAGGTAAAGGCCTAATCCTGTTTGAGGTGGTATTGCTAGGGTTTCGATGACCAGGGAGCGAATACGCTTAACCTGGCTCTCGATCTATTGTTTTTCTGTTGGAAATATGCCCTAGAGGCAATTAATAAAAGTGTTTATTATCATATTTCTCCGTTCATGATAATAGTTTATTATTCATGCTATAATTGTATTAACCGGAAACTATATACATGTGTGAATATAAACAAACATAATGTCCCTAGTATGCCTCTACTAGACTAGCTCGTAGATCAAAGATGGTTAAGGTTTCCTAACCATTGACATGAGTTGTCATTTGATAACGGGATCACCTCATTAGGAGAATGACGTGATGGACTTGACCCAACCGTTAGCTTAGCACATGATCGTTATGTTAGTGCTACTGCTTTCACTATGTCATATACATGTTCCTCAGACCATGAGATCATACAACTCCCGGACACCGTAGGAATACTTTGGGTGTCATCAAACGTCACAACGTAACTGGGTGACTATAAAGGTACACTACAGGTATCTCCAAAAGTGTCTGTTGGGTTGTGATGGATCGAGATTGGGATTTCTCATTCCGTCTATCGGAAAGGTATCTCTGGGCCCTCTCGGTAATACAGCATCACAGAAGCCTTGCAAGCACCATAGCTAATGAGTTAGCTACATGATGAAGTATTACGGAACGAGTAAAGAGACTTGCCAGTAACGAGATTGAACTAGGTATGGGATACCGACGATCAAGTCTCGGGCAAGTAACATACCGCAGGACAAAGGGAACAACGTATGATGATATAAGAGGTTCACCGATAAAGATCTTCGTGGAATATGTAGGAACCAATATGGGCATCCAGGTCTCGCTGTTGGTTATTGACCGGAGAGTCGTCTCGGTCATGTCTACATCATTCCCGAACCCGTAGGGTCGGCACACTTAAGGTTCGATGACGTAATAGTATTATATGAGTTATGTGATTGGTGACCGAAGGTTGTTCGGAGTCCCGGATGAGATCACGGACATGACAATCAGTCTCGGAATGTCCGAGAGGTAAAGATCGATATATTGGAAGGCTATATTCGTACGTCGGAAAGGTTCCGAGTGACTCGGGTATTTTTCGGAGTACCGGGGAGTTACGGGAATACCGGGAGAAAGTTATGGGCCTTATTGGGCCCTGCGGGAAAGAGAGGGGGGCAGCCATGGGCTGCCTGCGCCAGCCCCCCCTTGGGTCCGAATTGGACTAGGGGTGGGGGGGCCGCACCCCCTCTCCTACTCTCTCTCTCCCTCTTCTTTCCCCCCAAGTAGGAGGAGTCCTACTAGGGGTGGGAGTCCCACTCCTAGTAGGACTCCCCCCCCTCTCTTTGGTGCGCCACCCCTAGGGGGCCGGCCCCTCCCTCCTTTATATACGGGAGGGGGGCGCCCCCTCTAGACACACAATTGACTTGATCAATTAGCCGTGTGCGGCGCCCCCCCCCCCTCCACCGTTTAGAGCCATCGTCATATTTCCGGAGTGCTTAGGCGAAGCCCTGCCGGAATCACTTCATCGTCACCGTCGCCACGCCGTCGTGCTGACGGAACTCATCTGCTACCTCGACTACTAGCTGGATCTAGAAGGCGAGGGACGTCACGGAGCTGAACGTGTGTTAGAACTCGGAGGTGCCGTACGTTCGACACTTGATCGGTGGAGCTCGAAGGATTGTTCGACTACATCAACCGCGTTGTGAGACGCTTCCGCTAACGGTCTACAAGGGTATGTAGACACACTCTCCCCCTCGTAGCGATGCATCACCATGGATAGATCTTGCGTGAGAGTAGGAAATTTTTGAATTACACGCTACGTTCCCCAACAGTGGCATCATGAGCCAGGTCTATGCGTAGATGTGTTTTGCACGAGTAGAACACAAAGGAGTTGTGGGCGTGGGTGTATACATATTGCTTGCCGTTACTAGTTGTTACTCGGTCAGCGGTATTGTGAGATTAAGCGGCCCGGACCGACATTACGCGTACGCTTACGCGAGACTGGTTTCACCATTGGCGCACATAGCTGCGTAAAGGTGACTGGCGGGTGTCAGTTTCTCTCACTTTAGTTGAACCGGTTTCAATGAAGAGGGTTCTTTTAGAAGATCAAAAAGCAAACACTACACCACGTTGTGGTTTTGCGTAGGTAAGAACGGTTCTTGCAAACCCGTAGCAGCCACGTAAAACTTGCAACAACAAAGTAGAGGACGTCTAACTTGTTTTTGCAGGGTATGCCGGTGATGTGATATGGCCAATACATGATGTGATATAAGTTGTTGTATGAGATGATCATGTTTTGTAAGTTATCAGGCAACCGGTAGGAGCCATATGGTTGTCTCTTTATTGTATGCAATGCCAACGCTATGTAATTGCTTTACTTTACCGCTATGAGTTAGCAGTAGTAGTAGTAGCAATAGCTGGCGAGACGACCACGACGCTACGATGGAGATCAAGGTGTCACGACGCTACGATGGAGATCATGGCGCCAACCCCGTGACAATGGAGGTCATGACGGTGCTATGACGATGGAGATCAAAAGCACAAGACGATAATGGCCATATCATGTCACATATATTGAATTGCATGTGATGTTAATCCTTTTATGCATCTTATTTTGCTTAGGACGACGGTAGCATTATAAGATGATCCCTTCACTAAATTTCAAGATAAGTGTTCACCCCACAGTATGCACCGTTGCTAAAGATCGATGCTGCTAAACATCACGTGATGATCGGGTGTGTTAGATGCAATCGTTCATATACAACGGGTGTAAGCCAGTTTTACACATGCGGAATACTTGGGTTAAAACTTGACGAGCCTAGCATATGCAGATATGGCCTCGGAACACGAGAGACCGAAAGGTCGAACATGAGTCATATAGTAGATATGATCAACATAAAAGATGTTCACCATTGATGAACTAATCCACCTCACGTGATGATCGGAGTTGGCTTAGTTTGATGTGGATCATGTTACACTTAGAAAACTTGAGGGATGTTAATCTAAGTGGGAGTTCTTAAGTAATTTGATTAATTGAACTTCAATTATCATGAACATAGTCATTAGTGTCTTAGCAAGCTTGTGTTGTAGATCGATAGACCACGCTGTAGTTCCACAGAATTTGTTTTGATTCCTAGAGAAAACAAAGTTGAAAGTTGATGGAAGCAACTATGCGGACTAGGTCCGTATTATGAGGATTGTCCTCACTGCTGCACAGAAGGCTTATGTCTTTGATGCAACGCTCAGTGAGCAACCCCTATGGCTTTGTCTGAAGACGTTATGAACGTCTGGCAGACAAGAGAAGATGACTACTCGATAGTTCAGTGCACCATGCTTTACGGTTTAGAACCGGGGCTCCAAAAATGTTTTGAGCACCATGGAGCATATGAGATGTTCCAAGAGCTGAAAGTTTGTTTTTCAAGCTCACACCCGGGTCGAGAGGTATGACACCTTCGACAAGTTCTGTAGCTGCAAGATGGAGGAGAACAGCTTCGTTAGTAAGCATGTACTCATAATGTCTGAGTACTTTAATCACTTGAAGTAAGTGGGAGTTAGACTTCCGAATAAAGTGGTGATTAATAGAGTTCTCTAGTCACTATCACTAAGCTACTAGATCTTTGTGATGAACTATAAACAAGCAAAGGATAGAGACGATCCTAAGCTATTCGCGATGCTACAAGCTGCAGATGTAGAAATCAAAGAAGGGAGCATCAAGTGTTGATGGTTAATAAGATCACTAGTTTCACGAAGGGCAAGGGAAATAAGGGGAACTTCAAGAAAAACGGCAAAACAGTTGCTGCTCACGCGAAGAAACCCAAGGTTGAGCCCAAACCCGAGACTTAGTGCTCCCATTGCATGGGGAAATATCACTGGGAGCGGAACTTCCTCAAAGTAAACTGGCAAATAAAAAGACTGGCAATGTCAACAAAGATATATTTGATATACGTGTTATTGATGTGTACCTTGCTAGTACTCGTAGGAGCATCTGAGTATTTTGATACTGGTTTAGTTGCTTGCAACTAGAAACATGGAGCTTCGGAATAAACGAGGGCTAGCTAAGAACGAGGTGACGATGTGCATTGGAAGTGTCTCCAAGGTTGATATGATCACCGTCGGCACGCTCTCTGGACCTTCGGGATTAGTTGAAACCTAAACAATTGTTATTTGGTGCCTGCGTTGAGCATGAGCATTATATCTGATAGTGCTTACTGCAAGACGGTTATTCATTTTCGAAGAATAATTGTTATTCTATTTATTTGGATAATATCATTGATGATCATGCACTTAATGGTTTATTGAATCTCGATAGTAGTAATACACATGTTCATAACATAGATGCCAAAGATCCAAATTGATAATGATAGTACCACATATTTGTGGCACTGCCGCTTAGGTCATATTGGTGTTAATCGCATGAAGAAACTCCATGCTGATGGATTTTTGGAATCACTTGATTATGAATCATTTGAGACGTGCGAACCATGCCTTATGGGCAAGATGACTAAAACTCCATTCTCCGGAACAATGGAGCGAGCAACAGACTTGTTGGAAATAATACATACCGATGTATGCGGTCCGATGAGTGTTGAGGCGCGCGGTGGATATCGTTATGTTCTCACGTTCACAGTTGATTTGAGTAGATATGGTTATATCTACTTGATGAAACATAAGTCTGAAACATTTGAAAAGTTCAAAGAATTTTCAGAGTGAAGAAGAGAATCATTGTAACAAGAAAATAAAGTTCTTACGATTTGATCGAAGAAGAGAATGTTTGAGTTACAAGTTTGGCACATACTTAAGACAATGTGGAATTGTTTCACAGCTCACGCCACCTGGAACACCACAGCGTAATGGTGTGTCCGAACGTCGTAATCGTACTTTATTAGATATGGTGCGTTCTATGATGTCTCTTACCAATTTGCCACTATCGTTTTGGGGTTATGCATTAGAGACAGCTGCATTCACTTTAAATAGGGCACCGTCTAAATCCGTTGAGACGACACCGTATGAACTGTGGTTTAGCAAGAAACCTAAGCTGTCGTTTCTGAAAGTTTGGGGCTGCGATGCTTATGTCAAAAGGCTTCAGCCAGATAAGCTCGAACCCAAAGCGGATAAGTGCGTCTTCATAGGATACCCAAAGGAAACCATTGGGTACACCTTCTACCACAGATCCGAAGGCAAAGTTTTCGTTGCTAAGAATGGATCCTTTCTAGAGAAGGAGTTTCTCTCGAAAGAAGTGAGTGGGAGGAAAGTAGAACTTGATGAGGTAATTGCACCTCCTCCGGATAGTAGCACGCCACAGGAAGAAATTTCTGCGACACCAGCACAGACCGGAGAAGAAGATAATGATGTTGATCATGATACTTCAGAGCAAGTTACTACTGAACTTCGAAGGTCAACCAGGACACGTTCCGCACCAGAATGGTACGGAAAACTAGTCTTGGAGATTATGTTGTTGGACAACGGTGAACCTTCGAACTATGAAGAAGCTATGGCGAGCCCGGATTCCGAGAAATGGCTCAAGGCCATGAAATCCGAGATAGGATCCATGTATGAGAACAAAGTGTGGACTTTGGTAGACTTGCCCGATGAACGGTGAGCTATTGAAAATAAATGGATCTTCAAGAAGAAAATGGATACTGATGGTAATGTCACCATCTATAAAGCTCGACTTGTCGCTAAAAGTTATCGACAAGTTCAAGGAGTTGACTACAATGAGATTTTCTCACCCGTAGCGATGCTAAAATCTGTTAGTATTTAACTAGCATATGGATGCTAAAAGGTATGAAAGCTCCACCGATCCATCTATGGAGTGGTGCAAGCATCTCGGAGTTGGAGTATACGCTTTGATAAGATGATCAAAGTTTTAGAGTTTATACAAACTTATGGAGAAGCTTGTATTTGCAAGAAAGTGAGTGGGAGCTCTATAACATTTCTAATAAGTATATGTAACTGACATATTGTTGATTGGAAATGATGTAGAATTTCTGGAAAGCATAAAGAATTAATTGAAAGGAGTTTTTCAATAAAAACCTGTTTTTGAGTTATCCACAGAGTGGGCATTGAGATCTATAGAGATAGATCAAAACGCCTGATAAAGATTTTCACACACCTTGATGAGATTTTTGAAGAAGTTCAAAATAGATCAGTCAAAGAAACGAGTTCTTGCCTGGTGTGAAGTGGAGTAATACTTGAACACCGAGGTAAAGGTTGTTTACATGTTAGGCATCAAAATCTATAGAGATAGATTGAGACGCCTCATAGGACTTTCACGAAGCACATACCTTGACAAGTTTGAAGAAAGTTCAAAATGATCAGTCAAAGAAGGAGTTCTTGACTGTGGTACAAGGTGTGAAGTTGAGTAAGACTCAAATCTTGACCACGGCAGAAGAAATAGAATGGATGAAGATCATCCCCTATGCCTCAGCCATAGATTCTATAAAGTATGCTATGCTGTGTGCTTTGCCATATGTTTGGTAAAAGAGATACCAAAGTGATCTAGGAGTAGATCACTGGAAAGCGGTCAAATTATCCTTATGATGACTAAGGAAGAATTTCTCGGGAATAGAAGTGATAAAGAGTTTGTCGTAAAGGGTTACGACAATGCAAGCTTTAAACACCGATCCGGAAGACAATGTGTCTCAGACCGGATGTGTATAGTGGGACAGTCGTTTTTGGAGTAGCTCCAAAACAGAGTGTGGTAGCAGCATCTACATAAGACATAAAGATTAGCCAAGAACACACGGATCTAAATATTGCAGAGCCGTTGACTAAAACCTCTCTCACAAGCAAAACATGATCAGCTCTAGAACTGATTTGATGTTAATTACATGGAGATGTAAACTAGATTAATTGACTCTAGTGCAAGTGGGAGACTGTTGGAAATATGCCCTAGAGGCAATTAATAAAAGTGTTTATTATCATATTTCTCCGTTCATGATAATAGTTTATTATTCATGCTATAATTGTATTAACCGGAAACTATATACATGTGTGAATATAAACAAACATAATGTCCCTAGTATGCCTCTACTAGACTAGCTCGTAGATCAAAGATGGTTAAGGTTTCCTAACCATTGACATGAGTTGTCATTTGATAACGGGATCACCTCATTAGGAGAATGACGTGATGGACTTGACCCAACCGTTAGCTTAGCACATGATCGTTATGTTAGTGCTACTGCTTTCACTATGTCATATACATGTTCCTCAGACCATGAGATCATACAACTCTCGGACACCGTAGGAATACTTTGGGTGTCATCAAACGTCACAACGTAACTGGGTGACTATAAAGGTACACTACAGGTATCTCCAAAAGTGTCTGTTGGGTTGTGATGGATCGAGATTGGGATTTCTCATTCCGTCTATCGGAAAGGTATCTCTGGGCCCTCTCGGTAATACAGCATCACAGAAGCCTTGCAAGCACCATAGCTAATGAGTTAGCTACATGATGAAGTATTACGGAACGAGTAAAGAGACTTGCCAGTAACGAGATTGAACTAGGTATGGGATACCGACGATCAAGTCTCGGGCAAGTAACATACCGCAGGACAAAGGGAACAACGTATGATGATATAAGAGGTTCACCGATAAAGATCTTCGTGGAATATGTAGGAACCAATATGGGCATCCAGGTCTCGCTGTTGGTTATTGACCGGAGAGTCGTCTCGGTCATGTCTACATCATTCCCGAACCCGTAGGGTCGGCACACTTAAGGTTCGATGACGTAATAGTATTATATGAGTTATGTGATTGGTGACCGAAGGTTGTTCGGAGTCCCGGATGAGATCACGGACATGACGATCAGTCTCGGAATGTCCGAGAGGTAAAGATCGATATATTGGAAGGCTATATTCGGACGTCGGAAAGGTTCCGAGTGACTCGGGTATTTTTCGGAGTACCGGGGAGTTACGGGAATACCGGGAGAAAGTTGTGGGCCTTATTGGGCCCTGCGGGAAAGAGAGGGGGGCAGCCATGGGCTGCCTGCGCCAGCCCCCCCTTGGGTCCGAATTGGACTAGGGGTGGGGGGGGGGCCGCACCCCCTCTCCTACTCTCTCTCTCCCTCTTCTTTCCCCCCAAGTAGGAGTCCTACTAGGGGTGAGAGTCCCACTCCTAGTAGGACTCCCCCCCTCTCTTTGGTGCGCCACCCCTAGGGGGCCGTCCCCTCCCTCCTTTATATACGGAAGGGGGGCGCCCCCTCTAGACACACAATTGACTTGATAAATTAGCCGTGTGCGGCGCCCCCCTCCACCGTTTAGAGCCACCGTCATATTTCCGGAGTGCTTAGGCGAAGCCCTGCCGGAATTACTTCACCGTCACCGTCGCCACGCCGTCGTGCTGACGGAACTCATCTACTACCTCGACTACTAGCTGGATCTAGAAGGCGAGGGACGTCACCGAGCTGAACGTGTGTTAGAAATCGGAGGTGCCGTACGTTCGACACTTGATCGGTGGAGCTCGAAGGATTGTTCGACTACATCAACCGCGTTGTGAGACGCTTCCGCTAACGGTCTACAAGGGTATGTAGACACACTCTCCCCCTCGTAGCGATGCATCACCATGGATAGATCTTGCGTGAGCGTAGGAAATTTTTGAATTACACGCTACGTTCCCCAACATTTTCTTCCCTTAAGCCGCCACCGGGTCGTCCCTTTATATACACAGGTTGATGCCCAGCGGCTCAAGGAGTCCCGGCCGGCTCATACACAACGTGTCCAGCTCGGTGACTAACTACACATGCCTTACAATACAAGTCATACATACATGGCGGTTTACACCTGTGGGCCTTAAGTCACCTTTGGGTTTTAGGCCTTCAGTAAGCCTGCTCTGTGAACCGCCATCTTCAGCATCTTCATGGGCTTTGTTATTATGAACCGCCAGTGGTATGACCCGGCCCCTCCTGGGCGGGTCATACCCAATAGTTATATCCCCAACATTAGGCCCCAGGTTGACGTGAACTTATTCATGTCAATCTTTCAACACTTAGTAAAAATCCTCCTTCCTTTGCTCTTGCAAGATCTTGTAACTCGCCATGACGTCATATCTTAGGATTGTGATAACCCGCCGTGACGTCACCTGTCATTAACATTATACAATGCCCAAATCTTAATATATCCTCTTTTTTAATGAGCTCCGAAAATTGTGGCGTCTGTGCCGTCGCATATCCAATTTTTGGCCTCCTCGATTCCCGTGCATGCCACTTATCCTTTCGACCTTATAAATAGGGCCAGGGGTCCCTTTCACTTTCCACCCTTGCCTCTTCGTCTCTTTCTTCTACCTTGTGTCGCCTCAGTGCCCGAGCTCCGCCGCCGCCGTCAACTTTCGCCACCACTTCGACAACGGCCGCTGCATCAACCTGAAGCGATGAGAGTTCGTCCACGCACCTCCGCCGTTCCACAGCTCTGGTACGTTCTTCTCTTTCCTTTTCCCACAGATCCCATTAGGGTTTCTATGAGTTAGTCGGAGTTCATCTCCGCCCTTCCCTGTATCTTGTAATTTTTGATTCAACTTGGTACTCCTCCTGCGCGGTAGTAGTTGTGGTACTCATTTTTGCTATTAGGGCATCTCCTTTTGTGTACGAAATCCAATATGGATATATGAACTGCTCGAACACTGCAACTTAGGTCTAAATATTTTCCATTATCTGAAGTGCCGTAGATCCAAAATCGTAGCATCAATCTGTGAAATCTGTTTTTCCAACACTTATGTCGTTTTCCAACTTCAGATCTATACTTTCAATATCCGTGTAGGCAGTTTAACTTCAGAAAATAATAACCTGCCAGGCACCATTAGTCCCCTCTTAAACTGCCAAGTGCTCGTCTTTGTAACTTGATAGCGTCACTGTCCGGTTTAACATTTATGCATGCTTCAACACTTTCTGCCTGTTAACCATGAACTTTAAACCGGCACAAATCTTTTCCAGGTTATCGTATAAATGGCCAAATCCTTTTATTCCTGTAACTGGGTTCAATCCCGGGTTACAGAAGAAGAACTGAACGGGTGTGTTGCAACCGGCGCTTTAGCGAAAAAGGAAGACATCCACTGGAGAGCCCCCGGTCCAGAAAATCCTCCTGAGCCCAAGGATGGGGAAGTGATCATTTTTGTTGATCATCTGAGTCGAGGGTTCAACCCTCCCAGATCAAAAAATTTCTGTGACGTGCTTCACTTCTTCCAACTTCACCCTCAAGATATTGGGCCTAACTCCGTGTCCAATATTTGCAATTTTCAAGTATTTTGTGAAGCCTACCTGCAAGAAGAGCCCACAGTCGACCTGTTCAGAGATTTCTTCTATTTAAACCACCGTACTGAATTTACAGATGGGCCCAATACTGAACTTGGCGGGGTTTCAATTCAGAAGAGAAAAGACGTCAGCTTCCCTCACGCTAAGCATCATAGCCACCCCAAAGATTGTAATCAAACTTGGTTCTATTGCCAAGATACATCTCCAGCTGGCGAGAATCCTCTGCCGGGTTACCGTGCTCACCGGCTTACCGATGGACATCCATTCCCCCAAAGACTCAATGCAAAGGAACGGTCCAAATATGCACCACAGCTTTCAAAGCTCAGAGCCTTTGTGGCAAATGGTTTGACAGGCATTGATTTTGTCCGTTGCTGGGTATCTTGGAGTATTTTGCATTTAAGCCGTCGCCCCATTTAATGTGTGAGTACACAGAGGATGTGAAAGACCCTCAACGCCACACTGATATTCAGCTGACTGATGCTGAAATTACTGAATCTGTCAAGAAGATGTTGGATGAACCGGTGGCCGACTGTAGCAAAACAGGACTTAGTCCTTTCTGCGCTTCAAATAAACCACCAGCTGTAAGAATTGCCCCACTCCTGCTTTAATCCATATTCTTAATACTCCCTTATGATCTTTTCAATCTTTAATAAGGGTGATGATCCGTTCTGGAAGAAGAAAACGCAGGATAAACCGGCCAAAACACTTCGTCCCAAAACCAAGGTCAACAAGAAGCCCGCTAAAAAGAAAAACACCGAGCCTGCCGAGTTAAACATTGATGATGATAATCCGGAGTCAGAGGTAAAACTTGATTCACTTGGCTCTTTTTTTTCATACATCTCATTGACAATGATTTTTGTCAGGACGACGCAGAAGCTTGCCGCGCAAATGACGTAGAGGTAATTATTCTCTCATCCGGTTCAGAATCTCTGCCCACACAGAAAACCCGACAAGCAAGCCGGAAAGTAAGATTTTCTCACCCCCTAGCTCACTTGGATCCAACCTTTCTTTTGAAGAAGCAGCAACACGAAGCTCGCCGCACAACCCGGCATAGCGGCCATGTGGTCACTTCTTCCGGTTTACCGAACTCGCCAGTTCGTAAACGCCGCCCAGAGGTCTCTTCTATTTCTGACACATCTTATCCCAAGGCGGGTTACTTCCGACAACCTCTTAATCCGTCTGATTCAAACTATCAGGGAACTTCTCATTCATCCTCTGGCGAGTCCACAGGGACACAAATTCCAACCCTCAAAACTGTTCCTGGGTGAGCATTTTTAACTAACCCCTTATACCTTATGCTTGATCGTTGTACTAACCTGTTATTTGCGTCTCTCTGTCAGAGCCAAGGCCAGACCCAGTAAAAAGGCCAAATTGAATAAACCGGCTGATGACAGCGCACCAACTGATCCGGAAAGGAACCCGGAACAGTTTGAACCAAATACTGAAGCTATTCTTGATGATCCGCCACCGCAAGATCATGAAACCTTGGTTGAGCAGATGGAAATTGATCCGATGGGTCTTGCTGATAAACCGCCAAGCCCAACTAAGGCTGCTGATGATAAAGCTGACGATGTTGTAGTTACCGGTGTCAGTTATACAACCCCAAGCAACCCCACTGCTCTGTCAAAACATAGTGCCAAAGAAGAATTTTCTGCTGTTGACAAGGGCAAGTGGAAGGTGTACTTGGAAAGCTATGCCCACCTCAGCGCCCAAGATATTCATTCTGGGTTTTTAATCCGTTTGTACACAAGCCGTGAATATGAAGCCGGTTTAGTGAACATGATGAAGGAGCGATATGAGGTAACTGCTGTTAACTCTGCATAAATATTCTTCCCTTAGCCGCCAAGTTTACTGGACATAAAAGAATAAAATGTTCTGCAAACTTTCAAGAACCATATAGATCAACTCCACTAGCTCCCAAGGGCCAGTTTATAATGTCAATATGAACCGGGACTTGTAAAATAGCAACTCTTTAATTTCGCATGTGTAGCCCCCAAGGGCCGGTTTATACTTTCAAGATGAACCGGGACTTTAGAATAATAACTCTTCAATTTCACCTGTGTAGCCCCCAAGGGTCGACTTAACAAATATGTTAAGTTGAGACTAATTATGCTGTAAGGCTCAAAATTCTTATTTAGGACCTTTATAATCCGGTTGACCATCAAGCTGATAGCTGAAGAAAAAATCCAGTCGTAACTAGAGCAAATGTGCATTAGCCCCCAAGTGCCAAGAATAATACTTGTATTGAGCTTGGGACTTGTAATTTTTTTTTGATAAGAAGCAATAGACATTAGCCCCCAAGTGCCAAGTATATTACTTGTTATGTGCTTGGGACTTTGAATATGCACTGTTATCTAATTGATTGCATGTCTCTTGCAGGCTGATCTTAACAAGAAGGAATCCCAAATCGCCGAACTTCAAGAAAATATTAAGTCGCAACAAGCCGAGACCTCCAAAGCGAAGGAGAAACTGACCAGTGCCTTAACAGCAATGGAAAAACTGAAAGAGAGCTTCAAGAACGAGCGGGCAGGTTGGGATACAGAAAAGTCAACTCTGCTGAAGAGGGCTGAGGATGCTGAGGCTGCCCTTAATCCGGTAGCTGAGGAGCTGACTGGCTTGAAACAGTAAATAAATGCCATGACCGCTGCCGTATTTGGTAAATAACTTCTTCATAAGCTTTGAACATGTATTATGTAAGAGACTGCCGGTTTACCGATGTTTTTGATGATGCAGGAACTCGCATTGCTCATCTTGGCTCAGATATGCGGCAAAAACTGAAAGCCGCCTATACACTTATAGAACAATTATATACCGGCGTACAACGGGTTATCTGCATAGCTTCCCATAATAAACCGCCCCCAACCTTGATCAAGAAGACATTGGAAAGGCTGGCGATGATGCCTGCACGGTTTGAAGAGCTAAAGAAGTCAGCTGCCAGGGCGGGTGCTCTTACTGCACTGACTCGGGCCAAAGCTTGGATATCTGATCTTGATCCGACCGATGTGGGAAACGGCTACCCAAGCATAAAAGAGGACGGGTCAGACTTTAATAACGATGACCTCAGAGCCTTGACGAGGGAAATGTGCCCATTGGCTAGCAAATTGGCTGAAGAAACCGATCTTTCACATTATCAGTCAATTTATGATGCCAACAACAAGAGAGTTAACGCGCCAACTTATGATGCTCCAAATCTTATTCCTCCAATCCGTAAGCATACCTATGCCCCTGATGTTGACCCCTCCACACTTATAAGTGATGAAGCTGTATTCAAGGCTTTAACTGGGATCGATTGGACCACCATTGACTTCCAGCCACTGGGTAGAGAGGAGGAAGATGAACCGGCGCTGGATGATCCGCCACCTTCAAGTCAGTCAGGCCGGGACTCGTAAACCAGGGGCCGGTTTAGCAGCTGCTTTCTCTAAGACTTGTTAAAACAATTATTCTTTTGGGCACCAAACACCTTGTAATAGGCTAGCTTAAACTCTTGTTCTGCTATGCCATCATGCATATTTACTTTGCGTAACACTGCTAATCCACCATGTTAAGATATGCCACTTATGCTTATAATATGAACAATGTGGAATCTGCTCCTGCATGCAACGGATTAAAAGTGTCCTGGCGGTTTACCGCTGGATGGGTCATAGCACCCAATATAAAACCATGGAAACTAACATAGCTTATAACCAAGGCTGTAAGAATAACCAAATTTGAAATATATCATACCTGTGATATTTGATCACACTGTTGGTTTACCAAACCGGTGTAGTAAGGGGAGAACCCAAACTTTGAGCACTGGTAATTATCATAGACTGCTTGGCTTATGAATAAAACCAGGCCGGGTTAATAAACACCGGATATTATCTTATCTCATACTGGCGACTTATAGTCAAAAGCCAGGCCGAGTTAATAAACACCGGATGAATTATGATCATAAAGCATTATAAGCCTCATGAAATAAACCTCAAAAAAACTGTGGAATAAAACAAACAAAAAAATGAGGCTTTTCATGGGCTGCCAGGCCGAAAATTGAGTGCTTTCACGGGCCGCACAGCCACTGAGTTAAACCTATATACAAACCTTATAAGATGGACCTCACATAACCAATCGTCGTTTTAACTTTGACAAGTTCAGGGTCTGTATAAGATTGACTTGTCAAACGTTCGGCGGGTCATTCCAGGAATACCTGGGCGGAGTGGCTTACTTAAAAAGGCAGGATAACCCGGGGTTTTAGGTGAATACACCTGGCTTCCAAGCCTGGCTTTTAAGCCTATTACAAGGGTTATACAAAATCTTTGTTCTTTAGAATCAAGGAGCCCCCAAGCAATATTTTTGAGCTGTGCTCAAGGGGCACCTATGTTTGAGCTGTGCTTTTGCAACAGACTCTCTTTGGTACCTTTAACCTGGGTAGCAAGCCCCCAAGTTTTTTTTTCAATTGGCTTATAAGCCGGTTCAAAGGGTAATCATAACTTCGCTCATAAGCCGGAAGCCCCCAAGTAACCAAAGACTCATTAAGAAAAAACGACAGAGGCTCTGCTTTAGCAAGGGTGCCGGTTTATTATATTGATCATGATACTGTCAAAAATATGTACATCAGAAGAGCCAATGGCTCAGGTGTAGTAAGGCCGAAGATGAGCAATATTCCACGGCCGGCGAGTCTCTTCCTCCTACGTGCGTGAGTCCTTGTGGTCTCGAACATCGATAAGGTAGTATGACCCGTTGTTCAGATTCTTGCTAACCACAAAGGGTCCTTCCCAAGGTGGGGATAACTTGTGCATATCAGTCTGATCCTGGATAAGCCGGAGCACTAAGTCACCTTCTTGAAAGGTTCTGGTCTTGATACGGCGGCTGTGATAACGACGTAAATCTTGCTGGTAAATCGCCGAACGAGCCGCTGCAAGATCACGCGCCTCGTCTAACAGGTTAAGTGCGTCCTGATGTGCCTTTTCATTATCAGCTTCAACGTAAGCCACCACACGGGGTGAGTCGTGACGGATGTCACTAGGGAGAACTGCCTCTGCTCCATAAACCATGAAAAAAGGCGTGTATCCCGTAGATTTGTTGGGCGTTGTGTTGATGCTCCATAGCACCGAGGGTAACTCCTCTACCCAACAACCCGGCGTCCTCTGTAAGGGAACCATAAGCCGGGGCTTGATGCCTCTCAGGATCTCTTGATTGGCTCTCTCGGCTTGACCATTAGATTGGGGGTGAGCCACTGACGATACATCAAGCCGGATATGCTCACGTTGACAAAATTCTTTCATAGCACCCATGGAGAGATTAGTGCCATTGTCTGTTATAATGCTGTGTGGAAAGCCAAAACGGAAGATCACCTTCTTCATGAATTGAACCGCCATTGCTGCATCACACTTACTGACTGGCTCTGCCTCTACCCACTTAGTGAACTTATCAACCGCCACCAGGAGGTGGGTCTTCTTGTCCTTGGACCTCTTAAAAGGTCCAACCATATCAAGCCCCCAAACTACAAACGGCCAAGTGATTGGAATCATTCTCAACTCCTGAGCCGGAACATGAGCTCGACGTGAAAACTTCTGACAACCGTCACATTTTTTGACCAAGTCCTCAGCATCAGCATGAGCTGTCAGCCAATAAAAACCATGACGAAAAGCCTTGGCTACAAGAGATTTAGAGCCGGCGTGATGACCACAATCTCCTTCATGGATCTCACGCAGAATCTCACAGCCTTCTTCAGGAGAAACACAACGCTGAAACGCCCCGGTAACACTACAATGGTGCAGCTCTCCATTGACAATTGTCATTGATTTGGACCGCCGGGTTATTTGCCTGGCCAAGGTTTCATCCTCAGGTATATCGCCCCGGGTCATATATGCCAAATATGGAACTGTCCAATCAGGAATAATATGAAGAGCCGCCACCAACTGAGCTTCTGGGTCAGGAATAGCCAAATCCTCCTCTATAGGTAACTTGACCGACGGGTTATGCAAAACGTCAAGAAAGACATTAGGTGGCACCGGTTTACGTTGAGAACCCAACCGGCTTAAGGCATCAGCCGCTTCATTTTTCCTCCGGTCAATATGCTCAACTTGATAACCCTTGAAGTGACCAGCAATAACATCCACCTCTTGTCGATAAGCCGCCATGAGGGGATCCTTAGAATCCCAAGTACCAGAGACTTGTTGAGCCACCAAATCTGAGTCACCAAAGCACCTTACCCGGCTTAAGTTCATCTCCTTAGCCATCCGAAGACCGTGGAGCAAGGCCTCATATTCAGCTGCATTGTTAGTGCAAGGGAACATCAAACGGAGAACATAACAAAATTTATCACCTCGAGGGGAAGTTAGCACAACTCCAGCCCCGAGCCCTCCAATTGCCTGGACCCATCAAAATGAATAGTCCAATACGTGTTATCTGGTTTTTCCTCAGGCATCTGCAGCTCTGTCCAGTCATTGATGAAATCCACCAGTGCTTGAGACTTGATGGCCGTGCGAGGCATATACTTCAAACCATGAGGCCCAAGTTCAATGGCCCATTTGGCAACCCGGCATGTTGCTTCCCTGTTTTGGATGATATCTCCTAAAGGAGTAGAGCTAACCATAGTAATGGGGTGACCCTGAAAATATTGCTTAAGCTTCCGGCTTGCCATGAAAACCCCATATACAAGCTTCTGCCAATGTGGGTATCTCTGCTTGGACTCAATAAGCACTTCGCTGATATAATAAACCGGCCGTTGAATCGGATATTCCTTGCCTGCCTCTTTTCTCTCAACCACAATAGCCACACTGACAGCCTGGCTATTAGCAGCCACATATAACAACAGCGGCTCCTTATCAACGGGCACAGCTAGGATCGGCGGTTCAGCCAGCTACTTCTTAAGCGCCTCAAATGCCTCATTAGCAGCGTCACTCCAGACGAAGTTATCTGTCTTTTTCATCATCTGATACAAAGGGATGGCCTTCTCACCGAGGTGGCTTATGAACCGGCTTAGCGCTGCAATACGACCCGCCAGACATTGAACATCATTGACACACGCCGGTTTAGCCAGAGAAGTAATGGCTTTGATCTTCTCCGGATTAGCTTCAATGCCCCTGTTAGACACCAGAAAACCCAAAAGCTTGCCCGCCGGCACACCAAAAACACACTTGGCCAGATTAAGCATCATCTTATAAACCCGAAGATTATCAAAGGTTTCCTTCAAGTCGTCTATCAATGTCTCCTTCTTTCTGGATTTCACCACAATATCATCCACATAAGCGTGAACATTGCGTCCAATCTGATTATGAAGACAATTCTGCACACATCGCTGGTAAGTCGCCTGGGCACTCTTGAGCCCAAAAGGCATAGATACATAGCAGAAGGCTCCAAAGGGAGTTATGAAAGCTGTCTTCTCCTGGTCCTTAACTGCCATCTTGATCTGATGATAACCAGAATAAGCATCCAAAAAACTCAAACGCTCACAACCCACCGTAGCATCGATAATCTGATCAATACGAGGGAGAGCAAAAGGATCAGCCGGACAAGCTTTGTTTAAATCCGTGTAGTCCACACACATGCGCCAAGTGCCGTTCTTCTTAAGTACCAGCACCGGGTTAGCCAACCACTCAGGATGAAAAACTTCAACAATAAACCCAGCCGCCAAGAGCCGGGCTACCTCTTCACCAATGGCCTTGCGCCTTTCTTCATTGAAACGACAAAGAAACTGCTTGACCGGTTTAAACTTGGGATCAATATTGAGAGTGTGCTCAGCGAGTTCCCTCGGTACACCTGGCATGTCAGAAGGTTTCCATGCAAAGATGTCCCGGTTCTCACGGACGAACTCGATGAGCGCGATTTCCTATTTCGAATCCATATTTGCACTGATGCTGAACTGCTTGGATGAATCGCCAGGAACAAAATCAACCATCTTAGTGTCATCTGCCGATTTAAACTTCAAAACTGGATCATGCTCTGTAGTTGGCTTTTTCAGAGACGTCATATCCGCCGGATCAACATTGTCCTTGTAAAATTTTAACTCCTCCATTGCACAAACTGACTCAGCATAAGCCGCATCACCTTCTTCACATTCCAAGGCTATCTTTCGGCTCCCATGTACCGTGATGGTCCCCTTGTAACCCGGCATCTTGAGCTGCAGATAAACATAACAAGGCCGTGCCATGAACTTGACATAAGCCGGCCGTCCAAACAGAGCGTGATATGGGCTGTGAATCTTGACCACTTCAAAGGTCAATGTCTCTGACCTAGAGTCATGATCATCTCCAAAGGCAACTTCCAGAGCTATCTTACCAACAGGGTACGCCGACTTACCAGGCACCACGCCATGGAAAACTGTATTCGACGGTTTAAGATTTTTATCTGTCAACCCCATGCGACGGAAAGTTTCATAATAGAGGATATTGATGCTGCTCCCTCCGTCCACGAGTACCTTGGTAAACTTATACCCTCCAACCTGGGGTGCAACCACCAATGCTAGGTGACCTAGATTATCAACCCGGGGCGGGTGATCTTCCCGACTCCACATGATGGGCTGCTCAGACCAGCGCAAGTAACGGGGCACCGCCGGTTGAATGGCGTTCACTACCCTTTTATGAAGCTTCTGATCCCGTTTGCATAAACCTGTGGTGAAGACGTGGTATTGCCCACCATTCAACTGCTTTGGGTTACTCTGATACCCAGATTGCTGCTGCTGATTCCCCTGACCTGACTGTTGATGGTAGCCACCCTGATTGCCTTGATTGCCCTGATTACCTTGGAATCCAGAACTAGAACCGCCACCGCCGTAACCCGGCCCCTGAGAACCGGATCCTGAACCACCACCCGGTCCATGATTGTCTTGAAAAAGATTGGAATTTTTATACTCCTTCATGATGTAGCAATCCTTCCAGAGGTGGCCAAACGGTCTTTCTCGCGTCCCATGCCTTGGGCAAGGCTGATTTAGCATCTGCTCAAGATTAAAGCCTGACCCTCCGGCCCGTGGGGGCGGTTTACCTTTGCGACGCTGGCCATTATTCTGTGCGTTGGTGTTAGCCACAAAGTCCAAACTATTATCAGCTTTGCGCTTACCATTGCCTCCCTGATTCACCGGATTATGCTGCTGTCCTCTAGTGCTGCCGCTCTTCTTTCCCTTTCCTGGCTTGTCATCATCAGACTCAGGGTCCTTGGTACCATCAGAGTCAGCATACTTAACCAGAGCCGCCATCAGCTCTCCCATGTCATTGCAGTGGCACTTGAGCCGACCCAACTTCTGCTTAAGAGGCGTAAACCGTCAATTCTTCTCCAACATTATGACTGCTGAACCGTCATTGATGCGATCCGATGAATGTAAGATGGTCGAAACCCGGCGCACCCAATGGGTTGTGGACTCACCCTCTTCTTGGACACAGGCATCCAGATCCACAATTGACATAGGCTGCTTGCACGTATCTTTGAAATTCTGGATAAACCGGGCCTTTAACTCGGCCCATGACCCAATGGAGTTGGCAGGGAGCCCCTTCATCCAAGTGCGAGCCGTTCCATCCAACATCAAGGGGAAATATTTAGCACATGCCACATCGCTAACATCTAGCAATTCCATGGCCATCTCATAACTCTCGATCCATGCTTCAGGAGGTAAATCGGCTGTATAGTTAGGCACCTTGCGAGGACCCTTAAAATCCTTGGGCAGACGCTCATTACGTATGGCCGGCACTAAACATGGCACGCCCAAATTCCTAAAGGTTGCACCTGGCTCCACCGAAGTTGTCGGATGAACCGGAGAAGGTTGACGGGCCGCATATTGCGCCGCCAGCTCGGCCTCTCGACGTGCTCTACCTTGATCCACCACGTTCTGAGCATCAGCACCACCGCCCGCCGGGTTATATCCATGAGGCGGGTTATGGTTCTGCCCACTGCTTGACACAGCTGGTTCATCAATATGCCTACTGTAACTCTGGCTTGGGCGAGGGGTGGAATGAATCCGGCTTCGACTGTAAGAATAAGCTTGCTGCTGAACCAATGCTGTCTGAAGGAGCTCTCTAGCCCTCCGCATCTCAACCGCCGTTGGAGACTTGCCTTCAACCGGGATAGACGCTAGTCGTGACGCCGTAGCAATCATGTTATCCAAAGGGTTAGAGTAATGACCCGGTGGTGTTGGCATGTGTTGCGGCGCGATATTGTTCTGACAAGGCGGATCCGTGGTGCGCGGCTAAACCGGCGTTCCCGTCCCAGGCGCTTCAACCCGGTCCGCCACTCGTGGGTTACTGGTTCCTGCTCCTGGCATGTTAAAGAGGTTGCTCGCCTCGTAAACCGGTGGGAGGCGAGACTGATGCCTCCTCCTCATGACTTCGTTTGAAGCGTTCTGATCTAGCATGAGCCAGTAAGACTCCGACTGAATCCACTGTGCCTGAGCATCCAACGTAACCTACTCCGTAGCCATCCTGGCATCTTCAGCTGCCAGGTCTTCCTTAGCTTGAGCTATCTGATCTCGCAATTTCATGACTTCCGCGTTATGTTGATCTTGATTACCCGGGTTAACCTCTGTCGTCAGCAGTGTTGCCAAGGCGTCTAGTAAAATGGACAAGACTTGAGCCGGCGGGCGCGCAGGGCCTCCTGCCTCGGCTGCCGCCGCCACTGCTGATCCGGAAATCAATGCCGCTGCAGTTGAAGAGTGCTGCACTGGCTGCGTACTGGCCATGAAGATTGCAACCCGGTTCGGCGGCTCGTAGGGGTCCGGAATACTATCGCCATCGGAATAGCCCCCAAGCCGGCCGGCTTGCAGTTGGTACAATGTCTCGGTTTCACCGGTGGATGATTCGCCATCAGAATAGACAACTGTCTCACCATCAGATACCGATTTATCCTCAGATTCCGCACCATTGATGAATCCTACGAAGGCACGACTCATGGTGGGCTGAACTCGGGCGGGTTTTGCACGCTGAGCCGTCTCGATGATGTCGGTGCAGGTGTCCAGCTCAGGGCCTGGTTCGCCGATCTTGCCAATGAAGACGTGAATTCCACCGAAGAGGACCCGGTACCCGTACTCAATTGAGCCGGCCTCGGGGCCCCAGCCTTCGTCGTCAATGTAGAGCTTGCCGCGATGACTCTTGGTCATCCGGCCCACAGCGTATCCCTTGATTCCTTCGAAGTTGCCCTTCAAGAACTCAAAACCACCGTGCGCTGGCCACACGGTGGGCGCCAACTGTCATGGAATAGTCACGGCAGATGTCCTAGTGTGAGGACTTAATCATGGAGCCATCGCAATGAGGTTAGCTTAAAGGGGTTAATCAGGACAAAGGACACGAGGAGTTTATACTGGTTCGGCCCCTTGCGGTGAAGTTAAAGGCCTAATCCAGTTTGAGGTGGTATTGCTAGGGTTTCGATGACTAGGGAGTGAATACGCTTAACCTGGCTCTCGATCTGTTGTTTTTCTTCCCTTAAGCCGCCGCCGTGTCGTCCCTTTATATACACAGGTTGACGCCCAGCGGCTCAAGGAGTCTCGGCCGGCTCATACACAACGTGTCAGGCTCGGTGACTAACTACACATGCCTTACAATACAAGTCATACATACATGGCGGTTTACACCTGTGGGCCTTCAGTCACCTTTGGGTTTTAGGCCTTCAGTAAGCCTGCTTCATGAACCGCCATCTTCAGCATCTTCATGGGCTTTGTTATTATGAACCGCCAGTGGTATGACCCGGCCCCTCCTGGGCGGGTCATACCCAATAGTTATATCCCCAACATATGGTGTTGAGCACCATGTTTAAGTAGAGATTACAATGGGGAAGAGAGGTGTTACACCGCTGCATAGAGGGGGAGAGAGTTGGTGTTGACGGTAGCAAGATTGTTGATGTAGATCGCCGTCACGATCCTAGCCCCGGCGGCACTCCGGTGCCACCGAGAGAGAGGGGGAGAGAGCCCCCTCCTTCTTCTTCTTCCTTGGTCTCCCCCCTAGATGGGAGGAGAGTTCCCCCTCTGGTCCATGGCCTCCATGGCGGCGGAGGGGCTCTCCCTCTCTGTTCTCTTCTGTTTCGCGTTCCCCAGATCTGGCCGAAAACCGTTTCTTATATTCCCGGAGATCCATAACTCCGATTGCGCTGAGATTTTAACATGATATTTTTCCGGATATAAGCTTCCTTGCGCCCGAAGTAGAGCCCCAACCGATGTACGAGGTGAGCACAACCCACCACCATGCGCCTGGCTCCTAGGGCGCGCCCTGGTGTCTTGTGGGCTCTGTGGGCCCCCGTTTGCGTTGATTCCAAGTCCCAAAAATCACATATATTCCAAAATAATTCTCCGTAAATTTTTATGGCGTTTGGACCTCGTTTGATATGGATTTTCTACGAAACAAAAAACATGCAAAAAAACAGGAATTGGCACTGGGAACTGGATCAATAGGTTAGTCCAATAAATCATATAAAAAGTTACCAAAAATATGTGAAAGTTGTATAATATTGGCATGAAACAATCAAAAATTATAGATACGATGGAGACGTATCAGGCCTATATTGCAGGATGGCAGGCACACCATCATCACCAACTCTGCTTTTTATAAGAGTAGAGAGTAGAGATAGAGAGATAGAGATAAGAGTATAAGAGTAGAGAAATCTGCTTGCTCTTTGTTATCATGTTCCTCTTCTGTTCTTCTTAATAAGTATATTACTTCCTCCGTTCCTAAACTGCCTTGGGTGCGTGCGTGTGTTGTGGTGGCGTGCGTTTGTACCGGGTGTTGTTCATCGTTGCTTTATTTATAAAGCGGGGAGAAAGCCTTTTTCGGTAAAATATAAGTGTTTTTAGATATTCCAATAAGAACTACATAAGGATGTATATAGACATATTTTAGAGTATACATTCACTCATTTTGCTCCGTATGAAGTCCACATTCAAATCTCTAAGAGATTTATATTTAAGAACGGAGGCAGTAGTACAGTATGTTCCTTGTCGGGAAGTAGAGCAGGGACATTTGCAATCGACAGGTCTATTGGGTAGCTTCAGATGGATGCTTTCAATGATTCTAGATGGTCTGCCAACATCGGTTGCTAACTACCCTTTGCGCGGTTTGCAGCTTCAGATCTGCCATCCCACTGCCACGGTCAACACTATACTCATCATGCTTACGGTTTCCCCATTTTATGATGACCACGATCAGCCTACGTGGTTCGTGTCGTAATAGCTCTGCTCCACCCATCGAGCTAAACAAGCTTAGTTGTACAAATTCGAATATGATATTATGCTGATATTAGTAAAACTGAGACATGTTTAATTGGTCAGCTAAATGTTCCTACTTCAGTTTCGAAATGCATGTGAGCCACATATGGAGAGACCGGAAGGAATAGTATTTCTTTGTGTGCTCTGGTTCACCATGGGTGGGCAACAGACATTGTATAGAAAGACTTGTAATATCTTCAATCTACTTGCTCTTCAGCTCTTCTTTAACATGATCCTCTTCTCTTCTTTAATAAGTATGTTCCTTGTTGGGAAGAGTAGCAGTGACATTTGTGGTCGACTGGTCAGGTCAAATTGTTCTCCCTTAGTATATTTTGAATCTGTCAGGTCAGGTCGACTTGTTCTTCTTTACTATATGTTGAAGCTGCCATCTGCGAAGTATCATCACTTTTGGAGCTCTCATATTTTGAGTAGTAGGCCACATTATATTAATGCACACACCAAATTACATCATGCATGGCATCTCTCAGAAGAATTGCAGAGATAGCACAAAGGGGTTTACAGGGAGGCAGTATTGGATTAGAATCACTTCTGCATTACAAAGATAATCTCACTTATTTTTATGTTTTCATGCATGTCAGGTATTGAACATGATCAAAATGAATATGAGAATGGGCGCACGAGAGGAATATTGCAGAACAATCCACTAGCTAACAAACTTGGTATGGTGGAGGATGGCCTATCTTATTCACCCATCAAGGTGCTTGCTCTAACTTGGCAAGGTTGTATTGGTCGCACATATTTTGCATATGACCTCTTGCATTACTTCTACTTTGTTACACCACCATCTGCTTAGTTTAAGCATCATATATGAGTATATGCCATACCTATCCATTTTCTGTACCTATTCCATGTGTCATCATACTATGTTTTTCCAGTCAAATGTTGTTCTTTCCTAATAGATGTCCAAAAGGAAGAGGGTGAGTGCAGATCCTCGAGTACAAACTTGGTATTTGGAAAAGGTGGTGCTACCTGTTAAATCAGATAGATCAGCAGCCACAGAAAACACAGGCCCTACTGTACCACACTTTACACCTACTCCACTGGCCAAACCCCTATTAGAACTGCAGAGAGCCCAGCGTCAGGTACTATCTATGATATCAATTCAAAATTTGAACTCCTAAATTTCCGCATGTGCCTTACCTTCTCTCTTGTATGAAAACTAATTTCAGATGAATCTCCTTGCTCAAAGGATCATAGGATCTCACAACAATACTGGGCACTGCATTGCTCTTGTCAGTACCTCTTGCCCTTTGTCAGCATACTTACACTCATTGCTGTTTGATTATGTAGTGTCACTGTAAATGTTCGCTTCTTTATCCTCCCTTTGCTCAAAATTATAAGATCTATATTTACTCTTAGATAAATGTAGAATTAACACAATGGTTATGAAGTTTTGGATTGCTCATGTAAGTACCTGTTGTCATGTACTCCCTCTGTAGCGAATTAATTGTTGATCAATTGGATGTATTTAGAACTTAATAGTGCTAGATACATCCATTTGAGCGACAAGTAATAACGGACGGTGGTGGTATTACTGTACTTGCATTGCGAGATAGTTGATTGTCTAGCATTACTCTGCATCTTATCTGCCCTACCCTCCACTTTCTCCAAATTATCAGATCTACATTTACTCTTACCAAAATGTTGAATAAAGCCAATGCCACTGCACATGTTGATGTCTGCATTCCTCTTGTCAGTACCTTTTGCCTTGTAACGTTGTACTTAATTAATTGCTATTTGATTATGTATCATCACTCTGCACCAGAGCTTCATTATCCTCTATTTCTTCCAATATTATTTGATCTATATTTACTCTTTGCAAAATGTAGAATAATGGCAATGCTTATAAAGAAGTTTCTTTGGGGAATTTATTGAATTATCCTTCCATCGACATGGAGTAGGCCTTTGTCCAGCCCGTGTTAACATGTAATGTAAGTTCATCCTTCTCAAGCCTTCAAACTTTGTTCTAGTATAGATTTGGATAGGCATCATTTCCTCTACTACTGTTTACTTTGGTGTTTACATCTGATTGGATGTTTGCAACAACTACCAGTTTTAAATTGTAGTTGTAAAAACATGTTCCTTATGCAGAATAGATCCATTTATTTGCTTATATAATTGTGAAACCTGTTACGTGTCTCCTTGTTTCTCTTTCAGAGTCGTATCTCTTATGCCAGGCAGAACTTTAGGGAAGATAGTGAGCCAAACCATCTTGAAGAGAGCGAGATGACCCCAAGGTCCTGTCTTGATGAAGACAGTGAGTTGAAGCTACCCACCAGCAGCTGTGAGACAACCTCTGTGCAGTCGCTACCTCAATCAGTTTGACTTCTTCAGTCTCAACTTAAAGCGGAAAGGCTTGCTTCAACTCAGCTCCGACTTGATGTCAATGATGCAATGAAGATCTCAGAGGACTGCCTTGCGGGCTTTGGTGCTATACAGCTAGGTATAGAGCATATATTGTTGACACAACTAAGGTCTCATCAGCTTGTTCGGCTGCTTGCGGTGCCCGTCCCGGCCAGGACTAATGCCTTCTGAAGTGCTCTCAGTTTTGTATATTCTTTTGTCGGCGCGTTTATATCCACTGGTGGCGACCTTTGATGCCCAGTGTATGTAATCCGCGGTCACGTTGTGCTTTATTATCACCGGTGGCAAACTTTGATTCCCAGTGGATGTAATTTGCCGTAATTTCTTTATTGTATAGTCTAGGTTTATTCTTGGTCGGTATGCTGTAATTTAGGCCGAAAGGTTCAATGGATCTCAATGTTGTCGGTCTTCAGGCCGGCCCATTACTCATATGGGCCAAAACGTGGGCCTATAATCATCTTGGGCCATTAGCAGGTCTAAACATATAGTAGTTTTCCGCCTTTAACAGGCCGAGTAAAGTTCTGGCCAGCTGGGCCAGAGAATACCATGGGCTTCTAACAGGCTAAAAACTAGATTGGGCTAGCATTGAGCCGAAAAATTCACGGGCCAATACAGGCCGAAACTGCCTAAGGCCCATGTTTGGCCCAAATAGGATGAGTCGTTAACATGCCAAAATATATCTCGGCCCCTGTTTGGCCCAATAAAATTATGGGCTTTAAGCAGGCCGGTATCAACGCGGGCCATAGGCTCAACAGTGTCACGGGCCATTATCAGATGGGCTATAAGCAGGCCGGATTCAACGCGGGTTGTAATTAGGCCCAACTGTTACACGGGCCATTAATAGGCCGATAGGCCAGTTGGGCTGAAATTTATCCACGAAGACTACGGGCCGTTAAGAGGCCTAAAGTTACTTCAGACAAGAAATAGCCCAGTTTCTGCATGGGCCGTTAAATGGCCTAAAGTTAAACCGGGCCGACAATGTCCCAGATGCACCACGGGCCGCTAACAGGCCGAAACTATTATCGGGCCGAACTGGTAAACGGGCATTTAACAGGCTGAAATACAAACCTGACTTAGAATGGGCCCAAAAGAACAGTGGCCTGTTAACAGGCCTGATCCGATATGGGCCGTAATTTGGCCCAAAACACGACATGCTGTGAACGGGCCTGATCTGATATGGGCCTCAATTTGACCCAAAACATGGCAGGCTGTTAATGGGCCAGCCCACTAGTGTCTGAAAAAATATGGTGGGCCTTTAGTTGGGCCGGCCTTTTTACCTTAAATGGGCCACTGTTGGGCTGTGCCACGTGTCGACATATCATAGGTGTCTTCCGTCCATTGTAGGGATGACATCTGTCCCAACTATGAGCTGACACGTGCATTATCCGGCGAATGAGAATTTTACACATGGAAAATCCCCATTGGTCGGGGCTGTTAACGGGTTATCAGATCCAAACCGGAACCTGATAGCTTAACGGCGACCCGTTACGGTGGATGCCATGTGTCGGTCATCCTTGACGAAAGCACTTCTATGACGCGCGATTTATCGTCATGGAAGTGCACACTTCCGTGATGATAATTTTGGTAATGTCATGGAACACTTCTACGAAGCACAGGTATGACTATCTTGATTCTGTCATAAAATCATCATGGATGTACATGCATGACAGAAAATGTGACCTACTTTGACAAACACGTATCATCACGGAATTGTATTTTTTTTGTAGTGTAAGCATCTGGAACATGATAAATGACTAGAAGTAAACATGCGCCTTGTTGCGCCTTTTTTTCTTCCATGCAACATTGTTTTTTGTTATTTTATTTCATTTCATTCCACTATGATTCCATGTTTTTTTGCCATGTAACTAACATTCAAGTCTATTTGAAGAATAACACCATCATTCTAGACAGTGAGAACTATATGAGACCTTGGTTTTGTTAGAAAGAACCTTAGTTTTGTGGCACTGAAAGAGAATGTAATATGCAGATAAATCGAAGGCAACTTCTTTGGATTATTGTAGTCATAACCATAGATCAGGATCCTAGTCAAAATTTATACATTTGGTTCAGAAGCTATTGGAAATATCGGCCAATCACAATATTCTCCATTTACTTTGAACCCCTAACTAAAAGCAAATTTGTCTTTTTCACAATTGATCATGTAGAGCACACACTACATATTACTTTTGCTTATCATTATGTTGCTTATGTACATATATAGAAAATGAATACAATGTGAAATATGCATATGTGCCAAATATAGGAATAGCCATTTCATCGCAAAAAAAACATAGGAATAGTAGACAACCAATTCAACATTTTCTCAGGAATAAAACAGAAACTTCATAAGCTCATACAACCCTAACCATTTATCCACCACTCCTGACAGCTGAAGTGATAAGAGTATCAACAAAAAGGGTAAAAAAAAACTTCCACCTTATGCAAGCATCTACTAATAGTTGTGCTGTTACGTAAACAGTGCTATGCAAAACTCTCATCCTAATTCCTAAGCATATCTACTTATCATGAGGAAATTGAAAATCCATTCTGCCATTTAGATATACTTTTAAGTATATCAGTGGAACTATACTATGAAAAAGGTCACCTCCAACTTTAATAAGCTCAGAGAATGGGGTGACAATTTAGGATGCCATAAGCACAGAGAATGGGTTTAGGATTTATTAGGAGGTCATAAGCTCATAAAAGTTACAGCTACATAAAACAATACTGATGTTTGTCACATGGAAGGAAGAGCCACGTGTTCCGAGCACTTCTGCCTTGAGAAAAAATGAAATAAAAAAGAGAAAAAAATTAATTAGGTATGAACATATAAGAAAACATGAACATTTGTTATACATACAGAACTCTAAATTTTGTACTCACAACAAAAAAGTAATTAGTCTAAAGTAATTACTCTATGTCTTGTTCTTTTGTGTACATATCATCAACATAAAAGCAGATGAGGTTGAAAGTTCAGCAACATGCTCTCCATTGCCACCTGACCACTAGGAAGGAATAATGGATGTACTTTTAAAAATGCCAGTGCAAGTATAAAAAAGAAATGATTCCGAAATTGTAAATACCAACATATAACTGAACTGTATTATATTCAAGGGCAACACAATATTGTGGCAAATAAAGATGCGGAAAGTAAATTCAATCACCATATGTTAATTTTTCCTTTTGATATCTCTGCCAACAAAGATGAAAAGCAATACATAGATTACGACTGACCTTATTATCATAAATATGGTCAAAATTTCAGGTTCCGCCCTATATAACCACGGATGCAAATAGGTTCCACAAAGCAATAAAAATACATCGTTCAGTTCTGCTTAAGCTGAATTAAATTTAATATTGAACTCAAAATTCTCAAAAAGAGAGAAGGGAATGACCACGTCACATAACCGAAATTGAAGCCATGTGAGTTTAACCACCTATTTCAAGAGTGCTAGCTGGGGATGCTCCAATGCTAAGCCATGGTCACCAGTGGTGTGGGTACAGTTGCTGTGTTGATACAACGGTCTTTTTTGTGTTCTGGGGATGCTCCAATGCTAACCCATGGTCAAGAGAAAGATAGATAGATAGATAGATAGATAGAGAGAGAGAGAGAGAGAGATGTAGCGCATGGACATAAATCGCCACCGGTGGCAACCAGGAGGGGGTGACGGCGGGGAGCAGGGCCGCGTGGGTGGCTGGTAGGTAGGACGACGTGGGGCCGGCAGTGGATAAGCAAGATAGCATGGGAAGTGCTTCTCCACGGCCGACACAGTCCTCCCCGGGATCTGCCCGGCACCCAGGATGATGAAGTGGGCGGAGTTCTTGGTGAGGGGGTGGGGATGGAACACCTTGGTGGTGGAGAGGGTTCGAGCTCGTGGGGGATGGGTGGTGTGGGGTGGCAGGAGGGTTTGAGGACGATGACACGGCGCAGCGGCCGGCCGGAGAGAGCAGTGAGCGCCGCGATGTTGGCGGCGGCCTGAGTGGTGACTCGTGTGGGGAATTAGGGATTTCACGGTACTTGGAGGGAAAGAGCACTGAGGTTTGATAACCCACAAGTATAGGGGATCGCAACAGTTTTCGAAGGTAGAGTATTCAACCCAAATTTGTAGGTTCGACACAAGGGGAGGCAAAGAATATTTGTAAGTATTAGCAGTTGAGTTGTCAATTCAACCACACCTGGAGATTAATTATCTGCAGCAAAGTGATCAGTAGCACAGTAATATGATAATTTTGATAGCAGTGATAACAGTAACAGTAACGGTAACAGTGATAGCAATGATTTCGTAGCAGTTGTAACGGTAGCAATAACAATAGTAACTTAGCAAGAACAATATGTAGGAAATTCATAGGCGTTGGATCGGTGAATTCGTTGGATGATATTCATCATATAGCACTCATAACCTAGGGCGACGCAGAACTAGCTCCAGTTCATAAATATAATGTAGGCATGTATTCCGTAAATAGTCATGCATGCTTATGAAAAGAACTTGCATGACATCTTTTGTTCTACCCTCCCGTGGCAGCGGGGTCCATAAGGAAACTAAGGAATATTAAGGCCTCCTTTTAATAGAGAACCGGAACAAAGCATTAACACATAGTGAATACATGAACTCCTCAAACTACGGTCATCACCGGAAAGTATCCCAATTATTGTCACCCCAGGGTTTACTGATCATAACACGTAGCAGGTGCATATGACTAGCAAGATTGGAACTAGAACATAGACATAATGGTGAAAACATAAACCGTTCTGATCTGAAATCATGGCACTCGGGCCCTAGTGACAAGCATTAAGCATGGCAAAGTCATAGCAACATCAATCTCAGAACATAGTGGATACTAGGGACCAAGCCCTAACAAAACTAACTCGATTACATGATGAATCTCATCCAACTCCTCACTGACCAGCGAGCCTACGAAGGAATTACTCACTCCCTATGGGGAGCATCATGGAATTGGTGATGAAGCAGGGTTGGTGATGACAAAGATCGAAGATTCCCCTCTCCGGAGCCCCAAACGGACTCCAGGTCTGGCCTCCCGATGAAGAACAGGAGGTGGCGGCGGCTCCATCTCGTGAAACACGATAATTCTTCCTCCCTGATTTTTTCTCCAAATATAAGTATTTATGGAGTCGGAATCAGGGTCTGCGGGGCCACGAGGTGGGCACAACCCACCAGGGCGCGCCAGAGGCGGGCGCCCTGGTGTCTTGTGTCCAGCCAGGGGCCACCCTCCGGTGGTTCTTGGCTCCAGTATTTTTCTTTTATTGTAAAATAATTCTCCAAAAAGTTTCGTTCCATTCCGAGAACTTTTATTTCTACAAAAAAACAACACCATGGTAGTTCTGCTAAAAACAGCGTCAGTCCGGGTTAGTTTCATTCAAATCATGCAAATTAGAGTCCAAAACAAGAGCAAAAGCATCAGGAAAAGTTGATACGATGGAGACATATCAACTCCCCCAATCTTAAACCTTTGCTTGTCCTCAAGCAATTCAGTTGATAAGCTGAAAGTGAAAAACAAAAACTTTTATGAACTCTTTTGTTCTTGTTTACATAAATAAGCTTAAGTAGCACCCAGGTTTTTAGCAAAGATCATGACTAACCATGTCAACAATAACTCTTAAAAAATTATATTAAATCATATCAATAGCATAAGAAACTATCGAGCAATAATAAAATATCTCAAATGACAACACTTTGTCAAAACAACGATGATATAATATGACAATAGTGGTATCTCGCTAGCCCTTTCTGAGACCGCAAAACATAAATGCAGAGCACCTCCAAAGTTCAAGCAGCGACTAAACATTGTAATGCATGGTAGAAAAGATCCAGCCATGATGCATTTAACATTAACTATACACAATTCATGAGGATGACAATAGTGCTCTCAGATCTAGCGCTTGTTTGAGAAGGTGATGACGCAACATAAAATTAAATAGATAGTCCCTTCGTAGAGGGAAGCAGAGATTTGCAGTGGTGCCGGAGCTCGAAGCTTAAATCAGAGATAAATGAAATTTTGGGAAATGCACCCTTCCTGTTTACGTCACGACCAAGAGTTATCGATATCTTCCATGCTAAACACATTAGTAGCGGTTCCCAAGCGATAAAAATAAAGGTTTACTCCCCCTCCACCAACAAACACACTCCATGGCTAGCCGAATCCACGGGTGCCGTCCATACCAACAACATTCCTGGGGTAGTTTTGTTTAATTATTTGTGATTTTTTATTTTGGGACTGGGAATCCCTTTTACCGCCCCTCTCGTGCAAGGACGAGTAAATAAACACTCATCATGAGAATAACCCACTTAGCATGGAAGATACTGACTACCCCCTGTCGCTCTATGAACAACCCAGGCACACAAAAAACAGATGGTCATTTGAAATTTTAGAGGTAGCACATGCCAATTTACTTAGAACGGCAGGGTAATACCACATATGGGTAGATATGGTGGACTCATCACTACAGGAATCAGCTAATTTGCCCTCTGCATTGGCAGACAGCAAAGGACCAGAAAGCTGACGGCAAACATGTCCGGCACTGTAAGTTACGGTGATGAGCTGATTTGCCGTCTGTTTTTGCGCAGCGGATGGCAAAGACATTTGCCATCAGCTTTCCTAGGGAAGCAGACGGCAAATAATGTGGACGGCAAAGAATAGATGTTAGCCACGTTAGGTGGATAACTGGAGGTGTTGGGGATATTGCTCCGAGGTGTGACCCGCCCAGGAGGGGCCGGGTTACACCGTTTATGGTTTAATATGAAGAAGGTTCAAGAAGGCCCAAGGTGTGAAGATGGCGGCTCATGGAAGTAGGCCTGGGGAAGGCCCAAGACCCGGGCCTATGAACCGCCGTATGATGACTTTCCCTGTAAGGCATGACTAGTTAGAAATCAAGCCGGTCACGTTGTATGAGCCGGCCGGGACTCTGTAAGCCTCCGGGTCTCAACCTGTGTATATAAAGGTCAGACCTGGCGGCGGGTTAACTAAAGGACAATAGATCGAGAACTAGGTCAAGCGTATTCGCTCCCTTGTAATCGAAACTCAAGCAATACAACTAAAAGCAGGATGTAGGCTTTTACCTCATTGAGAGGGGCCGAACCTGGGTAAACTCTTTGTGTCCTTTGTCCCATTCAACCCCTTCAAGCTAAGTACATTGCGATGGCTCCACACCTAAGTCCTTTTGCTAGGACATCTGCCGTGACAAGTCCACGACAGTTGGCGCCCACTGTGGGGCCAGAGCATGGTGGTTTCGAGTTCTTGAAGGGCAGCTTCTCAGGGATCAAGGGATACGCCATGGGTCGGATGACCAAGAGCCGCCACGGCAAGATCTACATCGATGACGCTGGCTGGGGTCCCGAGGCCGATTCAATCGAGTACGGGTACCGGGTCCCCTTCGGCGGGATTCACGTCTTCATCGGCAAGATTGGCGAGTCGAAGCCTGAGCCGGACGCCTGCACCGACACCATTGAGACGGCTCGGCGCGCGACACCTGCCAAGGTCCAACCCGCCCGGAAGTGTGCTTTCGTTGGCTTTGTTCATGGCACGGATCTTGAGGAAGGTTCTGTGTCTGGTGGAGAGACAGCCATCTATTCAGGTGATGAGTCTTCAATCGACGAAACCGAGTCAATCTATCAACTACAAGATGGCGGGCTTGGGGGCTATTCCGATGGCGACAGTATTCCAGAGCCCTATGAGCCGCCAACCAGAGCCGCCATCTTTATGGCCGGCATGCAACCAGTGTTACAGTCGTCAACCGCTGCGGCCATGACGTTCGGTTAAACTGCCACTGCAACGGCTGGTGCGAACGGCTCTGCACGTCTGCCGACTCAAGTCTTATCTGAACTCCTGGATGCTTTGGCAACTCTCTTGGCTGCAGAGGTAACTCCGGTGACTCAGTTGCAGCATAATGCGGAGGTTGCAAAATTGCGATATGAGGTGGCCAAGGCACGAGAGGATCTGGAGGCAAAAAACATCAGGATGGCCACAGAGCGAGCCGCCCTGGAGGCTGAGTCACAGCAGATAAGGGCAGAGGCCTTTCGTTTAAGTCTGGATGCGAAGGAGGCACCAGAGCCGTCTACCTCCGCATTTGAGGGGAGGAATCTTTTTAATACACCCGGAGCAGGACCAAGTAACCCGCCCGGGGTGACCCGGGCTGCTGAGGCGCCCGCGACCGGGGCGACGGCTCAACCTTGTGTAACAGACCCGCCTCGTTTGGACTTGACCTCGCCTCAGCAGGTGCCAACACCTCCGGGTCATTATTCCAACCCGCTGGATAACATGATTGCCGCGGCTTCACGACTGGCGGCTCTCCAGTAGAAGGTGAATCTCCCACTGCAATCGAGGCCCGGAAGGCTGTGGAGCTTCTTCGGACGGCAGTAGCTCAA
This sequence comes from Thinopyrum elongatum, assembly GCA_011799875.1. NCBI lineage: Eukaryota > Viridiplantae > Streptophyta > Magnoliopsida > Poales > Poaceae > Thinopyrum > Thinopyrum elongatum. The sequence goes on along the minus strand of CM022302.1, from coordinate 75,567,307 downwards.
CAGGCGGCTTATTCATATAGCCATGAGTGAGTTCATTCAACTCCATGCCATAGCCGAAGTTATAGCCGGCGCATTGAATTGCCGACGGTTTCCAGCAGTGAGCGGCGTCGTAACCCGCCCCGTGGGCATGACCCACTGCATAATGATAACAATGTTCAAGCCCTAATGGATCAGGCTAGGGCATGTCAAGAGGCAGAACTGGCGGCTCAATTAGCGGCTCAGCAGCAGCTCCAGCGAAACCTTTTAGCGTCTGTGGAGGCTGGGATGACTTCCAGGACGGTGGGGGTGCCATGCCTAGCGCCGGCTCTGCGTAATGAGGGTCTGCCTAAAGACTTTAAGGGTCATCGCAAGGTGCCTAATTACACAGCTGATCTTCTGCCTGAGGCTTGGATCAAGAGCTACGAGCTGGCTATGGAGATGCTAGATGTGAATGATGTTGTATGTGCCAAGTACTTCACCATGATGCTGGAGGGGCTGGCTCGGACTTGGTTGATGGGGTTGCCCCCTAATTCTATCAATTCATGGGCTGAGTTGAAGGCGCGCTTTACTCAGAATTTTAAAGACACATGTAAGTAGCCCCTATCGATTATTGATCTGGATGCTTGCATGTAGCGAGAGGATGAATTGGCCCACCATTGGGTTTACCGGGTCTTAGCCATTATTCATTCATCAGATAGCATTAACGCCGGCTCTGCTGTTCTGATTCTAGAGAAAAATTGCCGTTTTACCCCCCTCAAGCAGAAGATGGGGCGGCTTAAACATCATTGCAATGACATGGGGGAGCTCATGGTGGCTCTCATGAAGTACGCCGACTCAGAAAACACTGAACCTAGGTCTGATGAGGAGAATTCCAATAAGGGGAAGAAGAACGGCAATGGGAAAGGTCAGTTGCAAAACGTGACGAGTTCTAACCAGAGTAACTGTGGCAAGCGCAAGCAAACCGATGGCGGGTCAGATTTCGTGGCCAATACCAACACACAGAATAACGATCAGCGTCGTAAGGGAATACCACCACCTCGGTTCGGAGGGCCAAAGTTCAACCTTGAGGCGATGTTGAACCAGCCTTGCCCAAAGCACAGTTTTCCGAATAGGCCTTCGGGTCACTTGTGGAAGGATTATTTTATCATGAAGGAATATAAGAGCTCCGGCTTTCATTAGGACCACGATAACAATAACGGCCCGCACGGCGGATCAGGATCCGGCTGACACGGGCCCGGCTTTGGGGACGGCGGCTCAAGTTCTGGCTATCAAGGACAAGGTAACCAGGGCGGCTATAATCAGCAGCCCAGTCAAGGTAACCAGCAACAACAATCGGGGTACCAGACCAATCCTAAGCAGCTTAACGGTGGCCAGTACCATGTGTTCACCACAAGCCTTTGCAAGCGAGATCAGAAGGTTCATAAGCGCACAGTCAGTACAGTTGAGCCGGCGGTGCCTCGATACTTACGATGGTCAGAGCAGCCAATTGTATGGAGTCGTGAGGATCACCCACCCCGAGTTGACAATCCGGGTCAGCTGGCATTAGTAGTAGCCCCTCAGGTTGGAGGTTACAACTTTACTAAAGTGCTTATGGACGGAGGCAGCAGTATCAATATCCTTTATTATGATACTTTTCGACGTATGAATTTGACTGACATAGATCTTAAGCCGTCCTCTACAGTATTTCATGGTGTGGTGCCTGGTAAGTCGGCTTACCCAGTTGGTAAGATTGCCTTAGAAGTAGCTTTTGGCAATGATTATGATTACAGGGCAGAGACATTGTGGTTTGAAGTGGTTAAAATCAAAAGCCCCTATCACGCTTTGTTTGGACGGCCGCCTTACGCCAAGTTTATGGCACGGCCTTGTTATGTGTATCTGCAGCTTAAGATGCCAGGTCATAAGGGTACCATTATAGTTCATGGTGATAGGAAAATAGCCTTAGAATGTGAAGAAGGTGATGCTGCCTATGCTGAGTCTGCCTGTGCCACGGAAGAGCTGAAGTTTTATAAAGATAATGTTGACCCGGCGGATATGACTCCGTTAAAGAAACCAACTACAGAGCAGGACCCTTTGCTAAAGTTTAAGTCGGCCAATGATACTAAACAGGTTGACTTTGTCCCTGGTGACTCATCTCAACAGTTCACTATCAGTGCTAATATGGATCTAAAATAGGAAAGCGCGCTCATCGAGTTCATCCGTGAGAACCGTGACATCTTTGCATGGAAGACTTCAGACATGCCGGGTGTACCAAGAGAACTCTCTGAGCACACTCTCAATATTGATCCTAAATTTAAGCCGGTCAAGCAATTCCTTCGTCATTTTAATGAAGAGAGACGTAAGGCCATTGGAGAAGAGGTGGCCCGGCTCTTAGCGGCCGGGTTCATCGTTGAAGTTTTTCACCCTGAGTGGTTGGCTAACCCGGTGCTGGTAATTAAGAAGAATGGCACTTGGCGTATGTGTGTGGATTATACATACCTCAATAAAGCTTGTCCAACTGATCCTTTTGCTCTCCCCTGTATCGATCAGATCATAGACGCCACGGCGGGTTGTGAGCGTTTGTGTTTCCTGGATGCTTATTATGGTTATCATCAGATCAAGATGGCAGTCAAAGACCAAGAGAAGATAGCTTTTATCACGTCTTTGGAGCTTTTTGCTATGTGTCTATGCCTTTTAGGCTCAAGAGTGCCCAGGCGACTTATCAGCGTTGTGTCTAGAACTGTTTTCATGATCAGATTGGACGTAATGTTCATGCTTACGTGGATGATATTGTTGTGAAGTCTAGAAAGAAGGAGACTCTGCTATACTATCTAAAAGAAACCTTTGATAATCTCCGGATCTACAAAATGATGCTTAACCCGGCCAAATGTGTCTTTGGTGTGCCTGCAGGCAAGCTCTTGGGTTTTTTGATCTCTGAAAGTGGTATTGAAGCTAACCCGGAGAAAATCAAAGCTATCACTTCATTGGCTAAGCCGGCGTGCGTCAATGATGTCCAGCGTTTGGCGGGTCGTATTGCTGCTTTAAGCCAGTTTATAAGCCACCTGGGAGAGAAGGCTATTCCTCTATACCAGATGATGAAGAAAACAGATCGGTTTGTTTGGAGTGATGCGGCTAATGAGGCGTTCGAGGCGCTTAAAAAATAGTTGGCTGAGCCGCCGGTTCTTGCAGCTCCTATTGAGAAAGAGCATTTGCTCTTATATGTGGTGGATAATAGCAGAGCCGTCAGCGTGGCGGTTGTAGTGGAAAGAAAGGAGACGGGTAAAGAGTATCCAGTTCAAAGGCCGGCTTATTATGTCAGCAAGGTCTTAATTGAGTCTAAACAGCGATACTCACATTGGCAGAAGCTAGTGTATGGGGTGTTCATGGCCAGTCGCAAGCTGAAGCATTATTTTCTTGGTCATCCCATTACTGTGGTCAGCTTTGCCCCCTTAGGAGATATTATTCAAAATTGAGAGGCCACAGGCCGAGTGGCCGAGTGGGCCATTGAGCTTGGACCCCATGGTTTAAAGTATATGCCAAGGACAGCTATCAAGTCTCAAGCTCTTGTGGATTTCATCGATGACTGGATAGAGTTGCAGACGCCTGAAGAGAAGCCTGAGAACACATATTGGACTATTCACTTTGATGGGTCTAGGCAATTGGAAGGCTCGGGGGCTAGAGTTATTTTGACTTCCCCACGAGGTGACAAATTTTGCTATGTTTTAAGACTAATGTTTCCTTTGCACTAATAATGCAGCTGAGTATGAGGCCCTGCTCCATGGCCTTTGGATGGCCAAAGAGATGAATTTAAGCCGGGTCAGGTGCTTTGGCGACTCAGATTTGGTGGCTCAGCAAGTTTCAGGCAATTGGGATTCCAAAGACCCGCTCATGGCGGCTTATCGCCGGGCGGTTGATAATATTGCTGGTCATTTCAAAGGTTATCAGGTGGAGCATCTTGACCGCAGAAAGAACAAGGCGGCTGATGCTTTAAGTCGACTGGGGTCTCAGCGTAAGCCGGTGCCCCCCAATGTTTTTCTTGATATATTGAATAATCCTTCTGTTAAGTTGCCGACAGAGGAGGATCTTGCTATTCCTGACCCAGAGGCACAGTTGGTGGCGGCTCTCCATGCTATTCCTGATTGGACAGTTCCATACTTGGCTTATATGACCCAGGGCGAGTTGCCTGAGGACGAATCTTTGGCCAGACAGATAACCCGGTGGTCTAAGTCTATGAACATTGTCAATGGCGAGTTACACCGATGCAGTGTCACAGGCGTGTTCCAGCGTTGTGTTTCTCCTGAAGAGGGCCGTGAGATTCTAAGGGAAATCCATGAAGGTGATTGTGGTCATCATGCCGGCTCTAAATCTCTGGTGGCGAAAGCTTTCCGCCATGAGTTTTATTGTTTGACGCCTCACGCTGATGCAGAAGACCTTGTTAGCAAGTGTGATGGCTGTCAGAAATTTTCTCGACGGCTCACGTGCCGGCTCAAGAATTGAGGATGATTCCAATTACTTGGCCGTTCGTAGTCTGGGGGCTTGATATGGTTGGACCTTTCAAGAGGTCTAAGGATAAGAAGACCCACCTCTTGGTGGCGGTTGACAAATTTACCAAGTGGGTTGAGGCAGAGCCGGTCAGTAAGTGTGATGCGGCAACGGCGGTTCAATTCATAAAGAAAGTAATCTTCCTTTTTGGTTACCCTCACAGTATCATAACGGATAAGGGCACTAATCTATCAAAGGGTGCTATGAGAGAGTTTTGTCAACGAGAGCATATTCGTCTTGATGTTTCATCAGTGGCTCACCCATAGTCTATTGGTCAAGCTGAGAGGGCCAATCAGGAAATCTTGAAAGGTATAAAGCCCCGGCTTATGGTTCCATTAGAGCGAACGCCGGGTTGTTTGGTTGAGGAGTTACCCTCAGTAATTTGGAGCATCAATACTACTCCTAACAGGTCAACAGGCTATACGCCCTTCTTCATGGTCTACGAGGCAGAGGCGGTTCTTCCAAGCGATATCCGTCATAACTCACCTCGTGTGGCAGCTTATGTAGAAGCTGTTAATGAAAAAGCACGTCAGGATGCTCTTGATGTGTTGGATGAGGAATGTGACCTTGCGGTGGCTCGTTCGGCGATATACCAGCAAGATCTGCATCGCTATCATAGCCACCGGGTTAAGACCTGGACCTTTCAAGAAGGTGATTTGGTGCTCCGGTTGATCCAAGATCAAACAGATATGCATAAGTTATCCCCACACTGGGAAGGACCCTTTGTGGTCAGCAAAAATCTGAACAACGGATCATACTACCTCATTGATATTCGAGAACACAAGGATTCACGTACATCGGAGGAGGAGACCCGCCGGCCTTGGAACATTGCTCATCTTCGGCCTTATTATACATGAGTCATTAGCTCTTGCACTTGTACATACATTTATCCATGTATATATTATGATCAATTTAATAAAGCCGGCATACCCTGATAATTCAGGGCCTCTGTCGTTTCATTTCAAAAGCATCTGAGTCTTTATTAATTGTTCATAAGGTCATTTGGGGGCTTCCAACCCAACGGGTTTAGGTTTAATACCCTCTTGTCCAGGCATAAAACGCCAAAATCCGGGTTATCCTCCATGTATGCAAGATGCTTCTCCACTAGGTAATCCTGAATGACCCGCCGTACTCTTAACAGTCAATCTTTTAAATAAGATCCTGAACTCGTTAAGATTAAAATGGTGGTTTGTCATGTGAGGCCCGGCTTACGGATAGCGAGGATAAACCCAGGCTATTAAGCCGCCTTCATTGAAACTTGGTTAAACCTGCCTGTTTGCAAGATGCTCATCCGAACCCCGTGTACTCTCGATAAGTCAATCTTTTAAATAAGACCCTGAACTTATCCAGGTTAAAACATCGATTGGGTCATGTGAGGCCGGCTTACAGAAAGCGAGGATAAACCAGTGGCTATCATGCTAGTTTCATTGAAGTAAGAATTATTTGGGCTTGGCGGCCCATGAAAGCCTCGTTTTTTCTGAATATTTTGGGTTTAAACTCTTTTCTTACAATATGGTTTTCGCAATTCGGGCCAGGCAGCCCTGAATATGTCTCATATTTGAGAATCTTTGGGTTTCATAACCCGCCCTGATAGCGGATTGTAAGCCACCAGGATATTTGCCTTGAGCAATCAACATCATGATATTTCATGTCTATGGCTTATCATTATCAAAGGAATTACCATGATATCAATCTACAGGAATGTTTTTCCATAATGATATGAATATTCAGGGTTTGGTAAACCGCCCTGGTTTTTGACTTTAAGTCGCCAGCGTATTTTCATCTTAGATAGCCTTTATTATAGTCTTTCTATACAATATTTCAAAGACTATTATATCAGGATTTGTTACCTGCCTTGGCTTAAACCGGTAGGGCGTATACTGTTTACCTTGTGTGCAGAAAATATGCAAACATCGATCTGTCCCACATGGATGATGATACTATGAAAAGAAATATACTGGTGGTTCAACAGTCAAACGACTAAAATATGCACGATGGCATAACAGATCATTGTTTGCAAGCCTAGGCTACTACAAGGCCACAGTGGACCTACAAAATTGGACTTAAGTGTTTTTCAGTACATTGTGCTTATGCTCTAACTTAAGAGCCGCCTAGTATCAATGGCCTTCGTCACGGCGGGTTGATGCCTCCGGGTCATCCTGCTCCGGCTCTTCCTCTTCGCCGATCTGGGGGTCTGGAGACGTCCAGTCGATGCCGATTAAGGCTTCAAATACAGCTTCATCGTTCATAATTGGGGACGGATCGACATCAGGAGCAAAAGTATGCTTACGCGTTGGAGGGGTGAGATCCACGACGTCATAAGCCGGCGCTTTCACTTTTGCATTTTCCATGGTGTAAGCCGCCTGATACCTGGATAAGTCGGTTTCCTCGGCCAACTTACACGCCAAGGGGCGCATATCCTTTACACACTTAGCAAAGTCTGTCTGATCGAAAGGAGACCCATCTTCTTTAAGGCTTGGACAACCTGTGGCATCTCCTCCGGGTCAAGTTCTGCTTGCCATGCCTTGGCTCGGGTAGGAGCTGTAATGGCGCCAGCACGGGCGGCTGATCATTTGATCTCTTCAAGTTTTGGGGGCATCACAGACAGCTTGTCTAGCACCTCCCTGAGGAAGGTCGGCGGCTCTTTCCCATTGGAGATAGCCACAATAGTCCGTTGTGTGCCAGTGTATAATTGTTCCACAAGAGTATACACGGCTTTGAGCTTCAGCAGCATGTCATGGCCAAGATTGGCGCTCCTGGAGACTATTGAGAAAACATGCAGATGAGTCGTCAGGCGGGTTAAAATTAAAAATGTGGGAAAGATTGAAACATTCCGAATGGCTTACCAAAGATAGCACATGTCATCTGTGAGATATGGCATTTTAAGCCAGTTAGCTCTGCAGTGGTCTCCTTCAAGGATGATTCAGCAGCTTCTGCCCTTTTCAGTAAGGCGGCCTTTTCCTCCTCCCATGCGGCTCTTGTCGTGGAAAATCCGGTTTTGAGTTTCTCGTTCTCATCCAGGCTACACTTAAACTTGGATTCCGCGTTGCGCGTTTCGGCCTCTTGCTGTTCAAGCCTGTTCTTCAATTCCACCAATTGGGACTCATTCAGGCCTAAGACATCCTGCAAATAAGAGTCAAAGAACATAAGTATGTCAGTCAGGGCATTATTTTCATACAAGTCCCAAGCACATTGCATGCAATACACTTGGCACTTGGGGGCTAATGCACGAGGAAGCTCTTTTCAAATTGTATTGCTAAAGAACCGGCTCATCTTTTTTAGATAAGCCAGCCCTCGAGGGCTAGGAATTGAAGCTATCCTTTCGACTGCGCAAAGATGACCCGGCTCATCTTTCTCAAGTTAAGCCGGCCCATGAGGGTTATGATTGGAAGTTTGAAATGGCATATTGATCAGTCTTAACCATACTCAACAAAAATTTTCCTATGGATAAGACTTGGGGGCTGGATGGATATACATACCTCGTATTTTTGCCGCATTCTTTTAACCAAGTCAGCCTCTAGGTCACGACTGGTATGCAGACGGCTCAGATAGCCGGAATATAACTCATTGACATCCAAGTTGGAGTAGCTTGCAATGTCAAATTTGGTTTTGCTCTTCTCAGAGGCAATAAGTTCTTCCTTGGCAGAATGCTTAGCCAAAATGGTGGGATTTCCTAGTTCTGCATAACCAGTGCCAGTAACCAAGACATCCTCAGTATCTTCTTTGGCAGGCTTGGTGGGGCTTGGTGGCTTAGGGCTTGGCGGCTTAAAACTTGGCGGGTCAACACCCATTGGATCTACAGTGCTGTCATGAGTTTCTGGTGGCGGGTCACTAGCAGTGTCTTCGGGGTTCTGGATTGAAGTTTCTGAAATTGGTGCTTGCTTCTCCGGCTTGTTAACCTTAGGATCTTCTGACGGCTTGCCCGTCTTTAGCTTCTTGCTTGCCTTAGCTATACCACTGAAAAGAAGACATATAAGGATGTGAATATATCATCTTAAGGTGTTAATCAAACAAGTATTCTTACCCAGGGGCAATCTTGAAGATAGGTAGTTGAGTTCCAGTAGAATCGCCAGAGGATGAATGAGAAGTTCCCTGATAATTTGAGTCGGAAGGATTAAGGGGTTGACGAATAAAACCCGCCTTTGGAAAGGAGAGGATTGAACTCTGAGGCACCTCTTTTCGGCGTTTGCGGGGGACTGGCGTGTTGGGTAAGCCAGTATGAAGGTCTCCGCCTCCACTGTTCCGGGTTGTGCGCCGGGCTTCATGCTGTTGTTTCTTCAAAATAAAGTTTGGATCCAAGTAAGCTAAAGGGTGAGAAAACCTTACTTTCCGGGTCACTTGCCAAAACTTTTGTCTTGGCAAAGGCTCTGAGTCAGAGGAAATAATAGTTACCTCTTCAACACCTGCTTGGCTGGTCTCCGCGTCGTCCTGAGAGGAGTCAGCGTCAATAAGATGTACAAAAAAGGAGCCAAGAGAATCAAGTTCTACCTCTGACTCATCATCCAGGGAAAGTTGCTCTGTTACATCTGTTTTCTTCTTGGTTTTCTTTGGAGCCTTGGTCTTTGCCCTGGCCTTTTTGGCTGGTTTATCTTGCAGTTTCTTGCTCCAGAAAGAAGAGTCAGCCTGAAGAAAGCAAGTGATGATTAGGAGTGTGCAGTTTATGTGAATAATGAATAAAGAAAATTGGCTTGGAACACTTACATCTGGAGCCGGGTTAAGAGTGTAGAAGGGGTTCATCCCCGTTTTGCTATAGCTTTCTAAGCTTTCCCTGACCAGCATCTTGGTCATTTCATTGATCTCTTTCTCTTCCAGACGCACTTGATAGTGACGCTGCGGGTCTTGGACATCACAAGTGTATTCACACAATAAGCCGGGCCGGCGGCTCAAAGGTATGATCCTCCAAGCGACCCAGCATCGGACCAAATCAACTCCGGTTAATCCATTAGCCAGCAGGGCTCTTACCTTCGAAAAGGTAGGCATATATTTAGCCCGTGCAGTGGTGCTGATCCGTTCTGAAAGTGGATGTTTTGGGCTAAGCCGGCGGTCGCGGAAACCCGGCAGAGGATTTTCGCCAGGTGGAGATGTGTCTTGGCAATAAAACCAGGTCTGATTCCAGTCTTTAGGGTGACTAGGAAGTGCGGCTGAGGGGAAGATAACATCTCTTCATCTTTGAATTGAAATTACACCAAGTTCTTGGCTGGGCCCGTCTGTAAACTCGGTCTGGCGGTTCAAATAATAGTACTCTCTGAAAAGATCAACACTGGGTTCTTCTTGAAGGTATACTTCACAAAAGACTTGGAAATTGCAGATGTTGGAAATAGAGTTCGGTCCAATATCTTGAGGATGAAGTTGAATGAAGCGCAGCACATCGTGAAAGAACTTTGAACCAGGTGGTGAGAAACCACGGTTCATGTGGTCAGCAAAAACTATGACTTCACCTTCCTTTGGCTGAGGTCTAACTTCTGTCCCTGGAGCTCGCCAGTGGATAACATCTTTGGCTGGTAAGACGCCCACTTGAACATATTCGTCAAGAGTTTGCTCCGTAATAGTGGAAGCGACCCAATCGCATGAGGTGACAGTCTTAATCATTTTTTATCGCGTAAGGCCTAAGAAGGAAGTATTGGCGGGTCAAATTCTTAATGATAAGCCGCCCAATGGCTAAAGAAAGCAAGTTCATTATGCAGAATTGGTTATGTATGAAAGAAGAAAAATAAATGGCATGATTAAGCCGGCAAGGCACAATCGGGTAATGTCAAACTTGGATGACTACTGGCGGTTTAAATAATTCATGAGTAAGCCGGCTGGCATTTGGCGGGTTACAAGGTATCATTTGAGCCGCCCATACAGCTGTGGTCAAGCAGGCATCTACAGATCTGGAGTGGAATGAAATTTCACTAAGTACTAGACAAACAAGTTTCACAGGTTCTGCTTATGATTTTGGATCTACGGCAGTTCGAAAAAATAGGTGGAAATTGTTAAACCTAAAACACTGAGGACGAACTACTATGTTGGGGCGTGAATCTCAACAGAAGGGAATAGATCTATGGTTGATAGCAAACACAAAAGTAATCAAAGCGTGATTTCAACATCGCGTCTGGGCTCGACTAAGCAACATGGCAGATGAACTATGGACGAGCATGTTGAACCTCGATGAACACCGAAGAACTAGGTGAACCCTAATGCATATTGGAAGCAAAGAGAGATGGGAACCTGATGATGCTGATGGACGGCGGAGGGGCGCTGCAGTTTTTCTGGTCGGAATCAGGTTGATGCAGCGGCCAAGGCGATGATGTCGACAGGGGCGACGGAGCTCCGGTGGCATCGGGCGTCGCGAGGAAGAAGAAGAAGAAGAAGAAGAGGCAGAGACAGGGGTAAAAGTGAAAAAGAAGACCCCCTGTCCCTATTTATAAGGAGGTCATAAGATGGCATGCGCGAAAACCGAGGAGGCAAAATGATTATGTTAACAAGACGGGCGCCTCGATTTCCGGGAAGCCCATTAAGGATAAAGATCCGTTGAGATATCCTGGATCTTGTGCGGAATTAATGCACATGACATCATGGCGAGTTACAATGATTCTGTTTATATGACATCATGGCGGGTTATAGCGGTCTGCATAAAATTTGGCACTGATGCACGGTCTGATAAGTTAAACAGGGAAGATTGACATGAACAAGCTCAAATCAATCTGGGGCCTAATGTTGGGGATATAGCTCCGAGGTGTGACCCGCCCAGGAGGGGCCAGGTTACACCGTTGGCGGTTTAATATGAAGAAGGTTCAAGAAGGCCCAAGGTGTGAAGATGGCGGCTCATGGAAGCAGGCCTAGGGAAGGCCCAAGATCCGGGCCTATGAACCGCCGTATGATGACTTGCCCTGTAAGGCATGACTAGTTAGAAATCGAGCCGGTCACGTTGTATGAGCCGGCCGAGACTCTGTAAGCCTCCGGGTCTCAACCTGTGTATATAAAGGTGAGACTCGGCGGCGGGTTAACTAAAGGAACAATAGATCGAGAACTAGGTCAAGCGTATTCGCTCCCTTGTAATCGAAACTCAAGCAACACAACTAAAAGCTGGACGTAGGCTTTTACCTCGTTGAGAGGGGCCGAACCTGGGTAAACTCTTTGTGTCCTTTGTCCCGTTCAACCCCTTCAAGCTAACTACGTTGCGATGGCTCCACACCTAAGTCCTTTTGCTAGGACATCTGCCGTGACAAGTCCACGACAGGAGGCTTTGTCGTCTACCAGCTGATGGCAAACATGTCCTCCCCTTTGCCGTCTGCCATCTGACGTCAGCAGACGCGTCACTCCTCCCCGCTCTTTGCTGTCTGCCACCGACAGCAAAAGCCTACTCTTTGCCGTCTGCCACAGCCGGCAAACCACCCCAGCCTTTGCCGTCTGCCACAAATGGCAGAGTGACCAAATGGGTCAGCTCCCAGGTTGCACAGGTTGCTGCCACGTGCCCACTTTGCCGTCTGTGGCAGACGGCAAAGAGCCCTTTGCCGTCAGTGGTAGATGACAAAGAGCCTGCATTGCCTCTTTTTATTCTGTTTTTTCTTATATCCAAGCATTTTCACAGCAAATATATGATATATATATATATATATATATATATATATATATATATATATATATATTTCACAGGGCAAGTTTCACAGCAAACATATGAGATATCCAACACATAAGTTTCATCCATACATACATAGTTCCATCCATACATACATAGCAAGTTCCACATACATAGTTCCATCCATACATATTACAATAGTTTCATCCATATAGCAAGTTCCACATTGTTCATCGATACAAAACCAAAACAGAAAGGGAAAACAAGCACTCCATCAATGCAAGCTTCCATGAAGTGAATGAAATCTGCAAAATGGGAAATAAGAAAGTTAGAAGAATAAGACTAAAAGAAGAAAATGAAGAAGAAGAAGAAGAAGTATATAACATTTCTGAGCTTACCAAGGTTATCATGCCATTTATGATCTTACCAAGGTTATCATGCCATTTTTGACCTAAGTAAGCTAAGTATATGACATTTATGAGCTTACCAAGTTTATCATGCCATTTATGAGCTAAGTAAGCTAATTGTGTCATAAATGGACTAAATAAGCTAATTATAGGTCATTATTGAGCTAACCTAGGTAATTATGCCATTTTTGAGTTAACTAAGCATATTATGCCATTTTTGACATAAGTAAGCTAAGTATAGGTCATTATTGAGCTAACCTTGGTAACTTAGCATATTAGAGCTAACTTAGGTCATTTTGGAGCTAACCTAGGTAAAATGGATCATTTTGGAGCTAAGTAAACTTATTATGTCATTTTGGAGGAAAATAAGCTAAGTATATGACATTTATGAGCTTACCAAGGTTATTATGCCATTTTTGACCTAAGTAAGCTAATTATGCCATTATTGACATAAGTAAGCTAAGTATATGTCATTATTGAGTTAACCTAGGTAACTAAGCATATTAGAGCTAACTTAGGTCATTTTGGAGGAAACAAAGCTAAGTACAGGTCATTTTGGAGCTAACTTAGGTAAAATGGATCATTTTGGAGCTAAGTAAGATTATCATGTTATTTTGGAGGAAAAGAAGCTAAGTATATGATATTTATGAGGTTACTAAGGTTATTATGCCATTTTTGACCTAAGTAAGCTAATTATGCCATTTTTGACATAAGTAAGCTAAGTATATGTCATTATTGAGCTAACCTAGAATATTAGAGCTAACTTAGCATATTAGAGCTAACTTAGGTCATTTTGGAGGAAACAAAGCTAAGTATAGGTCATTTTAGAGTTAACTTAGGTAAAATGGATCATTTTGGAGCTAAGTAAGCTTGTTATGTCATTTTGGAGGAAAATAAGCTAAGTATATGATATTTATGAGGTTACCAAGGTTATTATGCCATTTTTTACCTAAGTAAGCTAATTATGCCATTTTTTTACATAAGTAAGCTAAGTATATGTCATTATTGAGCTAACCTAGGTAACTAAGCATATTAGAGCTAACTTAGGTCATTATGGTAAGCATATTGGAGGAAATAAAGCTAAGTCTAGGTCATTATGCATTTGTTAAGCAAAACACTAGAGAAAACTTACCGTCATCACGGAGGTGAAGCACCGGGGTTGCTCATGCTGGTACCACCTGGAGAAGGATTGTGCGATGCTTGTCTGGAGTTACGCTCCACCAAAGATCATTTGCAATGTGTCATTAGCATGATGACACTCAAATGTTAAGACTAGTAACTAATGACCATTCAAATGAAACTCACTGTGGTCCCCGGAGCAATGACTGGCATCGGCGAAGGGGTCTGACCGGTCTTCTCGCACACAGACTGCACATTTAGTTTTGACGAGTCAGTCATACTAGTTAGTAATGAAACGCACATTACGTGCATGATTTGGCTAATGTGCAGAAGAAACTTACCACGAGGAGCTCGTACATGGCCCGGTTCGCCATGTCATTCCATGCCCTCTCCTCCTCCAACAACCTAGCCATCCTCTCCTCGAACTCCCGCTCCTTCTCCGCCGCCTGCCGGTCCCTCTCCTGCATGAGCGCCTCGGTTCTCTCTCTCTCTCTCTCTCTCTTTCTCTGGAGAGCAGCCTGCAACACCACTCCTCATTAGCATTGTAATCATCGATGGCCGCACACACAATGTAATGGAGGAAAGATAGCTGAGTCCGTATAACTAACCTCGAAGGCGAGCTCGACTAGCCGTTGACGAGGCCTTATCTCAGGAGCGGAGCTCGACTGGCGCGCCTTGATCTCTGGGAGAGTGCGAGGACAACGTATAAGTCCATCTCCAATGGCTATCGAGTGACGGGACCTCCCGCCACCAGATATCATCACCAGCTCTAGATCAATGGGACCCTGGCTCGGGTTAAAGTCCTTCCCTTTCCTCGCCTTCCCCTCATCTCTGTACCTCACAAGCTTGTTGTGGGAGGAGATGTTGGTGATGTTCTCTGGATGATCAAGGTCAGACGCAGAGAATGCCTTGATCTTCTTGTACGAGGCAATATGGGCCATGGCATAGAGGTCTGTAGGGTAACGCAGCAGAAAACGAAAATTTTCCGACCTACGCACCAGCCAAGGACCACTATGGAGACTGCATACAAGGTTTGATCATTTTCGTTACCGACTCGTAGCGCAGCGGAAGTAAAGTCGATGACGATCGGCGGTGCTGATCCCCGCAGCTAGGATTTACAACCTCCCAACCGCGAGGATGTATACCCTCGTCTTCCCTTCGGACAGCCCTCCGGGAGGCGGTCGAACAGTCCCCCGGACGATGTCGCGGACAGCCCTTCGGGAGGACCTTCGAAACTCGAACGGTCACTCGGACAGCCCTTCGGGAGGACTCACAGAACTCGGACCGTCACTTGGACAGCCCTTCGGGAGGCACTCTCGAACAGCCCCTCGGGCACTAAGATCGAAACTACGACCTCTCTACAGAGTTGCACACATACGGTGTCAGCTATCCGGCAGGGCTTCGCCGTCCAGAACTAGTTCCTGCCGGAACCCAGACAGCCTTTCGGCTCTACGAAACTCTTTTCGTGGGAGGGAGAGAGAAGCCAGATGACATCTTGGCATGTGTATGTGAGAAGGAGTGAGTCTTTAGGCAGCCCCCTCCACCCCTATTTATAGGCCAAGCCCAAGGGTGGCTTCTCCAAGAAGCCAAGGGGAAAAATACCAAAGGACCCTCAAGGTGGCTTCTCCAAGAAGCCACCCAAAAAGCACTTTCACTATTCACGACGACATTTTTCAGCGTCCGTTCAAACTGAAAATATTTATGTGGGCTTAGAACATTTCCAGTACCCACTAAAATAATTTTCAACGCGTTCTGGAACAATTCCAGTTTAGTGATTTCATCTGCGAAAAGCATCTGAAGCGGTTCCGGCAGCCCCGGAACATTTCCGGTTTTTCTTCCAGAAAATTCCCAGAAGTTTCCAGAATGATTCTGGCATCCTCCAAGAATTATCAGGCATGTGCCGAAACCATTTTGACTTAATGGTATCCCCTGAAACAACTTTTCAGTTTCACCGGAACTCATCCGGTGACCTCTCTCTGCGGAACTTTTCCGCTGTCCAAAACTTTTCGGTGTCCGAAACTTTTTCGGTGATTTTCTCTCAGACTCCCTGTCTAGTATTCAGCAGATAGATGACCCTTAAGCGTGTGACCCTATAGGTTCGGTGAAGTATAGACATGACACGGAACCCCTTCCGATCAATGATCAACATCGGAGCCGTGGACACCCATATTGACCCCTATACCCACACGAATGAATATTCGAGTGAACCTCCAGTTGCCGTGTGCTATTCCTGTTGCTTCACGATATGTTACAAATACCCGAGGTTAGACATGTTGGCATTCCCGTGGATCAACAACTTGTCCACTATGCTAGTTACCTCGTTACCGGTATTGTTCTCTTTTCTCGTTACCGTGTTCCGGCATCCCCGTGATCAAATCACAAAGTGTCTGGCCAGACGATGATGGATACCGTAACACCGAGAGGGCCCAGAGATATCTCTCCATCGTCGGAGGAGCAAATCCCAATCTCGAGCTATCAAGTTACTTGACACACCTTTCCATGAACCCGTAAGCCGCCGTAATAGCCACCCATTTACGGATGACGTTTAACAAACCCCAAAGTTCATGAAGCAAGTATGAAGAAACTCGACACTCTCATGGTCTAAGGAATTTTGCAAACATTAACCATCTCTGTGTTATTAACCATTAATATGTGACGAATGTAACTCATAGCATAACATCAATTTGGGTCGATTCAACACAAATGTTCTTCTAACCCTGTGCCCTCAAAATTGCTGGCATAGACATGCCCATGATCAGGAAAACAGAACCATCATGCAATACTTGAGCTAGTCTTAGAGGCCAGACTAGGAATACATATTACCGTTTATTATTCCACACGTGCATATGAGTCTTCCTCCAAGCCTCGTTTTATTTGCAGACTCGAGAACCATAGCAGTTATAGCATGGAACATAAACCTAATTATGAACAGGGAGATAATCAATAACATTTATTATTGCCTCTAGGGCATATCTCCTACAGAAGATACTGTTTATCTTGTCGAGTTGCACTATTCTCCCACTCACCTTTTGAAAGAACCATTTTCTTCAAAAAGCATACCGTTCTTTGTGGCAAACCTATTTGCCTCGGTATAGTGAGGGAGGAATACCCAATTACTTGGGATAACCTACAAAGTAGCACTTGTCTGATTTGGAATAGGTTTGTAACCTTTTACACAAGCCCCATATTCCAAATGTTAAGAAAAGATATAGCATGGTTGGGCGTACCATACCATGGCGTCATTTCAACAGACCTAATGGAGCTCTTTTCAGTGTAAAATCCGCAGTCTCTAAAGCATCACTTTAAAAGGGATAATGGCAAATTTATTTATGTCATCTTTGATCTTACCATGTCATAAATGGTTCGATTACATCTTCACAGACTTTCCACTCACAGTGGTGTTCCAGGAGGTGTAAGTTATGAAACTCTTTTCACAACTCATCAGACATTCGCTAAACTTGTAACTCAAATATTTCTTTCTGCAATTGAATTGTAGAAACATAATTTTCTTGTTACAATAACTTCTACTTCATTTTGAAAACCTTTCAAATGATTTCAAAAGATCCAGACTTACGTCTCATCAAGTAAATATCCATATATCTACTTGAGTCATTTCTGAAGATAGATAAATCCACTACTTGCAACAACATTTATCGGACTACATACATCAAAATGTATGATCACCAATAAGTTCTTTGCTCGTTCCTTATGGCCTGTGAACGGTATTTCATTCACTTCACTTTTCGGAGGAAAGTTGCAAGTGTCAGGTGATTCAAAATCAAACGACTTCAAAATCCATCATAATGGAATTTTCCATGCGGGTTTCTCCAATGTGACCAAATGCAGTGCCACACTTGTGTGGTATTCTTTTAGTCTTATGACATTTAGCGTCAGTGTTATGGATGTATCATATTACCATCAATATTCATAACATACGTCCCATCTAGGATGGAAGCATGGCCCTTCATGTTATTCATAATACTGAACAACAATTGTTGTTTTTATGAACAACTCTTTTGCAACAAACATTGTGCAATGAGCTAGAGTGTATGAAACTCTAAAATGAATTATGAAAGTAAACCCAGAGGTAATGTATTATTATCAATATTCATAACATACATCTCATTCATAATGAAAGTATGGCCCTTATGTTATTCATAACATCGAACATCAAAAGTTCTCTTATAAACAACCTTCTTGCAAGATACCTTATGCAATGGGCTAGAGTTTGTGAAACCCCAAACGAATTATAAAAATAAATACAGACGGTAATACACCGATGGAAGGTATAGTAACATTTACTATGTTCCCTGTGTATACCTAAACCTCATTTCTGGCTAGTCTTTTAGGACATAGTAGTTCTTACATCGAATTGCAACAGAATGCAATCGAGCGGGTATCTTTGTGATTGTCTCACAATACCCAAGAATTAGTGATTAACATGTTTAACCATAATTCCCAAGAACTATATCTTTTACCAGCCTTCTATACATCAAAAACTTGTATGACATTCATACATGAGCTGGATATTCCAGTCTTCTTTCTTTTTGCCTTTATACTTCTAACAGTTTAACTTTCAGTATTTCTCCTACTCTCAGAAGAAGCATCCAACTTAAGAGTGGCGTTAGCCCCGGACTTCCTAGGCGTGAAAGTTTCACTAACACCCTTCGGACACTTCCATTCTCTTTAAGTTGTTTGTTTTATTCACCTTTCATCATATGACAGGCGTTCTACTGGATCCCTCTCTTATTAGTCTAATGCATAGTAAACTCCTTTACTAATAGTTTGCAAACAAACATTGCTTTGGATATCTCATATCTTTTAGCCTTTGTCTGTCTCTGAAAATGATTTTCAGATTCCATGAATATCACATAACTATCCAAACTTTCGAAGTTCAGGTCTCATGGAAGCAAACATATTGCACTTGACTAAAAATGGAATTCTAGCTTTTGGATCGAAGGACGAGAGTCACATGATCCATAGCATAAGCGAGAGAATACCGAAAGTATGCGATAGGACAAAGTCCTTCTTGGCACTCTTGAGGACAATCCTCACATTACGTTACCAACCGTAAAGTTTTAACCAGATATTTAACAGCTATTCAATTTTAATAGGGAAGGTGGAAACGCGAGCCATTATTCTACAACTATTAGCAAACCACACTTAGACAGTGTTCATAATTAATTGCACTGAGAATTAAACAAGTTAATTCAACAGTGCGCTCCCACTCAAATCAATATCTCTCATAATTGATTGTGAGCGATTCAAGATCCATATTACAATTTAACGCCAAGGATGTGTCCATCTCAAGTGACGAAAATTGCAATCGGTAGGCCAACTTGCCAATCACATCTCTATGTGACTCTTGTTCATCTTTCGATGGGCGTGTTCCGAGCTCAGGACGCTCCTCCAGAATGTCAAGACAACCAAGTGATCTTGCTGCGAGGTCTCAACTCACCCGCCTCACACTTCCCTAATCGTTCGCACCCATGTGTCCATGTGATGCCCCGAAAAGTTAGGTGCCGTGACGGTGCTACACTTGGGAGAACACTAACTACTTGATATTTTTGTGAGAGATCACCCTAATAAAAGCGACTACCGCGCAATCAAAAAGGGTGCATCATAAGGGATAAACATCTCAGGTAATTCATAATAGCATGATATGGTATAGCCCTTTCTGACGGAGAAGTCTTGTATTTCTTCGTCTTCGGCATTCGCGTCGGTGTTCACCTTCACGAAGATTGCCACCACCTTGTCGATGCACCAGATAATATTGCTATCTCTATAGCTAATAAAATAATGC
Source organism: Thinopyrum elongatum (assembly GCA_011799875.1). Taxonomy (NCBI): domain Eukaryota; kingdom Viridiplantae; phylum Streptophyta; class Magnoliopsida; order Poales; family Poaceae; genus Thinopyrum; species Thinopyrum elongatum. Next base: position 75,547,920 of record CM022302.1, on the reverse strand, counting down.
AATACAACAAGTTTGACACGCAGGTCATTTAAAGTGCAATCATATGGCTCCAGCCATCATGCCGAATCATGACACACAGGTCGTGTTAATCAATTTACATCATATAGTCATCTCATACATAATCAAATTAAATATGAGCACTCCTATACCACATCATATGCACATGCAAACCCTCCTGCAAAACCAAGTTAGACGCCTCTAATCGGTTCATGCAAAAACTTGTTTTTACGTGGCTTCTAAGGTTTCGAAACAAACCGAAACTACCAACGTCCATCATCAAGTATGATAATTCAAGTCGCTAGATTAACTTTCCAGGGTGTATGAAAACCGAGATAATAAAATCTCGAGCCCCATACTAAACTTCGTCATACGCATGACACCCGTGCAGATCATATCTGCATTGCCCTTTTGTCTGCGAAATTTCATCTTTCCTTTTAACTACGGTGGAATTCAATGAACTGTTAGCACTTCGTTGATCAATCAGGATCGCGGATTGCCAGAACTTTGAAACTCCACCATACTGTTATCAAGATCAGAAATATGCAAATTCTAGGGAAGTAACAAGAACATCGGGTAACAGATTTCATCTGCTACCCGCACAAATAATTTTCAGTAATAGAACTCATCTACTACCTAATTATATTGTGCAACACCCATACATCTCTATGTATTCTAGATCGCAACCTGCATCTACGCATAGCACGGCTCATGATGCCACTGTAGGGTAACGCAGCAGAAAACGAAAATTTTCCGACCTACGCACCAGCCCAGGACCACTATGGAGACTGCATACAAGGTTTGATCATTTTCGTTACCGACTCGTAGCGCAGCGGAAGTAAAGTCGATGACGATCGGCGGTGCTGATCCCCGCAGCTAGGATTTACAACCTCCCAACCGCGAGGATGTATACCCTCGTCTTCCCTTCGGACAGCCCTCCGGGAGGCGGTCGAACAGTCCCCCGGACGATGTCGCGGACAGCCCTTCGGGAGGACCTTCGAAACTCGAACGGTCACTCGGACAGCCCTTCGGGAGGACTCACAGAACTCGGACCGTCACTTGGACAGCCCTTCGAGAGGCACTCTCGAACAGCCCCTCGGGCACTAAGATCGAAACTACGACCTCTCTACAGAGTTGCACACATACGGTGTCAGCTATTCGGCAGGGCTTCGCCGTCCAGAACTAGTTCCTGCCGGAACCCAGACAGCCTTTCGGCTCTACGAAACTCTTTTCGTGGGAGGGAGAGAGAAGCCAGATAACATCTTGGCATGTGTATGTGAGAAGGAGTGAGTCTTTAGGCAGCCCCCTCCACCCCTATTTATAGGCCAAGCCCAAGGGTGGCTTCTCCAAGAAGCCAAGGGGAAAAATACCAAAGGACCCTCAAGGTGGCTTCTCCAAGAAGCCACCCAAAAAGCACTTTCACTATTCACGACGACATTTTTCAGCGTCCGTTCAAACTGAAAATATTTATGTGGGCTTAGAACATTTCCAGTACCCACTAAAATAATTTTCAACGCGTTCTGGAACAATTCCAGTTTAGTGATTTCATCTGCGAAAAGCATCTGAAGCGGTTCCGGCAGCCCCGGAACATTTCCGGTTTTTCTTCCAGAAAATTCCCAGAAGTTTCCAGAATGATTCTGGCATCCTCCAAGAATTATCAGGCATGTGCCGAAACCATTTTGACTTAATGGTATCCCCTGAAACAACTTTTCAGTTTCACCGGAACTCATCCGGTGACCTCTCTCTGCGGAACTTTTCCGCTGTCCGAAACTTTTCAGTGTCCGAAACTTTTTCGGTGATTTTCTCTCAGACTCCCTGTCTAGTATTCAGCAGATAGATGACCCTTAAGCGTGTGACCCTATAGGTTCGGTGAAGTATAGACATGACACGGAACCCCTTCCGATCAATGATCAACATCGGAGCCGTGGACACCCATATTGACCCCTATACCCACACGAATGAATATTCGAGTGAACCTCCAGTTGCCGTGTGCTATTCCTGTTGCTTCGCGATATGTTACAAATACCCGAGGTGAGACATGTAGGCATTCCCGTGGATCAACAACTTGTCCACTATGCTAGTTACCTCATTACCGGTATTGTTCTCTTTTCTCGTTACCGTGTTCCGGCATCCCCGTGATCAAATCACATAGTGTCTGGCCAGACGATGATGGATACCGTAACACCGAGAGGGCCCAGAGATATCTCTCCATCGTCGGAGGAGCAAATCCCAATCTTGAGCTATCAAGTTACTTGACATACTTTCCCATGAACCCGTAAGCCGCCGTAATAGCCATCCATTTACGGATGACGTTTAACAAACCCCAAAGTTCATGAATCAAGCATGAAGAAACTCGATACTCTCATAGTCTGAGGAATCATGCAAACATTAACCATCTCTGTGTTATTAACCATTAACTCATGACGAATGTATCTCATAGCATAACATCAATTCGGGTCGATTCAACACAAATGTCCTTCCTGACATTGTGCCCTCAAAGTTGCTGGCATAGACATGCCCATGATTGGAAAAACATAATCATCATGCAACACTTGAGCTAGTCTTAGAGGCACGACTAGGAATACATTTTACCGTTTATTATACCACACGTGCACATGGGTTTTCCCCAGAGCCTTTATGGATATACGGGCTCGGGAACCATAGCAGTTATAGCATGGAATATAAACTTAATTATGAACAGGGAGATAATTAATAACATTTATTATTTCCTCTAGGGCATATCTCCTACAGGTCGTACACCTCTGGCACCTCCGCCTTATTGTGTCGCGCCTAAAAGAGAGGAACAGAGTAAATTAGTAATTAAAGGGCTCAAGCTAGCATGAATCATGAAGCAAACCACATACCCATTTCTGCCCGAACTAATATAAGTTGGCGCTGCCTTGATGGTGTGGCACACCTTCCATTTGGGCACGCCGGTCCTTGGCATTGTTGTGGAGGGCTAGCCATTGGTCTGAGCACCACTCATCCACCAACACCTCCCAACAATCCATCTGATCCGCACACCATCTCGGGGGCACCTAAGTTAGTAAAGAGAAACTTGAGCACTACGCCAACGAATCAAATCAAGGAAACTAAGTACAAAGCCTTAAGAATAGGTAATTACCGTCATGTACTGCTCCTTCTTCAGAAACTTTCCGCGGCACGCCGGCTTGGTCTTCTTAATACCACGCGAGGCGTAGTAGTCTCGAATAGCCTGCACCCGAGCCTCGTGACGTAAGTTTTGCAGTAGGCGCTTGCACTCGGCATCGATAACCTGTGCCTCGGCCTCCTCGTATCGCTCCTCACACCTGTAGAAGGTCTGCAATCAAACGAGACAACATTGATTAGTACAATAGCTAGCTATTTGAAGATTTTTAATTGTGTGAAGGAGAAATTACCCAAAACTTTCTTATCACCTTGTCTGCCCTCGTGTGGCACAAGACACCATCGATCATCTCCTCCGGCGGGGCTGGGGCAGCCAAGTAGTGCTCCCAGCTCAATCCTAGCTGTGGAAGCTGAACCTCACCGGGCAACGTGACAAACCCCGGGAAGTTTTGCTGGCAAAGCACACCAAGGACGATGTTGGGCCTGCGGACATCCGGAGCGTGGTCCCAACCCCTGCAGTATGACAAGGCCAACGCATTAGATATTTGAAGAAACGTGAAGGCAAAAGGTACAAAAAGAGTACATGCACTTACCTCTCCCCATTAGGAAAAATCAACCACCTCTGCTCGCGGGTCACCGGCACGGGCGGGAGCCATGTACAACCACGCTGGTAGACAGTGGCCCCCTCAACCACCTCGCCCTCGCTATCAGGCGGATCCCCACCACCATCAGCATGGCCACTCGGCCCCTCAGGCGGATCCGGCCAGGTACCCCATCTGGACGTCTCCTGGGACGTACCCTGGTCTGGAATCTCGTGGGCCAAAGGCCCGTCGACCCGAGGCTTGTGTACCAGAGTCCGCGTAGCCTCCTCCTCAGACGTGTCAACCCTAGCAGTCATGTGCTCGGGTGAATCAACTGGGGGTGGCGGCGAGGAAGGCATAGGAGCCTGCCTACCTCTCCCACGGCCACGTCCTGATCTACCTCCTCTTTTCTTCCCTCCCTGACCCCCTCTCCTGGTGGGCAACGACGCCGATGAAGAAGGGCTCAGCGGTGTCCCCATACTCTCGTACAACGCTCTCCGGAGACGTACAGGTGGAATAGAAGTACCCCTCCCACCACGCGCCGACGAAGAAGGAGCCTCGGAGCAGTCCGGACCCGCGCCCACCATCTTTCAACACCTGCCATGACAAAGAGTAAACGAAATTAGTACAACATAAAAAAATTAATACCGACATGAATAATAATATGTATATAACTTAACTGTATCATCATCAAGTACAACATTAAAAAATTTGAATACCTAACATGAACTAATAATATATATGTATATAATACAAATTGAATACCTGACACGAACTAATAATAATATTGATCATCTATATATGCTCCGGGATCAATAAATGCATCATCATCATCACTATCAAGAATGACATGCTCATCGGGTTCAGCGGCATCAACATGTGGAAGGCCAACTGCTTTATGTAATCGGTCAAGCATTGACAGGTCATCCACAGCAGTAACCTCTTCTTGTTTTGGCTCTTCTTGTTCTGGCTCAGGGGTGAAGTCGGATTCACTATCGCTGTCTACTTGAATGTTCTAGGGTGAAGTAGAGTGGTTCTTGAGACATTTTTTTGGAAAAACGTGTTTCTTGGAAGAATTCTCCTTCATATGTGTCTGGGTTAATGTGAGGTTCATAATCCTCTTCATTGGGGGGAGGCGGTCTAACACGTGGCGGCACTTCATAAACGACATCCCAACCATTCAGATTTGGATCAGTTTGGCAGGCCCACGGTAGATAGAAAACTTGGGTCACCTGTTGAGCCGTAATATAGACATCGGGAACATCTAAATGGGTGCTTTGTTTGATTTCGACTAGCCCTATATGTTCATGAGTCCTTCTAGTCTCCTTCGGCTGGAACCAATAACATTTGAAGACTACGACGTTCGGTGGGTTTTCACCATAGAATAGAAGTTCATAAATTGCTTCAACTCTCCCATAATACTCGGTACCTCCTTCGCCGATAGCAGAGACACAACAATTTGTAGACTTTCGGTCGGCCATAGATAGCTCTTTGCCAAAGGTACGAAAGCGATACCCGTTGATGTTGTATTTGTCAAATGAACGGACCTTATAGTCAAAACCATTAGCGACTTGTCTCAATTCGGTGTCCATAGACTCTGAATTAGCCTACAAGTTTAATACGAAAGGATTATTGCATTAGCCACAAATTAGATGAAGAAATGAGAATGGTCTAATGGAAATTATAGTTTGTTTGAACCAAGAGATGAAACCGGGAAAGCCGCCTCCATGCTTTGCTAGAAGCTCATACTCTTCGATGGATTCCTTTTGGATCACCGCTCCATCCGAGAATTTGGTGACGTATCGACTATATCAAATATCCGGGAATAAGAGCAGTTCAAAGGAATTAGAAGTTGCGAAACAATGTACCGAGAACTTACTCGATGTACGGCCGCACTTCTATTAGGTTGTTGAAGATATACAACGAAATGGTCCGCCATTCTTCGACATCTAATGATATTGGTTTCGAAGGACCGGCTGGTGCGAGATTCCCTTTGAATAGGCTGAGGTTGGATCCACCTTTTTTAGGGTCGCTAGCATTGTACCGAGGCTTCGGATTATGCAAATGACGATTTTTGGCTTCGTAGTGTGCTGTCACGAAGTTTGCCGCCTCCTCAGTAATGAATGCCTCGGCCATCGATGCTTCAATTCTACATTTATTTTTTCATTTTGCTCGAAGCGTCTTCTGCATCCTCTCAGTTGCGTAGCACCAACGATTTTGCACGGACCCCCAATCTTGCTTCTGTCGGGAGATGCAAAATCAAATGCTGCATTTGATTAAAGAAGCCCGGTGGAAAGATCTTCTCTAGCTTGCAGATCAACTCCGGTGCCAACTCTTCCATTTCTTCTAGCATGCCAGGCGATAGTTCTTTCGCACAAAGAACACGGAAGAAATAGCTCAGCTCTGCCAGTACTAGCCATTCATCCTCAGAGATGAAGCCACGCAACATCACTGGCATTACCTGCTCAAGCCATATGTGCCAATCATGACTCTTGAGACCAAATATTTTCAATTTTTCAAGACTCGCTCCCCTCTTTAGATTTGCTACATACCCATCGGGCTGCATTTTCACCCACAAGATAATTTCCCTCATAGCTGGCCTTCCAAGATTGAACCATGCCTTTGGCTTTGTCCAGTTCTGCTTTCCTTTCGGTTCTTGCATGTTTTGTAATGGTCTATCACATAGCGCCTCCTGATCGACTCTAGCCTTAGTATTATCCTTTGACTACCCCTCTATGCCGAACAATGTACCAAAAAGGGCCTCGGCGATATTCTTTTCAGTGTGCATCATGTCGATGTTGTGTGGGCAAAGGAGGTCTTTGAAGTAAGGCAGATCCCACAAGCACGTCTTGTGAGTCCAGGCGTGTTCCGAATTATACCCCTTGAAATACCCTGGATGCTCTAGATCTGGCTCGAGAGCGTTTAACTGATCCAGGGTCTCTTGACCTGTCAACACAGGTGGTGCAGAGTTTTTGACAACTCTACCTTTGATGAAGTTCTTCTTGTCTTTCCTGAACTTATGGCGAGGATCCAGGAACAGTCTATGCAAGTCGAAGCAAGAAAACTTGCGACCCACCTGTAGCCAACGAAACTGAAGAGCTGCCTTGCATGTGGGGCATGGGAACCTTCCATGCACACACCAGCCAATGAATAGCGCATACGCCGACAAGTCATGCATCGAGTACAATGTACCAGGCACGCATTATGAAGGTTCTGTTTGCTAGCGGCGTCGTATGTCTTGAACCCATTATCCCAAGCTTCTTGCAATTCATCCTTAAGCAGCTACATGTACACATTCATATTCTTCCCCGGATAGTTGGGCCCTAGAATTATCAACGTCAGGAAAATGTTCTTTCTTTGCATAATCTGTCCGGGGGGAGTTTGAGTGGAATGACAAATACGGGCCAAGAACTGTATTGGGTTGCCATCAGACCAAACACATTGAACCCATCCGTGCTGATGGCGACTCGAGGATGCCTTGGATCTGCCGCTTTTTGCTCATCTAATGCATCGAAGTGCTTCCACACAGAACCATCCGATGTGTGTACCATCATCAGATTCCCATCGGCATCTAGTTCGGTTCTTTTGCCCATTTTATGCCATGTCATCTGTCTGGCCGTCTCTTTGACCATGAAAAGACGTTGAAGTCTTGGTACGATTGGCATATACCGAAGAACATTAACGAGGATTTTGGTTTGCGTCTTCTCACCCATACCGTTATCTACCACAACATACCTGGAAGACTTGCAAATGGGACAATAGTTCAAGTCCGCATACTCAAGACTAAATAAGGCACATCCTTTCTCATAGGCATCTATCTTCTCATAGGGCATCTTAAGTGCACGGAGGATTTTGTCCGACTGGTATAGGTTTGCAGGCATTACATGGCCTTTGGGTAGAAAGCGTCCAAATACTGTCATCATCGCGTCGTAGCATTCTCTGCCCAAGTTGAATTGAGCCTTCAGAGCCATTACTTGTGAGATGGCATCCAACTGACAAAGCTCAGTGTGCTCGTGGAGAGGACGTTTTGAAGACTCCAACATTTCATTGAAGGCCTTTGCAGATTCCTCCATCTCATCGTCCGAATCCCGAGCATCATCAAAGTCTTGCACCATGTCTTCCATCCCGGTACCATGCTCGTCCGTGCGACGATGAACCACCTCAGCTCTAGCATGTTGGGCAGACTCACCATGAAATGTCCACACTGTATAACCGGGCATAAAATCACTCTTCTGCGGGTGTTTACCCATTTCATCCTCTGTCCTCTTGTGCCAATTGTCGCATCGGACACAGGGGCACCAGGTTTTTCTCTAGCCATTTGCAAATGCGGCTCTCACAAACCCCTTGGTTTTTGTTAACCATTCATTGGTCATGTATTTCTGACTAGTGTGACCGGTGTACATCTACGCACGATCACTCATCTTGCCTAGCTACTGGACACACAAGAAATATATATAATTCAGCATGTATATTCATTAGTTAATCTAGTTTGTCAATTTTATTATGTCCATGCAACCTACACGCTAATAGGTAAAGATAGGTCCTAATCCCACCTGAGTATGTGTAGATTGAGTACGTTCTCCATGCTCTATCCCATTCCGAGGCAAAATTTCGGCAGCACCTCCCCGCTGTTCTCCAAATACACGTCTCGGCAAAAAGCCGAGAGAATGTGCATCCGGAGAAGAACAGGGAGGCGCTGCCAAAATTTTGTCTTGGAATGTGATACGTCCATTTTGCATCATGTTTTCCTACTTTTATTTATAATGTTTTTATGCATAATAATGCTTTATGGAGTAATTCTAATGCCTTTTCTCTCATAATATGCAAGGTTCACACAAAGAGGGAGAATACCGGCAGCTGGAATTCTGGACCTGAAAAAGCTACGTCAGGCCACCTATTCTGCACAACTCCAAATGAGCTGAAACTTCACGGAGAATTTTTATGGATTATTTAAGAAATACTGGAGCAAATAACCACCAGAGGGGGCCCATCAGGTGGGCACAACCCACCTGGGCGCGTCAGGCCCCCCAAGCGTGCCCTGGTGGGTTGTGCCCTCCTCAGCCCACCTCCGGTGCCCATCTTCTGGTATATAAGTCATTTTGACCTAGAAAAAATAAGAAGAGGACTTTCGGGATGAAGCGCCGCTGTCTCGAGGCGGAACTTGGGCAGGAACACTTTTGCCCTCCGGCGGAGTGATTCTGCCGAGGTAACTTCCCTCCCGGAGGGGGAAATCATCGTCATCGTCATCACCAACAACTCTCCCATCTTTGGGAGGGCAATCTCCATCAACATCTTCAACAGCACCATCTCCTCTCAAACCCTAGTTCATCTCTTGTGTTCAATCTTTGTACCGGAACCTTAGATTGGTGCTTGTGGGTGACTAGTAGTGTTGGTTACATCTTGTAGTTGATTACTATATGGTTTATTTGGTAGAAGATTATATGTTCAGATCCATTATGCTATTTAATACCCCTCTGATCTTGAGCATGATTATCATTTGTGAGTAGTTACTTTTGTTCTTGAGGTCACGGGAGAAATCTTGTTGCAAGTAATCATGAGAACTTGATATGTGTTCGATATTTTGATGATATGTATGTTGTGATTCCCTTAGTGGTGTCATGTGAATGTTGACTACATGGCACTTCACCTTATTAGGGCCTAAGGGAATGCATTGTGGAGTAGTTATTAGATGATGGGTTGCGAGAGTGACAGAAGCTTAAACCCTAGTTTATGCGCTACTTCGTAAGGGGCTGATTTGGATCCAAAAGTTTAATGCTATGGTTAGATTTTATCTTAATACTTTTCTCGTAGTTGCGGATGCTTGCGAGGGGGTTAATCATAAGTAGGAGGTTTGTTCAAGTAATAACAGCACCTAAGCACCGGTCCAGCCACATATCAAATTATCAAAGTAGCGAACACAAATCAAACCAACATGATGAAATCCCCGTGTACCCTCAAGAACGCTTTGCTTATTATAAGAGACCGTCTTGGCCTGTCCTTTGCCTCAAAAGGATTTGGCTACCTTGCTGCACTTTTGCTACCGTTACCATTATTTACTTGTTACAAATTACCTTGCTATCAAACAACTTGTTACTGACTATTTCAATGCTTGCAGTAAATACCTTGCTGAAAACCACTTGTCATTTCCTTCTGCTCCTCGTTGGGTTCGACACTCTTACTTATCAAAAGGACTACGATTGATCCCCTATACTTGTGGGCCATCAAGGCTCTTTTCTGGCGTCGTTGCCGGGGAGTGAAGCGCTCTTCGTAAGTGGAAATCGGTAAGGAAAAATTATTACTACGTGCTGAAATTTATTGTCACTTGCTACTATGGAGAACAATCCTTTGAGGGGGTTTGTTCGGGGTATCTTCACCTTGACCGGAAGCACAATTAGTTGCCCCTCAACCTACTGCACCTACTGAAAATATTGGTTATGAAATTCCTTCGGGTATGATAGAACAACTGCTAGCTAATCCTTATGCAGGAGATGGAACCGAACATCCTGATATGCACTTGATATATGTGGATGAAATTTGTGGATTATTTAACCTTGAAGGTTTACCCGGAGATGAAGCTAAGAAGAAGGTTTTCCCTTTATCTTTGAAGGGAAAAGCATTGGCATGGTATAGCCTATGCGATGATATTAGATCTTGGAATTGGAATCGATTGAAATTGGAATTTCACCAAAAAAATTATCCTATGCATCTAATTCATCGTGATCGGAATTATATATATAATTTTTGGCCTCGTGAAGGAGAAAGTATCGCTCTAGCTTGGGGGAGGCTTAAGTCAATGTTATATTCATGCCCCAATCATGAGCTCTCAAGGGAAATTATTATTCAGAATTTTTATGCTCGGCTTTGTCATGATGATCGATCCAGACTCGATACTTCTTGTACTGGTTCTTTTATGAAGAAGACTATTGAATTCAGGTGGGATCTTTTAGAAAGAATTAAACGCAACTCTGAAGATTGGGAACTCGACGAAGGTAAAGAGTCAGGTATTAAGCATGAGTTTGATTTTATTAAATCTTTTATGAATACCGATGCTTTTCAAAAGTTTAGCACTAAATATGGACTTGACTCTGAGATAGTAGCTTCTTTCTGTGAATCATTTACTATTCATGTTGATTTCCCTAAGGAGAAGTGGTTTAAATATCATCCACCCATTAAAGAAGAAATTAAAGAACCGGTTGTGGTTAAAGATGAAACTATTATTTATAATGTTGACCCAGTTGTTCCTATCTGTTAGGATAAAGTAACATGCCAAGGTTTCAACCGTGGTCAATAAAGCCTATATTAGAGAACCTAAACCTGCTGAACAAATCAAGGTAGAACCTAGTGTTGCTTTGGTTAAAGATCTCTTGGTAGAAAATATAGATGGGCATGTTATTTACTTCTGTGATGAAGTGCTAGAATTGCCAAACCAGATGAAAAGGATAAACATAGACCTGTTGTTGGCATGCCTGTTGTCTCAGTCAAAATAGGAGATCATTGTTATCATGGTTTATGTGACTTAGGTGCTAGCGTGAGTGCTATTCCTTTTACCTTATATCAAGAAATTATGAATGACATAGCACCCGCTGAAATAGAAGACATAGATGTTACTATTAAGCTTGCTAATAGAGACACCATCACACCACTTGGGATTGTTAGAGATATTGAAGTCTTGTGTGGGAAAATAAAATATCCTACTGATTTTCTAGTTCTTGGTTCCCCACAAGATGACTTTTGTCCCATTATCTTTGGTAGACCTTTCTTGAACACTGTTAATGCTAAAATAGATTGCGAGAAACAAATCATCGGTGTCAGTTTTGGTGATGAATCTCATGAGTTTAATTTTTCTAAGTCTAGTAGAAAACATCATAAGAAAGAATTGCCTAGTAAGGATGAAATAATTGGTCTTGCTTCTATTGCCGTGCCTCCTACTGATCCACTAGAACAATATTTGCAAGACCATGAAAATTATATGCATATGCATGAAAGAAATGAAATAGATAAAAAATTCTTTGAACAACGACCTCTGCTTAAACACAATTTGCCTATTGAAACTCTAGGAGGTCCTCCTCCACCTAAAGGTGATCCTGTGTTTGAATTAAAACAATTGCCAGACACTTTGAAATATGCTTATCTTGATGAGAAAAAGATATATCTTGTTATTATTAGTGCTAACCTTTCAGAACACGAAGAAGGAAGATTATTGAAAATTCTAAAGGAGCACCAAGCTGCTATTGGATATACTCTTGATGATCTTAAGGGCATTAGTCCCACTCTCTGTCAGCACAAGATCAATATGGAACCTGATGCTAAACCCGTCGTTGATCATCAACGACGTTTGAATCCTAAGATGAAAGAAGTGGTAAGAACTGAAATACTGAAGCTTCTGGAAGCAAGTATAATCTATCCCATAGCTGATAGTAGATGGGTAAGTCCCGTTCATTGTGTCCCTAAGAAAGGAGGTATTACCGTTGTTCCAAATGATAAAAATGAACTTATTCCACAAAGAATTGTCACTGGCTATAGAATGGTAATTGATTTTAGAAAATTAAATAAAGCAACTAGGAAAGATCATTACCCTTTGCCTTTTATTGATCAAATGCTAGAAAGACTATCTAAGCTCACACACTTTTGTTTTCTTGATGGATACTCTGGTTTTTCTCAAATACCTGTTTCACAACCTGATCAAGAGAAAACCACCTTTACTTGTCCTTTTGCAACTTATGCATATAGACGTATGCCTTTTGGTTTATGTAATGCACCTGCTACCTTTCAAAGATGTATGACTGTCATATTCTCTAATTTTTGTGAAAAGATTGTTGAGGTTTTCATGGATGATTTTTCCGTATACGGAACTTCTTTTGATGATTGCTTAAGCAACCTTGATCGAGTTTTGCAGAGATGTGAGCAAACTAATCCTGTCTTGAATTGGGAGAAGTGCCACTTTATGGTAAATGAAGGTATTGTCTTGGGGCATAAAATTTCTGAACGAAGTATTGAAGTGGATAAAGCTAAAGTTGATGCGATTGAGAAAATGCCATGTCCTAGATATATTAAAGGTATTCGTAGTTTCCTCGGTCATGCTGGTTTCTATAGGAGATTTATTAAAGACTTCTCTAAAATTTCTAGGCCTCTTACAAATCTTTTACAAAAGGATGTTCCATTTCTTTTTTATGATGATTGTGTAGAAGCCTTTGAAACACTTAAGAAAGCCTTAATTTCTGCACCTATTGTTCAACCACCTGATTGGAACTTGCCTTTTGAAATTATGTGTGATGCTAGTGATTATGATGTTGGTGCTGTTCTAGGACAAAGAGTTGATAAGAAGTTAAATGTTATTCATTATGCTAGTAAAACTCTAGAGAGTGCCCAACGAAATTACACTACTATTGAAAAAGAATTTTTAGCGGTTGTGTTTGCTTGTGATAAATTCAGATCTTACATTGTTGATTCTAAGGTTATTGTTCAGACCGATCATGCTGCTATTAAATATCTTATGGAAAAGAAAGATGCTAAGCCTAGACTCATTAGATGGGTTCTCTTGCTACAAGAATTTGATTTACATATCACTGATAGGAAAGGAGCTGAGAACCCCTTAGCGGACAACTTGTCTAGGTTGGAAAATATTCTTGATGACTCACAACCTATTAATGATAGTTTTCCTGATGAACAATTAGCTGCAATAAATGTTTCTCATAACACCCCTTTGTATGTTGACTATGCTAATTATATTGTTGCTAAATATATACCACCTAGCTTTACATATCAACAAAAGAAAAAAATTCTTCTATGATTTAAGACATTACTTTTGGGATAACCCACATCTTTATAAAGAAGGAGTAGATGGTATTATTAGACGTTGTGTACCTAAGCATGAACAGGGACAAATCCTACGGAAATGTCACTCTGAAGCTTATGGAGGGTATCATGCGGGAGATAGAACTGCTCATAAGGTTTTGCAATCTGGTTTTTATTGGCATACTCTCTTCAAGGATGCCCGTAAGTTTGTTTTATCTTGTGACGAATGTCAACGAATTGGTAATATTGGTAAGCATCAAGAAATGCCTATGAATTATTCACTAGCTATTGAACCATTTGATGTATGGGGTTTTGATTATATCGGACCTTTTCCTTCCTCTAATGGGTATACACATATTTTTGTTGCTGTTGATTATATCACTAAGTGGGTAGAAGTTATTCCAACTAGCAGTGCTGATCACAACACCACCATTAAAATGCTTAAAGAAGTTATTTTCCCGAGGTTTGGAGTCCTTAGATATTTAATGACTGATGGTGGTTCACACTTTATTCATGGTGCTTTCCGTAAAATGCTTGCTAAGTATGATGTTAACCATAGAATTGCATCACCCTATCATCCTCAATCTAGTGGTCAAGTTGAACTTAGCAATAGAGAAATAAAACTAATATTACAGAAAATTGTTAATAGGTCCCAAAAGAATTGGTCTAAGAAATTAGATGATGCACTTTGGGCTTATAGAACAGCATACAAAAAATCCTATGGGTATGTCTCCTTATAAGATGGTTTATGGAAGAGCTTGTCATTTGCCTCTTGAGTTAGAAGATAAAGCATATTGGGCAATTAAAGAACTCAACTATGATTTCAAACGCGCCGGTGAAAAGAGGCTATTTGATATTAGCTCACTAGATGAATGGAGAACCCAAGCCTAAGAAAATGCCAAGTTATTTAAAGAAAAGATTAAAAGATGGCATGACAAAAGAATCCAAAAGCGGGAATTCAAAGTTGGGGAATATGTTCTTCTATACAACTCTAGTTTCAAATTCTTTGCAGGAAAACTTCTCTCCAAATGGGAAGGACCGTATGTTATCGAAGAGGTTTATCGTTCTGGAGCTATCAAAATAAATAATGCCGAAGGTACTAACCCGAAGGTGGTCAATGGGCAAATATTAAACATTATATCTCAGGTACGCCTATTAATGTTGAAAGCAATATTATCCAAACCATGACACTAGAGGAACACATAAAAGAAACCTTCTGGAACACTCCAGAATAACCGAAAAAGAGGAGGTGCGTGATACGGTAAGTAAACGGACTCCAAAAAATACATAAAAATATTTTCTGTCAGTTTTGGAATATTTTAAAAATTAGGAAAATAATAAACAACCAGGAAGGCAACCCTGGCGGGCACAAGACACCAGGGCGCGCCTGGCATGCCAGGCGCGCCCAGGTGGGTTGTGCCCACCTCGGTTACCTTCTAAACTCTGTTTTTCTCATGTTTGCTTGTCTCCCAAGATAAAAAATCTTTATATACCCCCCGAACCTATTAACAATCGTCTCGTGGAGAATTCTTTTGTTCTTCTTTCTTTCTGTTTTCTGGCAGATCTGAAAATATGTCATCTCAAGATTCGGAGGGAGAGAGCTATGTCGCTGATTATATTGCAAACCCCAAGGTTTATGGGGATGTGGAATGTTATGGTTGGACCATGGAGGAAAAAGAAGACTATGATCCAAAAGGGAAAGAAGAGACAAGCTCAAATGAAGATGAAGTTCCATTACCCCAACCTGGGGACATGCACATGGAATTCAAGAAGTCGAGTCTCCCTAATAAAGCAAACAAACCTAAGATCCAGTTTATTCCCTTTCGCCTCTTACAGGAAAACAAGAAGGAATTATGCAAAACGGTATTAGAACACGAGTAGGAGATTGGGTACTTGAAGGAGGAAAATTCCATCCTCAACCGTAAGCTGAGGAAGAGTAATATTGCTACCTCATCACCACCACCACCTTCTTCATCACTGAAGGGGACTTGAGTATCGGGTATGGGCACTCCCCTTGGCTTGTGCCAAGCTTGGGGGAGGTGCCCCGGTATCGTATCACCAACACTATCTTTTGCTTTTACTTATCTTAGTTCGATCATTAGTTATCTTTTGATTTAGTTGAATAAAAGTTTAGTTCGATCCTTTCTTTTCGAGTGTTTGCTTAGTGATCTTTCTATCAATGTAATTATGTGTGAGATATATAATAAAGTTTAGTTTGTGTTTTGCTTCTTTACTTTAATGTTCCAATAAAACGAAAGGAAAATAAATGAAAAGATCATATGCTAATCTTATGGTAAGTAATGACATCACATAAGGAAAAGTATAAGTGGTAAAATTTGTTGGAGATTGACAAACATAGCATTAGTCAATGATGCAATTCATGAAAGAATTAATAAGGCAAGAGAAGATTCACATGCAAATACACTATCTTGGACATCTTTTATGATTGCGAGCCCCCATTAAATATTTTGTGTCAAAATAGTTGACGCTGGACAAGGAAGACAACGTAATGATTTATGGTTGTTCATATTCACATAGAAGTTATATTGTCATAGATCCTTTAACATGTGGTGCTTGCTCAATATCTTTTCTAGCCAAGAATTCCACACTAAGTAGAGATACTACTTGTGCATCCAAAACTCAAAACCCAAATCTTACTTTGAGAGTCCACCATACCTACCTATGGATTGAGTAAGATCCTTCAAGTAAGTTGTCATCGGTGCAATAAGGCAATAAAAATTGCTTATAAATGTGTTGGATCATTTAGTGTAAGAGAAAATTGAGCGTTGTACGAACTTGTGATGGCAAAGAATAAAAGCGATAGACTGCATAATAAAGGTTTCTATCATAAGGGGTAATGCAATGTGACGTTCTTTTGCATTAAGGGATTTGGCATACTAACAAATAAGCACATGACAACCTCTGCTTCCCTCTGCGAAGAGCCTATCCTTTACTTTTATGCATTTACTTTTATGAAGAGTCAAAGTTTTCTTCCCTATTCCTTTTTATTTTTCTCTTTTGGCAAGCATCATGTGGTGAGGAAAGATCTAGGCACATATATCCAGTTGGATATGAGTAGGCATGAGTTATTATTGTTGACATCACCCTTGAGGTGAGTATGTTGGGAGGCGAAACTATAAGCCCCTATCTTTCTATGTGTGTGGATGAAACTTTTTGTTCATGGGTACGCTGTGAGTGTTAGCAATCGTAGAAGATTAAATGACGGTTGAGTATGTGGACTTGCCAAAAGGCTCCGATACGCGACCCTTCCTGAAAAGATGATGAATTGTAGTTGCAAAGTTGACTGAGAACACAGTTTGTTGGTTTTCAATAGAGTTTATGCTTTATACTTCGATGTTGTGATGAATTGTTACTTGTTCATGAGAAGTTATATGATAAAAGTTATGTGATAAAAGTTAGTTGATGAAGTTTATGTTAAAGTTCTTTGCTCTTATAAAAATATGCATGATGCTTCTATGTCTGTATTTTGTTTTTATCGACACCTCTCTCTCTAAGCATGTGGACATGTTTTCAATTTCGGTTTTTCGCTTGAGGACAAGCGAGGTCTAAGCTTGGGGGAGTTGATACGTCCATTTTGCATCATGTTTTCCTACTGTTATTTATAATGTTTTTATGCATAATAATGCTTTATGGAGTAATTCTAATGCCTTTTCTCTCATAATATGCAAGGTTCACACAAAGAGGCAGAATACCGGCAGCTGGAATTCTGGACCTGAAAAAGCTACATCAGGCCACCTATTCTGCACAACTCCAAATGAGCTGAAACTTCATGGAGAATTTTTATGGATTATTTAAGAAATACTGGAGCTAATAACCACCAGAGGGGGCCCACCAACCCACCTGGGCGCGCCAGGCCCCCCAAGCTCACCCTGGTGGGTTGTGCCCTCCTCGGCCCACCTCCGGTGCCCATCTTCTGGTATATAATTCATTTTGACCTAGAAAAAATAAGAAGAGGACTTTCGGGACGAAGCGCCGCCTTCTCGAGGCGGAACTTGGGCAGGAGCACTTTTCCATCCGGCGAAGCGATTCTGCCGGGGAAATTCCCTCCCGGAGGGGGAAACCATCGTCATCGTCATCACCAACAACTCTCCCAAGGGCAATCTCCATCAACATCTTCAACATCACCATCTCCTCTCAAACCCTAGTTCATCTCTTGTGTTCAATCTTTGTACCGGAACCTAGATTGGTGCTTGTGGGTGACTAGTAGTGTTGATTACATCTTGTAGTTGATTACTATATGGTTTATTTGGTGGAAGATTATATGTTCAGATCCATTATGCTATTTAATACCCCTCTGATCTTGAGCATGATTATCATTTGTGAGTAGTTACTTTTGTTCTTGAGGTCACGGGAGAAATCTTGTTGCAAGTAATCATGTGAACTTGATATGTGTTTGATATTTTGATGATATGTATGTTGTGATTCCCTTAGTGGTGTCATGTGAACGTCGACTACATGGCACTTCACCTTATTAGGGCCTAAGGGAATGCATTGTGGAGTAGTTATTAGATGATGGGTTGCGAGAGTGACAGAAGCTTAAACCCTAGTTTATGCGCTACTTTGTAAGGGGCTGATTTGGATCCAAAGGCTTAATGCTATGGTTAGATTTTATGTTAATACTTTTCTCATAGTTGCGGATGCTTGCGAGGGGGTTAATCATAAGTAGGAGGTTTGTTCAAGTAAGAACAGAACCTAAGCACCAGTCCACCCACATATCAAATTATCAAAGTAGCGAACACAAATCAAACCAACATGATGAAATTCCCGTGTACCCTCAAGAACGCTTTGCTTATTATAAGAGACCGTCTTAGCCTATCCTTTGCCTCAAAAGGATTGGGCTACCTTGCTGCACTTTTGATACCATTACCATTATTTATTTGTTACAAATTACCTTGCGATCAAACAACTTGTTACCGACTATTTCAGTGCTTGCAGTTAATACCTTGCTGAAAACCACTTGTCATTTCCTTCTGCTCCTCATTGGGTTCGACACTCTTACTTATTGAAAGGACTACGATTGATCCCCTATACTTGTGGGTCATCAGAATGGGGTAGTGCATGGAGAATGTACCCAATCTACACATCCTCGGGCTGTCCGTGGAAATCGCTGGACAATCCGAATGAGTTACAGTGATAAATATGCAACTGAATGCATATTTATCGATGCAAACCTTTCGGACGGGAGACGCATACTGGTCACACGACTGTAGTTACCTAGCTAGTGTCATCGGCATGAAGGCCAGAACAGAGCAAAGGAACGGGGGAGGAGGATATAGCTAGCTACCTGCTGCTGTCAGCGATGAGGGGATGGAGCCGAGGAGGGTAGCCAATGGAGGAAGCAAGGGGCACTGGCGAGGATCTGCGAGGAGGGGGGATCCAGGGAGGGATAGGTTAATAGTGACCGGCGAGGGGAGGGATCTGGGGATCCCTACATTAACATTTTATTTTTCCTTTACATCCAGGCAGTGCATTAAACTAACTAACTAAACTACACTAAAATAGAACACTAACTAACTACAACTAAACTAGATTAACTAAACTAAACTACACTACACTACACTAACTAACCGAACTACACTAACTAAAAAACACTAACTAAACTACACTAACTACACTAACTAAACTAACTACAATTAACAGAGAAAAAATTGAAAAAAAAAAGAGGGGGAGGGGGCTCACCGGAGTGGGGGAGGTGGAGGCCGGCGTTGGTGGAGGTGGAGGAGGCCGACGCCAGCGGGCCGGAGCGTCGGGGCGTCGGGGGGCCGGGGTGGCATGCCGGAGCGGCGAGGCATCGGGGGCGACGGCGGGGTGCGTTCGGGGGCGGCGTGGGGTCGAGGGTGGCGGCTGATACGTCTCCAACGTATCTATAATTTTTTATTGTTCCATGCTATTATATTATCTATCTTGGACATTTTATATGCATTTATATGCTATTTTATATGATTTTTGGGACTAACCTATTAACCTAGAGCCCAGTGCCAGTTTCTGTTTTTTCCTTGTTTTTGAGTTTCGCAGAAAAGGAATATCAAACGGAGTCCAAATGAGCTGAAAATTTACGGTGATTTTTTATGGACCAGAAGAAGCCCCCGAAGCAAAAGAGTTGGGCCAGAAGAGGCACGAGGCATCCACAAGGGTGGAGGGCGCCCCCCCCTAGGGAGCGCCCCCTGTCTTGTCGCTGACTCGTGGACCCCCCTGACGTGAAACCGATGCCAAAAATTCCTAAAAATCCAGAAACCCCCAGAAAGAAACCTAGATTGGGAGTTCTGCCGCCGCAAGCCTCTGTAGCCACAAAAAACCAATCGGGAGCCCGTTCCGGCACCCTACCGGAGGGGGAAACCATCACCGGTGGCCATCTTCATCATCCCGGCGGTCTCCATGATGAGGAGGGAGTAGTTCACCCTCGGGGCTGAGGGTATGTACCAGTAGCCATGTGTTTGATCTCTCTCTCTCGTGTTCTTGATTTGGCACGATCTTGATGTACCGCGAGCTCTGCTACTATAGTTGAATCATATGGTGTTTCTTCCCCTCTACCTTCTTGTGATGAATTGAGTTTTACCTTTGAGGTTTCACTATTATTGGATTGAATACTATTATGGATTTGAGAACACTTGATGTATGTCTTACGTGGGATACCCGTGGTGACAATGGGGTGTTCTATTGATTCACTTGATGTATGTTTTGGCACTCAACTCGCGAATTCCCGAGGTGACATTGGGGTAATCTATGCATAGGGGTTTATGCACGTTTTCGTCCTTGTTTCTCCGGTAGGAATCTTGGGGCACTCTTTGAGGTTCTTTGTGTTGGATTGAATATTATGAATCTGAAGTTGTTTGATGCATATCGTATAATTGAACCACGGATACTTGTGGTGACATTGGAGTATCTAGGTGACATTAGGGTTGATTGATGTGTGTCATATGGTGTTATTTTACTACGAACTCTAGGGCTGTTTGTGACACTTATAGGAATAACTCAATGGATTGATCGGAAAGAATAACTTTGAGGTGGTTTCGTACCCTACAAGCAATTTCATCTTATGTTCTCCGCGATAGGAACTTTGGAGTGACTTTTGTCGCACGTTGAGGGATTGCCATATGACCTAATTATGTTATCATTGTTGAGAGAACTTGCACTAGTGAAAGTATGAACCCTTGGCCTTGTTTCTAAGCATTGCAATAGCATTTTTGCTCACTTTTGTTACTAGTTACCTTGCTGTTTTTATATTTTCAGATTACAAAAACCTATATCTACCATCCATATTACACTTGTATCACCATCTCTTCGCCGAACTAGTGCATCTATACAATTTACCATTGTATTGGATGTGTTGGGGACACAAGAGACTCTTTGTTATTTGGTTGCAGGGTTGTTTGAGAGAGACCATCTTCATCCTACACCTCCCATGGATTGATAAACCTTAGGTCATCCACTTGAGGGAAATTTGCTACTGTCCTACAAAACTCTGTGCTTGGAGGCCCAACACGAGTTTACAAGAAGAAGGTTGCGTAGAAGACATCAAGCTCTTTTCTGGCGCCATTGCCGGGGAGGCTAGGTAAGCGGCACTCACATCCCATCAACGAAGCTCTTTTTTGGCACCGTTGCCGGGGAGGTGAGTGCTTGAAGGTATATCTTTAGATCTTGCAATTGAATCTTTTAGTTTCTTGTTTTATCACTAGTTTAGTCTATAAAAGAAAACTACAAAAATAATGGAATTGAGGTTGCCTCATATGCTTCATCTTTATAATGTCTTTCGTGAAAATGATGGAAAGGAAAATTGTGCTCAAGTGTTAGAAGAAGTCTATAAAATGTTTGGCACTAAATTTTTGAATGATGAGCATGATTGCAATGTTGTTAGTATGAATTCTTTGAATATCCATGATGCTAATGATATGCAAAGCCATAAGCTTGGGGATGCTATGTTTGATGAAGATGATATTTTTTGTCCCCCAAGTTTTGATGAGCAAATTTACTATGATGAAAGCATGCCTCCTATTTATGATGATTATATTGATGAAAGTGGGTTTGGAAGAGTGTCAACTCTAGGTAATGATCCCACTATTTTGGAGGGTGTTGAATCTTATAATATTTATGAAAGTGGATTTGGAGAGGTCATGACTTTATTTAGTGATGAATCCACTATTTTGGAAGAGGTTCCAATTGATTATGAGAACAAAGTTGCTATCTATGATGATTATTGCGATGACATGTATGCTATAAAGAATAATGATAACCATGAAACTTGTCATCATGATTTTAATTTTCAATTGGATTATGCCTCACATGATAGTTATCTTGTTGAGTTTGCTCCCACTACTTTTCATGAGAATAAATTTGCTTATGTGGAGAGTAGTAAAATTTCTATGCCTATTGATTATGAAAGTAATGCTTTATGTGATGGTTATATTGTTGAATTCATTCATGATGCTACTGAAAATTATTATGAGAGAGGAACACATGCTTCTACATATTGCAATAATATCAAGTTTCCTCTCTATGTGTTGAAAATCTTGAAGCTTTGCTTGTTTTACCTTCCTATGCTAGTTGATTCTTGTTCCCATAAATTATTTGCTCACAAAATCCCTATGCATAGGAAGTGGGTTAGACTTAAATGTGCTAGTAATATGCTTCATGATGCTCCCGTTATGTTTCAATTCTTATCTTTTATGTGAGCATCATTGATATCATCATGCCTAGCTGAAAAGGCATTAAAAAAAGCGCTTGTTGGGAGACAACCCAACACTTTTACCTACTATTTTTGTTTGTTAACATGATTAAGATACTGTAGTAATCATATTTTATAGCTTTTGTTTCAATAAAGTGCCAAGTAAAGCCTTTGGGATAGTGTGGTTAATAGTTGACTTGATTCTGTACAAAAACAGAAACTTTTGCGTCCAGTACAGAAATTCCTATCTTTTACTGGAACGTGAAAAATCTCTGAATTTTTTACATTTGATTTCTATAAAAAAATTCTACGTTGTCCTAATTTTTCAGAATTTGTGGAGTAACAGAAGTATGACTACAATTCAGATCTTCACAGACTGTTCTGTTTTTGACAGATTCTGTTTTCAATGCATAGTTTGCTTATTTTCTAGTTTCTATGGCTTATATTGCTTAATATAAATTGTAGAAATGATAGGGTACAGTAGGCATCATGTGAGAAAAATTATGAATCTTGTCTTGACAGTACCAAAGTGAATGATTTGTTTTATCATACTAACCCATCTCACGAGGTTCCATTAAGTTTTATGTGATTGAAGTCTTCAAGTTTTGGGTGAGATATCGATATGAGGAGAATAAGGAGTGACAAGACCCTAAGCTTGGGGATTCCCAAGGCAACCCAAGGTAATATTCAAGGAAAATCCAAGCAACTAAGCTTGGGGATGCCCCGGATGGCATCCCCTCATTCGTCTCCAACATTATCGGTAACCTTACTTGGAGCTATATTTTTATTCGTCACATGATATGAGTTTTGCTTGGAGCGTCATTTTATTTTATTAGGACTTGCTTGCTGTTATTTACAATAATGTTTTGTATCTTTTAGTTCAATAAAAAGGTCAAGTCTAGCCTTTACCATGCTTATTTTGCATGTCTATATGTTGCTGTTTTGAAAACAGAAAGTTTTCTATCATTGTCTGAATTCTTCTGGAAAGTCAGAACATAATAAAATCTTGAAATTTTTATACAATGAGTAACAACAAATTTTATACAGTGTGGTAATTTTTCAGAATTTTTGGAGTTAGGGAAGTATGAGTACAATTGCACATTTTACAGACTGTCCTGTTTTGACAGATTGCTGTTATGTTTTTGAGGCACCCCGATAGAGGGCCGACGCACGCCAGCCCCAGGATAAGACCTGGCGCACGTCAAAGACATGATACAGCAATTCCAGGCACAAAAATGGCTTTATTAAATAGAATGGAGCATTACAATACTGTTGCTTACAACAATATTACATAGCTCCAAGGCTAACTAAAATGGCAGCGAAGGTCTTGGTTCAGCGGCAACGTCGTCTCTGGCTGGGCTTCATAACTCACAGGACTGGCTGGGTTACGATCTAGCACGACGAACCTTCTCCTGCAACTGGCCACGTGCAAGGCTAGGTGAGTACTTTGAATGTACTCGCAAGACAACCAAATACATAGCATCCAAACAAGCAGATGACAAAGCAAGCCCTATGCTATGCAAGAATTTATTCTAAACATGGCATGGAATTAACAGGAAAACATGAGTCATGCATGGCATAATATTCCTAGCTAATAAGATTAATTATCATGTTATAACAGACTTATCTGACAAGATGAATGTTGAAGTAAATGCAGCAAAGAAGTAAATGTTTCATACTCCAAACCTTCTTATGATCCAATCTGTGTCTGATCCAAATCCAATCCAAACCATGTGATCACCTGACCACTCAACTCATAGCCATTTCATGGCTGTCATGTCATATCTCTGACCTCACCCGAGGTCTATGCATCTCTACTGCAAGTTTACCCGGCTAATACTTTCATCATTATTGTCATTATTGTGGTTGACCATCCTATAGAGGTCTGGACGGGCTGTCCAATACCGTGGACACGGCTATTCGAATAGATTTAACACTCTGCAGAGGTTGTACACTTTACCCACACCACGGAACTCATGGCCTCGTGCTCCCATTCGGGTGGACCAACGACGTTCCGACGAAACCCGCCTGACCCGTGACTCTTCCATCGTACGACCGGCAATCATACTCCCTCTTGGAGTCAAGCCCTGGGTGGCCCCGTGTCCTCAAGACACCTGCCAGCGTCCTGGCCAAACTAAATTGTCCCAAACGGGGACGGGTACCCAAACAACTCAACTGGGCTCACAGGGTTATCGCCGCCTACCGGGCCAGGGTAGCGCACGCGCATAACCCTCCATCTTTGGTGGTATCGGTGGAAGAGCACGTGATCAGACCAAGTCAAGGCCGTCCCATACCGGCAAATGTGGTTGCACTAATAAGCCCGGACAGGTGACTCTCGATCAACCAACTAGGTTTAGCTTAGTTATCAAGATTATTTCATCAAGTTACTTAGTTGGTCACATTCCTCATTTTATTAATTTAGTTTAACATCTCTGTCACAGTTACTTAGCAACCACATATCCAGATCATGATAGTGTCGACAAACATGGCATGAGATCATGGTACTAACATGATGATGGTATTATCATGGTTATTGCTAGCATGGCAAAATATGACATGCAAACAGGTCATGACATTAGATGAAAGTATGCTAACCGTTATTACAGATAACATGGCAGGTGCATGCGAATGCAGACTAGCAGGTGATACATATGTACTACAATGAACACACAGGTGCAAGCAAAGTCATCACGCAAGTCCGGAGCTCATGGAAGAGGTTGGCTTGCCTGGAAGTGAAGGAATACACCGGGTGGAAGTGCGATAAACTCCGAAAAGATTAGCCGGAAATGTTTCCTTCTCGGAGGGGCTGATCGAAGGGCAAGGGCAAAATGGTCAATTTCACAGTGTGTAAACATTATGAAAATGATGCCATCGGAACGGGCTCGACGATCTAAAGACGTGGGCGTTGGTTTTACCTCAATCGGAGTTACGGTCGCGGAGAAACGCACGTTCGTTCGTTAAGTGCAAAAACAGACAGAAACTGTCCACTTTAGCTCTTAACCGATGAACGTTCACAAAATAACAGATTTGGCCGGCAACTGAGAAAGTGAAAGCGCATTTTACAGATTACGCTTCCGATAACAGAAAGCGTATTTCTGATTTTACGCTTCCACTTAACCTTACACGTGGGCCCGTTGACTAGTCCGGGCGGGCCCCACCTTATCTCTCTCCCTCTCTCCCCTGGGTCTTCTCTTCCCCGACCGAACGGAGACAGAGGCGAGCTGGCCGCCGGCGTGGCCGTCACCTCACCACACCCTAGGGCCGGCCGTCGAGCTTGCTGGAACCGGCGCACCTCGCCGTGCCCGCAGGTGGTCGCGGGACCGCGCCTGGTGGCTTGTAGCACCGTCTCCACCATCCACGACGGGGCATCCGGTGGGCTTCAGGGGAGCCACGGCGGCAGCGCCTCCCCGGAGAAATGGAGGGTGGCGGCGGCGCAGGAGATACAAGGGGAGGCCGAGGGCGCAGAGAGGAAGGGAGGGAGTGGCTAGAGCGCCGGGTTCGCTCGAGGTGAATCGAGGCAGAGCCACGGCTATGTCAGAGGGAAGAGCTCGAGGAGCCCGAGTGGGGAGAAGGGAGGATGCTGGCGAGGGAGGAGAGACCGGGGCACACTTAAATACGCGAGGGGTGGGGCTAGCCGACGCCGGCCAAAGCTCCGAGAGCTTGCTACCGTGGCGGCGACCTAGCGGCAAATCGATGTCGGCAGCGACGGCTAGAAGTTAGGGGATGACGGGAGAAGCATCCAGAGGGAACACGCGTGCGGTGGGCAGCTCTCCGGCGCTCGCGGACGAGCTGGAGCTCGCTGGAAGCGATCTCCCGAAGTCTCCCGAGCACAGTGCACGCTGTTGGCATGTTCTGCCGACGGTCACCGCGTGGACAAGGTGATGCCACGCTGCACTTCATGCCAAACCATGTCCAGTGTATTCTCCACTCTTCCGTGAGTTGACCTGACCCTACGAGCATGAACAGGGAGCTCTGGTGTGACCACTGCCTGGGTCAAACAGTTATGGTAGCAAGGTGTTTGATATGTGCAGTGGCGACCACAGTGCTCCTCTTGGCATGATATTGCGCCAGGATTAATCATCTGCTAGGGTGGCTAACTTGGAAAGGTTTCAGCTCAAATGGAAAACCAGAACTAGCACTTCCTTTGCAACTTGGCACACTGACCAGAAATGCAAATGGGGAAGTAGGGGTCAAATGGATGAATGGATTTGGATGAATTTTGGTGGACAGCAATGATATGACCAAGAGAGATTGCTGGAAAAGTTTCAGCTTAAATTGATCATCTATGAGGGTACTTCCTTCACAGAGATGCAATCTGGACAGAAACTTAGATAATTTTCTGAGGAAGATTGGCTAGATGGAATGAGCTGATTTTTGGTGTCCAGGGATAATATATCATAGTGAATCACCCTGCAAAATTTCATCCCAAGAAGATCAAGGAATCAAGCACTTCCTTTGCAATCTGACAATCTGGACAGAATTTGCAAAGTGGTGTTGTGCTCAAAATTTAATGGGTGGAACTTGAGATGTTGATGGAAATGGTGAAGATAGGAATAGGACAAGCTCCACAATTTATTTGGGATTTTTCCTAACTACCAAAATAGTAGTTCCTTTGGAAAGGCCCCAAATTGAAATATTGGCTTAAAATAGGAAAATGCAATTTTCCTTATTTAATTATGGCCAATATTTTTACGAGATCTCAATATGATCACAAAGAATATCTCCACAAGTTTTCATGAACTTTGGAGATGGATAGATATTTTCCTGGATTTAATTCCTCAGAAAGGCAAAAAAAGGAATTAATTCTAGATGAGAAATATTGCATATAACTTGGCAATATTTTAGCACATCTAGGGTTTATGAGTGAAAGATGATCTCTGGAAATTTTGGTAGGATCAACTGAGCAAAGAAAATGGTAGCTCCTTTGTAAACACAAAGGCAGGATTTCCAATTCCGATATTTTGGAACTAGGGTTTCGGTGAGGTTTGGAGTTTACAAATGGGAACTTGACTGGCACAAGAGCAAGGAATTGCACTGAGGGATTGAGGATTGCCTGGATTCACCTGGTCACTCACCAGATTCCAGAGGAAAAATTCGGGAGAGAAAAGCTAGGAAGGAATAACAGCACAAAAATCGATAACCCGATTTTTGGGGTGTTACAGTTTGCATTGTTTGCATATGTTTGCTTGTTTAATGATTCTATTTGAGGATAGGAGTATTAAATATGCAGAGTCATTTAGTATGCAATGTTAAATAATAATTTTAGTGATTTGCAACAGTAGATAATGATAAGGTTTTGCATTTGATTTATACTAACTTTTCTCACGAGTTCTTGTTGAGTTTTGTGTGGATGAAGTTTTTAAGATTTAGGGAAACCGTCATATAAAAGAAATTAAGGAGACACAAAAGCTCAAGCTTGGGGATGCCCAAGGCACCCCAATATAATATTTCAAGAAGTCTCAAGCATCTAAGCTTGGGGATGCCCCTGTAGGCATCCCACCTTTCTTCATCAAGAATTATCGGTTAGTATCGGTTGAGCCTAAGTTTTTGCTTCTTCACACGATGTGTGCTATTTTTAGAATGTCATTTTTTTTTCTTGCTGTTTGAATAAAGTACTTAAGATCTAAATTTTCTTTATGAGAGAGAGTCTTCACATAGCTACTTAATTATTTGACTAATCATTGATCTTCACTTATATCTTTTTGGAGTAGTTTGTCATTTACTCATGTGCTTCACTTATATCCTATGAGTAAATGGTTGAATGAATTGAATATCATAAATCTGAAATTATATATGCTTCATATGCTTATACCATGGGGAGTAATGACTTCACATATAATAAGTAGAGGTGGTAAATTTATTGAAAGTTAGCAAACATAGTATTGGTCACTTGAACAATTCATGAAAGAATATTGAAGGAAGAGAGATTTCACATATAAATATACTATCTTGGACATCTTCTATGATTGTGAGCCCCATTAATTATTTTCAAACTTGAGCAAATTAGTTGAAGTTGGACAAGGAAGACAACGTAATGAGTTATGCTTGGGTATATTTGTATAGAAGTTATATTGTTATGGATCCTCCAAAATGTGGTGCTTGCTATTTAGAATCTTTTGCTAGCCAAAATCTCTGTACTAAGCGGGAATACTGCTTGTGCATCCAAAATCCTTGAACCAAGTTTCCTCCATCAGTGTCCACCATATCTACCTATATGCGGTATTTACCTGCCGTTCCAAGTAAATTTGCATGTGCCAAACTCTAAACCTTCAAATAATAATCTATTTTGTATGCCCGAATCGCTCATGTAGCGACTAGGTGCTGTCAGTATCTTCCATGCTATGTGGGTCATTCTCACGATGAGTGTTGATTCACTTGTCATTCACGAGAAAGTGGCTGGTAATTGGGATGCCCAGTCCCGTGCCCAAAATCAAATCAAAATAATATCAAACAAAACTCCCCCCAGGACTGCTGTTTGTATGGACGGTACCCGTTGTTTCAGACCAGCCGTGGAGTGTGCTTGTTGGTTGAGGGGGAGTAAAAACTTTACCTTTCTGTTTGGGAACCGCCTATAATGTATCTAGCATGGAAGATAGTGAGAACTCTTGGTTGTTATGTTGACAATGAAAGCATATCTCTCAAATTTATGTTCATCTCTGTTTTAAAAGCTTCGAGCTCTGGCACCTCTACAAATCCCTGCTTCCCTCTGCGAAGGGCCTATCTTTTACTTTTATGCATGAGTCATTAGTATTCCTTCTCATTCCAACCTCCTCTTTAGTTGGCAAGCATCATGTGATGGGGAAAGATCTAAGCATATATGGCCATTCAAATATATTTGATCATGAATTATTATTGTTGACAATTATCTATATGATAAATTAGTTGGGAGGCGAAACATTAAGCCAATATCTTCCTCTGTGTTCAATGGATGCTATTTGTTCTAAAAATATGCTTTGAGTGGTAGCAATCATGGAAGACTATATGATAGTTGAGTATGTGGGATTTCCTAAATCAAAGCTCTTACATAGACCCTTCCTGAAAATAAGATGAATTGTAATTGTTTGATGACTGAGAACCTAGTTTGTTAGTTTTCAAGAAAGTTTATGATCTATGCTTTAACATGTGAATAGCTTGCTACTTGATCATGAGAAGTTTTATGAGATGAGCTATTGTTTATGATTTATAATGATGCTAGAAAAAGGGTTTGAAATTATCATTGATAAAACTTATGCACTTGCTAGCATTCCACATCAAAAATTCTGTTTTTATCATTTACCTACTCGAGGACAAGCATGAATTAAGCTTGGGGATGCTTGATACGTCTCCAACGTATCTATAATTTTTTATTGTTCCATGCTATTATATTATCTATCTTGGATGTTTTATATGCATTTATATGCTATTTTATATGATTTTTGGGACTAACCTATTAACCTAGAGCCCAGTGCCAGTTTCTGTTTTTTCCTTGTTTTTGAGTTTCGCAGAAAAGGAATATCAAACGGAGTCCAAATGAGCTGAAAATTTACGATGATTTTTTATGGACCAGAAGAAGCCCCCGAAGCAAAAAGAGTTGGACCAGAAGAGCCACGAGGCATCCACAAGGGTGGAGGGCACCCCCTGTCTTGTCGCTGACTCATGGACCCCCCTGACGTGAAACCGACGCCAAAAATTCCTATAAATCTAGAAACCCCCAGAAAGAAACCGAGATCGGGAGTTCCGCCGCCGCAAGCCTCTGTAGCCACGAAAAACCAATCGGGAGCCCATTCCGGCACCCTGCTGGAGGGGGAAACCATCACCGGTGGCCATCTTCATCATCCTGGCGGTCTCCATGATGAGGAGGGAGTAGTTCACCCTCGGGGCTGAGGGTATGTACCAGTAGCTATGTGTTTGATCTCTCTCTCTCGTGTTCTTGATTTGGCACGATCTTGATGTACCACGAGCTTTGCTACTATAGTTAAATCATATGGTGTTTCTTCCCCTCTACCTTCTTGTGATGAATTGAGTTTTACCTTTGAGGTTTCACTATTATCAGATTGAATACCATTATGGATTTGAGAACACTTGATGTATGTCTTGCGTGGGATACCCGTGGTGATAATGGGGTGTTCTATTGATTCACTAGATGTATGTTTTGGCACTCAACTCGCGGATTCCCGAGGTGACATTGGGGTAATCTATGCATAGGGGTTGATGCACGTTTTCATCCTTGTTTCTCCGGTAGGAATCTTGGGGCACTCTTTGAGGTTCTTTGTGTTGGATTGAATATTATGAATATGAAGTTGTTTGATGCATATTGTATAATTGACCCACGGATACTTGTGGTGACATTGGAGTATCTAGGTGACATTAGGGTTGATTGATGTGTGTCATATGGTGTTATTTTACTATGAACTCTAGGGCTGTTTGTGAAACTTATAGGAATAGCTCAATGGATTGATCGGAAAGAATAACTTTGAGGTGGTTTCGTACCCTACAAGCAATTTCATCTTATGTTCTCCGCGATAGGAACTTTGGAGTGACTTTTGTCGCACGTTGAGGGATTGCCATATGATCTAATTATGTTATCATTGTTGAGAGAACTTGCACTAGTGAAAGTATGAACCCTAGGCCTTGTTTCTAAGCATTGCAATGCCATTTTTGCTCACTTTTGTTACTAGTTACCTTGCTGTTTTTATATTTTCAGATTACAAAAACCTATATCTACCATCCATATTACACTTGTATCACCATTTCTTCACCGAACTAGTGCACCTATACAATTTACCATTGTATTGGGTGTGTTGGGGACACAAGAGACTCTTTGTTATGTGGTTGCAGGGTTGTTTGGGAGAGACCATCTTCATCCTACGCCTCCCACGGATTGATAAACCTTAGGTCATCCACTTGAGGGAAATTTGCTACTGTCCTACAAAACTCTGCGCTTGGAGGCCCAACATGAGTCTACAAGAAGAAGGTTGCGTAGTAGACATCAGCGGCGGTGTGCGGTCGGGGGCGGCAGCGGGATAGTCGGGGCGGGGCCGGCGTGGTGTCGGGGCGGGGGCGGGGGGGGTGCGGTCGGGGCGGGGGCGGCGTGGGGTCAGAGCGGCGGGCTGGGGCGGCGGCGGGGTGCGGTCGGGAGAGGGAGAGAGAGAGAGAGAGAGAGAGAGAGGAGGGGGTGGGTAACGGGCCATTAGGTAGTGGCTACTTTGCCGTCTGCTAGCGGATGACAAAGAAACTTTGCCGTCCGCTAGCAGACGGCAAAGAAGTGGAGTGGGCCATTGCAATAAGCTGGACCCCACCCCCACCTCTTTGTCGTCTGCTAGCGGGCGGCAAAGTTTCTTTGCCGTCCGCTAGCAGACAGCAAAGATGTGGCTGATGGCAAATAGTGTCTTTGCCATCAGCTCATTTGTTGTCGTCTATGTTTTGTAAGCTGACGGCAAAGACCTTCTTTGCCGTCAGCTAGCAGACGGCAAAGAACTGGCTGATGGAAAATTCTCTGATTCCAGTAGTGCATTTGGAATAACTTTGGTTTAAGGATTTTGATGCACAAGCAGTATTTTCTCTTAGTACAGGCGAAGGCTAGCAAATGGGTTGGGAAGCGGCCAGCTAGAGAGCGAAAACGGTCATGAACATGCATTATGCATAATAAACATTGAATACTAGCATGAGTAGGATATGGACACCATGAACATAAATATCGTAGAGGCTATGTTGGTTTTGATTCAACTACATGCATGAACATGTGCCAAGTCAAGCCACTTGAAACATTCAGAGGAGGATACCATGTCATCATACTACACCACAATCATTTTGATGCATGTTGACACCCAAGATAAATCATTATCCACTCCTAGCTACTTAAGTATTTCATGAGAAACTATAATCTCTAATTGTCATTGCAAACATGTTTGATCATAATATGTTGAATCATGGATACTAGGTTAAACATATTTACAAAAACAGAACAAGTTGAGTTCATACCCGTTTCTCTCTGCCACAATCACTTCATCAAATATTGTCATTATTGCCTTTCACTTGGACGACCGAATGATATGAAAATGATAATAGTGCAAGAGTGTCATGGACTAAGCTGGAATCTGCAAATATTTTGTTCAAAAGGAGAAGACAAGGTAAATTGGGCTCGTGTTAGATAAAAAATAATGCATATGAGAGCCACTCAACATTTTCATCGTGGTCTTCTCCTTGGTACGACTCAACAAAAAGAAAAGAATTTCAGAGAAACACACTAAAATATTTTTGGAGTTTTTAGTTTTTCTTTGAAGAAAGCAAATTAAAGAAAAGGAAAACAAAAACAAGAAAAACTATTTACACGGGAAAGTTCCCAACAAACAAAAGAAGAATCGAGAAATATTTTTGGGTTTTCTTTTAATGCTGCAACTAATCAGGCTAGAAAAAAAACGAAAAGAAACAAGAAATATTTTTTTTGGATTTTCTCAAAGTTTTTCAAACGCACAAGAAGAAAGCGAGAAAATAAATCTAGCATGGATAATACAATGTAAAAGTGTGAACGCCGACAACTAGAATGAAATGTGTGAACATGAATATAATGTCGGTGGAAATACGTACTCCCTCAAGCTTAGGCTTTTGGCCTAGCTTGGTAATCACCGTCCAAGACCTGGATAATAATCTGAGTGATAGCCCACGGAGGCTCTTGGTGCAGCCTCCTCAGCACGCCGAGCTGCCTCGACCTCCACCTTGTACGAGCGGGCCTCGCTTTCAAGAACAAAATATCTTTCCTTGCTGTAATAATCAAAGAGAACAGGCGCATGCAGAACGATAGGCATAATAGTTTCTTTATTAAACCTCAAGTTATAAGTATAATCAGTGATTTTCCCTTGAGGAACTTATGGCGCTTCATGGCCTCAAAGTCTAAGTACTGAGTAGGTAAAATGGGAACACAAGGCAGAGGTGTAACATCAACATCTTTAGCTAAACGAGAAGCATAAATCCCACCATAAAAGTAACCACTAGTAGCATTGTGTTGCAACCTTCGTGCAATGATTGCTCCAAGATTAAAACATTTAATTCCGGTAAGAGCAGTGTGTATGAGGCTCAAGTCAGGGGCACATAGTGTGCTGCAATCCTGCTTGCCCAGGATGCATTTGCCATTAAAGAGTGCAAAGTAGTGAATTGAAGGGAAATGAATACTTTTTATTCTACCTTGTGTCACTCCTCTATCCTCACCATAACAAAGACTAGTCAAAAATGACTCATACTCAGATTTTGATGGCTCATCCAGCGAACCCCAATATGGAATTTTGCAAGCATTACAGAACACTTCTAGAGGCATGGTAAAAGGCTGATCATAAAGTTTAAATGAAACTCTAGACTCACGAGGTTGAAATTTAAATTCTTTATTGAATGTTTTCGTGAGGTTGAGATGCTGGATGCACTTATCTTCAATGTAGGGACCGAGCTCGGCATTGTGAACATATTGCTCGAACTCTTCTTTAATACCTGCACTCACCATGAAATTGTTACTCGGCCATGGGCATGATTTGGTAGCGGCATCCCGCATTGAGCTTGCACCTGGTTCAACATAAGACCGATGTATCGAGCCACTACTCGATGATGCCTCCGAAGATCTCCTCCTCGAAGAACTCCTAAAGAATTGCATTTTTATTTGTGAATAATTTCTGAAAATTTTTGGGACACAAAAATTTTGTCGACAAAACTTCATAAGATTGATAGCAACTACTCATAGGGATGCATAAAGGCTATATTAAGCATTCAAACTACTTAAAACACTAAGAATTTGACATGCAAACTCATCTACAGCAGCACCAAGAGTAGCTAATTATTCCAAATATAAACCACTAAAGCAAAAAACTAATTGGAGCAATGGAGGAGTTACATACCAAGTAGCAATCCCCCAAAACAGTTTCGGAAATGGAGCTTCGAGCAAAGATATCGAAATCCACGGGTTTGAGAGCAAGAACACGAGAGAGAGAGAGAGAGAGCTATGGTGATTTTTTTTGGAGGTAGGAGATGGAATGGGCTAAAGGGATAAGCGAGGGGACCCACATGGGGACCACAACCCACCAGGGCGCGCCTGGGGTTGCTGGCGCGCCCTGGTGTCTTGTCGTCACCAGGTGCACCCCCCCCCCCTCTGATGTTATTTGCACCAGAAATTCAGAAATATTTAGAAAAAAAATTATATTAAATTTTCAGGGCATTCTGAGAACTTTTATTTTTGGGTCTTTTTTTATTATTGCACGGGAAATTCAGAAAACAGATAAAATATGGCATTTTATTTAACTAAGAAAAACAGAAAACAAAAGTTGGGAGTAGAAAGTTGTGCCTACTAAATTCATCAACTTCATACCTCTAAAAAATGATCCATTAATAAGGTTGATCAAGTCTTATTAACAACCACTTCCGATTAGCATGAAACCGAAGAACTTTCATAAAACACTAAGGTACCTCAACGGGGATATGCATGTCCCCAACAATAAGCATTTCATATTTCTTTTTGGCAGTAGGTAGAGGTAGTTGAAAACTTCCAATAGTGAGTGTCGGAGATTTTTCAATAACATTAATACCATTCACTTGGAATTGCTTCTTCGGAAAGGGCACCGTATGCTTATTACCATTGATATGAAAAGTAACCTTGCTTTTATTGCAATCAATAACATCCCCTGCAATATTCAAAAAGGGTCTACCAAGCATAATCGACATGTTGTCATCCTCGGGCATCTCAAGTATAAAAAAGTCAGTTAAGATAGTAACATTTGCAACAACAACGGGCACATCCTCATAAATACCGATAGGTATGGCAGTTGATTTGTCAGCCATTTGCAAAGATATTTCAATAGGTGAGATTTTATTCAAATCATGTCTTTTATATAAGGAGAAAGGCATAACACTAACACCAGCTCCTAGATCACATAAAGCAGTTTTGACATAATTTCGTTTGATGGAGCAAGGTATAGTTGGTATTCCCGGATCTCCAAGTTTTTTTAGGTACTCCATCCTTAAAAGAATAATTAGCAAGCATAGTGGAGATTTCAGCTTCAGGTATCTTTCTTTTATTAGTGATGATGTCTTTCATGTATTTTGCATAAGGGGCCATCTTTAATATATCAGTCAAGCGAGTAAGCAAAAAGACTGGCCTAATCATTTCAGCAAAGCGTTCAAATTCTTCATCATCTTTTTTCTTAGTTGGTTTAGGTGGAAAGGGCATGGGTTTTTTAACCCATGGCTCTCTTTCTTTACCATATTTTCTAGCAACAAAGTCTCTTTTATCATATCTTTTATTTTTAGGTTGTGGGTTATCAAGATCAACAGCAGGTTCTATCTCAACATCATTATCTGGTTCTTTATCATTGTCTGGTTGGGTGCTTTCATGAACATCATCATTTTCAATTTCATTATCACTAGGTGGATGTTCATTACCAGATTGAGTTTCAGCATCAGAAATAGAAACATCATTGTTTTCTTCAGGTAGTTTTTCTTTCTCAGGTTCACTAGAGGTAGGCAAAGTCCTATCATTCTTCTTCTTTTTCTTTTTAGAAGGACTACGTGCATCAGTGTTAATTCTTTGAGAGTCTTGTTCAATTCTTTTAGGGTGTCCTTCAGGGTAAAGTGGTTCCTGAGTCATTTTACCTCCTCTAGTTGCTACTCTAATAGCAAAGTCATTCATATTGTTGTTCATTTCATTTAACAATTCTTTTTTAGACTGAGAAACTTGTTCTAACTGATTTTGAACCATAGAGGCATGTTTTCCTACACCTCTAACATCATTGGAGATTCTAAATAACAAGTCACTCAAGCGGCCAGTGGGCAATCATATCAGAATTATATTTCAGTTGTTTTATAACATTTGCATTGAAGTGATCTTGTTTTCTGATGTAGTTATCAAATTCATAAAGGCATTGACTAGGATGTTTATTGTAAGGGATGTCACTTTCATCAAATTTCATTAAAGAGTTTACCTCTACCACCCATGGTGGTGGTGTGTCAAGTCCATGTATTTCTTCAATAGGTGGTAAATTCTTAACATCCTCCGATTTAATACTCTTTTCCTTCATACTTTTCTTTGCTTCTTGCATATCTTCAGGACTAAAATATAAGATATCCCTCTTCTTTGGAGTGGGTTTAGGCGGTGATTCAGGAAGAGTCCAATCATCATAATTTTTTAATATATTATGCAATAATTGCTCAGCTTGTTCAACAGTT
The DNA here is from genome assembly GCA_011799875.1 of Thinopyrum elongatum. NCBI lineage: Eukaryota > Viridiplantae > Streptophyta > Magnoliopsida > Poales > Poaceae > Thinopyrum > Thinopyrum elongatum. The sequence continues at coordinate 75,511,581 of CM022302.1, read as the reverse complement.
CGTTCCCTGAAAACACAACCAACAAAACTATCTAGGAAGTCTCTAGAAGCATCGGTTATTCCATTATAGAAGATATCAAGTATTTCATTTTTCTTAAGTGGATGATCAGGCAAAGCATTAATCAATTGGAGAAGTCTCCCCCAAGCTTGTGGCAGACTCTCTTCTTCAATTTTCACAAAATTAAATATTTCCTGTAAGGCAGCTTGTTTCTTATGAGCAGAAAAATATTTTTCAGGGAAGTAGTAAATCATATCCTGGGGGCTACGCACACAACCAGAAGCAAGAGTATCTATTATATACTTAAGCCAAAAGGCAAACAAGCCATCACGTTAATCCACATATGCTAAAATAATATACATCGTTGATCAATAATATTTACGGCTGAGATTTAAAGATACTACGTTACATGCCTAGAGTTATAAACATATATATGTTGAACCGACACGTACAGCATGCATGTATAAAAAGTTGGAAAGAACCAAATAAAAAAAGTTGAAAAGAATAGAGAAGTTTGGATCGGCATGTACACTGTACGTTGATGCGAACTAAGTTTTCCTTAAGTTAATGGACTCGCATGTACACCTCTCGGAGTCCAATACATATACGGGACAGAACCATTGCATGTCCTAATATAATACTAGGAAAGAAAAGAGGGCAAAAGGTGTTGTCACGTCCTTGCAGCAAAAAAGTCACCGCAGATTCACGTAAGCTAAAAATATATTTATAGCGCTGATTCTAATTAGAGCGGCCCAGATTTGAAATCGGAAGAATTAAGTAGAACACCCGCGGTGCATAAAATGAGGATTACTTGACACGTATATACGAGAAAAAAGGAAGGACAACGCTAATGCCCACACGTGTGATGGGAGCTAAACCCGCCCACACGCCCTATAACACACAGACTGCGCCACGTCATCGCATGCATGCATGTGGCAATCTTTTTGGATTTTCAGTTTTTAAAATGTTTTATCTCTTAAATGAAAAATCCGATTGAAGATCCGTTTTCACCATTAAATCCGTCGCGACGAGATCTTCGAAACTAGATCTCGTATCAATATATGTCGACGAATTTTTTTTGGGTTAAATGTTGCCATGTCTATTGCACATGAATTACCATGATGTTTACAATGAAATTGCCATGATATGTTTCAGCTATTTTCTTCTACATTTAAAAGTAAATTTTGACATATTATATAATGGGAAATTAAGAAACTAGACTTGCCATGAACCATAAACTAAAATTGCCATGGTTCATACAAAAAATAATTTTTATGGTCAAAGTACTGCAATTGCCATCATAAAAAAACTAAAATTGCCACATGGCAACTTTAGTTTAAGCACTATGGCAACTACAGTGTAAACATCATGGCAACTTTTGGGCAAAAAAAATTTCATCGAAACATATCAACATGGGGTCTAGTTTTGAAGATCTCGTCGAGACGGATTTAATGATGAAAACGGATTTTTAATTTGATTTTTTAATTAGGAGATAAAACATTTTTAAGCCGAAAACTAAAAAGATTCCTACTGATGTCATTTTTTCATACGTGGTAAAATGAGTGGTGATGAAGACGTGTGGGCGATGTGTAAGATGCCACACGTGTGGGCGTTAGTTTTTTCGAAAAGGAAAGCTACCAATCCGTTTCACACAGCCAAGCAAACACGATCTGAACCAGCAAGCCCCAACAATTGGTCAAGTATTAATGAGTCGACCAACAACGTGTACACAGCAGATCACGTTGTATACCCCTAAAAAGCAGATATCACGTGTATGTAAGGCCAGACATATTTTTTTGCAGGCATAAGGCCAGACATATGCACTAGCCCGATACATATCAGCTTAAAGAATACATACGGGTTACAAAAAAGCTACAAGAATACGTACAAAGTCTAGCCTACCGGACACATTGCTAGCTGTCTGATAGCTCGCAATATATAGTGGTAGAGCATGCATCGTTCCTAAAATTTGTCAACCTAATATGAGTTTGACAAAGATGAGCTAAGATTTGCATGAACCGCGGGCACTAGCATGGAAGCATTTTGAGGGTATATGCGTCAACAAGGTAAGAAAAATACTCTTTCCGTCCGACAATGTAAGAACTTTTTAAAGCTATGTTAGCTTAAAAAGCGTTTTTATATGATGGGACGAAGGGAGTATCTAATAAGAATAACTGATGGGTGACTTAAATGTACCATGAGGGATCTAGCATATGGTAAATAAGATATGGGGTCTGTGAGTAAGATAAGATGTTGTAGCAATTTTAATGAATACACATTGTTATTTATATTCCCATACATATTAACGTGATGAGAGCATGCTTGGAGCATATGAATGCATGCCATTTACGTATGAGCCATCAATATTCAGACACATATCCATGCTGGAAATTCTCATCATTATTATTGAAAGCTCTCAACAATTTTTTTTGGAAGGAATTGTAGATGGAAAAGATATATATTTATATTAAAGTATATGGTTTTACATGACGAGATACATACCTCAATGCCTTCGTTTGTTCATTGTTACACACCAAGATTCTTGCCAACACCCTAATATTGAATGTAATATTTATATCGAAGTATAATAATTTTCCTTCAGACTTCTTTTTTTTTGCCTTAGTAATTTTCTGAAATATGAGATGTATAAACCGTAATATAGTGATGAAAAAAGGCACCAAATGTAAACATATGTAGTATCATCCACATAGGCTAACTTATCTCCATTATTGATTACAGTGGTTTGGATTATTTAAGTCACTCTTAGAAACATGTCGTATTAATACACCTTGAATACTATAGATAAGAATATAAGTATGTGTGGAAGCATCTCGCTAGATGACATTGCACTGTCAAATAGCATAACCATGCTAACACGAATGATATGGCAGGTAGAGAAAGATAACATTATAAGGGTCACATATTATCACTATTAGGTTTGGTTGTGGGAAGCAAATCCCCTGGTGTGTAACTAAAATAAAACAACTCACGGTGCACTGTAGAAAAAGAACACATGGTTTTGCATGGTGAGTTCTCGACCTTTGTGTCTTTAGTTCTCACACACCAAGACCTCATGAAAAATGCAATACACTTAAGGAATACAATGTAGTACGTCTAGCAAAAATATTTTTAGGAAAAATAAACCATTTTTCTTAAGACATACTTCTCTTACTACAAATAACAATTTGAGATGGGGAAATTAGTTGGTAGAGAAGAAAAATACCTCAGATTCACTACATAAAAACTACAGAACATTAAACTAAAAAAAGAAGACAACATCATGGGAGGCATGAAAGCGCTCTGTAAAATTCTACAACTTTAGATGTCTACAAATATATTTGGATTAGTTAAGTAAACAAAATTGATGCAATATTTCAGTGATTTTTTTCTGGCAATAGTACCATTTATTCTTTTATACAAGTATTCCAATATGACTGTTAATGACTGAAGTTGTATACTGAAGACCTTTCAAAATTAAATTGACATGACATAGAATGTTACAAAACTAGCCGCACAAATGCGCGGGTCACCCCGCTAGTTGTACCATATCTTAGCATCACTGTTGGGGATATAGCTCCGAGGTGTGACCCGCCCAGGAGGGGCCAGGTTACACCGTTGGCGGTTTAATATGAAGAAGGTCCAAAGAGGCCCAAGGCGTGAATACGGCGGCTTATGGAAGCAGGCCTGGAGAAAGCCCAAGACCCGGGCCTATGAGCCGGGGTATGATGACTTTCCCGGTAAGGAATGATTATTTATAAACCGAGCCGGTCATGTTGTGTGAGCCGGCCGGGACTCTGTAGGCCTCTGGGTCTCGACCTGTGTATATAAAGGTGAGACCCGGCGGTGGGTTAACTCAAGAAACAATCAATCGAGAACTAGGTCAAGTGTATTCGCTCCCTTGTAATCGAGACTCAAGCAATACAGCTAAAAGCAGGACGTAGGCTTTTACCTCATTACGAGGGGCCGAACCTGGGTAAACTCCTTGTGTCCTTTGTCCTGTTCAACCCCTTCAAGCTAACCTAGTTGTGATGGCTCCACACCTAAGTCCTTTCACTATAGCATCTGCCGTGTTAAATCCACGACAGTTGGCGCCCACCGTGGGGCCAGAGCACGGTGGTTTCGAGTTCTTGAAGGGCAGCTTCTCAGGGATCAAGGGATACGCCATGGGCCGGATGACCAAGAGCCGCCGCGGCAAGATCTACATCGACGACGCTGGCTGGGGTCCCGAGGCCGATTCAATCGAGTACGGGTACCGGGTCCCCTTCGGTGGAATTCAAGCCTTCATCGGCAAGATCGGCAAATCGGAGCCTGAGCCGGACGCCTGCACCGACACCATTGAAACGGCTCGGCCCGCGAGACCCGCCAAGGTCCAACCCCGCCCGGAAGTGTGCTTTCGTCGTCTTTGTTCATGTGGCGGATCTTGAGGAAGGTTCTGTGTCTGGTGGAGAGACGGCCATCTATTCAGGTGATGAGTCTTCAACCGGTAACACCGAATCAATCTATCAGCTACAAGACGGCGAGCTTGGGGGCTATTTCGATGGTGACAGTATTCCGGACCCCTATGAGCCGCCGAGCAGGGCTGCTATCTTCATGGCCGGTACACAACAGATGTTGAATTCATCGACTGCCACGGCTATGACCTCTAGTTCAATGGCTGCTGCAACGGCCGGGGCGAGCGGCCCTGTGCGCCCGTCGGCTCAGGTCTTATCCGAGCTCTTGGATGCTTTGGCAACTCTGTTAGCCGCAGAAGTAACCCCGACGACTCAAGCACAGCATAATGTGGAAGTTGCAAAATTGCGGGGTGAGGTAGCTCAAGCTAGAGAAGAGCTTAATGCTGAGAATGCCAGGATGGCAACGGAGCGAGCCACGTTGGAAGCCGAGTCACAACGGATTCAAGCAGAAGCTTTCCGGTTAAACTTGGATCAGAATGCGTCAAATGTTGTTCTTCGAAGGAGGCACCAGAGCCGCCTACCCCCGTAGTTTGAGGAGAGAAATCTTTTTATGACACCTGGAGCTGGTCCGAGTAATCGGCCCGGTGTGACCCGGGCTGCTGAGGCGCTCGTGACCAGGGCGACAGCTCAACCTCGTGTAACAGACCCGCCTCATTTGGACTTAACCTCGCCTCAGCAGGTGTTAACACCTCCGGGTCATTATTCCAACCTGCTGGATAACATGATTGCCGCGGCTTCGCGGCTGGCGGCTCTTCCAGTAGAAGGCGAGTCTCCCACTGCGGTCGAGGCCCAGAAGGCTGTGGTGCTTCTTCAGATAGCGGTAGCTCAACAGGCGGCTTATTCATATAGCCGTGAGCGAATTCATTCAACTCCACGCCACAACCGAAGTTATAGCCGGCGCATTGAATCGCCGGCGGTTTCCAGCAGCGAGCGGCGCCGTAACCCGCCCCATGGGCATGACCCGCCGCGTGATGATAACAATGTTCAGGCCCTAATGGATCAGGCCAGGGCATGTCAAGAGGCGGAGCTGGCGGCTCATTTAGCGGCTCATCAACGGATTCAGTTGAACCCTTCGGCGTCTGTGGAAGCTGGGATGACTTCCAGGACGGTTGGTGTATCGTATCTGGTGCCGGCTCTGCGGAATGAGCGTCTGCCTAAAGACTTTAAGGGTCCTTGCAAGGTGCCTAATTGCACGGCTGATCTTCCACCTGAGGCTTGGATCGAGAGCTATGAGCTGGCCATGGAGATGCTAGACGTAAACGATGTTGTATGTGCCAAGTACTTCACCATGATGCTGGATGGGCCGGCTCGAACCTGGCTGAAGGGATTACCCCCCAATTCTATCAATTCATGGGCTGAGTTGAAAGCGTGCTTTATTCGGAATTTTAAAGACACATGTAAGCAGCCCCTGTCGATCATTGATCTGGATGCTTATGTACAGCGAGAGGATGAGTCGGCCCACCACTGGGTCCGCCGGGTTTCCGCCATTATCCATTCATCGGATAGCATCAATGCCGGCTCTGTTGTTCTAATTCTGGAGAAAAAATGCCGTTTCACCACTCTCAAGCAGAAGTTAGGCGGCTTAAACGTCACTGCAATGACATGGGAGAGCTCATGGCGGCTCTCATCAAATATGCCGACTCTGACAACACTAAAGACCCTGGGTCTGATGAGGAGAAGTCCAACAAGGGGAAGAAGAATGGCAATGGAAAAGGGCAGTAGCAAAATATGACAGGGCATAACCAGGGTAGTAATGGTAAGCTCAAGCAAAATGATGGCGGGTCAGATTTTGTGGCCAATACCAACACACAGAATAGCAATCAGCGTCGTAAGGGAAAACCACCACAGTTTTGAGGGCCAAAGTTCAACCTTGAGGCGATGTTGAACCAGCCTTGCCCAAAGCACAGTCTTCCGAATAGACCGTCGACTCATATGTGGAAAGATTGTTTTATCATGAAGGAATACAAGAACTCCAACTTTCATCAGGACCACAATAACAATAATGGCTCGCACGGCGGGTCAGGATCCGGCTCACATGGGCCCGGCTTCGGAGGTGGCGGCTCAAATTCCGGATATCAAGGTCAGGGCAATCAGGGCAGTTATAACCAGCAGCCCAATCAGGGTAACCAGCAACAACAGTCCGGGTATCAGAGTAATCCAAAGCAGCTTAATAGTGTCCAATATCATGTTTTCACCACAAGCCTGTGCAAGCGAGATCAGAAGGTTCATAAACGAGCGGTGAGCACAGTTGAGCCGGCAATGCCTCGATACTTACGATGGTCAGAGCAGCCAATTGTATGGAGCCGTGAGGATCACCCGCCCCGGGTTGACAATCCGGGTCAGCTGGCTTTAGTGGTAGCCCCTTAGGTTGGAGGTTACAAGTTCACTAAGGTGCTTATGGACGGAGGCAGCAGTATCAATATCCTTTATTATGATACTTTTCGCCGTATGAATTTGACTGACAAAGATCTTAAGCCGTCCTCTACAGTCTTTCACGAGGTGGTGCCTAGTAAGTCGGCATACCCAGTTGGTAAGATTGCCTTGGAAGTAGCTTTTGGCAATGAATATGATTACAGGGCAGAGACATTGAACTTTGAAGTGGTCAAGATCAAAAGCCCCTATCACGCTCTTTTTGGACTGCCGGCTTACGCCAAGTTTATGGCACGGCCTTGTTATGTGTATCTGCAACTTAAGATGCCAGGTCAAAAGGGTACCATTACAGTCCATGGTGACTGGAAAATAGCCTTGGAATGTGAAGAAGGTGATGCTGCTTATGCTGAGACTGCCAGTGCCACGGAAGAGTTGAAGTTTTATAAAGATAATGTTGACCCGGCAGATATGACTCCGTTGAAGAAACCAACCACAGATCAGGACCCTTTGCTGAAGTTTAAGTCGGCAGATGACACTAAACAAGTTGATTTTGTCCCTGGTGACTCATCCCAGCAATTCACTATCAGTGCTAATATGGATCCAAAATAGGAAAGTGCGCTCATCGAGTTCATCCGTGAGAACCTGGACATCTTTGCATGGAAGCCTTCAAACATGCCGGGTGTACCGAGAGAACTCGCTGAGCACACTCTCAATATTGATCCTAAATTAAGCCGGTCAAGCAGTTCCTTCATCGTTTTAATGAAGAGAGACGTAAGGCCATTAGAGAAGAGGTGGCCCGGTTCTTAGCGGCTGGATTCATCGTCGAAGTTTTTCACCCTGAGTGGTTGGCTAACCCGGTGCTAGTACTTAAGAAAAATGGCACTTGGCGCATGTGTGTGGATTACACAGACCTCAATAAAGCTTGTCCAGCTGATCCTTTTGCTCTTCCCCGTATTGATCAGATCATCGATGCCACGGCGGGTTGTGAGCATTTAAGCTTCCTGGATGCTTATTCTGGTTATCATCAGATTAAGATGGCAGTTAAAGACCAAGAGAAGACGGCTTTCATCACACCTTTTTGGAGCTTTCTGCTATGTGTATATGCCTTTTGGGCTCAAGAGTGCCCAGGCGACTTATCAGCGTTGTGTCCAGAACTATTTCCATAATCAGATTGGACGTAATGTTCATGCTTATGTGGATGATATTGTTGTGAAGTCTAGAAAGAAGGAGACTCTGTTGGATGATCTGAAAGAGACATTTGATAATCTCTGGGTCTACAAAATAATGCTTAACCCGGCTAAATGTGTTTTTGGTGTGCCTGCAGGTAAGCTCTTGGGTTTTCTGGTCTCTAAGAGAGGTATTGAAGCTAACCCGGAGAAAATCAAAGCTATCACTTCGTTGGCTAAGCCGGCGTGCGTCAATGATGTCCAGCGTTTGGCGGGTCATATTGCTGCTTTAAGCTGGTTTATAAGCCACCTGGGAGAGAAGGCTATTCCTCTGTACCAGATGCTGAACAAAACAGATCATTTTGTTTGGAGTGATGCTGCTAATGAAGCGTTTGAGGCGCTTAAAAAGCAGTTGGCTGAGCCGCCGGTTCTCGCAGCACCCATTGAGAAAGAGCCTTTGCTCTTATATGTGGCGGCTAACAGCAGTGTCGTCAGTGTGGCGGTTGTAGTGGAAAGAAAAGAGACGAGTAAGGAGTATCCAGTCCAAAGGCCGGCTTATTATGTCAGTGAGGTCTTAATTGAGTCTAAGCAGCGCTACCCACATTGGCAGAAGCTAGTGTATGGGGTGTTCATGGCCAGTCGCAAGTTGAAGCATTATTTTCTTGGTCATCCCATCACTGTGGTCAGTTCTGCTCCCTTAGGAGATATTATTCAAAATAGAGAGGCCACAGGCCGAGTGGCCAAGTGGGCCATTGAGCTTGGACCCCATGGTTTGAAGTATATGCCAAGGACAGCTATCAAGTCTCAAGCTCTTGTGGATTTCATCAACGACTGGACAGAGTTGCAGATGCCTGAGGAGAAGCCTGATAATACGTATTGGACTATTCATTTTGATGGGTCTAGGCAATTGGAAGGCTCGGGGGCTGGAGTTATTTTGACTTCCCCATGAGGTGACAAGTTTTTTTATGTTTTAAGGCTGATGTTTCCCTGTACTAACAATGCAGTCGAATATGAGGCCTTGCTTCATGGCCTAAAGGTGGCCAAAGAGATGAATCTAAGCCGGGTCAGGTGCTTTGGCGACTCAGATTTGGTGGCTCAGCAGGTCTCTGGCACTTGGGATTCTAAAGACCCACTCATGGTGGCTTATCGCCGGGCGGTTGATAATATCGCTGGTCACTTCAAAGGCTATCAGTTGGAGCATCTGGATCGAAGGAAGAACGAGGCGGCTGATGCTTTGAGCCGGCTTGGGTCGCAGCGTAAGCCGGTACCCCCTAATGTTTTTCTTGATGTATTGCATAATCCTTCAGTTAAGTTGCCATCCGAAGAAGATCTTGCTGTTCCTGACCCGGAGGCACAGTTGGTGGCGGCTCTCCATGCCATACCTGATTGGACAGTTCCCTATTTGGTTTATATGACCCGGGGTGAGCTACCTGAGGATGAAACTTTGGCCAGGCAGATAACCCGGCGGTCTAAATCTATGACTATTGTCAATGGCGAGTTACACCGATGCAGCGTCACAGGCGTGTTCCAACGTTGTGTTTCTCCTGAAGAGGGTCGTGAGATTCTAAGGGAAATACATGAAGGTGATTGTGGCCATCACGCCGGCTCTAAATCTCTTGTGGCTAAAGCCTTTCGTCATGGATTTTACTGGTTGATGGCTCATGCTGATGCAGAGGATCTTGTTAGTAAGTGTGATGGCTGTCATAAATTCTCTTGATGGGCTCATGTGCCAGCTCAAGAATTGAGGATGATTCCAATTACTTGGCCGTTTGCAGTCTTGGGGCTTGATATGGTTGGACCTTTCAAGAGGTCTAAGGATAAGAGGACCCACCTTTTGGTGGGGGTTTACAAGTTTACTAAGTGGGTTGAGGCAGAGCCGGTCAGTAAGTGTGATGCGGCAACGGCGGTTCAATTCATTAAGAAAGTCATCTTCCGTTTTGGCTACCCTCACAGTATCATAACTGATAATGGCACTAATCTGTCTAAGGGTGCTATGAGAGAGTTCTGTCAACGAGAGCATATTCGTCTTGACGTTTCATCAGTGGCTCACCCATAGTCTAACGGTCAAGCTGAGAGGGCCAATCAGGAAATCTTGAAAGGTATAAAGCCCCGGCTTATGGTTCCTTTACAGCGAACGCCGGGTTGTTGGGTTGAGGAGTTTCCCTCTGTAATTTGGAGTATCAATACTACTCCCAACAGGTCCACAGGTTATACGCCCTTCTTCATGGTCTACGGGGTAGAGGCGGTTCTTCCATGCGATATCCGTCATGACTCGCCCCGTGTGGCGGCTTATGTTGAAGCTGCCAATGAAATAGCACGTCAGGATGCGCTTGATGTGTTGGATGAAGAGCGTGACCTTGCGGCGGCTCATCCAGTGATATATCAGCAAGATCTGTGTCGTTACCATAGCTGCAGAGTCAAGACCAGAACCTTTCAAGAAGGCGACTTGGTGCTCCGGTTAATTCAAGATCAAACAGATATGCATAACTTATCCCCACCTTGGGAAGGACCTTTTGTGGTCAGCAAGAACCTGAACAATGGGTCATACTACCTCATTGATATTCGAGAACACAAGGATTCACGCACATCGGAGGAAGAGACCCGCCGGCCTTGGAACATCGCTCATCTTCGGCCTAATTACACTTGAGCCACCGGCTCTTGTGCTGTACATACTTTCATCAATGTATATATTATGATCAATATAGTAAAGCCGGCATCCCTGATAATTCAGGGCCTCTGTTGTTTCATTTCTAAGTATCTGAGTCTTTATTGTTTGTTCATAGGTCACTTTGGGGGCTTCCTGCTCAATGAGCATAGCTATTCTTACCCTCTTGATCGGCTTCCATGCCATATTATAGGTCACTTGGGGGCTTCCTGCTCAATGAGCATAGCTATTCTTACCCTCTTGATCGGCTTCCATGCCAGAGGTCGCTTGGGGGCTTCCTACTCAATGAGTATAGCTTTCATACCCACTTGACCGGCTTCCATGCCATAACTGAGTTTTGACCTGCCTGTTTGCATGATGCTACTCCACCAGGTAATCCTGAATGACCCGCCGTACTCTTAGCAGTCAATCTTTTAACTAAGACCCTGAACTTGTTAAGGTTAAAACGGCGGTTTGTCATGTGAGGGCCGGCTTACAGTGAGCGAGGACGACTCTAAGGCTGTGCGGCCTATGAAAGCACTCAAATCTTAGTGGTTGTGCGGCCCATGAAAGCACTTGAATTTTAAGGCTGTGCGGCCTATAAAAGCACTTGACTTTTTCTGAAATTCTTTTCTTCTGGACATTTTGGACTTGCGTCCATCAACGATTTCTTCTACTCAAGTGTATTTGGTACAATTCAGGCCATGTAGCCTTGATTATATGACTCATAATTGAGCATATTGGGTTGGTAACCTGCCCTGGTAGCGGATTGTAAGCCGCCGGGATATTTGCCTCGAGCAATCAAACATCATGATATTTCATGTCTACGACTTATCATTATCAAAGGAGTTACCATGATATTAATCTACAGGTATGTTTTTCCATGATGATATGAATATTCAGGGTTTGGTAAACCGCCCTAGTTTTTGACTTTAAGTCGCCAGCATATTTCCGGCTTAGATAGCCTTTAGTCTTTCTATCAAAGACTATTATATCAGGATTTTTTACCCGCCTTGGCTTAAACTGCCAGGGCACATGCTTTTTCCTTGTGTGCAGGGGGTATGATAATATTCGATCTGACCCACATGATTGATAACATTATGAGGACAAGTGGCAGATCATAAAAATCAGATCGATAGTTTAAGCATTCAAAATATAAACATGAACGATGGCATGAGAGATAATTGTTTGCAAATCTAGGCTATTACAAGGCCACACTGGACCTGCCAATTGAAGTTAAGTGTTTTTCAGCACATTGTGCTTAAGCCATGATTAAGAGCCGCCTGAGATCAGTTGCCTTTGTCACGGCGGGTTGATGAATGTGGGTCATCCTGCTCCAGCTCTTCTTCTTCGCCCATCTGGAAGTCAGGTGACGTCCAGTCGATGCCAGTTAAGGCCTTGAATATAGCTTCATCATCGATAAGTGTGGACGGATCAACATCAGGAGCAAAAGTATGCTTACGCATTGGAGGGATGAGATCCACAACTTCATAAGCCGTCGCTTTAACTTTGGTATTATCCATGGTGTATTCTGCTTGGTACTTGGATAAATCAGTCTCTTCAGCCAGTTTGCACGCCAATGGACGCATCTCTTTCACGCAATTGGCAAAGTCCGTCTTCTTGAAAGGCGATCCATCTTCTTTTAGGCTCGGACATCCAGTGGCCATCTCTGCCGGGTCTAATTCCGCTTGCCACGCTTTGGCCCGGCTCAGAGCGGTAATGGCACCAGCTCGGGCGGATGATCGCTTTATCTCTTCAAGTGTTTGGGGCATGACAGACAGTTTGTCCAGTACCTCCCTGATGAGTGTGGGTGGCTGTTTGCTGTGGGAGATAGCCGCTATGGTCCGCTGAGTGCCAGTATATAATTGCTCAACCAGAGTGTATACGGCTTTGAGCTTTACAATCATATCCTGGCCAAGGTTGGAGCTCCTGAGGCCTGTTAAGCAAAGCAGTTAGATGAGTCGCCAGTCGGGTCAAAATACATCGGTGGTGAAAGATTGAAGTGAAGTGTCACTTACCAAAGATGGCGGCTATCATATGATTAATGTGTCGCTTTAAGACGGATAACTCTTCAGTCACCGGCTTAAGAGCAGCTTCAGCGTCTTCAGCTCTTTTCAATAGTGCCGCTTTCTCAGTATCCCAGCTGGCTCTTTTAGCGTTGAAGTCCATTCTCAATTTTTCAGATGCTTCCAAGGCAGTTTTCAGTTCTGACCTGGCCCATGAAGTTTCTTCTTGTTGCGATTTGATATTCTGCCGCAAGTCGACTACTTGTGACTCCTTCATGCTTAATTCAGCCTGAAAAGCAATAATCAAGCAGCACTTCGCAGTTATGATGATCATTCTATTGAAGTCCCAAGCACATTACAAGTACTCTAGTTGGCACTTGGGGGCTAATGTAGGTCATTTTTTAAACAAAAAGTACTTAATGACCTGGCTCAATTTTTCAATTTAAGCCGGCACATGGGGGCTACATATTCAGATTTTTTGCAACATGATTTTAAGTCTCGGCTTAACTATTCAGTCTAAGCCGGCCCTTGGGGGCTACTCATTTGGATTTAATGGAGATAAACTGATTTGTAGGAGATACAAGATGAAGGCTATTATTTAGGTCTACAGTATTTTCACTTCTTTCATATCCTCTAGACTTGGCGGCTAACATAGATTCATATGAGAAGGGTTTGGTTGTTTACCTCAAAGCGTTCCTTCATCAGGTTTACAAGGCCGGCCTCCATGTCACGGCTGGTATGAAGGCGGCTCAAGTAGCCCGCATGGATTTCACTTGCGTTAAAGCCGGCATAACTCTCCAGGTCCAATTTCCATTTGCCTTTTTCGGCGGTTAAAACTTCTTCCTTGGTGCTATGTTTTGCTAAGACAGTAGGATTTCCTGGTTCTGCATAACCAGTCCCAGTTACCACAACATCTTCAGCATCTTCTTCAGCAGACTTGGTGGGGCTTGGTGGCTTAGCATTGGACGGGTCAACACCCATTGGATCCACTATGACATCATGAGTTTCTGGTGGCAGGTCATCGGCAGTGGTTTCAGGGTTCTAATTTGAAGCTTCGGATATTGACGACTGATACGTCTCCAACGTATCTATAATTTTCTACTATTCCATGCTGTTATATTATCATTCTTCGATGTTTTACAATCATTTTATATCATTTTTTGGGACTAACCTATTGACATAGTGCCCAGTGCCAGTTGCTATTTTCTGCTTGTTTTTTACATCGCAGGAAATCAATATCAAACGGAGTCCAAATGCAGCGAAACTTTTTGTGGATTTTTTTGGACCAGAAGACACCAGATGGGCCAGAGAATCACCTGGGGGGAGCTCCGAGGGGAGCACAACCCACCAGGGCGCGCCTGGGGCCCAGGCGCGCCCTGGTGGGTTGTGCCCACCTCGGTGGCCTCCCGCACCGCCTCTTTGCTCTATAAATACCCCAATATTCCAGAAACCCTAGGGGAGTCGACGAAAATCAATTCCTGCCGCCGCAAGTTCAAGAAACCACAGATCCTATCTAGACACCATCACGGAGGGGTTCATCATCCTTATTGGTGCCTCTCTGATGATGCGTGAGTAGTTCATTGTAGACCTACGGGTCCGTAGTTAGTAGCTAGATGGCTTTCTCTCTCTCTTTTGATTCTCAATACAATGGTCTCTTGGTGATCTATTTGATGTAACTCTTTTTGCGGTGTGTTTGTTGGGATCCGATGATCTTTGAGTTTATGATCAGTTCTATGTTTTTATCCATGAAAGTTATTTGAGTCTTTTGATCTCTTATATGCATGATTACTTATAGCCTCGTATTTCTTCTTTGAATCTTTGGTTTAGTTAGGCCAACTAGATCGATTTTTCTTGCCATGGGAAGAGGTGCTTTGTGATGGGTTCGATCTTACGGTGCTTGATCCCAGTGACAGAAGGGGAACCGACACGTATGTATCGTTGCTATTAAGGATAACAAGATGGGGTCTATTTCTACATAAATAGATCTTGTCTACATCATGTCATCATTCTTATTGCATTACTCCATTTCTCCATGAACTTAATACACTAGATGCATGCTGGATAGCGGTCGATGTGTGGAGTAATAGTAGTAGATGCAGGCAGGAGTCGGTCTACTAATCTTGGACGTGATGCCTATATAATGATCATTGCCTAGATATCGTCATGATTATTTGAAGTTCTATCAATTGCCCAACAGTAATTTGTTTACCCACCGTATGCTATTTTTCTCGAGAGAAGCCACTAGTGAAATCTACGGCCCCCGGGTCTATTTTCTCATCATATATTTTCAGATCTATATTGCTATTTGCCTTTTCTTTTATTTGCCACTTTTATTTTCAGATCTATATTTCTAAAAACCCAAAAATATTTTGCTTCACTTTATTTTATTCGTGATCTATTTATCCAACCTACTACAATTTATCTCATGTTCGTTTGCCAATTTCTGGCGCCGTTACCGGAAAGGGATTGACAACCCCTTTAACACGTCGAGTTGCAAGTATTTGTTCTTTGTGTGCAGGAGCTGTTTACGTGGTGTTGTGTGGTTCTCCTACTGGTTTGATAACCTTGGTCTCATCACTAAGGGAAATACCTACCGTAGCTGTGCTGCATCATCCCTTCCTCTTTGGGGAAATACCGACGTAGTTCAAGCCAACATCAAAAGGAATTTCTAGCGTCGTTGTGGGGAGGATCAAGTCAAGATAGTCTCGCAGCTCCGCGCCAATTTCTGGCGCCGTTGCCGGGGAGACATCATCAACATCTACCAGGTTCTTAATCACAAATCTTATCTCCTTGCAATTTACATTATTTGCCATTTGCCTCTCATTTTCATCTCCCCCACTTCACAAAAATTTGTCGTTTTATTCGCCCTCTTTTTTGTTTGCCTTTTTTGTCAGATCTCTTGTTTGCTATCTCTACTTGTGTTACCATGTGCCTTCTATTTGCTTGCATCTTTGCTTGCTGAAAATCTATTGATATGGATCCTCATCCACTTGCTAATCTTTTCAAAAGATCCAATTATGATGAACCAATTGCTAGCGAATTGAGTTCACTAGATTATCTTTATGAAGTTTTGCTTGAGATTTATGAATCTGAAAATTGTGATGAAGTGTTAAACTAAGAAATTTATAAAGTGATTCATGATAGCTCCTTGAATGAAAAGCATGATTGCAATGATGTTATTATAAATTCTATTAATGTCAATTGTGTTAGTGATATGCAAAGCCCCAAGCTTGGGGATGCTTGTTTTGTTATGTCCACTACTTATTGCAATGATCATGATTGGGGTGATAATGATTCTTATGATCTTGAAAATTTATTTAAGCCTCATGATGAATATGTTTGCGATATTATTGAAAGTGGCTTTGGAGAGGTCATGACTTTAGTTGATGTTAATCCCACTATCTTGGAAGATTATAAGACTTTTATGCATGTGGATCATGGAGAGAAAATTTTATATGATAGCCATATTGTTGAATTTGATTATGATCCTACATGTAATTATTTTGAGAGAGGAAAATATGGTTGTAGAAATTTTCATGTTACTAATCTACCTCTCGTTATGTTGAGATTGCTATTGTTTCTATCTTCTTCCTTGCATATGCTAGTTTTTGCTTGCCATGATAATTTGTTTTATTATAAAATGCCTATGCATAGGAAGTATGTTAGACTTAAATCGGTTGGTCACATGATTTTTTACGCTCTCTTTGTGCTTCAATTCTTGTCTTTTATGTGAGCATCATTAATATCATATGCCTAGCTAGGGGCGTAAAACGATAGCGCTTGTTGGGAGGCAACCCAATGAATAAAATTTATTTTTATCTTTTTCTTTCTGTTCTTGAGTGTTTACACAATTATGCTACTGTTATGATTGTGTTTTTTGTGTTTTAATTAGTGTTTGTGCCAAGTAAAGCCTTTGGGATAGCTTTGGTGATAGTTGATTTGATCTTGTTGGAAAACAGAAACTTTTGTGTCCAGAACAATAATTGTTTAGAATTACAGAAGAGACGAAAAATTCTAAATTTTTTACACAAGATTGATATACAAATTGTCTCTGTTTTACTAATTTTTCAGAATTTTTAGAGTTACATAAGTATGATAACAATTCGCATATTTACAGACTGTTCTGTTTTTGACAGATTCTGTTTTCTTTGCGTTGTGTGCTTATTTTGATGATTCTATGGTTTCCTTTGAAGAGTTTTTGCCATAGAAAAGTTAGATTACAGTAGATATAATGCAATAACAAAATTTTAATGGGTTTTCTATAGTACTTAAAGTAAAGATAGGTTTTCTTATACTAACGGATCTCACGAAGGTTTTGTTGAGTTTTGTGTGATTGAAGTTTTCAAGTTTTGGGTGAGATCGCGATGGATGAAGGAATAAGGATTAGCAAAAGGCTAAGCTTGGGGGTGCCCGAGGATAATATTCAAGAAGTATCAAGCAACTAAGCTTGGGGATGCCCCCGAGTGGCATCCCCTCTTTCTTCTAACAACCATCGGTATTTTACTTGAAACTATATTTTTATTCGTCACATATTATGAGTTTTGCTTGGAGCGTCTTGTATGATATGAGTCTTTGCTTGTTTTTCTTTTTAATTTTTAATAAGCATCCTTGCTGTACACACCTATTTTGGAGAGCCAAATTATGCTATGCTTGCTCCTATGCTTCACTTAAATTTTTAGAGCCTTGGAATTGCTCTAGTGTTTCACTTATATCTTTTTTAGCATGGTGTGCTTTATTATTTTTGAAGAAATGCTCTCATGCTTCACTTAGATTTATTTGAGAGTTAGTAAATTTTTTAAGAAATTCTCTCTTGCTTCACTTAGATTAATTTGAGAGAAAGAAATATGATGCTCATGTTCTTCACTTATATTTGTTTGAGCTCATTAAAAAAAAGAGCAACAAATGAAATTAGTCCCAAAGTGATAGATATTCAAGGAGGATATAATAAAAACTTTCATGAAGATCATTGGACAAAATAAACTTGATTCTTTGTAATAGTTTTGAGATATGATGATAGTGATATGTGAGTCATGTTGATGAGTAATTATGCTTTAGTAAGAATATTGGTGTTAAGGTTTGTGATTCCTTATGCAAGCACGAAAGTCAATAGTTATGCAATGAAATTACATCCTACTTGTGGTGCATTATTTGGTGTTAGTTATGCTTAATGCTCGCTTATGAGATTTTTCGTTTCTTGGTTGGATGCTTCTCAATCTTTTGCTAGCCTTCATTTGCACTAAGTATGATCACTACTTGTGCATCCAAAATCCTTTAAACCAGTTTTTTCCATATGAGTCCACTATACCTACCTATATGCGGTATTATTTTGCCGTTCTAAGAAAATTTGTATGTGCCATCTCTAATTTTCAAAATAAATTTCTCTTTTGTGTGCTCGTACTGCTCATGAAACGGTAGGAGGTGGCTGATATATTTCCATGCTAGATATGTTATTCTCAAGGTGAGTGTTTATTCACTTGTCATTGCACGAGAGTACGGCAAAGGTATTAGGGATGCCCAGTCCCAAAATGAAAAATGAATTTACTTTATGTTGTCAAATAATAAATTCCTTGGAAAGTGTTGGTATGGAAGGCACCCGTGGATATGGTTAGCCATGGAAAGTGAAAGTATGGTGGAAAAAGGGAATAAACTTTATTTTCTGTTTGGGAACCGCCTATGATATATCTAGCATGGAAAGTATTGGGAACTACTCGATCATTTTCGTTGACAGGACAAGCATGCCACCCAAAATGTTTTATCTCCATCTTTTTCGCTTTGAGCTCTGGCACCTCTACAAATCCCTACTTCCCTCCGCGAAGGACCTTTCTATTTACTTTATGCAATTTTTATTTTTACTTGAGTCTCCATCTTCTCTTATAAAGCACCAACTAAGGGGCACTATGATCGTACTTGAGCATTGGGTGTAGCTAATATGTGAGAGTGTTTCATGAATGGATCAATGATTGAGCATAATGGGCTAGGGATAACTTGCTTTACTGTTGATATTTTGAAAGACATGGTTGTTTGTTGATATGCTTGAGTATTAAAGTCCTCATGTCAAAACTAGACTATTGCTTTGAACCATATAAAAGTACAAATGTCCATGCTACAAAGAAAAGAATATGTGATGAACATGTTAGGCAGCATTCCACATCAAAAATTCTGTTTTTATCATTTACCTACTCGAGGACGAGCAGGAATTAAGCTTGGGGATGCTGATACGTCTCCAATGTATCTATAATTTTTGATTGTTCCATGTTGTTATATTATCATTCTTGGATGTTTTACAATCATTTTATATCATTTTTTGGGACTAACCTATTGACATAGTGCCCAGTGCTAGTTGCTGTTTTCTGCTTGTTTTTTACATCGCAGGAAATCAATATCAAACGGAGTCCAAATGCAGCGAAACTTTTTGTGGATTTTTTTTGGACCAGAAGACACCAGATGGGCCAGAGAAGCACCTGAGGGGAGCTCCGAGGGAAGCACAACCAACCAGGGCGTGCCTGGGGGCCCAGGCACGCCCAGGTGGGTTGTGCCGACCTCGGTGGCCTCCCGCACCACCTCTTTGCTCTATAAATACCCCAATATTCCAGAAACCCTAGGGAAGTCGACGAAAATCAATTCCAGGCGCCGCAAGTTCCAAAAACCACAGATCCAATCTAGACACCATCACGGAGGGGTTCATCATCCTCATTGGTGCCTCTCCGATGATGCGTGAGTAGTTCATTGTAGACCTACGGGTCCGTAGTTAGTAGCTAGATGGCTTTCTCTCTCTCTTTTGATTCTCAATACAATGGTCTCTTGGAGATCTATTTGATGTAACTCTTTTTGCGGTGTGTTTGTTGGGATCCGATGAACTTTGAGTTTATGATCAGATCTATGTTTTTATCCATGAAAGTTATTTGAGTCTTTTGATCTCTTATATGCATGATTACTTATAGCCTCATATTTCTTCTTCGAATCTTTGGTTTAATTAGGCCAACTAGATCGATTTTTCTTGCCATGGGAAGAGGTGCTTTGTGATGGGTTCGATCTTACGGTGCTTGATCCCAGTGACAGAAGGGGAACCGACACGTATGTATTGTTGCTATTAAGGATAACAAGATGGGGTCTATTTCTACATAAATAGATCTTGTCTACATCATGTCATCGTTCTTATTGCATTACTCCGTTTCTCCATGAACTTAATACACTAGATACATGCTGGATAGCGGTCGATGTGTGGAGTAATAGTAGTAGATGCAGGCAGGAGTCGGTCTACTAATCTTGGACGTGATGCCTATATAATGATCATTGCCTGGATATCGTCATGATTATTTGAAGTTCTATCAATTGCCCAACAGTAATTTGTTTACCCACCGTATGCTATTTTTCTCGAGAGAAGCCACTAGTGAAATCTATGGCCCCCGGGTCTATTTTCTCATCGTATATTTTCAGATCTATATTGCTATTTGCCTTTTCTTTTATTTGCCACTTTTATTTTCAGATCTATATTTATAAAAACCCAAAAATATTTTGCTTCACTTTATTTTATTCATGATCTATTTATCCAACCTACTACAATTTATCTCACGTCCGTTTGCCAATTTCTGGCGCCGTTACCCGAAAGGGATTGACAACCCCTTTAACACGTCGGGTTGCAAGTATTTGTTCTTTGTGTGCAGGAGCTGTTTACGTGGTGTTGCATGGTTCTTCTACTGGTTCGATAACCTTGGTCTCATCACTGAGGGAAATACCTACCGTAGCTGTGCTGCATCATCCCTTCCTCTTTGGGGAAATACCGACGTAGTTCAAGCCAACATCAACGACTATCTCTCCGGCACAGTGACCTTTGGATCTTCGGCCGGCTTGCCCATCTTCAGCTTCTTGCTTGCTTTGGCTATACCGCTGAAAAGAAGACATAAAGATATGAGTATATCATCTTAAGGTGTTAATTAAACAAGTAAAATATTCTTACCTAGGGGCAATCTTGAAGGCTAGCAGTTGAGTTCCAGTAGAATCGCCAGAGGATGAATGAGAAGTTCCCTGATAATTTGAGTCAGAAGGATTAAGGGGTTGACGAATAAGACCCGCCTTTGGAAAAGAGAGGATTGAACTCTGAGGCACCTCTTTTCGCCGTTTGTGAGGGGTCGGCGTGTTGGGTAAGCCGGCATGAAGGTCTCCCCCTCCGCTATTCCGGGTTGTACGCCGGGCTTCATGCTGTTGTTTCTTTAAAATAAAGTTTGGATCCAAGTAAGCTAAAGGGTGAGAAAACCTTGCTTTCCGGGTCACTTGCCAAACTTTCTGTCTTGGCAAAGGCTTTGAGTCGGAGGAAATAATAGTTACCTCTTCAGCATCTGCCTGGCTGGTCTCCGCGTCATCCTGAGAGGGGTTAGCGTCAATAAGATGTACAAAAAAGGAGCCAAGAGAATCAAGTTCTACCTCCGACTCATCATCCAGGACAAGTTGCTCTGTTGCATCTGTTTTCTTCTTGGTTTTCTTTGGAGCCTTGGTCTTTGCCCTGGCCTTTTTAGCCGGTTTATCTTGCAGTTTCTTGCTCCAGAAAGAAGAGTCAGCCTGAAGAAAGAAAGTGATGATAAGGAGTGTGCAGTTTATGCGAATAATGAATAAAGAAAATGGGCTTGAACACTTACATCTGGAGCCGGGTTAAGAGTGCAGAAGGGATTCAACCCCGTCTTGCTGCAGTTTTCTAAGGTTTCCCCGAGCAGCGTCTTAGTCATTTCATTGATCTCTTTCTCTTCTAGATGCACTTGACAGTGACGTTGTGGATCTTTGACATCGCAAGTGTATTCACACATTACGCCGGACCGGCGGCTCAAAGGTATGATTCTCCAAGCGACCCAGCATCAGACTAAATCAACTCCGGTTAATCCATTGGCTGGCAAGGCTCTTACCTTCGAAAAGGTAGGCATATACTTAGCCTGTTCAGTGGTGCTGATCCTATCTGGAAGTGGATGTTTTGGGCTAAGCCGGCGGTCGTGGAAACCCGGTAGAGGATTTTTGCCAGGTGGAGACGTGTCTTGACAGTAAAATCAGGTCTGATTCCAGTCCTTAGGGTGACTGGGAAGTGCGGCTGAGGGGAAGATAGCATCTCTTCGTCTTTGAATCGAAATTCCACCAAGTTCTAGGCTGGGCCCGTCTGTAAACTCGGTCTGGCGGTTCAAATAATAGTACTCTCTAAAACGGTCAAAACTGGGTTCTTCTTGAAGGTATACTTCACAAAAGACTTGGAAATTGCAGATGTTGGAAACAGAGTTTGGTCCAATATCTTGGGGGTGAAGTTGAAAGAAGTGCAGTACATCGCGAAAGAACTTTGAGTCGGGTGGTGAGAAACCCCGGTTCATATGATCAGCGAAAACTATGACTTCGCCTTCCTTTGGCTCGGGTCTAACTTCTGTCCCTGGAGCTCGCCAGTGGATAACATCCTTGGCTGATAAGATGCCCACTTGAACATATTCGTTAAGAGTTTCCTCCGTGACAGTGGAAGCGACCCAATCGCACGAGGTGACAGTCTTAGTCATTTTTTATCACGTAAAGCCTAAAAAAGAAGTATTGGTGGGTAAAATTCATGAGGATAAGCCGCCCAATGGCTAAAGAAAACAAGTCTATCATGCAGAATTGGTTATGAGCAAGGATTGATTGCTATGAAAGAAGAAAATAAATGGCATGATTAAATCAGCAAAGCATAGTCGATTGATGTCAAATTTGGATAAGTACTGGCGGTTTAATAATTCATGAATAAGCCGGCTAGCACTTGGCGGGTTACAAAGTATCATTTGAGCCGCCCATACAGTAGTGATCAAGCAGATATCTACAGATCTAGAGTTGAGTGAAATTTCACTAAGTATTCAAACAAACAGGTTTCACAGATCAATTCTATAATATTGGATCTACAGCAGTTCAAAAAATAGAAGGAAATTACTAGCCCTAAAACATAGTAGTAGAACTACTGTGTTGGGGAGTGAATCTGAACGGAAGAGAATGGATCTATAGTGGATAGCAGATACTAAGATGATTAAAGCATGACTTTAGCATTGTGTTTTGGCTCAACTAAGCAGTATATCAGATGAACTACGGGCAAGTACGATGAACTTCGATGAACACCAAGAACTAGAGGAACCCTAATGCAGATTGGAAGCAAAGGGATAGGTATCTGGTGACACTAATGGGCAGCGGAAGAGCGCCGCAATTTTTCTGGTCGGAGTCAGGTTCATGCAACGGCCAAGGCGACGTTGTTGACAGGGGCGGTGGAGCTCCGATGGCGTCGGGCATCGCGAGGAGGAAGAAGAAGAGGCAGATGCAGGGGTAAAAGTGAAAAAGAGGGCCCCCTGTCCCTATTTATAAGGAGGTGATAAGATGGCATGCGCGAAAATCAAGGAGGTAAAATGATTGTGTTAACCATGCAGGCGCCTCGATTTTCGGGAAGCCCATTAATATAAAGATCCGTTGAGATATCCTGGGTCTTGTGCGGAATTAATGTACATGAGGTCATGGCGGGTTACAATGATTCTGTTTATGAGACGTCACGACGGGTCATAGCGATCTAATAAAGATTCGGCCCTGATGCAGTCTGCTAAGTTAAACAGTGAAGATTGATATGAACAAGTTCAAATCAACCTGGGGCCTAATGTTGGGGATATAGCTCCGAGGTGTGACCCACCCAGGAGGGGCCGGGTTACACCGTTGGCGGTTTAATATGAAGAAGTTCCAAAGAGGCCCAAGGCATGAAGACGGCGGCTTATGGAAGCAGGCCTGGAGAAAGCCCAAGACCCGGGCCTATGAGCCGGGGTATGATGACTTGCCCGGTAAGGAATGATTAGTTATAAACCGAGTCGGTCATGTTGTGTGAGCTGGCCGGGACTCTGTAAGCCTCCGGGTCTCGACCTGTGTATATAAAGGTGAGACCCGGTGGCGGGTTAACTCAAGAAACAATCAATCGAGAACTAGGTCAAGTGTATTCGCTCCCTTGTAATCGAGACTCAAACAATACAACTAAAAGCAGGACGTAGGCTTTTA
Organism: Thinopyrum elongatum; assembly: GCA_011799875.1. Lineage (NCBI taxonomy): Eukaryota > Viridiplantae > Streptophyta > Magnoliopsida > Poales > Poaceae > Thinopyrum > Thinopyrum elongatum. Next base: position 75,487,931 of record CM022302.1, on the reverse strand, counting down.
CCTCATTACGAGGGGCCGAACCTGGGTAAACTCCTTGTGTCCTTTGTCCCGTTCAACCCCTTCAAGCTAACCTAGTTGCGATGGCTCCACACCTAAGTCCTTTCACTAGGGCATCTGCCGTGTTAAATCCACGACAATCACCCCTTAATGAGAACGGAAATAATTTGAGAATATAGTAGTAGCGAATTTTCTCATCATGAGCAAAAAGGGTGGCTATGTCATTTAACTTAGTAAGATGTGCCACAACAGTTTCAGTTTCATAACCATGGAAAGGATCAGATTCAACCAGAGTAATTAACTCTGGGTTGACAGTGAATTCATAATTCTTATCAGTAACAAAGATAGGTGAAGTAGCAAACTTAGGATCACATTTCATTCTAGCATTCAAAGATTTTTCTTTCAGTTTGCATAGTAATTTCTTAAGATCATCTCTATCATTGCAAGCAAGAAAGTCTCTAGTTGTCTCCTCATCCATAGCATAACCTTCAGGTATCTTAGGCAATTCATATCTAGGAGAACTAGGTCTAATAGGTGTTTCAAGATTTTCAGTTTCAAGTACTTCATCAGTTTCAGCATTCTCAATATCTTTAGCTCTAGCAATTTGTTCATCAAGAAATTCACCTAGTGGGACATTATAATCAAGCAAGGTACTAGCATCATCATTCATAGCAGAAGTAGCATCATCAATAACTTGCGACATATCAGGATTAATAGCATGTGGTGGTGTTGCAAGTTTACTCAAAATTGAAGGTGAATCAAGTGCAGAGTATGATGGCAAATCCTTACCTCCCCTTGTCTTAGAGGGAACGATCTTGGTTTTAGTATCCTTCAGATTCTTCATAATGATAAATTGATAATAATCCCAAGTGACTCAACAAATATATATAGTTATGCTCCCCGGCAACGGTGCCAGAAAAAGGTCTTGATAACCCACAAGTATAGGGGATCGCAACCGTTTTCGAGGGTAGAGTATTCGACCCAAATTTATAGATTCGACACAAGGGGAACCAAAGAATATTTGTAAGTATTAGCAGTTGGGTTGTCAATTCAACCACACCTGGAGATTAATTATCTGCGGCAAAGTGATCAGTAGCACAGTAATATGATAGTTTTGATAGCAGTGGTAATAGTAACAATAACGGTAACAGTGATAGCAATGATTTCGTAGCAGTTGTAATAGTAGCTATAGCAATAGTAACTTAGCAAGAACAATATGTAGGAAATTCGTAGGCATTGGATTGGTGAATTCGTTGGATGATATTCATCATATAACAGTCATAACCTAGGGCAACACAGAACTAGCTCTAGTTCATAAATATAATGTAGGCATGTATTCCGTAAATAGTCATACGTGCTTATGAAAAGAACTTGCATATAGTGAATACATGAACTCCTCAAACTACGGTCATCATCGAAAAGTATGCCGATTATTGTCACCCCGGGGTTTACAGATCATAGCACGTAGCAGGTGCATATGACTAGCAAGATCGGATCTAGAACATAGATATAATGGGGAAAACATAAACGGTTCAGATATAAAATCATGGCACTCGGGCCCTAGTGACAAGCATTAAGCATGGCAAAGTCATAGCAACATCAATCTCAGAACATAGTGGATACTAGGGATCAAGCCCTAACAAAACTAACTCGATTACATGATGAATCTCATCCAACTCCTCACCGACCAGCGAGCCTACGAAGGAATTACTCACTCCCTATGGGGAGCATCATGGAATTGGTGATGAAGGAGGGTTGGTGATGACGAAGATCGAAGATTCCCCTCTCTGGAGCCCCAAACGGACTTTAGATCTGGCCTCCCGATGAAGAACAGGAGGTGGCGGTGGCTCCATCTCGTGAAACGCGATAATTCTTCCTCCCTGATTTTTCTCTCGAAATATAGGTATTTATGGAGTCGAAATCAGGGTGTGCGGGGCCACGAGGTGGGCATAACCCACCAGGGCGCGCCAGAGGGGGGCGCCCTGGTGTCTTGTGCCCAGCCCCCCTCCGGTGGTTCTTGGCTTCATTATTTTTCTTTTATTGTAAAATAATTGTGTGACACCCTGGTTTTCGCTTTGTGTTTTTTTCCTTCGCGAGATTTGACTCCCGTCTTTTTTTTTCGGTGTTATCGGATTTCTCTCGCTCTTGGGTAAATTAAGATGGTCATATAGCCTTGCCTTTCCTATCTAGTCAGAGATTCTCTTCAGATCAACCTTGCCACCCAAGATCTATTCTCAGGGTTTTGCCGTCGAAACTCTACCTCTCGAGTTGCCGGAAGGGAAACCCTGATCCTCTCAGTTACAAAGGAACCCCAATTTCCTTTGATCTGTTGCCTCCCAAACTTTTCCCAGTGATCATCCCACATCTATAAACTCTGGATATGCAAAAATATTGCCAAGTCATTTGCAATATTTTTCATTTATAATTAATTCCTTTTTCTGCCAGTTAAAGGAATTAAATCCAGGAAAATATCTATCCAATTCCAAAGTTCATGAAAACTTGTGGAGATATTCTTTGTGATCATATTGAGCTCCCATAAAAATATTGGCCATAATTCAATAGGGTAAATTGCATTTTCCTATTTAAAGCCAATATTGCATTTTGGGCACTTTCTAAAGGAACTACCATTTTGGTAGCCAGGAAAAATCCTAAATAAATTGTGGAGCTTCTACTATCCATATATTCATCATTTCCATCAAAACCCAAGTCCCATAGTTCAAAGTTTGAGCACAACATCTATTTGCAAATTCCGTTCAGATTTCCAGTTTGTAAAAGAAGTGCTTGAACCCTTGATCCATTTGATCTGAAATTTTTCATGGTGATTCACATTGCTAAATCACTTATGAAAACCAAAAACCAGCTCAATCCATCTATCCATTTGTCCACAGCATTTTTCTCAAGTTTCTGTCCATTTGGAAGTGCTGTGAAGGAAGTACCATATAGGCATTTTCAAATGAGCTGAAACTTTTCCAGTACCTTCATATGTTCAAATAATCACCCTCCACCAAAATTCAGTTCATTTCATCAAGCCAGATGAGTGCAGCTTCAAAATCCCTTTTCTGGACCAGATTTGGCATTACAAAGGAAGTGGGTGCAAATTACCAGAACATAGTCCTTCTACCCTATTTCATTTTGACAAAGTCTCAGCTCCCCACCCTCATCCATTTCTCCATGAAACTCTAGCCAATTCTGCTGTCAGAATCTTTTTCAGCATGCTTCCCTCATATCAGAGCCCCCTAGATGGTTCCACCCACATAAGTCATCTATTTGAGCAGTGAGGGAGCTGTTGGACACGATTGGATAGGCAGGAGAGTGCCAGAGCTTGTAGTGCACGTGGTGACCATGCCACGGCCGTGCAGAAACGGTGCTCTGCAGCACTATCCTCATCGGCCAGCTCACTCCGGCCATCCCTCACTTGTCTAGGCATGTCCAGTGGATCTGCGGTGGACGCGTGCACCCTCTCCAGCACCTTCCCCCTCCTCTTTCTTCCTCCTCGTGCCACGGCGATCGCCGCCGCTGTTCTGCCGTGACTCGCCGCCGTATACGGACCAGCCCGAGCTCTCCCGAAGCCCAGCTGGCCTCCCCGCTCCTTCGTGATGCTTCTCGATGGCCGCAACCATCCAGCCACGCCACCCACGAGCTCCAGTACGCCGATAAGGCCGCCACGGCGGCCGATCCTATCCTCTCCGTTGTCCGGCTATAAATAGCCCATGCCCGGCCTCCCTCGAGCTCACCCCACTCCTCTCTCCCTCTCTGAAGCCCTCCTAAACCCCAGCCCCGAGCAGCCGCGTCCCCTGGTGCCCCAAATCACCGGCAAGCTCCGCCACGGCCATTTCTCGGCCTCGCCTAAATTCGCGGCACCTAGGCCATCCCCGCTCTACCCCGCCTCCTCACTCGCCTACCACTACCACCCTGGAGCCTCCCCGCACTCCCTACCCTCCTCTCCTCAGCCACCACGCTCTACCCAACATCGCCCAACGCCGGTCCCCGCCGTGGTCGAAGGGGTGCTCAAACTCGACTTCCCCGAGGACCGTGTGCCCATGGGATGGATGCAGTTGGGTCTCCTGGTCACGCCGGTAGGCTGAGCGCCGTGGGGGGTGGCCGGAATCGCCGGCAATCGCCGTTGGGAGTGTAACACCCCAAAAATTTAATCATGTTTTTACTAATTAAAATTTGGCCAGAAAATAAAATTTTGAAATATATCAAGACCTTTATTATTTTCGGAGTATTTTCTATTTCTGTTTTTCAAAATTCTTCCCTCCATATGGAAATTTTTGGAAATAATATTGTGGCTTTGGGAGTTTTCTTAAACCATTTCATTACTACTTTAATAACAATAGGAATTAATTTCATAATTAATTTTGCTCCAAAACAATTATTTTAATAGAATTTTTAATATATTAAATGCCTCCATTGCACTACAACCATTTTAAATAATTCTTTATAAATCCCACAAAAATTATGAGAGGTCATGTGATGCCTATATATCACATTCATGCAAAAACCTAACTTGGTCTTTTGTAAATTTTGAGTGAAACAACCTCTTTTCAGTTTTGTCCATTCCCTAGGTTATTACTACAACCACTATTTTCCTTGCTCCATTAATTCTTAAATTTTTCCCACTTACTGTCCTTCCAACCAAACCCTTAAGTCCAAAAGATCAGCTCAGTTTGCATTTTGGAAGTCCACCAAATATCCTCCTTTAGTTTCTGTCCAGCAATGAATTCTGTTAAAACTTGCATTAGCAAGTATCTCTTTTTGCCAAAACAACTCCACCATCATCTATACCCACTAAGGAGACACCATCCTGGTAAATTCCACACCCAGCAAAGTCCCCTAGATTGCCCTAGCATTTTATCAAACAGCTCATGTGCATGACAGAATTTGGCTACCTATCAAAACTACATTAGAGACTTGATCATATGGCCAAACCATCTTGTCCATCATCTCTGGGATCTCCAAGAGCATCCACATTCCAAAAACCCAGCATGATTGGATCACTGTAGATTCCCCTTGCATTCTGTCGAGCACGTAGCATGCATGCACTAAGCGTGCCCAGAGCGCGGCCAGAGCGTCCGCGCTGCACCCGACGGCGCCCGAGCCACTGCCGTGTCCCCACTGCTTCCTCCGCTCGACCTAGCCCTCTCCTGGATCACCAAGACCCCATAGCAACCTGCCGACACCCTTCCCCGTCGCCTAGCGCCGGCCAGCCACCGACCTGAGCCGCCGCCATCGTATTTCGCTCGGGCACGGCACCGCCCGAGCCGTCCGCCCCCGCCAACGCACCCCCCACCTTAAATGATGACCACCGCCCCTCATCGAGCTCCCCACCGACCCCCACTGCCCTCAACCACCTCGCCACCGTCCGCGGTTTGCCATTAATGGCCGCCGCCGCCATGGCTTTCTCTGGAAGCCACGGCATCGCCTTCCCCTTGTTATATAAGCACGCCCGAGCTCGCCCCACTCCCTGTCAACCCTCCACACTCCCCTGGAAGCCACCCCAAGCAGCAGAACGGCCGGAAGTGGCCGTCTTCCTCACCTCCGTCAACCGCGGCCGCCGCCACCGTTCGGATGGTTCCGACGCCGTCCGGCCCTCCCTCTCCAAAATCTCACCACCACGAGCCTCCTTGAGCACTCACCGATCCATCCCCGTCACCAATTTGGCTCGGGGACCACCGTAGGCGAAAGCCCCAATTCGCCTCCGCCGGAGCCTTTCGGGGAGACCTCGCCGCCGGCGAGGTAGGGCTCCCTGGCTACCGTGCCGCACACTGGGAGGTTCGCCATGATCTCCTGAGTCCGAGGGTGTGCCCAACCTGTGGAAGGGTGACACCAATCGCCGGCAACTGCCGCCGGAGTCGCGCCCCCGCTCCTTTCCACGCGCGTGCTTGACTAAAGACGAACCCGACAGGTGGGCCCCACCTGTCGGTGAGCCATCAGCTCGCCCCCGCGTGGCTGCAACTCTGGGCTCAGCCCAGTAGAGCAAGTCGGCTAAGTTTCTCCTAGGGCACACCTCTACCTTCCCTCTTTTTCTTTTTCCAGCAAAACTAAAATAATTACACATCCACTTTTACAGGTCCAAACTTGCTGATTCAAATTTCTGTGGATTTCTAAAATCATGATCTATTAAACTAGCCAGGATGAACATTTTTTATAAGCTTAGTTTCTGTTGGGTTTGTTAAAAAGTCCATTAGGTCATTTATTCCATCTTGGTAATTCCATAAGTAATTCATTTGGACTCCAAATAATTTGATTCTTTTTCTGAATTCTTTATTTATAATCTAGTTTATTTTAGTATTTATTTCAAAAATATTTGAAACAATTTTTTTGGCACTGCTTTTGCTATATGTGGTAATTTAAATATTTTCGGAAATAGGAAATGGAGGGAAGATAAATTTTCAAACTTTTGGAGTGCACCCAATATATCTGCATGCTCAAGGCAAGCATCTTGAACACTTGATATGGTGATTGCATAGTTGTTTGATTGCAGGAATAATTGAACCATGCTTCTGTTGAATTCAAATAAAAATTTGCATGCATATAGAGTTGGCATGTTTCATCGTACCGTGCATCGTGTGCTGGTCATGACTAACTTGCAAGAGCAGGCATAAGAGAAATACTGTTACCGGCAGAAGGGTGATCACGTTGGAGCATGATCACGCCTTGTTTGTCATGCATGTTGGAGCATGCAAGGGTTGTGGCCCTGTTGGTATTGCTGTTGAAAGAATACTTTGTTGTGCTGACCGTTGCAGAAAACATAAGCCTCCTGAGTCGACCATAGATCGAGTCTTGTTTCGGTAACCCCCATACTTGATTCGTGCTACCACTTGTCCCTGCCACAGGTACGGTGCGGTCCAGTAAGTTGCTAACCCCTTTCCGTGCACACACCGTACAGAGGGCCACGATGAGGGTTTCCCAGGGATCCGGGACTAACTCATGTCATCGGGTCAGGGGGCATGGGTGTTTCCAGTTGTGACTGAGAGGGGGGCACCCCTTGGAATCCGCGCATATTAATAGTGATCCCATGCAGGACGTTGGTCTCTCCGTCTCAGAGTTTTTCTTGAACGATGCTTTGGGTGATTCCGGGCATCCGGAAAGTTAATCTGGTTTGTGCTGGTCAGGTGTGTTTACAACCCAAAGACCGTAATGGGAATTAGTCGGTGTCACGGTACTGACTAAAGAAATCCTATACTTGTGGGTAAAGAGTACACCCTCTGCAGAGTTTTAAACCTATTTGAATAGCCGTGTCCACGGTTAAGGGCTACAGTCTGGGTTGGTCAAGTGTCGGTCTTAGGGTCGGTCTTCGGAGGAAAATAATTAATTGGGCCTGAACTATTTTGCAGGATATTGTTATCATCACTAACGCCGTCATGGTTATTTGAATACTATTGCTGTGAAATTTTTTATGGTTATGCATATTATTGTGAACTAACCTGTTTCTCTTGTTTTAATTTTCCTGAGTGTCTCAGGGGCTGGCTAGACTACCCCGGGCACTCAATTTTATTTTCAAGACCTCTTGTGGCGTCCCTCGAGTTAACAGGCGGTTTATCTCGCCACTACTCTTGTGGACACCCGATTGGCATTTCTCTTCAAGTCCGACCGTGGCGTCAGTTGACACCCGACTGGCATTTCTTTTCAAGACCTCTCGTGGCATCGCCTGAGTTCTCGGATGGTCCTGTCTCGTCCGATTTCTCTTTTAGACACCCGTTTGGCATTTCTCTTCAAGACCTACCGTGGTGTCACTTGACATCCGACCGGAATTTCTTTTAATTTGTTTTCCTTTGACTTTCCTTGCTTATCACTAACAATTTTTATATATTTTCACATGCTAATATTTTATCATGCCATGAATTAATTCCTATCAGCATGCATTTTATATAGCCCAGCATGAGCATACGCACAAAGTTTGGTTCATCATGATCTTATATTTTAACTGCTGCATTCGGTATATCTTTTGTTCATAATGTTTGCGAGTACATTCCAACGTACTCACAGGCTTGTCCCTGGCTTTTTACTTGGCTAGGTCAGGATTTCTACGAGGAGTACCACAGCGACGACCGTGCGGAGCCTAGGATAGCAGCCATGCGGGATAGGAATTTTCTGGGTCAGCTGTTCCTATGGGAATGGAGCCCCATCGACGTTGGAGAACCACGAGTTAATTCTGTCATCCACCACCAGACATCATTGTTGTATCATTGGACCTTTATGGTCTTGTATTCAACTCTTGTAATAGCTTGGTAATCTGTAACAAGGACGTGTCCACCAGTAACAGTAATCCTGGGCTGGTGATGACACGAGGGGTTAATTTCTGGGATTTCGTGTCCCGGCCCCGGCAGCCTTGGTATCAGAGCCAGGCTGACCATTGGCTAATCCTATCTTAACCTGGTCGCTATCTCTAGGTTTCCACACCGTCCACATCCTTTCCTGTCCACAGTCAAGCCCATCCTATCCGATAACCGCACAGTGGCCGGCCGACATCTTTTGACAGTCGGTGCCCAACCTATCAACCTAGCCCATAGGCCGTGTGCCTGTGGCCGACACCTGCGTTGTCCCATCCGCAAGCGTGCGATGGAAGACTCTGCTGGCTTATAAGAGAAGCCTTGCCCCAACCCAGCACATCACAGCCTCACTCTTAGTTCAATATCCAACCACCAAGATGCCAGGCCCCATCGTGCACAACGAGACCACCGCAATCGAGCTTGAAGGCTTTGTAGCCGTCCTCGCCAATCTCACCCGTCGTGCTCTCAGCATCGAAGAGCCGCCGGAGTATGTCGGGTACCAAGAGCACGCGAGTGATGCCATCCACCACTTCTGGGCCACGGTGCACATCTACAGGAGGGGCATCACCGCAGAGCGCCCTTACCGGTTCACCGGGAGGACAACCATCGACGAGTCCCAAGCCATCCAACTTGCAGCCCGAGAAGCTGTAGTTCAACTCCGGCGTCTGTCACCGAGGGTTAACTGCCGCTCTTTCTACTACTACCCTAGTCGTGAAGGCTATGGTAGACCGACCCAAGTCGCCAATGGAGACCATGAGACGGACCCTGCTCTGGCGCATCTGCTGCGCTACCTAAGAGCGCAAGAGGCACTGTTCGATCAGGTCACCAATGATCTGATTGAGACCCGCAGGACGCTTGCTCTCCTGACCCCGATGAGAAGTGAAGCTGCACCTGCCACTGACAACCCGATAGTACTGTTCGGGAGACCAATCGAGCCTGCGAGGTCTGCCCCTGTTGCCCACCCGGGCAATGCCTTTGTTACCCCGGATGAACTCCGTCGTCTCTTTGGGATTTCCTCCAACGGGACTATAGCCACTACACCCCGCATGGGTCATCATCGCTTCCCCAACCCTGCAGCTCCTCATAACACTCCAGCCAACTCCGACGGTGAAGCCCCCGGAGAAGCCTCGACGTCCGCGAGACACGCCCGTTTGGACGTCGACGAAGTGGACTGAGTCTGCCAGAGTAGTTGCCATGTCCCTAGCAACCCTGTTGCCCTGTAAATTCCACCGTCATGCCATAGACGAATATGTGTATATTTCTAGCAGTGTGTAGTGTTTGATTGAATGATGTGCCTGTGCATTATTGTCTTGTGCATGATTGCTTGTCTGTTGTGATTTGCATCTAATTCTTCCGTCCTTAACAAATCTCGAGGACGAGATTTTCTTAAGGGGGGTAGAGTTTGTAACACCCCAAAAATTTAATCATGTTTTTACTAATTAAAATTTGGCCAGAAAATAAAATTTTGAAATATATCAAGTCCTTTATTATTTTCGGAGTATTTTTTGTTTCTGTTTTTCAAAATTCTTCCCTCCATATGGAAATTTTTGGAAATAATATTGTGGCTTTGGGAGTTTTCTTAAACCATTTCATTACTACTTTAATAACAATAGGAATTAATTTCATAATTAATTTTGCTCCAAAACAATTCTTTTAATAGCATTTTTAATATATTAAATGCCTCCATTGCACTACAACCATTTTAAATAATTCTTTTTAAATCCCACAAAAATTATGAGAGGTCATGTGATGCCTATATATCACATTTATGCAAAAACCTAACTTGGTCTTTTGTAAATTTTGAGCGAAACAACCTCTTTTCAGTTCTGTCCATTCCCTGGGTTATTACTACAACCACTATTTTCCTTGCTCCATTAATTCTGAAATTTTTCCCACTTACCGTCCTTCAAACCAAACCCTTAAGTCCAAAAGATCAGCTCAGTTTGCATTTTGGAAGTCCACCAAATATCCTTCTTTAGTTTCTGTCCAGCAATGAATTCTGTTAAAACTTGCATTAGCAAGTATCTCTTTTTGCCAAAACAACTCCACCATCATCTATACCCACTAAGGAGACACCATCCTGGTAAATTCCACACGCAGCAAAGTCCCCTAGATTGCCCTAGCATTTTATCAAACAGCTCATGTGCATGACAGAATTTGGCTACCTATCAAAACTACATTAGAGACTTGATCATATGGCCAAACCATCTTGTCCATCATCTTTGGGATCTCCAGGAGCATCCACATGCCAAAACCCAGCATGATTGGATCACTGTAGATTCCCCTCGCATTCTGTCGATCACGTAGCATGCATGCACTAAGCGTGCCCAGAGCGCGGCCAGAGCGTCCGCGCTGCACCCGACGGCGCCCGAGCCACTGCCGTGTCCCCACTGCTTCCTCCGCTCGACCTAGCCCTCTCCTGGATCACCAAGACCCCATAGCAACCTGCCGACACCCTTCCTCGTCGCCTAGCACCGGCCAGCCACCGACCTAAGCCGCCGCCGCCGTATTTCGCTCGGGCACGGCAACGCCCGAGCCGTCTGCCCCCGCCAACGCACCCCCCCCCCCGCCTTAAATGATGACCACCGCCCCTCACCGACCTCCCCACCGACCCCCACTGCCCTCAACCACCTCGCCACCGTCCGCGGTTTGCCATTAATGGCTGCCGCCCCATGGCTTTCTCTGGAAGCCACGGCATCGCCTTCCCCTTGCTATATAAGCATGCCCGAGCTCGCCCCACTCCCTGTCAACCCTCCACACTCCCCTGGAAGCCACCCCAAGCAGCAGAACGGTCGGAAGTGGCCGTCTTCCTCACCTCCGTCAACCGCGGCCGCCGCCACCGTTCGGATGGTTTCAACACCATCCGGCCCTCCCTCTCCAAAATCTCACCACCACGAGCCTCCTTGAGCACTCACCGATCCATCCCCATCACCAATTTGGCTCGGGGACCACCGTAGGCGAAAGCCCCAATTCGCCTCCGCCGGAGCCTTTCGGGGAGACCTCGCCGCCGGCGAGGTAGGGCTCCCTGGCTACCGTGCCACACACTGGGAGGTTCGCCGTGATCTCCTGAGTCCGAGGGTGTGCCCAACCTGTGGAGGGGTGACACCAATCGCCGGCAACTGCCGCCGGAGTCGCGCCCCCGCTCCTTTCCACGAGCGTGCTTGACTAAAGACAAACCCGACAGGAGGGCCCCACCTGTCGGTGAGCCATCAGCTCGCCCCCGTGTGGCTGCAACTCTGGGCTCATCCCAGTAGAGCCAGTCGGCTAAGTTTCGCCCAGGGCACACCTCTACCTTCCCTCTTTTTCTTTTTCCAGCAAAACTAAAATAATTACACATCCACTTTTACAGGTCCAAACTTGCTGATTCAAATTTCTGTGGATTTCTAAAATCATGTTCTATTAAACTAGCCAGGATGAACATTTTTTATAAGCTTAGTTTCTATTGGGTTTGTTATAAAGTCCATTAGGTCATTTATTCCATCTTGGTAATTCCATAAGTAATTCATTTGGACTCCAAATAATTTGATTCTTTTTCTGAATTATTTATTTATAATCTAGTTTATTTTAGTATTTATTTCAAAAATATTTGAAACAATTTTTTTGGCAATGCTTTTGCTATATGTGGTAATTTAAATATTTTCGGAAATAGGAAATGGAGGGAAGATAAATTTTCAAACTTTTGGAGTGCACCCAATATATCTACATGCTCAAGGCAAGCATCTTGAACACTTGATATGGTGATTGCATAGTTGTTTGATTGCAGGAATAATTGAACCATGTTTCTGTTGAATTCAAATAAAAATTTGCATGCATATAGAGTTGGCATGTTTCATCGTACCATGTGTCATGTGCTGGTCATGACTAACTTGCAGGAGCAGGCATAAGAGAAATACTGTTACCGGCAGAAGGCATCTTTTGACAGTCGGTGCCCAACCTATCAACCTAGCCCATAGGCCGTGTGCCTGTGGCCGACACCTGCGTTGTGCCATCCGCAAGCGTGCGATGGAAGACTCCGCTGGCTTATAAGAGAAGCCTTGCCCCAACCCAGCACATCACAGCCTCACTCTCAGTTCAATATCCAACCACCAAGATGCCAGGCCCCATCGTGCACAACGAGACCACCGCAGTCGAGCTTGAAGGCTTTGTAGCCGTCCTCGCCAATCTCACCCGTCGTGCTCTCGGCATCGAAGAGCCGCCGGAGTATGTCGGGTACCAAGAGCACGCGAGTGATGCCATCCACCACTTCTGGGCCACGGTGCACATCTACGGGAGGGGCATCACCGCAGAGCGCCCTTACTGGTTCACCGGGAGGACAACCACCGACGAGCCCCAAGCCATCCAACTTGCAGCCCGAGAAGCTGTAGTTCAACTCCGGCATCTATCGCCGAGGGTTAACTGCCGCTCTTTCTACTACTACCCTAGTCGTGAAGGCTATGGTAGACCGACCCAAGTCGCCAATGGAGACCATGAGACGGACCCTGTTCTGGCGCATCTGGTGCGCTACCTGAGAGCGCAAGAGGCACTGTTCGATCAGGTCACCAATGATCTGATTGAGACCCGCAGGACGCTTGCTCTCCTGACCCTGGTGAGAAGTGAAGCTGCACCTGCCACTGACAACCCGATAGTACTGTTCGGGAGACCAATCGAGCCTGTGAGGTCTGCCCCTGTTGCCCACCCGGGCAATGCATTCGTTACCCCGGATGAACTCCGTCGTCTCTTTGGGATTTCCTCCAACGGGACTATAGCCACTACACCCCGCGTGGGTCGTCATCGCTACCCCAACCCTGCAGCTCCTCATAACACTCCAGCCAACTCCGATGGTGAAGCCCCCGGAGAAGCCTCGACGTCCGCGAGACATGCCCGTCTGGATGTCGACGAAGTGGACTGAGTCTGCCAGAGTAGTTGCCATGTCCCTAGCAACCCTGTTGCCCTGTAAATTCCACCGTCATGCCGTAGACGAATATGTGTATATTTCTAGCAGTGTGTAGTGTTTGATTGAATGATGTGCCTGTGCGTTATTGTCTTGTGCATGATTGCTTGTCTATTGTGATTTGCATCTAATTCTTCCGTCCTTAACAAATCTCGAGGACGAGATTTTCTTAAGGGGGGTAGAGTTTGTAACACCCCAAAAATTTAATCATGTTTTTACTAATTAAAATTTGGCCAGAAAATAAAATTTTGAAATATATCAAGTCCTTTATTATTTTCGGAGTATTTTCTGTTTCTGTTTTTCAAAATTCTTCCCTCCATATGGAAATTTTTGGAAATAATATTGTGGCTTTGGGAGTTTTCTTAAACCATTTCATTACTACTTTAACAACAATAGGAATTAATTTCATAATTAATTTTGCTCCAAAACAATTCTTTTAATAGCATTTTAATATATTAATTGCCTCCATTGCACTACAACCATTTTAAATAATTCTTTTTAAATCCCACAAAAATTATGAGAGGTCATGTGATGCCTATATATCACATTTATGAAAAAACCTAACTTGGTCTTTTGTAAATTTTGAGTGAAACAACCTCTTTTCAGTTCTGTCCATTCCCTAGGTTATTACTACAACCACTATTTTCCTTGCTCCATTAATTCTGAAATTTTTCCCACTTACTGTCCTTCCAACCAAACCCTTAAGTCCAAAAGATCAGGTCAGTTTGCATTTTGGAAGTCCACCAAATATCCTCCTTTAGTTTCTATCCAGCAATGAATTCTGTTAAAAATTGCATTAGCAAGTATCTCTTTTTGCCAAAACAACTCCACCATCATCTATACCCACTAAGGAGACACCATCCTGGTAAATTCCACACCCAGCAAAGTCCCCTAGATTGCCCTAGCATTTTATCAAACAGCTCATGTGCATGACAGAATTTGGCTACCTATCAAAACTACATTAGAGACTTGATCATATGGCCAAACCATCTTGTCCATCATCTCTGGGATCTCCAGGAGCATCCACATGCCAAAACCCAGCATGATTGGATCATTGTAGATTCCCCTCGCATTCTGTCGAGCATGTAGCATGCATGCACTAAGCGTGCCCAGAGCGCGGCCAGAGCGTCCGCGCTGCACCCGACGGCGCCCGAGCCACTGCCGTGTCCCCAATGCTTCCTCCGCTCGACCTAGCCCTCTCCTGGATCACCAAGACCCCATAGCAACCTGCCGACACCCTTCCTCGTCGCCTAGCACCGGCCAGCCACCGACCCGAGCAGCCCTGCCCGCCGTTATTCGCCGGGCACGGCACCGCCGAGCCGTCCGCCCCCCGCCAACACCCCCCCCCCCCCCCGCCTTAAATGATGACCACCAGCCCCTAACCGACCTCCCCACCGACCCCCACTGCCTCAACCACAACGCCCACGCTCCGCCACAGCCAGTTTGCCATTAATGGCTGCCACCGCCATGGCTTTCTCTGGAAGCCACGGCATCGCCTTCCCCTTGCTATATAAGCACGCCCGAGCTCGCCCCACTCCCTGTCAACCCTCCACACTCCCCTGGAAGCCACCCCAAGCAGCAGAACGGTTGGAAGTGGCCGTCTTCCTCACATCCCTCAACCGCGGCCGCCGCCACCATTCGGATGGTTCCGACGCCGTCTGGCCCTCCCTCTCCAAAATCTCACCACCACGAGCCTCCTTGAGCACTCACCGATCCATCCCCATCACCAATTTGGCTCGGGGACCACCGTAGGCGAAAGCCCCAATTCGCCTCCGCCGGAGCCTTTCGGGGAGACCTCGCCGCCGGTGAGGTAGGGCTCCCTGGCTACCGTGCCGCACACCGGGAGGTTTGCCGTGATCTCCTGAGTCTGAGGGTGTGCCCAACCTACGGAGGGGTGACACCAATCGCCGGCAAGTGCTGCCGGAGTCGCGCCCCCGCTCCTTTCCATACACGCGCTTGACTAAAGACGAACCCGACAGGTGGGCCCCACCTGTCGGTGAGCCATCAGCTCACCCCCGCATGGCTGCAACTCTGGGCTCAGCCCAGTAGAGCCAGTCGGCTAAGTTTCGCCCAGGGCACACCTCTACCTTCCCTCTTTTTCTTTTTCCAGCAAAACTAAAATAATCACACATCCACTTTACAGGTCCAAACTTGCTGATTCAAATTTCTGTGGATTTCTAAAATCATGATCTATTAAACTAGCCAGGATGAACATTTTTTATAAGCTTAGTTTCTGTTGGGTTTGTTAAAAAGTCCATTAGGTCATTTATTCCATCTTGGTAATTCCATAAGTAATTCATATGGACTCCAAATAATTTGATTCTTTTTTTGAATTCTTTATTTATAATCTAGTTTATTTTAGTATTTATTTCAAAAATATTTGAAACAATTTTTTTGGCACTGCTTTTGCTATATGTGGTAATTTAAATATTTTCAGAAATAGGAAATGGAGGGAAGATAAATTTTCAAACTTTTGGAGTGCACCCAATATATCTGCATGCTCAAGGCAAGCATCTTGAACACTTGATATGGTGATTGCATAGTTGTTTGATTGCAGGAATAATTGAACCATGCTTCTGTTGAATTCAAATAAAAATTTGCATGCATATAGAGTTGGCATGTTTCATCGTACCGTGCATCGTGTGCTGGTCATGACTAACTTGCAGGAGCAGGCATAAGAGAAATACTGTTACCGGCAGAAGGGTGATCACGTTGGAGCATGATCACGCCTTGTTTGTCATGCATGTTGGAGCATGCAAGGGTTGTGGCCCTGTTGGTATTGCTGTTGAAAGAATACTTTGTTGTGCTGACCGTTGCAGAAAACATAAGCCTCCTGAGTCGACCGTAGATCGAGTCTTGTTCCGGTAACCCCCATACTTGATTCGTGCTACCACTTGTCCCTGCCACAGGTAGGGTGCGATCCAGTAAGTTGCTAACCCCTTTCCGTGCACACACCGTACAGAGGGCCACAATGAGGGTTTCCCAGGGATCCGGGACTAAATCCTGTCATCGGGTCAGGGGGCATGGGTGTTTCCAGTTGTGACTGAGAGGGGGGCACCCCTTGGAATCCGCGCATATTAATAGTGATCCCATGCAGGACGTTGGTCTCTCCGTCTCAGAGTTTTTCTTGAACGATGCTTTGGGTGATTTCGGGCATCCGGAAAGTTAATCTGGTGTGTGCTGGTCAGGTGTGTTTACAACCCAAAGACCGTAATGGGAATTAGTCGGTGTCACGGTACTGACTAAAGAAATCCTATACTTGTGGGTAAAGAGAAAACCCTCTGCAGAGTTTTTAACCTATTCGAATAGCCGTGTCCACGGTTAAGGGCTACAGTTTGGGTTGGTCAAGTGTCGGTCTTCGGAGGAAAATAATTAATTGGGCCTGAACTATTTTGCAGGATATTGTTATCATCACTAACGCCGTCATGGTTATTTGAATACTATTGCTGTGAAATTTTTTATGGTTATGCATATTATTGTGAACTAACCTGTTTCTCTTATTTTAATTTTCCTTAGTGTCTCGGGGGCTGGCTAGACTACCCCGGGCACTCAATTTTATTTTCAAGACCTCTCGTGGCGTCCCTCGAGTTAACAGGTGGTTTATCTCGCCACTACTCTTGTGGACACCCGATTGGCATTTCTCTTCAAGTCCGAACGTGGCGTCACTTGACACCCGACTGGCATTTCTTTTGAAGACCTCTCGTGGCGTCGCCTGAGTTCTCGGATGGTCCTGTCTCGTCCGATTTCTCATTTAGACACCCGTTTCGCATTTCTCTTCAAGACCTACCGTGGTGTCACTTGACATCCGACTGGCATTTCTTTTAATTTGTTTTCCTTTGACTTTCCTTGTTTATCACTAACAATTTTTATATTTTTTCACATGCTAATATTTTATCATGCCATGCATTAATTCCTGTCAGCATGCATTTTATATAGCCTAGCATGAGCACACGCATAAAGTTTGGTTCATCATGATCTTATATTTTAACTGCTGCATTTGGTATATCTTTTGTTCAAAATGTTTGCGAGTACATTCCAACATTCTCACAGGCTTTTCCCTGGCTATTTACTTGGCCAGGTCAGGATTTCTACGAGGAGTACCGCAGCGACGGCCGTGCGGAGCCTAGGATAGCAGCCATGCGGGATAGGAATTATCCAGGTCAGTTGTTCCTGTGGGAATGGAGCCCCATCGACGTTGGAGAACCACGAGTTAATTCTGTCATCCACCACCAGACATCATTGTTGTATCATTGGACCTTTATGGTCTTGTATTCAACTCTTGTAATAGCTTGGTAATCTGTAACAAGGACGTGTCCACCAGTAACAGTAATCCTGGGCTGGTGATGACACGAGGGGTTAATTTCTGGGATTTCGTGTCCCGGCCCCGGCAGGGAGCCACCTCCCTGTTCTGCTAGGCGAGCGCGGGAGGAGGACGAAGACCCTGCGGGTGGGCCCGGCCTGGCAGCGGCTCAGCGCCCTCCCTCCATTTTTTTAAGTGGGCAGCAGTAGGTGGGCCGGCCCAGTAAGCAATAGCAGCTGCGTGGCTTGGCTGGCGCCCGAGCTCTAGCCACTTTCGGCTCGAGCCGGCCCAAATGCACAGTCCCCTTTATTCATTTCTCAGGAAAAAAAACTGCTGAGGGCCTCTGTGTAAATATTTACATCACAAATTTGTCCCTAGCATTCAAGTCTCCATAACTATTTGCCCACAACTCCGAATCAGGTGAATCCAACGCCCACGTCTTCGTCTCGTCGAGCCCGTTATTTTGGTATCATTTTCACTAGGTGGTCACATAGTGGAAATGACCATTTTGCCCTTGCCCTCTATCAGCCCCCTCCGAGAGAGAACGGTTTCCGGTGATCCTTTTCGCGACTTCACCGCATTTCTTCCCGGAGTATTCTTCGACCCCAGGCAAGCCGACCATCTGATATATGCCCTAAAGCATTGCTCTATCTTATTCTTGTATGTTTAACCTAATAATGATGCCCGTGCTAGAACTACTTAAATTCCTGTTAGTTTGTATTCATCATTTACATTACTGGATCATGATTATCATTCCTGCGTTAATGACTTATTATGATGCTATACGGAGATAGTTTGTTGTGTTTATACAGTTGTTACCTCATACATAGTTAACCCCAGGTCAAGTTATTCATGATAGATATACCTGCCGGTTAAGTACTTGCTAAAACTGAACACAGTTGGTTGATCTTGAGTCACCTGTCCGGGCTTATTCGTGCAACCACATTTGCCGGTATGGGACAGCCTTGACTTGGTCTGGCTCCATGCTCTTTCATCGGTACCTCCATGCAGGGAGGGTTATGCGTGCGTGCTACCCTGATCAGGTAGATGGCGATAACCCTGTGAGCCCAGTTGGTTGTTTGTGTGCGGTCCCCATTTGGGACAGTTTAGTTTGGCCACGACGATGGCAGGTGTCACGAGGTGACACAGGGGCCACCCAGGGCTTGACTCCGGGGCAGAATGATTGCCGGTGGTACGGTGGAGGAGTCACGGGTCAGGCGGGTTTCGTTGGAGAAACGCTGGTCCACCCGAATGGGATCATGAGGTCAGGTGCTCCATGGTGTGGGTAAAGTGTACAACCTCTGCAGAGTGTAAAATCTATTCGAATAGCCGGGTCCACGGTATTGGACAGTCCATCCAGGCCTCACTAGGTGGTCAATCGTAATACTGATAATAATGATGGACGAACTCGTCTTCCACAGACATCAGATGATGTCAGGAATATGGTATGTTAGCCATAGGATGGCTATATGAGGAATGGTCAGACGACCGAAAGACTTGGATTGGATTTGGTTCAACATCGGATTGGATCGTGAGAATGTCGGAGTATGAACCATTTACTTGCCATATTTTACTCAATATGCTCCTCTTTACTGTATTTATCCTAGTAGTTAACTTGCTAAATAATCCTGTTACAACATGATGATTAATATTGCTAGATAGGTATATTATGCTATGATAATTAATATTGCTCTAGTATCAAATACATGCTTGAATGCCATGGATTGCATTGCTTGGTGTACATGTTAGTTTGGTTTGCTTGCGAGTACATTCAAAAGTACTCAGCGGCCTTCAATGTGGCCAGGTTCACCTAAGGATCCGTCGTCCGTCGACGAGGAGCCGGAGCATTCGTGGGCTAGGAGCGTAACCCAGTCAGATCCCTGTGGATTGGAGACGCACCAGGACCATGCTACCTTAAATAGAGCTTTTCCGCTGCCACCCCTTTGTAACTATCATGTAAGACTTATAGGTCCATTAATAGAAATGCCGGTGTTCATGATACTTGTTGTAAAAGCGCATGCCAGAGTGATTTCCTGGGCTGGTATGTGTGGCGACCGTCTGGCTACAGTGGTTCTCAGGCGGGGCACCACAACGGATGGTATCAGAGCCGCCAGGCTGACTATAGGTTACCCCTAGCCAGACTTCATTGCCTCTTGATTAGTAGAAAGCCCAGATGGATTTCAGCCATCTTTTGCCAACCTGGCACGGCTACTATTGATCATGAGGCAACCCCCTTAGGATTTTGGCTCCATCAGACCCAACCCTCATGGCCTTTGCCTGCGGTACAAAATGCTCGCACCTGGCAATGACCCGTGAGCCCTGAACCCCCTAGGTAAACCAGATATCCTTACCCTGCTTGCCAGCCATGGCATTTCTCTTCTTAACTCTAGTTTCCTTTGGGAAACGCTTATAAATTCTATCTTTTCCCCGATAACCCTAGAATCGCACGACCATAGCCATCGTGCATCGAGTGTGATGATCCCTCGGGAAGTAGTAGAAGCTTGACACCATTGCTACCAGGAGCACTGTGTGGTTTCGCTTCTAAATCCTCAGAGGTGCGTCGAGTGCGCTATACTTGTTATACTAGTGAATCTTCGGCCACGTGTGTAAGGTCCGCAAATTTGAGCTTTATTTGCCTTTTGGTTTTCGTGGTTCTTGTTTCTTTTCTCGGTTCCGTTTCTTCGCTCCGACTGGATCCATCCGCAAGCGCCGTCAAGAAGACTAGTATACAACTTGGATAATACCCAATAATCCAAATTCAGCAAGAGTCAAGACAAGTCAATTGCCTGATATTCAGAATAGCAACACCGGATCTATCAAGAATAAAGAATGGGTTAGAAGCAGAATCTGTGTGCAATAGACAAGGCTAGAATATACCTGAGAAGATTGACCTCAGAACAGATCACGCCTAAGGAGCAGTCAGATGAGTTACCAAGAATGAACACCAGTAAGGACAAATGGTTTCGTCCTTGACACAAGGATTATTTCAGTCAGCGAGGTGAACCGAGTCTTTCCTCAATGGACCCAAGAATCATTCATTCCCCACCAAAGACATATTCCAAGAATGTGAAGGTGCCAAGAGCAGCAACAAAACTCCGGTACGTTGATACAAAATTGCAAAGCATATCTAGAAGTTCACCGATGCAAATACAAAAATTTTGGGCACTGTGAACAAGGTTTGCAAGGAAAATGGATAAGTTCGCGGTTGCCCAGAATCAATGAAAACTTCATGCGCTGGGAAGCTCAGCTGAACCAAATGGAATGATCCGTCAATTGCTTATTACCGGCAACACCTGGTTTGAATGCAAAGGGTATTCCGAATTAATTAACAACATGAAGTCTGCATCAGTTGTGCAGCCTTTACAGCAAAAATGAGCGGACCGGCAGAAGGAAAAGCGATGTGTGTGACCAATGGACTATCTTCAGTCAAGGTATGGCCTATACCAAATTTGGCTCCGCTATGAGTAAATTCCGGATACTTCGGAAAGAAGCCAGAATCGGCCATAGATCCGACCGCATATCACCGTAAAAGACTTTTGGTATATGAAACCTAGCCTTCCTCCACAAGCTACCGAGAGAAGCTTACGACACAAGACTGCCAATCTTCCTTGGTACGCCACTTGGTGAGAAAATCTTCTGGGGTACGACACTCCCATCTTCCACAGTGTGCTACCACGGAAAGCTTCTGGCATAAGGCACCTAACCTTCTGCAGTAAGCCACATGAAGGAAAACTTCTGAGGTACGATACCTAGCCTTCTTCAGTACATTACCCTGGCAAAAGCTTCGAGCATAAGGAATTCAGCCTTCTGCAACACGCCATCGTGCCCACAACAATCCTGTTAGAGCATGAACTAGTCTGGACACACATCCGCCTCAGAACTCAGTGGTTATAAAAGGATTCATCCTACACCTGCATATGTTGTGAGCATGCAGTCCAGTGAATCAGTTCATGCGAGCCACTCATACACGGGAATGACTGTGTTCAGAGAATCATTGGCCCCATATTTCAAAGAAGGATATGAGCACAGCAACCCCTACGAGGTATGCAAGAGTAAGCTGTGAAAACAAGCCCAACAAGCCGGGAAAACAATCAGGAAGCCGTGTAGGCAAGTCATCACAGGTCCATCAAAGGAATCCTCAAGAACAAAGAAGTTAAGGATGAACAACCTCCGTGATGGTCAGCAAGATACAGTTTCACAGACAAGGTACTACTACCAATCCTTGCCACACTCTTGCATATACGGCCACAACAATGCAGCCAGCATATCATACTCACCCTAAATATGGGCCATCAACCAAGACAAGAGGCTATACTATGAAAGAATACACCAGATGATAGCGATACTATGTTTAGCTCAGTGGATACAGCAAGGACTACAGAGGCTATATATGACAGAGCCCTTTCCACAAGCGACGGAATTGGAAACAAGACATTCAGATGAAATAGCTCAAAGCACATAAGCACCAACAGCTCGTAGACACTATGACATCATTGAAATAAGAGATTACTGTCTATGATTACTGTGTGATCATGCCTGATATTCCAGATGAGGATATAGCAGCAATAGCTCGGTTACATTGTTCCTTGAATTGGGAATCACCTTAGGACAACGCCCGAATGCATAAGGCAGAAGGAAACATCAGCATGGAACCCACAGCCAGACTGAGCATTCTGACATGGCAAAGAGAAAGTCACCTCTAGCCATCAAGGCCATATGAGCACGTGGGCCTGGTACTAGGAAAGGATGTCTTGCCCCGACTGTCAGGATACGAGGCATTGTAATAAAACCCGAAGCAGTTACTTCCAGCCATGGAAACCGAGCCGTTTGTTGGAATTATCCGCTACCCCACCCAGCAACACCACTGCCAGGAGAGAGGTACACCTAACAAGAAAGAGAACGATTCAAGGAAACTATGTGCAGAGACAACACATGGTCCATCAGAAGAGGCAGTTGAAAGGCCCCATATTCCAGCCAAGTCTTCTGGAATACGGCACCGCTGGCATAGGACGAATCAGCTCTTCGTTAGTATGGATAAGGTTACAAGGGTACAACGATCACATCAGCACGGTGACACTACACCTGCCTAGGGTAGCCCTATGCTAGCAGCAGAA
The DNA here is from genome assembly GCA_011799875.1 of Thinopyrum elongatum. Classification (NCBI taxonomy): domain Eukaryota; kingdom Viridiplantae; phylum Streptophyta; class Magnoliopsida; order Poales; family Poaceae; genus Thinopyrum; species Thinopyrum elongatum. The sequence continues at coordinate 75,465,314 of CM022302.1, read as the reverse complement.
CAATCCGAGGAAGCGGAATGACTCTTGGCAATGGAACGATGACTGCGGTAAAAACAAGATCGCAGATGGATCCAAGTCGCACACAGGTAAGTCCCCCTTCACCGGGAGGTAAGCCCGGAAATCTCGAGGATGAGATTTTCTTAAGGGAGGTAGGTTTGTGACACCCTGGTTTTCGCTCTGTTTTTTTTCTTTGCGATATTTGACTCCCGTCATTTTTTCTCGGTGTTATCGGATTTCTCTTGCTCTTGGATAATTTAAGATGGTCATATAGCCTTGCCTTTCCTATCTAGCCAGAGATTCTCTTCAGATCAACCCTTGCCACCCAAGATCTATTCTCAGGGTTTTGCCGCCGAAACCCTACCTCCCGAGTTGCCGGAAGGGAAACCCTAATCCTCTCAGTTATAAAAGAACCCCAATTTCCTTTGATCTGTTGCCTCCCAAACTTTTCCCAGTGATCAACCCACATCTATAAACTCTGGATATGCAAAAATATTGCCAAGTCATTTGCAATATTTTTCATTTATAATTAATTCCTTTTTCTGCCAGTTAAAGGAATTAAATCCAGGAAAATATCTATCCATCTCCAAAGTTCATGAAAACTTGTGGAGATATTTTTTGTGATCATATTGAGCTCCCATAAAAATATTGGCCATAATTAAATAGGGTAAATTGCATTTTCCTATTTAAAACCAATATTGCATTTTGGGCACTTTCTAAAGGAACTACCATTTTGGTAGCCAGGAAAAATCCTAAATAAATTGTGGAGCTTATACTATCCATATATTCACCATTCCATCAAAACCCAAGTCCCATAGTTCAAAGTTTGAGCACAGCATCTATTTGCAAATTATGTCCAGATTTCTAGTTTGTAAAAGGAGTGCTTGAACCCTTGATCCATTTGATCTGAAATTTTTCATGGTGATTCACATTGCTAAATCACTTATGAAAACCAAAAACCAGCTCAATCCATATATCCATTTGTCCACAGCATTTTTCTCAAGTTTCTGTCCATTTGGAAGTGCTATGAAGGAAGTACCATATAGGCATTTCCAAATGAGCTGAAACTTTTCCAGTACCTTCATATGTTCAAATAATCACCCTCCACCAAAATTCAGCTCATTTCATCAAGCCAGATGAGTGCAGCTTCAAAATCCCTTTTCTGGACCAGATTTGGCATTACAAAGGAAGTGGGTGCAAATCTTGTCCAAATGACTTCAAATTTTACCAGAACATAGTCCTTCCTACCCTATTTCATTCTGACAAAGTCTCAGCTCCCCACCCTCATCCATTTCTCCATGAAACTCCAGCCAATTCTGCTGTCAGAATCTTTTTCAGCATGCTTCCTTCATATCAGAGCCCCCTAGATGGTTCCACCCACATAAATCCTCTATTTGAGCAGTGAGGGAGTTGTTGGACACGATTGGACAGGCAGGAGAGTGCCAGAGCTTGTAGTGCACATGGTGACCACGCCACGGCCATGCAAAAATGGGGCTCTGCGGCACTGTCCTCGTCGGCCAGCTCACTCCGGCCATCCTTGGCTTGTCTAGGTATGTCCAGTGGATCCGTGGTGGACGCGTGCACCCTCTCTAGCACCTTCCCCCTCCTCTTTCTTCTTCCTCGCGCCACGGCGATCGCCGCCGCTGTTCTGCCGTGACTCGCCGCTGTATACGGATGAGCCCAAGCTCTCCCGAAGCCCAGCTGGCCTCCCCGCTCCTCCGTGATGCTTCTCGACGGCCGCAATTGTAACATCCCCAGATCTTAACCCTGTCTTCTAGCTAATTAACTTGCCATGTCATCATATTTTACTAAGTCACAATGCTACTTGTCTCAAATCAAATTCAAATTCAAATCTAAATTGCAAGTTAAATAATTATTTCTTCAAACAGTAAAACAAAAATGTTCAAAATGTTTCAAATATTCCCAAGGCAATTATAAAAATGAGAACAACATTAATTGGATTAATTAAATGACTATAACATCTTAAAACAGCACCAGAACAACACTAGTTAAATCCATTCCACTTAATAAAAATTCAAATGAAACCCATTTACCTCTAAACCTTTTTCTGGCAGTGAGGTATATTGCCTAGTATTTAAATAGACAAGCCTCATAATTTACAAAATGGAAATAGTGCCAAAAGAAAAAGAAAACAGAAAAAGATTTAGAAAAGAAAAGAAGAAAGGCTACTGTGCACTGGGCCTTAGTGCACAGTGACAGGCCCAGTCGACACAGCCCACCTCGCCCGCACAGTATCGCCCTCCTCGCCCCCGTGTCGGCGCGCCCGTGGCTGGCACGCGCTCGCTGGCCAAATGGCGACACGGCGACGGGCAAGTGAGCCACTGGATAAGGGCGACGTCCGAGCCATCTCCCCTGGACGCCCTCACTTCTCCCCTCACTCCCACACGTGCTCGCTCGCCTATCCTCTCCCTCTCTGTCTGCACGACAGAGCGCGCAGCCGCCGCCGCGCCGTCGCTTTGCCGTGGCCACCGGCGTTCCCTCTTTGCTACGACCGGTCCAGGAGCTTGCTCTGCCTCTGCTGCCTCGACTAGAAGGACCCGCTCGAGCCAGGGAGGAGCACATCGACTGGATCGACTCCACCAACGCTCCGACCACCGAACCTCGTCGGCGTCGATCCACTACACTGTGGCTCCTAAGCTTATCGCCCGACCATCGTGCGTCCCCGCTGTGAGCTCCTCCGCATTTCCCCTCTACTCTCTGCTTCGCGCGCGTCCCCTACGCTGCTCACCACCATTGTCGTAGCTTGCCTCCGTCGTAGAGCTCGCCTCCGGCGCCGTAGTCCATGTCGTAGCCAGGTGAGCACGCCCTCGTGCTCAGGGCAGCCTTACGGAGACCCCTGTAGCTTTAGCTCACGCGCTAGTGTGCGGGAACGCGGAATGCGCTGAGCTCAGATTCCGGCCGCCGCCCGCGCTCGCCGTACCGTCGTTTCCGACCACCGGAGCTCACGCCGTTGCCCAGATCGACGCGGCTTGGAGTGGCCGATCGAAAGCAAGAAACCGCGCGCGAAATAATTCACCGTACGCGAAATCCGAAGCTCGCCGGAGTAGCGCCGCCATGCACGGGCTTGCTGGAGCTCTCTCCGGCGCCCTGCCGACGTGGCGCCTCTGGGGCCACTCCCTCAGTCACTGACTGGTGGCCCCCTGGCCCAGTTGACTGTTGACCCAGGTCAACATGCTGACTGGGCAGCGCCCAGTCACTGCCATGTGGCGTCCGCCCCACTGATGAACTAATTAAGCAGAAATAGATTAGTTCAGTTAATTAGCTAAATTAAGTAGACACTGACAGTGGGCCTCTGTTAGTTAATTAGGTAATTAGATTAAATTCTAAACTCTATTAACCCCACTGTCTATGACAGGTGGGTCCCACTAGTCAGTTTGACCAGTCAACTAGACCGTTGACTGCTGATGTCAGTGTGATGTCATGCTGACGTCACAGGATACTATTCTGGATAATGTAGTTTTAAATAATTTCAGAAATTTCAGAAGTTGCTTAAAACTTGGGAAAATCATAGAAAATAAACCGTAGCTCGGATGGAAAATCTTTCTACATGAAAGTTGATCAGAACGACGAGACGAGTCTGATCGTGTCGTCTGTTTCCATGTGGGGACCCTCTACGTAGGTGATCCAGTAACTTTCCTTCCGTTTCCGGTAGATGAATAGTGCATATACACCGGTTAATAAATCTACTTTAATCCTAAAATAACTAAAATGACTTAGACATATGTTTAGGCAACCCTGCACTGCATCATAGGCATAGCATGCTCTGTGTTGCATTGTTTACTATGTATTCATTTGTTTCCTCCCCCTCTTCTCTCTCGTTAGACCCCGACACTGATGTAGTCCCCGAGGCAGACGCAGCTCTGGAGTACGACTACGCCCCTGACGACCAGACCCTTGCCGCAGAGCTTCTTGGCAAGCACCCCCCCTTTTGAACATTCTGATATCGCCTATTCTCTTCTCTCTTATGCTTGCATTAGAAGTTGCTGCTGTTACTGTTATCCTATTTCTGCTGCATAGCCTATTTATTGTAACCTGATGTTGTTACCTACCTGCTTATCATAAACTGTTTAGTATAGGCTGGGTAGAGACCCATCAGAGACCCCCCACTTTGTCTGGACTGCCCCACTGAATTATCAGATGACCCGATCAACGGGATCAAAGACCAGGCCCCGGCACCGCACATCACTTCCCCCTTAGTTGCTCGAAACTACTAGGTTACTATCGAGTGCCGAGGGTGATACCTCATCAGCACTTCTAATGTTAACCTTGTAGGTTAGTTCATCGGTTATGGTCATCGAGGGTGATTCCTCCTTCTCCACTCCCTATAACGACACTGTCGTGCAACTCCTCAAGAGTGGACCTCGAGGTGATTCCTCCTTCGTTCACCTTGACGATAACATCAGGTGGAATTCCATCGAGGGTGATTCCTCAGGGTTCCCCTTGGTGTTAGACACACGGTTACTACGGTTACTATGACTTTACACTGAACCATGTTACTAAAGACGGGTCGTCCCTGAGGGGTACCCACGCGAGCTTAATTGCGAGTGATGTGAAGTTGGGTTCACCTGAAAGGTGCCCGCGAGATAATTACGAGGCGTGGCCGGGCATTCTTAGCCCTTGCCTCAAGTCCTCGAGACGGGGCTACGGGGTCACATCGATCATGAGTCTCTGCTCGTTACCGCGCACTCCTAATCCACTAACGGTTTTGATATTTGATCCGTGGGGCCTCTGGCCTGATAGCACTAACCATCACGTGGGCATAGTATGGGCGTTCTGCGTCGTATACTTCAGCCGAAGCTTAATAGACGTCAGTGACTAAGCGGCGCGCGCTGGGTTGGACTGGTAACGCCCTACGCTTGTATAAGGGGGCTAGGTCTGCTCACCGGACGCGTACACAACATGCAGGAGCGTCCGGGGCGATGGCCCAAGACCCCTGGGGGCATAGGTTTAGTCTGGCGTGCTGACCTCTCTGTTAAGTTTTTGGTCGGGTTGCGGCGTATTGTTTGGCCGAGGCCGGGCATGACCCAGAAAAGTGTGTCCGGCCGGAGTTAATCGAGCGTGGTGGGTAAGTTGGTGCACCCCTGCAGGGAAGAAAACATCTATCGATAGCCTGTCCTATGGTAACGGACACTCGGAGTTGTATCCCGATCGATACAACTAGAACTGGATTCTTGAGATGAGATATGGATAGTATGGCTCTGGGATTGCTTTCTCGCATGGAGTCGAGGAAGGATCTCTGGGCGAGGTTGATGACATTACTACTACTTTACATTATGCTAATATGCACTCTTCTAATGCTGCAAGACCGCTGAAGATGATGAAGATGCTAGTCTTCAATAGGACTAGGCTTTCCCCTCTATTCTGGCATTTCTGCTGCCCAGTCTACATATACTGCCTCCCTTTGATAATGTTGCATATGTAGTGTAGATCCTTGCTTGCTGAGTACTTCGGATGAGTACTCATGGTTGCTTTGCTTTCTTTTTCTCCCCGTATCCGTTTGATGCAACCAGATGACGGAGCCCCTGAGATAGCTGCCCCCGCCGATGGCTACTACTACTACTACCCTCTCGGCGAGTACTACTACGAGGAGCCGTCCGACGTCCAGGAGTAGGTTCGGAGGGTCCCAGGCAGGAGGCCTGCCTTTCGATCGTAGAGTTTTATTTTGCCCCGCCTTCTTAAAGGTTTATCTGTTTTATCTTTTATATCTACACTCAGATATCTAACGCTTCTGCTGATGCTTGTATGCCATCGAGCTATGTATTCGAGCCCTCGAGGCCCTGGCTTGTAATATAAAGCTTGTATGACTTTATTTATGTTTTAGAGTTGTGTTGTGATATCTTCAAGTGAGTCCTTAGGCTTGATCGTGTGCATTTGCGTGTATGGTTAGTGCACGATTAAGCCAGGGGCGTCATAGGTTGGTATCAGAGCCGACTGCCTGTAGGATCCCCCTTTCCAACTCCTTGGCCGAAGTTGAGTCTAGTCGTCAAAAACTATTTTACTAACTTGGCTGTGTGGCTTACGGGCCCACGTCGCCAACCGGGTGGTATTAGTATCTTTTATTCCTCGTCTATACTCTTGGACTCTGATCTCTCTTCTATTCGGGTTAAAGATTTTACTAACTCTGACATTAGGTTCTCGTAACCGATTACTCCCAGAGAGCCCCCCCCCCCTCATTCCAGAAGATGGCGTGTCATCATCAGAAGACTCCGAAGATACTCCTCGAAGTTCCCGAGACCCTTGAGCCCCCTGTTTTTGCAGTTCCCTATCACTGATAAATCCCCGTGGATAACTACACATCCTTGCCATTTGTACATTCTTCCCCAGTTGCTCTGGTTATTACCAGATATCCCGAGATACTCTCCGTTGTCCTGAGAAACCTTTGAGCCTACTGCCGTGCAGCTTCTTTCGCACTACGGTTAATTCCTCAAATAACCGGGATTCGTTCATCCCCAGTTGTTCTTGAGTCTCCTGAAATATTTCATAATACTATCCGATCTTCCGAGAATCTCCTGCAGCCTACTGCCTTTGAGATTCTTCTTACCTGCTTTCATTATGGTTAATTCCATATGTCTATTAATCTTATCGGCATCCTTTGTCTCCATCAATTTTGTGTCCCTTGATTCATTATGTATGTGACTTCTTACTATTATCAATTAATCCTTAGGAATTTTCTTTCTGGCTCAGACATCATTCCGGATATGAGCTGGTTCTTGCCCAACCAAGATTCGATCGGTGTGCCTCTAAGTCTATTCAACCTATCCATCTTCGATCGGAGCATCTGATTCTGATACACCAATCTAGAAATCAAATTTCTTTGAATTTAAGCATCGAATTATTCAGATGTTTCCATAAACCGATGCCCTTGCATTTCTTCTTCCTATGGTTGAGTACCGCTACTCACGTCAGATCCTTTGTCGTCTACCTGATCTTTTGTTGGATTAATATTCGACAGTATCCTTCATATTCAAACATCTTATGAGCTCTTCCCTTGGTATTTAGTACCTCCGGTAAATTGTATCATCTGCTTTGACTTCGATACTCTTCTTTCGAACTCATATCCCTTGTTTTGGTTGATGGTTGTATAGATTCGTAAAATGTCCCAATGGGTTGTATCTAAGCTTCTGTCATCTGCGAGAACCCAGAAACTTCTATGGGTCACTCACCACTAGTGTTACGCCAGATAAATTTTCAACATTTCATCTTCATTAAAAGCGAGAAGTGAATGAGAGGTTATGCATTGAAGAAGTGGGAGTCGACCTTGAACCTTTGTGTTCATGCCCATGGACCCGATGTGGAACTTATCATGGAAGCTGCTCGTAAAAATAATTCCCCCTTGGTATAAGTTCATCTTGTATCTATGAATTGATCCTTTGCAGTCGTAGTTCCGACCATAATTTCTCCTTGATTCCATTTCCCGGATAAGTTAAAATACTTGTCCTCTGAAGATCATTTCAATTTCACCCGTCCAACCTCTACTCTGATTTACCTTCAGGTATCATCCCTAGTACTTGTTACTGGGAAGTTTAATACTCCATCACATCATTCCTAGCCTGAACGGCTATATCATTATCGTATCGATTTTTAATTATGCTACCTGGTCCTTATGCCCGGAGAAACTTCCGACGATGAGCTAAGCTTAGGTCGATCTTCCTCATCTTATCATTTCACCTCACACAACAAGCTTGATTTCGAGCTTGTGTCGAATCCGTGGTTCTCATAGCCTTTCACTTCATCCTTCCTTTTGCTTGATGTCGTCGCTGCTCGATGGCATCTTCATAGAGTCTCTCGACAAAATTTGTCGTGATCACCGCCAACACTTTGGCTTCTTCAGAGATGCCAATTGAACTCATGGTTAGAAATACCATCCCTGTCCCTCGATGATTTGTGATATCATCGATGACATCCTTGACTTTCTGCCAACACAGACCTGGTTGTGTTTGGTTAATCCTTATGTTCCGAGATAATCTTGGAAGTGTTCCTTTGTATCTCTTGTGATCTTTCGATCCAACCCTTACTTGAAACATCATGTTATCGCTACCTCAGAGCATGACTGTGGTATTCCTAATATCAACAAGAACATTGGCAGCGCAATACCACAGGCTTCTTGATCAATTATCCAAACACCATGGTGAGGGTAATAACATGATTCTTCCCTCGCCCTTTTTGTCTAAATACTTTTGAACTTGCTGCCCTATCATGTATATCCTGCTCCGCTTTTTCCTTGGAAAGGTTATACTCCTAATTTTGGTGTAAAAACACATTTTTCTTTCTATTGGTTTGTTTAACCTTTCTTGTGATCCATGTGATATAAGCAGAAATAAATCCCTGCTTATAAAACACCCCGATGTGCAATCTTGTCGGTGAGACCCTGTTACTATTGTTGATGACATTCCGGTAACCACCGACGGACGAGAACTTTTCCTATTGGTCCGCCTCGTTTTAATGAGCAGGAAAATGGTTCTCTTCATCCCTCGCCCTTGGTACCGATGTTGACACCGACATAACTGATAGGCTATCCTCTGACATACTTTGTTGACGTGATCGGTAATATGACACCGTTCTCCCTAATCTCGATCGACCTTCATCACAGTTCCACAGGATCGGAACCTGACTCTCCTATACATCCTTGATTCCGAAATATTCTTTGCACTTGACTTTGTGTTTTATCACGAGCCACCCTTCGAGAGATTGTCTATTCCCGATGTTCTGAACCCCCTTCTCACACTCTGTTCAGGTATCGATCGTTTCTCCATTCGCTTGAGACTTCCTATATGTACCTCCATACTTTGCCCTCGATGCTTTCTTAAGTTTCAACTCGAGAGATACTTCTGACACATTCCTTGAATTGTTCACCAGATAATTAACCCTACAAGGGTCAGTTCTTCCGAAGTTACCATTCACTTCCGACTTGAATCTCGGGACGAGATTTCTTGTAGTGGAGGAGATTTGTAACATCCCCAGATCTTAACCCTGTCTTCTAGCTAATTAACTTGCCATCTCATCATATTTTACTAAGTCAAAATGCCACTTGTCTCAAATCAAATTCAAATTCAAATCTAAATTGCAAGTTAAATAATTATTTCTTCAAACAGTAAAACAAAAATGTTCAAAATGTTGCAAATATTCCCAAGCCAATTATAAAAACGAGAACAACATTAATTGGATTAATTAAATGACTCTAACATCTCAAAACAGCACCAGAAAAACACTAGTTAAATCCATTCCACTTAATAAAAATTCAAATGAAACCCATTTACCTCTAAACCTTTTTCTGCCAGTGAGGTATATTGCCTAGTATTTAAATAGACAAGGCTCATAATTTACAAAATGGAAATAGTGCCAAAAGAAATAGAAAACAGAAGCTAATAAAAGAAAACAGAAAAAGATTTAGAAAAGAAAAGAAGAAAGGCTACTTTGCACTGGGCCTTAGTGCATAGTGACAGGCCCAGTCGACACAACCCACCTCGCCCGCACAGTATCGCCCTCCTCGCCCCCGTGTCGGCGCGCCCATGGCTGGCACGCGCTCGCCGGCCAAACGGCGACACAGCGACGGGCAGGTGAGCCACTGGATAAGGGCGACGCCCGAGCCATCTCCCCTGGACGCCCTCACTTCTCCCCTCACTCCCACACGCGCTCGCTCACCTCTCCTCTCCCTCTCTGTCTGCACGACAGAGCGCGCAGCCGCCGCCGCGCCGTCGCTCTGGCGTGGCCACCGGTGTTCCCTCTTTGCTACGACCGGTCCAGGAGCTTGCTCTGCCTCTGCTGCCTCGACTAGAAGGACCCGCTTGAGCTGGGGAGAAGCACATCGACTGGATCGACTCCGCCAACGCTCCGGCCACCGAATCTCACCGGCGTCGATCCACTACACTGCGGCTCCTAAGCTTATCACCGGACCATTGTGCGTCCCCGTTGTGAGCTCCTCCTCATTTCCCCTCTACTCTCTGCTTCGCGCGCATCCCCTACGCTGCTCGCCGCCATTGTCGTAGCTCGCCTCCGCCGTAAAGCTCGCCTCCGGCGCCGTAGTCCATGTCGTAACCAGGTGAGCACGCCCTCGTGCTCAGGGCAGCCTTGCGAAGCCCCCTGTAGCTTTAGTTCACGCACTAGTGTGCGAGAACGCGGAATGCGCCGAGCTCAGATTCCGGCCGCCGCCAACGCTCGCCGTAGCCGTCGTTTCCGACCACCGGAGCTCGCGCTGTTTGCCCAGATCGACGCAGCTTGGAGTGGCCGATCGAAAGCAAGAAACCGCGCGCGAAATGATTCACCGTACGCGAAATCCGAAGCTCGCCGGAGTAGCGCCGCCGTGCACGGGCTCGTCGGAGCTCTCTCCGGCGCCCTGCCGACGTGGCGCCTCTGGGGCCACTCCCTCAGTCACTGACTGGTGGCCCCCTGGCCCAGTTGACCGTTGACCCAGGTCAACATGCTGACTGGGCAGCGCCCAGTGACTGCCATGTGGGGTCCGCCCCACTGATTAACTAATTAAACAGAAATAGATTAGTTCAGTTAATTAGCTAAATTAAGTAGACACTGACAGTGGGCCCCTGTTAGTTAATTAGGTAATTAGATTAAATTCTAAACTCTGTTAACCCCACTGTCTATGACAGGTGGGTCCCACTGGCCAGTTTGACCAGTCAACTGGACCGTTGACTGCTGACGTCAGAGTGATGTCATGCTGACGTCACAAGATACTATTCTGGATAATGTAGTTTTAAATAATTCCAGAAATTTCAGAAATTGCTTAAAACTTGGGAAAATCGTAGAAAATAAACCGTAGCTCGGATGGAAAAACTTTCTACATGAAAGTTGATCAGAACGACGAGACGAGTCTGACCGTGTCATCTGTTTCCATGTGGGGACCCTCTATGTAGGTGAACCTGTAACTTTCCTTCCGTTTCCGGTAGATGAATAGTGCATATACACCGGTTAATAAATCCCACTTTAATCCTAAAATAACTAAAATGACTTAGACATATCTTTAGGCAACCCTACACTGCATCATAGGCATAGCATGCTATGTGTTGCATCGTTTGCTATGTATTCATTTGTTTCCTCCCCCTCTTCTCTCTCGTTAGACCCCGACACCGACGTAGTCCCCGAGGCAGACGCAGCTCCAGAGTACGACTACACCCCTGACGACCAGACCCTTGCTGCAGAGCTTCCAGGCAAGCACCCCCTCCTTTTGAACATTCCAATATCGCCTATTCTCTTCTCTCTTATGCTTGCATTAGAAGTTGCTGATGTTACTGGATCCTATTTCTGCTGCATAGCCTATTTATTGTAACCTGATGTTGTTACCTACCAGCTTATCCTAAACTGTTTAGTATAGGCTGGGTAGGGACCCATCAGAGACCCCCACTTTGTCCCGACTGCCCCGCTGGATTATCAGAAGACCCGATCAACGGGATCGAAGACCAGGCCCCGGCACCGCACATCACTTCCCCCTTAGTTGCTCGACACTACTGGGTTACTATCGAGTGCCGAGGGTGATACCTCATCAGCACTTCTGATGTTAACCTTGTAGGTTAGTTCATCGGTTATGGTCATCGAGGGTGATTCCTCCTTCTCCACTCCCTATAATGACACTGTCGTGCAACTCCTCAAGAGTGGACCTCGAGGGTGATTCCTCCTTCGTTCACCTTGACGATAACATCAGGTGGAATTCCATCAAGGGTGATTCCTCAGGGTTCCCCTTGGTGTTAGACACACGGTTACTATGGTTACTATGACTTTACACTGAACCATGTTACTAAAGACGGGTCGGCCCTGAGGGGTACCCGCCCGAGCTTAATTGCGAGTGATGTGAAGTCGGGTTGACCTGGAAGGTGCCCGCGAGATAATTACGAGGCGTGGCCGGGCATTCTTAGCCCTTGCAGCAAGTCCTCAAGACGGGGCTACGGGGTCACATCGATCGTGAGTCTCTGCTCGTTACCGCGCACTCCTAATCCACTAACGGTTTGGATATTTGATCCGTGGGGCCTCTGGCCTGATAGTACTAACCATCACGTGGGCATAGTATGGGCGTTCTGCGTCGTATACTTCAGCCGAAGCTTAAAAGGCATCAGCGACTAAGCGGCACGGGCTGGGTTGGACTGGTAACGCCCTGCGCTTGTATAAGGGGGGCTAGGTCTGCTCACCGGCCGCGTACGCAATGTGCAGGAATGTCCGGGGCGATGGCCCAAGACCCCTGGGGGCATAGGTTTAGTCCGGCGTGCTGACCTCTCTGTTAAGTTTTCGGTCGGGTTGCGGCGTATCGTTTGGCCGAGGCCGGGCATGACCCAGAAAAGTGTGTCCGGCCAGAGTTAATCGAGCGTGGTGGGTAAGTTGGTGCACCCCTGCAGGGAAGAAAACATCTATCGATAGCCTGTCCTATGGTAACAGACACTCGGAGTTGTATCCCGATCGATACAACTAGAACTGGATACTTGAGATGAGATATGGATAGTATGGCTTTGGGATTGCTTTCTCGCAGGGAGTCGAGGAAGGATCTCTGGGCGAGGTTGATGACAGTACTACTACTTTACATTATGCTAATCTGCACTCTTCTAATGCTGCAAGACTGCTGAAGATGATGAAGATGCTAGTCTTCAATAGGACTAGGCTTTCCCCTCTATTCTGGCATTTCTGCAGCCCAGTCCACATATACAGCCTCCCTTTGATAATGTTGCATATGTAGTGCAGATCCTTGCTTGCTGAGTACTTCGGATGAGTACTCACGGTTGCTTTGCTTTCTTTTTCTCCCCGTATCCGTTTGATGCAACCAGATGACGGAGCCCCTGAGATAGCTGCCCTCGCCGACGGCTACTACTAATACCCTACCAGCGAGTAATACTACGAGGAGCCGTCCGACGACCAGGAGTAGGTTCGGAGGGTCCCAGCCAGGAGGCCTGCGCCTTTCGATCGTAGAGTTTTATTTTGCCCCGCCTTCTTAAAGGCTTATCTGTTTTATCTTTTATATCTGTACTCAGATATCTAACGCTTCCGCTGATGCTTGTATGCCATCGAGCTATGTATTCGAGCCCTCGAGGCCCTGGCTTGTAATATAAAGCTTGTATGACTTTATTTATGTTTTAGAGTTGTGTTGTGATATCTTCAAGTGAGTCCTTAGGCTTGATCGTGTGCATTTGCGTGTATCGTTAGTGCACGATTAAGCCGGGGGCGTCACTGGTTGGTATCAGAGCCGACTGCCTGTAGGATCCCCCTTTCCAACTCCTTGGCCGAAGTTGAGTCTAGTCGTCAAAAACTGTTTTACTAACTTGGCTGTGTGGCTAACGGGCCCACGTCGCCAACTGGATGGTATTAGTATCTTTTATTCCTCGTCTATAATCTAGGACTCTGATATCTCTTCTATTCGGGTTAAAGATTTTACTAACTCTGACATTAGGTTCTCGTAACCGCGTTCTCCCGGAGAGCCCCCCCCCCCCCCCCCCTCATTCCAGAAGATGGTGTGTCATCATCAGAAGACTCCGAAGATACTCCTCGAAGTTCCCGAGACCCTTGAGCCCCCTGTTTTTGCAGTTCCCTATCACTGATAAATCCCCGTAGATAACTACACATCCTTGCCGTTTGTACATTCTTCCCCAGTTGCTCTGGTTATTACCAGATATCCCGAGATACTCTCCGTTGTCCTGAGAAACCTTTGAGCCTACTGTCGTGCAGCTTCTTTCACACTACGGTTAATTCCTCACATAACCGGGATTCGTTCATCCCTAGTTGTTCTTGAGTCTCCTGAAATATTTCATAATACTATCCGATCTTCCGAGAATCTCCTGCAGCCTACTGCCTTTGAGATTCTTCTTACCTGCTTTCATTATGGTTAATTCCATATGTCTATTAATCTTATCGGCATCCTTTGTCGCCATCAATTTTGAGTCCCTTGATTCATTATGTATTTTACTGCTTACTATTATCAATTAATCCTTAGGAATTTTCTTTCCGGCTCAGACATCATTCCGGATATGAGCTGGTTCTTGCCCAACCAAGATTCGATCGGTGTGCCTCTATGTCTGTTCAACCTATCCATCTTCGATCGGAGCATCTGATTCTGATACACCGATCTAGAAATCAAATTTCTTTGAATTTAAGCATGGAATTATTCAGATGTTTCCATAAACCGATGCCCTTGCATTTCTTCTTCCTCTGGTTGAGTACCGCTACTCACGTCAGATCCTTTGTCATCTACCTGATCTTTTGTTGGATTAATATCCGACAGTATCCTTCATATTCAAACATCTTATGTGCTCTTCCCTTGGTATTTAGTACCTCCGGTAAATTGTATCATCTGCTTTGACTTCGATACTCTTCTTTCGAACTCATATCCCTTGTTTTGGTTGATGGTTGTATAGATTCGTAAAATGTCCCGATGGGTTGTATCTAAGCTTCTGTCATCTGCGAGAACCCAGAAACTTCTACGGGTCACTCACCACTGGTGTTACGCCAAATAAATTTTCAACATTTCAACTTCATTAAAAGCAAGAAGTGAATGAGAGGTTATGCATTGAAGAAGTGGGAGTCGACCTTGAACCTTTGTGTTCATGCCCATGGACCCGATGTGGAACTTATCATGGAAGTTGCTCGTAAAAATAATTCCCCCTTGGTATAAGTTCATCTTGTATCTATGAATTGATCCTTTGCAGTCGTAGTTCCGACCATAATTTCTCCTTGATTCCATTTCCCGCATAAGTTAAAATACTTGTCCTCTGAAGATCATTTCAATTTCACCCGTCCAACCTCTACTCTGATTTACCTTCGGGTATCATCCCTAGTACTTGTTGATGGGGAACGGAGCATGAAATTCAAAAAAATTCCTACGCTCACGCAAGATCTATCCATGGAGATGCATCGCTACGAGGGGGAGAGTGTGTCTACATACCCTTGTAGACCGATAGCGGAAGCGTCTCACAACGCGGTTGATGTAGTCGAACAATCCTTCGAGCTCCACCGATCAAGTGTCGAACGTACGGCACCTCCGAGTTCTAACACACGTTCAGCTCGGTGACGTCCCTCGCCTTCTAGATCCAGCTAGTCGTCGAGGTAGTAGAAGAGTTCCGTCAGCACGACGGCGTGGCGACGGTGATGGTGTAGAGATTCCGGCAGGGCTTCGCCTAAGCACTCCGAAAATATGACGGTGGCTCTAAACGGTGGAGGGGGGCGCCGCACACGGCTTTGATCAAGTCAATTGCGTGTCTAGAGGGGGCGCCCCCCTCCCGTATATAAAGGAGGAAGGGCCGGCCCCCCTAGGGGTGGCGCACCATGAGAGGGGGGGGAGTCCTACTAGGAGTGGGACTCCCACCCCTAGTAGGACTCCTCCTACTTGGGGGGAAAGAGGAGGGAGAGAGGGAGTAGGAGAGGGGTGCGGCCCCCCCACCCCTAGTCCAATTCGGACCCAAGGGGGGGCTGGCGCAGGCAGCCCATGGCTGCCCCCCCTCTCTTTCCCGTAGGCCCACTAAGGCCCAAAACTTCCTCCCGGTAAATTCCCGTAACTCCCCGGTACTCCGAAAAATACCCGAGTCACTCGGAACCTTTCCGACGTCCGAATATAGCCTTCCAATATATCGATCTTTACCTCTCGGACATTTCGAGACTGATCGTTATGTCCATGATCTCATCCGGGACTCCGAACAACTTCGGTCACCAATCATTTAACTCATATAACACTATTACGTCATCGAACCTTAAGTGTGCCGACCCTACGGGTTCGGGAATGATGTAGACATGACCGAGACGACTCTCCGGTCAATAACCAACAGCGAGACCTGGATGCCCATATTGGTTCCTACATATTCCACGAAGATCTTTATCGGTGAACCTCCTATTACAACATACGTTGTTCCCTTTGTCCGTCGGTATGTTACTTGCCCGAGATTCGATCGTCGGTATCCCGATACCTAGTTTAATCTCGTTACCGGCAAGTCTCTTTACTCGTTCCGTAATACATCATCTTGCAACTAACTCCTTAGTCACGGTGCTTGCAAGGCTTCTGTGATGCTGTATTACCGAGAGGGCCCAGAGATACCTTTCCGATAGTCGGAATGACAAATCCCAATCTCGATCCATGCCAACTCCACAAACACTTTCGGAGATACCTGTAGTGCACCTTTATAATCACCCAGTTACGTTGTGACGTTTGATACACCCTAAGTATTCCTACGGTTTCCGTGAGTTGCATGATCTCATGGTCAGAGGAACGTGTATTTAACATAGTGAAAGCAATAGCATAAAACTGAACGATCACATGCTATGCTAACGGTTGGGTCATGTCCATCACATCATTCTCCTAATGATGTGATCCCGTTATCAAATGACAACTCATGTCCATAGTCAGGAAACCTTGACCATCTTTTGATCAACGAGCTAGTCAAGTAGAGGCTTACTAGGGACTTAGTATTTGTTTATTATTCACACACATGTATTTAGTTTCCGGTCAATACAATTCTAGCATGAACAATAAACTATTATCATGAACGGGGAAATATGATAATAACAATCACTTTATTAATTGCCTCTAGGGCATATTTCCAACACTTGTTACTGGGAAGTTTAATACTCCATCACATCATTCCTAGCCTGATCGGCTATATCATTATCATATCGATTTTTAATTATGCTACCTGGTCCTTATGCCCGGAGCAACTTCCGACGACGAGCTAAGCTTACGTCGATCTTCCTCATCTTATCATTTCACCTCGCACAACAAGCTTGATTTCGAGCTTGTGTCGAATCCGTGGTTCTCATAGCCTTTCACTTCATCCTTCCTTTTGCTTGATGTCGTCGCTGCTCGATGGCATCTTCATAGAGTCTCTCGACAAAATTTGTCGTGATCACCGCCAACACTTTGGCTTCTTCAGAGATGCCAATTGAACTCATGGTTAGAAATACCATCCCTGTCCCTTGATGATTTGTGATATCATTGATGACATCCTTGACTTTCTGCCAACACAGACCTGGTTGTGTTTGGTTAATCCTTATGTTCCGAGATAATCTTGGAAGTGTTCCTTTGTATCTCTTGTGATCTTTCGATCCAACCCTTACTTGAAACACCATGTTATCGCTACCTCGGAGCATGACTGTGGTATTCTGAATATCAACAAGAACATTGGCAGTGCAATACCACAGGCTTCTTGATCAATTATCCAAACACCGTGGTGAGGGTAATATCATGATTCTTCCCTCGCCCCTTTTGTCTAAATACTTTTGAACTTGCTGCCCTATCATGTATATCCTGCTCCGCTTTTTCCTTGGAAAGAATATACTCCTAATTTTGGTGTAAAAACACATTTTTCTTTCCATTGGTTTGTTTAACCTTTCTTGTGATCCATGTGATATAAGTAGAAATAAATCCCTGCTTATAAAACACCCCGATGTGCAATCTTGTCGGTGAGACCCTGTTACTATTGTTGATGACATTCCGGTAACCACCGATGGACGAGAACTTTGCCTATTGGTCCGCCTCGTTTTAACGAGCAGGAAAATGGTTCTCTTCATCCCTCACCCTTGGTACCGATGTTGACACCGACATAACTGACAGGCTATCCTCTGACATACTTTGTTGACGTGACCGGTAATATGACACCGTTCTCCCTAATCTCGATCGACCTTCATCATAGTTCCACAGGATTGGAACCTGACTCTCCTATACATCCTTGATTCTGAAATATTCTTTGCACCTGACTTTATGTTTTATCACGAGCCACCCTCCGAGAGATTGTCTATTCCCGATGCTCTGAACCCCCTTCTCACACTCTGTTCAGGTATCAATCGTTTGTCCATTTGCTTGAGACTTCTTATCTGTACCTCCATACTTTGCTCTCGATGCTTTCTTTAGTTTCAACTCGAGAGATACTTCTGACGCATTCCCTGAATTGTTCACCAGAAAATTAACCCTACAAGGGTCAGTTCTCCCGAAGTTACCCTTCACTTCCCCACTTGAATCTCGGGACGAGATTTCTTGTAGTGGAGGAGATTTGTAACATCCCCAGATCTTAACCCTGTCTTCTAGCTAATTAACTTGCCATGTCATCATATTTTACGAAGTCAAAATGCCACTTGTCTCTAATCAAATTCAAATTCAAATCTAAATTGCAAGTTAAATAATTATTTCTTCAAATAGTAAAACAAAAATGTTCAAAATGTTGCAAATATTCCCAAGGCAGTTATAAAAACGAGAACAACATTAATTGGATTAATTAAATGACTCTAACATCTTAAAATAGCACCAGAACAACACTAGTTAAATCCATTCCACTTAATAAAAATTCAAATGAAACCCATTTACCTCTAAACCTTTTTCTGGCAGTGAGGTATATTGCCTAGTATTTAAATAGACAAGGCTCATAATTTACAAAATGGAAATAGTGCCAAAAGAAATAGAAAACAGAAGCTAATAAAAGAAAACAGAAAAAGATTTAGAAAAGAAAAGAAGAAAGGCTACTGTGCATTGGGCCTTAGTGCACAGTGACAGGCCCAGTCGACACAGCCCACCTCGCCCGCACAGTATCGCCCTCCTCGCCCCCGTGTCGGCGCCCATGGCTGGCACGCGCTCACCGGCCAAACGGTGACACGGCGACGGGCAGGTGAGCCACTGGATAAGGGCGACGCCCAAGCCATCTCCCCTGGACGCCCTCACTTCTCCCCTCACTCCCACACGCGCTCGCTCGCCTCTCCTTTCCCTCTCTGTTTGCACGACAGAGCGCGCAGCCGCCGCCGCGCCGTCGCTCTGCCGTGGCCACCGGCGTTCCCTCTTTGCTACGACCGGTCCAAAAGCTTGCTCTACCTCTACTGCCTCGACTGGAAGGACTCGCTCGAGCCGGGGAGAAGCACATCGACTGGATCGACTCCGCCAACGCTCCGGCCACCGAACCTCGCCGGCGTCGATCCACTACATTGCGGCTCCTAAGCTCATCGCCGGACCATCGTGCGTCCCCTCTCTGAGCTCCTCCTCGTTTCCCCTCTACTCTCTGCTTCGCGCGCATCCCCTACGCTGCTCGCCGCCATTGCCGTAGCTCGCCTCCGCCGTAGAGCTCGCCTCTGGCACCGTAGTCCATGTCGTAGCCAGGTGAGCACGCCCTTGTGCTCAGGGCAGCCTTGCGGAGCCCCCTGTAGCTTTAGTTCACGCGCTAGTGTGCGGGAACGCGGAATGCGCCGAGCTCAGATTTCGGCCGCCACTCGCGCTCGCCGTAGCCTTCGTTTCCAACCACCGGAGCTCGACCCGTTTACCTAGATCGACGCGGCTTGGAGTGGCCGATCGAAAGCAAGAAACCGCGCGCGAAATGATTCACCGTACGCGAAATCTGAAACTCGTATGAGTAGCGCCGCCGTGTACGGGCTCGCCGGAACTCTCTCCGGTGCCCTACCGACGTGGCACCTCTGGGGCCACTCCCTCAGTCACTAACTGGTGGTCCCCCTGGCCCAGTTGACCGTTGACCCAGGTCAACATGCTGACTGGGCAGCGCCCAGTCACTGCCATGTGGGGTCCGCCCCACTAATTAACTAATTAAGCAGAAATAGATTAGTTTAGTTAATTAGCTAAATTAAGTAGACACAGACAGTGGGCCCCTGTTAGTTAATTAGGTAATTAGATTAAATTCTAAACTCTGTTAACCCCACTGTCTATGACAGGTGGGTCCCACTGGTCAGTTTGACCAGTCAACTGGACCGTTGACTACTGACGTCAGTGTGATGTCATGCTGACATCACATGATACTATTCTGGATAATGTAGTTTTAAATAATTCCAGAAATTTCAGAAATTGCTTAAAACTTGGGAAAATCGTAGAAAATAAACCGTAGCTCGGATGGAAAAACTTTCTACATGAAAGTTGATCAGAACGACGAGACAAGTCTGATCGTGTCGTCTGTTTCCATGTGGGGACCCTCTACGTAGGTGAACCCGTAACTTTCCTTCCGTTTTTGGTAGATGAATAGTGCATATACATCGGTTAATAAATCCCACTTTAATCCTAAAATAACTAAAATGACTTAGACATATCTTTAGGCAACCCTGCACTGCATCATAGGCATAGCATGCTCTGTGTTGCATCATTTGCTGTGTATTCATTTGTTTCCTCCCCCTCTTCTCTCTCGTTAGACCCTGACACCGACGTAGTCCCTGAGGCAGACGCAGCTCTGGAGTACCACTACACCCCTGACGACCAGACCCTTGCCGCAGAGCTTCCAGGCAAGCACCCCCCTTTTGAACATTCTGATATCGCCTATTCTCTTCTCTCTTATGCTTGCATTAGAAGTTGCTGCTGTTACTGTTATCCTATTTGTACTGCATAGCCTGTTTATTGTAACCTGCTGTTGTTACCTACCTGCTTATCCTAAACTGTTTAGTATAGGCTGGGTAGAGACCCATCAGAGACCCCCACTTTGTCCCGACTACCCCGTTGGATTATCAGAAGACCCGATCAACGGGATCGAAGACCAGGCCCCGGCACCGCACATCACTTCCCCCTTAGTTGCTCGACATTTCTGGGTTACTATTGAGTGCCGAGGTGATACCTCATCAGCACTTCTAATGTTAACCTTGTAGGTTAGTTCATCGGTTATGGTCATCGAGGGTGATTCCTCCTTCTCCACTCCCGATAACGACACTATCGTGCAACTTCTCAAGAGTGGACCTCGAGGGTGATTCCTCCTTCGTTCACCTTGACGATAACTGAGGGAGTCCTGGATTAGGGGGTCTCCGGGCATCCGAGCTATGTGACATGGGCCGGACTGACGGGCCATGAAGATACAAGATAGAAGACCTTCTCCCGTGTCCAGATGGGACTCTCCTTTGCGTAGATGGCAAGTTAGGCGTTCGGATATGAAGATTCCTTTATCTGTAAACCGACTCTGTACAACCCTAGGTTCCCCCGGTGTCTATATAAACCGGAGGGTTTAGTCCGTAGAGGCAAGGACAATTCCCATAGGCTAGAGATCTAGGGTTTAGCCATTACGATCTCGTGGTAGATCAACTCTTGTAACCCCTATACTCATCAAATACAATCAAGCAGGACGTAGGGTTTTACCTCCATTAAGAGAGCCCGAACCTGGCTAAACATCGCGTCCCCTGTCTCCTGTTACCTTCGATCCTCAGACGCACAGTTCGGGACCCCCTACCCGAGATCGGCCGGTTTTGACACCGACATTGGTGCTTTCATTGAGAGTTCCACTGTGTCGTCAGCAGAAGGTTCGATGGCTCATTCGATCATCAACAACGATGATGTTTTCGGGGAGAACTTCCTCCCCGGTCAACTTTTTGTGTTCGGCGGCTTCGCTCTGTGTGCCAACTCGATCGGCCGCCTCGAGCAGATCGACAGCTACGCCCCTGGTCATCAGATCAGTTTTGGGAATCTGAATTATGTCGCCGATATCCGAGGAGACTTGATCTTCAAAGGATTCGCGGCTCTGACCACCGCTCTGGCCTTAGATCCGGAGCAAATCACTGGGTCCAGAGACGGGAGTTTGGAGCCCGCCAGACCCTCCGCAATCATGGAGCTTACTACCGGAGATCCAGAGGAGACCGCATCATCGGCTAGCCCGGAGTCAAACCGGATTCCCTTTATCACCGGAGAGCCGGACTCGTCCCCGGACGCTAATTCCGAACTCTTAAGCTCTACGACAAGCAAGCATGGCCAGGAGGCTTTCGCCTCGCCCAGTGCCAAAGACTTTGGTTTCCCCGTCCAATCCTCGCCCTTAAGCGATGCTCTGGACTTAATGCGATCCCTCGCCATTACAGAGGAATCACTTCCGAACTACGCCCAGCCCGGACTAGGGGCTGAGAGCGGGGAATTTTACGTCCCACCCACCACCCACTTGATAGCCACTGTCGAAGAGTTAACCGACATGCTCGATTACGCTTCTGAAGACATCGACGGTATGGACGACGATGCCGGAGCCGAACCAGCTCAAAACCCGCCTATCACCGGGCGTTGGACTGCCACTTCTACATATGACGTGTACATGGTGGATACACCCAAAGAGGACGACGATGGCAATCAGGATCCGATCGAGGACAAGCCCATCAAAATTCCACCAAAGCGACGACGTCAACGACGCCGTTCAAGATCGCGGCGATGAAATGAAAGTAATACCAGCACTGGAGATAATGACACTCCAAAGAATGCCAAAGACTCGGAGCACCCTATCGAGCCTGCCGTAGAACAGGATGACGGGGAAGACGGACAAGTCAACCTAGACGAACCGACCGAGAATGATGATTCAGAGGACAGTAACTATTTACAGGCCTCCGAGGAGGAAGTCAGCCTCGGCAACGAAGATTTCATCGTGCCAGAGGAACCCCTCGAACAAGAACGCTTTAGGCGACAGCTCATCGCAACACCGAGAAGCCTAAAAAAGAAACAGCAACGGCTTCAAGCCGAAGAGGATACGCTCAACGATAGATGGACTAAAGTCCTGGCGGCCGAAGAATACGGCCTCGAGCGCCCAACAAAGAGCTACCCGAAGTGCAGGCTACTGCCACAATTTGACAACGAGGCCGTTGAGCCAATACCGCCAAGGTATAATCCTGCTGACGAACCCGACCGACCACCACGCGGTCGGGACAGAGCGGCTACCCACGCCGAACACCAACCCGTGCCACCTCGCCATAAAAGCAAGGGGGTAGCTGCTCCAGACTACAACTATGACCTACGACAGGAGCTGGACAATAGAGCCGGCCAGACCAGATCAATCTACGGATCAAGGGGACGTGCTCCAACAAGGGACGACGGCCGTCAAGGCTGGCGTGATAAGCACAACCTCAATCGGGCCGAAAACCGAATACGGATATCGTCCAAACTCCATCATGACGTTGCCCGATACAGAGGCGCCGCACACCCCTTGTGCTTTACCGATGAGGTAATGCAGCACCAATTTCCAGAATGGTTTAAACCCGTAAACATCGAATCATACGATGGAACAACAGATCCCGCGGTATGGATTGAGGACTTTCTTCTCCACATACACATGGCCCGCGGTGACGATCTCCACGCCATCAAATACCTGCCACTAAAATTAAAGGGACCGGCTCGGCACTGGCTAAACAGCCTCCCAGAAAACTCCATTGGCAGCTGGGAAGATTTGGAAGATGCCTTTAGAGACAACTTCCAAGGCACATATGTCCGGCCCCCAGACGCCGACGACCTTAGTCATATAGTCTAGCAACCCGGAGAGTCAGCCCGGAAGCTCTGGACCAGGTTCCTAATTAAAAAGAACCAAATTGTCGACTGTCCGAACGCCGAAGCCCTCACGGCCTTTAAGCACAGCGTCCGGGACAAGTGGCTCGCCCGACACCTCGGCTAAGAAAAACCGAAGTCCATGGCGGCCCTTACCACACTCATGACCCGCTTTTGCGCGGGAGAAGATAGCTGGCTAGCCCGTCGAAGCAATAGCACCAGCGACCCTGGCACCTCCGAAGCTAGAGACGGCAACGGTAGGCCACGACGCAATAAACACAAGCGTCGAAGCAACAATGCAGATACTGAAGGTACGACGGTCAACGCCGGATTCAGTGGCTCTAAACCCGATCAGCGGAAGAAGCCATTCAAAGGAAACAAAGATGGTCCATCCAGTCTGGATAGAATACTTGATCGACCTTGCCAGATCCACGGCACCCCCAACAAGCTTGCCAATCATACCAACAGAAATTGTTGGGTTTTTAAACAGGCCGGTAAGCTAAATGCCGAACATAAGGGGAAAGGGTCGCCCAGAGAGGACGACGACGAAGAACCTCGCCCACCGAACACAGGGGGGCTGAAGAAATTTCCCCCCGAGGTAAAAACGGTGAGTATGATATACGTTACACATATTCCCAAGAAGGAGCGCAAACGGGCGCTAAGGGACGTCTACGCCATAGAGCCGGTCGCCCCAAAATTCAACCCGTGGTCGGCTTGTCCGATCACCTTCGATCGAAAGGATCACCCGACCAGTATCCGTCATGGAGGTTCGGCAGCTTTGGTCCTCGATCCAATTATCGACGGATTACACCTTACGCGAGTCCTCATGGATGGTGGTAGTAGCCTTAACCTACTTTATCAGGACACTGTCTGCAAAATGGGTATTGATCCGTCAAGAATCAAGCCTACTAAAACCACCTTCAAAGGAGTAATACCAGGTGTAGAGGCCCGCTGCACGGGCTCAATCACATTGGAAGTAGTCTTCGGTTCGCCGGACAACTTCTGAAGCGAAGACTTGATCTTCGATATCGTCCCCTTCCGCAGTGGTTATCACTCACTGCTCGGACGTACTACCTTCGCCCGCTTCAATGCAGTCCCGCATTATGCTTACTTAAAGCTCAAGATGCCTGGACCATGAGGCGTTATAACAGTCAATGGAAACACGGAGCGCTCCCTCCCTACAGAGGAGCATACCGCGGCCATCGCAGCCGAGGTGCAGGGTGGCCTCGCTAAGCCAAATACTACACTGGCATTCAAGCCCCCGGACACGGCTAAACGGGTCCGGTCTACCCTGCAGAATGACAGTCTGGCTCATCCAGATCTAGATTAGCAATTCGGCCTCCGTCAATTCCCCAGCCTGATAGCGGCATACATACCGCGCGTACATAACTACGCGTTAAAAATACCATGGGCAAGGATGGAGGCATGCTAAACATAAGACACACGGTACGGCTCGACCCTATCCGGACCTCCATATTGCTCCACCTCTTTTCCTCTTGTTTTTATTTTTTCAGGTTCTTTACAACTTACATCAATTCCTGGTGGTAATAGGGGCCGCCTTCCAGGCCCCTTATGCATACTCAATTATTGATCCTCTCAAAGGATCATACACCAAGGTGACAAGCGGCGCAGAAGTGTGGCAGAGTGTCCAAAGGATCTTCAAGATCAAAAAAAAATTAGGACCTGTATACAGCTTTCCCTTATCTTCAGCATGTAAAATAGCCGTGATGCTTATCGCATCTTCCGTACAAATACGTTTGAAGTATCAATCAGACTATAATGGAAACAGTTTCGCCCAACCCTGTTAGGTATTGGCTTACCCTTTTCTGTTTTTCCACTTCACGTCCGAATTGGCATATACACCTTGGTGCGACTTTAATCGCCAGGGGCTCTATATGTATCTTCAACAATAAAAAAGTCCGAACACTCTCAGAGTACACTTCGGCGTCCCGAATACTGCATTATATGCATCGGCTCCGAATCACGTCTTTGGTCAATAGTTGGGTTGCCCGGCTCCTGTGCTTGCTACCTTACGTTCCGTTTTCGGCTAAGGTAGTAAAGGGAGAACTACTGCGATTGTGTTTCCGGCTAGCCCGGTCAAGCACCTCAGTAGAGAAAGCCGAAAACTGACTGTCGTGATGCGGCGAGAGCTGGTCAGCAATTCGGCGACTTATTAAATCTTTAGCGATTTTTTTCGTATTACACGAAGGACTATTTTTTTTTCAGTCACGCGTCTAAGGCATCTAAGTTCGATAGCCGCATGCGCACCAGGGGCTACCTTACAGCCCCATTGTCAAACTCCTATGGCTAAGTGAGAGTGGTAAAGCCACATAGTCCGATTGCCTGGTTCGCCGCACTGACACCTCCTTTACGGACCAAGACGTTGGGTCAAGTGTGATTATGTGCTATTCCGAACACCCCCGTAGTATCTACATGGGGGCTGAAGCCGACGACTGGCAAACTCTCAAAGATAAAAACGGCCGCATAGGAGGAAAAATAATGTAAGATTACAGGCACAAATATATTACAAAAGCCTAGGTTTGTAACACAATGTCTGGGCAGCTCGGATACATTTACTTGAACGTAATATCCTTTGAGCATTGACCCTCTATCAAACAGGCACCTTCCAGGACATCATCGAAGTAGCGCTCCGGCTTGTGGTGGACCTTACCTCCGGGCGGTCCCTCAACTGCCACGTCGGCTGCCTTCATTTTCGCCCAGTGCATCTTGACACGGGCGAAGGCCATCCGTGCACCCTCTATGCATGCCGACCGCTTAACTGCATCAATTCGGGACAGCGCGTCGACGAGTCGCTGCACTAGGCCGAAATAGCTGCTCGGCACAGGTTCGGTTGGCCACAGCCGGACTATGACGTCCCTCATGGCCAATCCGGACATCCTATGCAGCTCGGCCCACTACGTCATCTGGTCATTTAACAGCGCTGGGCGCTCCCGCGCTGCGAACTGTGACCAGTACAACTTCTCCGTCGTGTGCCCTTCTTGGGCCCGGAAGAATTGCGCGGCGTCAGCAGCACTCCTCGAAAGATCCGCAAAGGCGTCTGGAGAATTCCACAGCCAAGTGAGCAAGGCACACTTCTGACTGCCAAATTTACTCTGTAAAAGAAAGGGCTTACCAGCCGCTATCTGTCCGGCTTGCCGGATCTCCTTGCGAGCTGCTCGGGATTCGTTCCGCCCTTCCTCGGCCTCTTGGAGGGCCTTGGCGAGATCAGCCACCTGGGCTTTGTTATTCTCTTCTAGGAACTCGCACTTGCTAGCGGCGTCCTTGAGTTCTTGCTCCAATTTGGCCACCCGCTCCTCGTATTGGCGACGGGCGGCCTGCTCGGACTTCAAATCTGTGGCCACTCTATCAGCGGCCATTTTGCTCACCTTTGCCTGCTCTTTGGCCTGCGCAAGAGCACCCCTAAGGGTCTCGACCTCCGCAGCGCCGCCTGTACCCATCCACATATCAGTCCATGAGTTTTCACTCAGAGTTTATGTCTGAATACAGACACGAATGCGATATGTGGTATATACCTTGTGCCTCGTCGAACCGCTTGTTAATAAGGACAATGTCCTTCTCGGCCAACTCCAGTTTCCGCTTATGTTCGGAAACCTCAGCGGCCTCGGTGGTTGCCGCTAACATTGAAGCATGTTTATCAAAATAGACAAGATTGATATATCCTGCGAATATTTGATCCTCTGTTCGGCTCTTTTTTAAGAACCAAACAGAGTCTCAGGGGCTACTATCTATACACAGGCGTATTTTTCGTATGAAAAGCAGCTAAAAATATTACATCGCATACCTCCAAGCCTGTTAATAGGCTGGTGAAGGCTTCGTTCAGCCCGCTTTTGGCGGACTGAACCTTTTCAATCACCATACCCATCAGGGTACGATGCTCCTCCACGACGGAAGCACGGCAGAGTGCCTCCCTCAATGTGTCCAGCGCCTCAGGATTGACGGAGGCCGCCGGTGGAGACAGCACTCTCCCCTCCTTCAAAGGGGTTGTTCACTCGACTCCGGAGCCGTTTGGGTCTCCGGAGTGGTATTCGGCCGGGATCCGGACTTGTCTGGGCCACCGTCGTTAGTATCCATGAGGGTTTTACCCTCCCATGTTTTCGGCAGCCAGGGTATTACCCTCCGGCGCCGCCTTGTCGGCCTCCCGCACCTCTCTGTGGCCCGGGGAGGTCTTTTGAGACGACACCTAGGTGTCATCCGTGGTGGGCGGCGGAGAGGCTCGTGGAGGCGTTTCGCTCTCCATCATCTCCGGCGCTAAGGAGTTCCCCGAAGACAATGATTGTTGAGGGAGAACGCGGGCCGGACTGAAATGCATAAATGATATATTATCCCACAATTCGTGATAGGTCGGATATGTGCATAGTATCTTTGAATACTTACGATTCGGCAAAGGGCTTCACCCTGGGGCGCAGCTTAGGGATGGCTTCGGCATTTGAATCCGAGTCATCCGAGAGGGATATCTTCCCCCGCTTGGACGCCTCCGCCTCCGGATCTACGGAAGCTGCCCTCTTTTTCCCCTTGGGAGGAGGGTTATCTTTTTCCTCCTCCTCCTCTTCATCTTCGTCCCCCTCGTGGGAGGAGGGAGCCTCGGTCCCTCCGGACATAGCGTCCGAAGTACCTTTATGATGGGGCCCGCTCTCGGCCTCCTTGCTCTTCTTCTTGGCCTTCTTCTCCGGCGCCTGGTACGGCGCCGGGGCCAGCATCCTCGTTAGCAAAGGATCAGCTGGGTTTTCGGGGACTGGAGTCGGACACCTTATCCGCTCTGCCTTCTTTGTCCAGTCCTGTTTAGAGGATTGAATCCTCAGTACATCCCCTTGGATTAATGAACTAAGTTGTGTTCGGAAATTTAACACTTACCGGGGTGGCTGGATGAGTGCAGTCGAGGCCGATGTCCTCGGACGTCTTCGGCCATGACTTCTGAGCCTTGAAGAGCAGTTTCCAAATCTCTTTGTGTGTCGTGCCAAAGAATTGTTGCAGGGTCCGCGGCCCTTCCGGATTGAACTCCCATAGGCGGAGGGGCCTTCGCTGGCAAGGAAGGGTTCGGCGGATGAGCAT
Organism: Thinopyrum elongatum; assembly: GCA_011799875.1. Classification (NCBI taxonomy): domain Eukaryota; kingdom Viridiplantae; phylum Streptophyta; class Magnoliopsida; order Poales; family Poaceae; genus Thinopyrum; species Thinopyrum elongatum. The sequence continues at coordinate 75,437,071 of CM022302.1, read as the reverse complement.
CACCTGGATCACGTCGGTAAGACTGGTGTCCTTTTCTATGATATTTTTGATGCGCTTTTGCAGCATCAACACCTCGTCGGACGATCCCCAGTCCAGACCCTTGTTGGTCCACGACGCGAGCCGCAACGGAGGTCCAGATCTGAATGCGGGAGCGGTCGTCCACTTGGTGCCACAGGGTTCAGTGATATAGAACCACTCCTGCTGCCATCCCTTAACGGTCTCCACAAAGGCCCCTTTGGGCCAGGTAGCGTTGGGGAGCTTGCTCACCATGGTGCCACCGCAATCCGCGTGCTGCCCGTCAACCACCTTCGGCTTTATGTTGAAGGTCTTCAGCCACAGGCCGAAGTGTGGGGGGATGCGGAGAAACGCTTCACATACGACGATAAACGCCGAGAAGTGGAGGATGGAATTTGGGGCCAGATCGTGAAAATCTAGCCCGTAATAGAACATGAGACCATGAATAAAGGGATGAAGGGCAAACCCTAGGCCACGAAGGAAGTGGGGGATGAATACCACCCTTTCACCGGGCTCCGAAGTGGGGATGATCTGCTTCGGGGTAGGGAGTCTGTGCTTAATCTCCGTAGTCAAGTACCTCGCCTCCCGAAGCTCCTCGATGTCCTTCTTCGTCACGGAGGAGGCCACCCACTTGCCTTGAGAACTGGATCCGGCCATGGTCGGAGAGGTTGGCGGTGGGGGGGGGGGGAAGATTGGAACTTGGGCACTGGAGCTCGAGGATGGAGAGGTCGAGGGAAGAAGGAGGCGCGGAGTAAAAAGGTGGATCTTTATCCATTTATATAAGCCGTGAATATCAAGCGCTCCTCCCCTCAAGCTTTAAAATTTGCCTATTCCCAAGAGGTCGTGCGAGCAGCACGGCTAGATTACCCGAACCCGCATTGATGGAAATCCCGCTATAAGGGGACACGATCTCTGCTTCGACAAGACGTGTCAATGAGAACCGCGCCTCGGAACGCAAAGCGGAGGCTGCAAAATGGTTCAAAATGATAATAAAGGCCAGAACATAACGTCTTGCCAGAAAAGCTATCAGTAGACGCGACTTGTTTTGTTTAAGTATTTTGCCCTTGTGGTTCAGGGTTGTAACTATTATACAGAGCCGGATATAGTTCTTTTGGTCAACCACTTTGAAGTATTCGGAGGAGGAACCCGCCTTGCAATGCCGAAGACAATCTGCGCGCTAGACACATCGTCATTGAAGCCTGGTTCAGGGGCTACTGAGGGAGTCCTGGATTAGGGGGTCTCTGGGCGTCTGAGCTATGTGACATGGGCCGGACTGACGGGCCGTGAAGATACAAGATAGAAGACCTTCTCCCGTGTCCAGATGGGACTCTCCTTTGCGTGGATGGCAAGTTAGGTGTTCAGATATGAAGATTCCTTTATCTGTAAACCGACTCTGTACAACCCTAGGTTCCCCCGGTGTCTATATAAACCGAAGGGTTTAGTCCATAGAGGCAAGGACAATTCCCATAGGCTAGACATCTAGGGTTTAGCCATTACAATCTCGTGGTAGATCAACTCTTGTAACCCCTATACTCATCAAATACAATCAAGCAGGACGTAGGGTTTTACCTCCATTAAGAGGGCCCGAACCTGGGTAAACATCGCGTCCCCTGTCTCCTGTTACCTTCGATCCTCAGACGCACAGTTCGGGACCCCCTACCCGAGATCGGCCGGTTTTGACACCGACAATAACATCAGGTGGAATTCCATTGAGGGTGATTCCTCAGGGTTCCCCTTGGTGTTAGACACACGGTTACTATGACTTTACACTAAACCATGTTACTAAAGACGGGTCGGCCCTGAGGGGTACCCGCACGAGCTTAATTGCGAGTGATGTGAAGTCGGGTTGACCTGGAAGGTGCCCGCGAGATAATTACGAGGCGTGGCCGGGCATTCTTAGCTCTTGCCGCAAGTCCTCGAGACGGGGCGACGGGGTCACATCGATTGTGAGTCTCTGCTCGTTACCGCGCGCTCCTAATCCACTAACGGTTTGGATATTTGATCTGAGGGGCCTCTGGCCTGATAGCACTAACCATCACGTGGGCATAGTATGGGCGTTCTGCGTCGTATACTTCAGCCGAAGCTTAATAGACGTCAGCGACTGAGTGGCGCGCGCTGGGCTGGACTGGTAACGCCCTGTGCTTGTATAAGGGGGGCTAGGTCTGCTCACCGGCCGCGTACGCAACGTGCAGGAGCGTCCGAGGCGATGGCCCAAGACCCCTGGGGGCATAGGTTTAGTCCGGCGTGCTGACATCTCTGTTAAGTTTTCGGTCGGGTTGCGGCGTATCGTTTGGCCGAGGCCGGGCATGACCCAGAAAAGTGTGTCCGGCCGGAGTTAATCAAGCGTGGTGGGTAAGTTGGTGCACCCCTGCAGGGAAGAAAATATCTATCGATAGCCTGTCCTACGGTAACGGACACTCGGAGTTGTATCCTGATCGATACAACTAGAACTGGATACTTGAGATGAGATATGGATAGTATGGCTCTGGGATTGCTTTCTCGCAGGGAGTAGAGGAAGGATCTCCGACCGCTGAAGATGATGAAGATGCTAGTCTTCGATAGGACTAGGCTTTCCCCTCTATTCTGGCATTTCTGCAGCCTAGTCCACATATACAGCCTCCCTTTGATAATGTTGCATATGCAGTGTAGATCCTTGCTGAGTACTTCGGAAGAGTACTCACGGTTGATTTGCTTTCTTTTTCTCCCCGTATCCGTTTGATGCAACCAGATGACGGAGCCCCTGAGACAGCTACCCCCACCGACGGCTACTACTACTACCCTCCCGGTGAGTACTACTACGAGGAGCCGTCCGACGACCAGGAGTAGGTTCGGAGGGTCCCAGGCATGCAGGAGGCCTGCGCCTTTCGATCGTAGAGTTTTATTTTGCCCCACCTTCTTAAAGGCTTATCTGTTTTATCTTTTATATCTGTACTCAGATATCTAATGCTTCCGCTGATGCTCGTATGCCATCGAGCTATGTATTCGAGCCCTCGAGGCCCTGGCTTGTAATATAAAGCTTGTATGACTTTATTTATGTTTTAGAGTTGTGTTGTGATATCTTCAAGTGAGTCCTTAGGCTTGATCGTGTGCATTTGCGTGTATGGTTAGTGCATGATTAAGCTGGGGGCGTCACAGCAACCGTCCAGCCACGCCACCCACGAGCTCCAGTACGCCGATAAGGCCGCCACGGCGGCCGAACCTATCCTCTCCGTCGTCCGGCTATAAATACCCCATGCCCGGCCTCCCTCGAGCTCACCCCACTCCTCTCTCCCTCTCTGAAGCCCTCCTAAACCCTAGCCCCGAGCAGCCGCGTCCCCTGGTGCCCCAAATCACCGGCAAGCTCCGCCACGGCCATTGCTCGGCCTTGCCTAAATTCGCGGCACCTAGGCCGTCCCCGCTCTACCCCGCCTCCTCACTCGCCTACCACTACCACCCTGGAGCCTCCCCGCACTCCCTCCCCTCCTCTCCTCGGCCACTGCGCCCTACCCAACATCGCCCGATGCCAGTCGCCGCCGTGGTCCAAGGGGTGCTCAAACTCGACTTCCCTGAGGACCGTGTGCCCATGGGATGGATGCGGTTGGGTCTCCTGGTCACGCCGGTAGGCTGAGCGCCGTGGGGGGTGGCCGAAATCGCCGGCAATCACCGTTGGGAGCCACCTCCCTATTCTGCCAGGCGAGCGCGGGAGGAGGACGAAGACCCTGCGGGCGGGCCCGGCCTGGCAGCGGCTCAGCGCCCTCCCTCCGTTTTTTTAAGAGGGCAGCAGCAGGTGGGCCGGCCCAGTAAGCAGCAGCAGCTGCGTGGCTCGGCTGGCTCCCGAGCTCTAGCCACTTTCGGCCCGAGCCAGCCCAAATGCACAGTCCCCTTTATTCATTACCCAGGAAAAAAACTGTTGAGGGCCTCTGTGTAAATATTTATATCACAAATTGGTCCCTCGCAGTCAAGTCTCCATAACTTTTTGCCCACAACTCCGAATCAGTTGAATCCAACGCCCACGTCTTCGTCTCGTCGAGCCCATTCTTTTGGTATCATTTTCACTAGGTGGTAACACAGTGGAAATGACCATTTTGCCCTTGCCCTCTATCAGCCCCCTCCGAGAGAGAACGGTTTCCGGTGATCCTTTTCGCGGCTTCACCGCATTTCTTCCCGGAGTATTCTTCGACCCCAGGCAAGCCGACCATCTGATATATGCCCTAAAGCATTGCTCTATGTTATTCTTGTATGTTTAACCTAATAATGATGCCCGTGCTAGAACTACTTAAATTCCTGTTAGTTTGTATTCATCATTTACATTACTGGATCATGATTATTATTCCTGCGTTAATGACTTATTATAATGCTATACGGAGATAGTTTGTTGTGTTTATACAGTTGTTACCTCATACATAGTTAACCCCAGTTCAAGTTATTCATGATAGATATACCTGCCAATTAAGTACTTGCTAAAACTGAACATAGTTGGTTGATCTTGAGTCACCTGCCCAGGCTTATTCGTGCAACCACATTTGCCGGTATGGGATGGCCTTGACTTGGTCTGGCTCCGTGCTCTTTCACCGGTACCTCCATGCAGGGAGGGTTATGCGTGCGTGCTACCCTGATCAGGTAGACGGCGATAACCCTGTGAGCCCAGTTGGTTGTTTGCGCGCGGTCCCCGTTTGGGACTGTTTAGTTTGGCCATGATGGTGGCAGGTGACATGAGGTGACACAGGGGCCACCCAGGGCTTGACTCCGGGGGAGAATGATTGCCGGTGGTACAGTGGAGGAGTCACGGGTCAGGCGGGTTTCGTTGGAGCAATGCTGGTCCACCCGAATGGGATCACGAGGTCAGGTGCTCCATGGTGTGCGTAAAGTGTACAACCTCTGCAGAGTGTAAAATCTATTCGAATAGCTGGGTCCATGGTATTGGACAGTCCGTCCAGGCCTCACTAGGTGCTCAACCGTAATACTGATAATAATGATGGACGAACTCGTCTTGCACAGACATCAGATAATGTCAGGAATATGGTATGTTAGCCATGGGATGGCTATATGAGGAATGGTCAGACGACCGAAAGACTTGGATTGGATTTGGTTCAACATTGGATTGAATCATGAGAATGTCGGAGTATGAATCATTTACTTGCCATGTTTTACTCAATATGCTCGCTTTACTGTATTTATCCTAGTAGTTATCTTGCTAAATAATCCTGTTACAACATGATGATTAATATTGCTAGATAGGTATATTATGCTATGATAATTAATATTGCTCTAGTATCAAATACATGCTTGAATGCCATGAATTGCATTGCTTGGTGTACATGTTAGTTTGGTTTGCTTGCGAGTACATTCAAAAGTACTCAGCGGCCTTCAATGTGGCCAGGTTCACCTAAGGATCCGTCGTCCGTCAACGAGGAACCGGAGTGTTCGTGGGCTAGGAGCGTAACCCAGTCAGATCCCTGTGGATTGGAGCCGCACCAGGACCATGCTGCCTTAGATAGAGCTTTTTCGCCGCCACCCCTTTGTAACTATCATGTAAGACTTATATGTCCATTAATATAAATGCCTGTGTTCATGATACTTGTTGTAAAAGCGCATGCCAGAGTGATTTCCTGGGCTGGTATGCGTGGCGACCGTCTGGCTACAGTGGTACTCAGGCGGGGCGCCACAAATTCTCCAAAAAGTTTCGTTCGATTCCAAGAAATTTTATTTCTGCACAAAAACAACACCATGGTAGTTCTGCTAAAAACAGCGTCAGTCCGGGTTAGTTTCATTCAAATCATGCAAATTAGAGTCCAAAACAAGAGCAAAAGTGTTAGGAAAAGTAGATACAATGGAGACGTATCAAGGTTTCGTGGGCTGGACCAAAACTTAGTGCTAATTTTTTTCATCTGCGCGTGCTTGGCCCATTTAGCCACAAGTAGTCGATCGGCGTTATTTATCGACCCACAGTTTGAAGGGTATACTAGAATTGCCGACCAACCGCTCGATGGCAATTGTTCATGCATTGCCGACCGACTGTTTGTCGGCGCACGAAGGTTTTCCCAACCAACAGTCTGAGGAGAGTTTTCTCAACCAATGGTTGGTCTGTAATCAACACCTTTCCCAACACACGTCTGTAGGGAATAACGTTTGGCTCCCTCATTTGTGAATGTAAAGCCCTCAACCACCAATCTCAGCTCATAACCAACACCCTTATAGTACCAAGGCACAAACTCTCGCACAACATTGATGTTGCACACACCAGCACGGATCCGAGCCACCCCATGCATCCTATTAATGGGCATGTCAACCTGCATAGTCTTACCCACAAGTGATCCAATACTCCATGTCTCCGTAAAATCTTTCAGAGGCTTAGACGGGGCTCCGTGGGACCTGATCCAAACCTCCTACAACAGTGTCCCCTCTGGTTCCTGGTTCTACCACTCGTCAAACTCTAAGAAATAAGAACTGTTTGGAACATTACAGATTTCGAATGCCATGAGGCGAGCGAGCTCCTCCTTCCTCAAAAATTTAACCTTATACACATTGTCCTCCAAATGCAACGGAGTCCAACGAAAATCGGCTAACACAAGCCTCCTTAACTGTTGTACCACTTGCTCCCCAGACAAAGTACCATTTGTAACTCGCATAATCACAGTCCTGGCACTCTCAACTCGTGGTCTGCTGGAACTGGCGCACTAGGTATCAAAGAAAAGTGGTCGATCATCACAAACCGCATACATCATTACTACCGGGTTAGGCAAAGACATAAGCGGGCACCCATGTAAAGGATGACCCGTCTTAATGTTGTTACCACATAGTACATTTGTGTAGTCCATCGCAAAATGACCGCCTTCACCACATCAGAAGCAATAGAATTTCTCCTTCCTTACACCTTTACCAAAATTATCCATCTCTGAAGAATCTTGTGAATTATTCTGAACCCATGCATGACAACACCCTCCATTGGTGCCATCGCAAGTGCCGAAACTGTCGCCAAAGCTTCAGCAGGAAGCACCGGAGTGGGCGGCCCAACACCTGGCAGCAACATCACCATGTTAGCCACCGAAGGCTCCACCTGAGACTTATTCCCGGTCTTTGTCGGTGTGGCCGTTGGTGCGTTGTGTTAGAGATACGACACGCAAATCAAACGATGAAGAATGAAATCAACACAGGAGACAAAAGATTTTAACGTGGAAAACCCCTCCAAGATGAAGGGGAAAAAACCACGGGCTCCAGGCAGCAAATCTTTACTATATCAGGGGTAGGTTACAAACGTAGGGGATTTACACCTGATCAACTTATCTCGTGCGCCAACTTACAATGTATATATATATATAGTAGAGGTGACCTAGGTTAATACTGATCCGTACCTCTATCCACGAGTATGATAGTGTGGCCAGTGTATTGGAGGTGAGATACGCCCTCGTAGCAAAGTAAACTGACAACACCACGAATGTGACTGGTCAAAGGGCTGAGGTATGAACTTGAGAGAGTGCATCCGCCAAAAAATTAAAGAGCTGGGAGGAATAAGATCCCTCTGGCAAAGGCCACGATCGTTCACATAATTGGGGCCAACAAGCCCATTTATGTTTGCAAACTATGGGCCAACAATAGCATCTACTTGCTTCACTTGGTTGAAATGATAATTCATTTTCCTTACACATAGTTGTTGGTAGGGTTTGTTTCTCTCGGGGCGATCTTGCCGCCGTTGAGCCGAGTCTTCTTCCCTACCGCTGGTCCAACCCAGGTACCGTGACTCGGGCCGACAAAGGGGCGATCTGGCATCGCTGCCCGGCCTTGGACAGGGATCTGGGGGAAGATCTTGGGTTTAGGGTTCCCAGTCGCAAAAACCCGGTGAGTTCTCTTGGGTTAGGGTTTGAGATGTCTGCGAAAAAGACCAGAGGATCAAACATGGCCGGCGGTTCTTCATCCGCAAGTGAAGTTGAGCAGTTGATGGCGGAGCTGGGTCTTCGTGAGGAAGACCTAGACGACATCATTGTCGATGAAGCAGAAGTTCCCCCAGATGCAACCCGTTGGCTAGCTGTGCCGAGGGTCCATATTGATAAGCCATATAGTCAGGGCTGGTTCTTCTGAAATATGAGAGCAGCGTGGGATCTCGCCCAAACAGTGAACTTCAAGCCCTTGGAAGATAACCTATACACGGTGCAATTTCAGTGTCTCGGTGATTGGGAGTGAGTAATGCAAGAGGGGCCTTGGAACTTCAGAGGTCATGCGGTGATAATTACCCCATATGATGGTGTGACTCAACCTTCAAAGGTTAAGCTGGATATGCTGGATATATGGATCCAGATCCATGACGTGCCCAATCTTTTTGCTCATCTGATTCCCTCCTTGGCGGGGAAGGTTGGAGAGGTCCTCTATACAGAAAACAACTCCCATGATTTTACTAGTAATTTCTATCGTGTTCGGGTTAGGATAAATGTTCATAAGCCTTTGAAGAACGCTGTTTCCCTGGTCAGAGATTCCAAAAGATAGATTTACCGTGTGAAATATGAGCGTTTGCCGAACTGGTGTGCTGTGTGCGGGCATCTTAGCCATGTGTTTAAAGAACATGGTGATGGCATCCACCCGAAGTCGGCTATGGTCTTCAAGGACCTCAGGGCCTCATGGGCGATGCGGTATGGATGAGGTCCAGGAGGCAACCGAGGCCGTCGTGGAAGAAGGGGTGGACGTTCTGGAAGCAATAGAGATGCAGACAGGGATGAGTTTGATGATCAACAGAGTGATGAGGACAACCTGGAGAATGGTCAGGGAGATATGGTGACTGACGACCCAAGCAGAAAGAGGGGAGTTCGTACTGATGGACAACAGATGACATACCAAAAGAACAACCAGCTGGCTATAGTTCATGTCAACGGAGGTGTTGTTAGTCTTCCTCCCAAGAGAGATCCAAAACGGACCAAGGTTGACACAGAGGGAAAGGAAGGAATGGGTAATGTTGTGAAGAATTTGGCGGGCTCCATTGAGGGGCACCGCCGAGACCAATGAGTGCCCTATGCTAGAATTGTCGTGGGGCGGGCAAACCCGCGGCAGTTCGTGAGCTTCGTGATATGGCGAAGCAATTTGCCCCCTGCATTCTTTGTATTCTTGAAACTCAAGTAGAAAGGACACGAGTGGAGAGTTTAGCTGGTAGTTTAGGTTTTAATAATAGTTTTGTTGTAAGCAGCTCCGGGAGGAGCGGTGGTCTCGGAATATTTTGGAATGATGAAATAAAGGTAGAGGTTAATGGTTACTCTCAGTATCATATTGATGTTTTGGTCGATGACCTTATGGACACACGAATACGTTTGACATTTGTGTATGGTGAAGCTCAAGTACCTGAAAGATATAAGACTTGGGACATGCTTAGAGGAATAGCTGGAAATAATGGTCTACCATGGGCTGTAATGGGAGATTTTAATGAAGTGCTACATGCAGAAGAACACGATGGTGTGGGTAACCGCAGCCAAGCACAGATGGATGCATTCAGAGATGCTCTTGACACGTGTGGACTAGTTGACATTGGGTATACGGGCATGACCTGGACGTTTGAGAAGAAAGTGGTAGGAGGCACCTTCACCAGAGTACGTTTGGATCGCTGTGTGGTGAATCCAGAGTGGTCTCTAGCATTCCCATCTTCAGAGTTGAAACATAGAACAGCAGTTACGTCAGATCATGTGCTGATTGAGCTGAGAATCAACGACTTGCATGGCGCAAGCAGCAGAGGGCCACGGGGATTTCAATATGAACTGATGTGGGAGCGGGACCAATCGCTTTTCGAGCTGATATGATCCTCCTGGGCTGTGTCGGGAGGCGAGACTGTACAGGCCATGCAAGAGAAACTACATCGAGTGGCTGGAGACCTTGGGACGTGGGAACATCAACAGTTTGGCAGTGTAAGTGCAAAGATACAAAGACTAAATAAAGAATTAGAGCACCTTCGGCTGTTCCCTAGCAGGACTGGACCATTGCATTTAGAGACTAAGATTCTGGACCGCCTTGTTGAGCTATATCATCGTGAAGAAATCCTCTGGAGACAGAGGGCGCGTTTGGAGTGGCTGGCGCATGGCGATAAGAATACGTACTTTTTCCATCTACGCACTAGCCGCCGCCGTCGGAACCAAATAAAATCCTTGCAAAGGATGGATGGACAGATTACAGTGGACCAAACAGAGATGGAGGAGATGACTAATGAGTTTTACAAGGCTCTGTATACCTCCGAAGGGGTGCATGGTATGAATCAAGTGTTGGATACAGTACCTGTCAAAGTAACACGGGCCATGAATGACCTTTTGAACGCGCCTTACAGCCAGAAAGAAGTCAAGACAGCCATGTTTTAAATGTTCCCTATAAAAGCACCCGGCCCCGATGGTTTTCCAGCACATTTTTTTCAGCGACACTGGGATGTTTGCGGTGAGGAATTCACTAGGGTGGTACTAAGGATAGTTGATGGGACGGAATCTGCCAAATGCATAAACAAAACAATCTTGGTACTTATCGCGAAGGTAAAAAATCCCACACTCTTATCACAGTTCCGTCCGATAAGTCTTTGTAATGTCCTCTATAAGATAGCATTGAAGGTGATTTCTAATCGTTTGAAGCTAGTTTTGCCTGAAATTGTGTCAGAGGAGCAATCAGCTTTTGTACCAGGCAGGTTAATCACTGACAACATTATTACAGCGTATGAATGTCTGCACTTCATGAAACGGAATAGGGCAAAGAAGCATCAATCTTGTGCCCTGAAGCTCGATATGATGAAAGCGTACGATAGGGTGGACTGGCCCTACCTCCGAGCTATCATGCTAAAGTTAGGCTTCACCACTAAATGGGTGGAAATTGTGATGAATCTGGTTTGCTCGGTACAGTTTTTAGTAATGTTTAATGGAAAGAAATTACAGGAGTTCAAGCCATCACGTGGAATCCGCCAGGGGGACCCAATATCCCCATACTTGTTCTTGTTAGCAGCAGAGGGCCTTTCGTGCCTCCTAAAATCAAGAAGAGAGTCATCCAACCTAAGTGGGATACAAGTGGCACCATCGGCGCCATCAGTAAACCATCTTTTATCCGCAGATGACAGCCTGCTGTTCTTCAAAGCAAATAGTATGGGAGCTAATGAGGTTAACCAGGTTTTGGACATCTATTGTCAAGCAACGGGGCAACGGATTAATTATGCAAAATCATCCATATTTTTCAGTAAGGGGGTCCCAGATAGTGTAAGACAGGAAATCAAAGGTGTACTAGAAGTTCCCAATGAGACTCTGAATGAAAAGTACTTAGGAATGCCGTCTGACATTGGATCATCAAAGAGTGGAGCTTTCAAGTATTTGAAGGACCGTCTATGGAGTAAGATTCAGGGATGGATTGAGATGACTCTATCAACTGCAGGTAAAGAAGTACTTGTTAAATCAGTGGCTCAGGCCGTGCCAGTGTATTCTATGTCATGTTTTAGGCTACCGAGGGGGTTATGTGAACACATCAACATGCTGATACGAAAGTTCTGGTGGGGCAGCAAAAATGGTCAGAGAAAACCCCATTGGGTGTCATGGAAAGAGATGACGAAACCAAAAGGCATGGGGGGTCTAGGTTTTAAAGATATTGAGCTTTTTAACTTGTCACTACTAGCCAGACAAGCATGGCGCTTGCTGCAGAACCCGGAGTCCCTTAGTGCCAGGATCTTGAGGGGTGTTTACTACCCGGGGTCAACAATATTGAATGCAAACTTGGGATCCCACCCAAGCCAAATCTGGAGAGCAATTGTTGATGGAAGAGATATTCTCACTCAGGGCTTGATTAAGAGAATTGGTAATGGGCAAGATACATTGATTTGGTCAGATAATTGGCTGCCAAGAGATGAGATGTTGAATATGGATGTTTAATGCAGGACCCGCCTCAACGTGTTGCAGAACTTATAGACCCAACGACGGCAACCTGGGACATGCAGAAGGTCCGCCAGGTTTTCTTTCCTTTCGACTCGAAGGTGATAGCAGGGATACCGTTGTGTACTAGCAATGTTTCAGATTTTTGGTGCTGGCATTTTGAGAAGAAGGGACAATTCTCTATGAAATCAGCTTATAATATGTTGGTGGCAACGAAACAGAGAAGGGAGGCGTGGTTAGAAGGTTCAGCGACTTCATCCAGCATAAGGGGAGAAGAGAAGCATTGGAAATTGATGTGGAATACACAAGTTCCAGCCAAGGTTAGGATGTTCCTATGGAGGCTATCAAAAAAAATCGCTGCCGACGGAAGATGTACGTGCTCGCCGACATATGTCAACCACCTCGGCCTGCGGTATTTGTGGCGCTCCGGATTCATGGCGACACTCGCTAATAGAATGTACTATGTCTAGATGCACTTGGGCCTTGGCAGAGGATGAACTAGGGCAAGCTTTGGCTTCCAACATGGAGAGAAATGCGAAGCACTGGCTTTTCTCACAGGTTGATTCATTATCACATGTGCACTTCGTGAAGCTCGCTGTGACGTTGTGGGTAATATGGACAGCAAGGAGGAAAGCCATTCACGAGGGAGTTTTCCAGAGCCCACAAGCTATGCATTCTTTCATCTCAAGGTACTTAGCTGAATTGGAAATTGTCAATGAGAAGGAGCTGAAGGTTGCAGCAGCCCCAGTGGCGAGAAACACAGCCAATGCAAGTAGGCGACCCCGAGCACCACCACTAAATCATGAAAAAATTAATGTCGATGCGGCAGTAAGAACAGGAAGGGGCGGCTCTGCTGCGGTGGTTTGCCGGGATACAAATGGAAATTACTTGGGGAGCTCAGCAATTGTGGTACAGGGAGTGGACGATCCCATTATTCTGGAGACAATGGCTTGTAGAGAAGCACTATGTGTAGCCGAGGACCTACTTCTCCAGCAGTTCGTGGTGGCATCAGATGCTAAACAGGTGATCGGTGATATTCAGCAGGGAAGCCAAGGAAAACATGCGGCAATCATCAAAGAAATTGAAGCTAGGAGTACTTCCTTTTCTTGTAATTTTATTTATGAATGTAGGAACAATAATGTAGAGGCTCATAAGTTAGCTAGATTTTCTTTGAATTTAGCTCCGGGGCGTCATGTGTGGTTTGGCCAATCTCATGACACGCGTGTTATTCCACATTCTGTGGTCTTTGATCAATAAAGAGTGGGATGTTACTCAAAAAAAAATAGTTGTTGGTATTTTTCTATTTTTCCTTTTTGACCTAAGATGCACGGCGGTCGACTTAAGGGTAAATTAAATGCATGCCATTACGGAGTTTTCGGTGTTACGAAATGAATTAATAGTCTCAGATTTTGAAATATGGCACTACAAAGTTTGCACAATTTGGAATTTGCCATTACATTTCGGTTGGGAGCATTATATAAGAGTCAAATAAGCATGCGTATTTTATACACGGACAAAAATGCCCTTACTTCTATTAGAAGAACGCCCCGTGCGTTGCAACGGGGCCACATTAACTTTAAGAGTTCAATATTAATATTCTCATACATATCAAGTGACATTGGCGACCTTTTTTACCATCAAATCCTCACACACACACTCTCTCCCTCCCTCTTCCTCACTCTCTCTCCCCCTCTCCCTCTCTCTCTAACACACACACATATCCATCTTATTGGGTACAGGACCATAATCCATCTATTTCACACACACACGCTAGTGCATAACAATATGGATTATGTGTATTATATTTGCCACCATAACTGAGGGAATTAATTTCATGTAAATCGGCCAGCCACAGCTCCAAGAATACGGGGAGGAGGTGGCCCGGGTCGGCGTCGGCGCCGTCCAGCGCGGGCCACGGGCCCGCTTCCAAGTGCGTCTGCGCGCCGGCCACCCACGCCGGGTCCTTCAAGTGCCGCTTCCACCGCACCAACTCCCAGGGCCACGGCCACGGCCACGGCCAGGGAAGCCGCCCTTCTTCGCCCCCTTCACCGGCCGCGGCACCCGGCCTCGCCGTCCTCGTCCTCCGGCACCGTCGCGACCCAGTGACGCAGCCCAAGCATCGGCCTCGAGAATCAAGAACGCTCGACAACGGAGAGGTAAGGGAAGATCATATACATGTCATAAGAAAGGGAGTTTATTTACTGCTCCCTCGATGTATTGTTTCCTTTGTTTGGAGATTGATTAGCATCCGTGAGTTAAGGTAAGGTTAATGTGATTGAGCGATTTTTCTGAAAATCAATTAATGTGATTGAGTGATTTAAGGTAAGGTTAATTAATTTAGATTTGATCTTTAGAGATTGTTCGTGATTGATTCTACATTACTAAATATAACTTGCACCAGTATGGAAAGTTTTGATCTGTTCAGATTTCTTTCGTTGTGTGAGAGGGTGACGCAAAAATAAACCGATGAAGTGGGGGAGGGGACGAAAAAAATCTACGAAAAAAAACCAGCGAAGATGGGAGGAGGTACTAAAAAAAACATGAGAGGTGGGACGAAAAAAAACCTGAAAGCGAGACTACCGACTGCTCCATTAGGAGTAGAGATAATCAAGCCGATCCCTTGCTTACCAAAATGCTCTGCTTCTCTTCCCTAAAAAAAATCCCTCAATAAAAAAAAATACTCTGCTTCTCCCCGCCGCCGCCTCCTATGCTGATCTGCTTCTCCTCGCCACCTCCCCTGCTGGTTCCGCCCCAACCGCTGCTTCCCCTGCTGCTGCCGCCTGCACCCCCCTCCCCTCCCGCTTATCCCAACTCTCTCCGACCAGCCTCCCTAATTCTGCACGTCGTCGCTGGTGCCATGGCGTGCTCGCCGGAGGTGCCACGCCCGCCTCTCCGATGCCAGTAACTGCACCTCGCCGCCGTGTTGGTGAAACTGAAGTCTGAAGATCGTGTGTTGCTAGGTACAGGCATTAGCAGCCAGCAGCAGGCATTCTGAAATTGTTGCATTGGTTTGTGTTCATGTGTGTAGGGGGAGAAGAGAGGCAAATGCGTGTAAGCAAGTGTGTCCCTAATCTGGTGTTCCTGGTTGCCTGTACGCCCATGCTGCTCCATTAATCTGGTGTCTAGCCCATGTTCTTACCCTTCCATATTGCAATTTTAACATGTTCGCACAATTGTTTTAAGAGCGAGTACAGATATGGTTTCAGTTTGTGAGAAATGACATTGTAAAGTGCTAATGCACAGCTATATGTTCCTATTTGACCAGCAATTAACACCATAGATTGGTTTGATTAAATGTATCTGATGTACTCCAAAGTTGCTTCGGAACGCGAGGATGCTGCACTGAAATACGAGGATGCTGCACTGAAACCTCAAAGTAGCCTCGCCTACCTGAACTTTTGGCAAAGTATTATATTTAGCTCGGCATTATCCACAGCAATGATTTGATGCTCTGACTGTCCAGTGAATGGGTAATTCTTTATATCAACCATTTTTATTTTAGTTCTTGTGCTGTCTCATTTCTTATTTTCTTATGACACATTTTTTTTTAAGCTGTTCTGACACATTTTGGTACAACACAAACACATAAACGTCAAGCAGAAAATATGCATCACCCAGCATTCTGTCTCCTTCGCGTCCAAGAAGCTGAGTCCATTTCCCACATCCTAACTGAATGTGTCTTCTCCAGGGGGGTTTGGCACTGTGTCCTCAGCACATGGTCGCTTCATGTGCTGTGTCCGCAGCCGGGTGAAGCCTTCTATTCATGGTTCCAATCAGCTGAAGAGCAAGCCAGCCCGTGCAAGATCAAGGGTGCGCACTCCGTGGTCCTGCTAACCATGTGGTGCGGCGCGGAGGTTATGAAATGACAGTGTCTTCGATTCTTTCAACCTGGATGTCGCTGTGCTGGTGGAGGAAATAACCATTTATAGATCCCGATGATCGCTGGTGCAAAAGCACTACGCCGCCTGCTTCTGCACGTGCGCCCTCCTGATGTTTGGTTGCAGGTGTGTAGTGTAGCTGCACAGACCATCTCACTGAAAAGTTGAGGATTTTTCAACGATGTAGCTACCACTGGAACATCAGTTAAATGCTCCAT
The DNA here is from genome assembly GCA_011799875.1 of Thinopyrum elongatum. Taxonomy (NCBI): domain Eukaryota; kingdom Viridiplantae; phylum Streptophyta; class Magnoliopsida; order Poales; family Poaceae; genus Thinopyrum; species Thinopyrum elongatum. The sequence goes on along the minus strand of CM022302.1, from coordinate 75,421,123 downwards.
ATATCATATCTGTACTTTGGTTACTTATATTTATCTAGCCTGTGAATCTGAATGATTTATGAGTACATCATATCCTGCTACTGTTCGGCCTTGTACAATGGGTGCAGTTATATGATTCTCATTAAACTGTCATTGCATCTACGGAAAATTGTGAGCATAAAGCCTATGATGTTCTTACATACGATTCCTGATTGAGGAGTCGTATTGATTTCGACAGACAGAAAAGGCAAGGTAGGTATCATCATCACATTAAACTTGTCTGACTGACTGCAGATAGATTGTCAGCAGCAAGCCATCTGTTATTCTGAAACATTCTCAATAGCTGGTGCAAATCATCATATTTATGATGTGTCTGTTCTTGACAGGAATTGCGAAAACTTGCTACTTACAAGTATCCCCATGATGTTTTGGCCAAAGAATCAAATCTACTTACAAGTATACATGCATGCTCGTAAGGAAAACCAGGGTTTGCCAAACAAACAAGTTGGTTGAAGTCTCACAAAATCCAAGCTGATTCCAAGGAAAAGCAAAACAATCGATTTGATTTGCTGCCCTGCTCTATCAATATTTTTGAAGCTTCTTACGATTCTATCATAAAACCACTGCTTTTTCCAGTTATGCGAAATGATGATCTAAAGAAAAATGTATGATTATCGACTCATTTCAAAAAACCCTACGGTGAAATGTTTCATCCACGAATCACATTACAGAGATGAATGTCAGAAGAGTCACTACATCCAGTAGTCCTGAATCATAGGAACGCGAGGCCAAAACACCTGTTCTCTCGATGGAACGGGGCGAGTTTAGCTAGCAGAAGAAACACGAGCGCTGCTGATTGCATTTTTCTAAAGCATATCTATCTATTCTATAGAAAAAAGTAGGCGTCCAGTTCTGCTGTCATCCTATCCCAAACTTGTGAAGAACTGCCACTCTGATCTTCATCTACTCTGCATCGACATCCGGGTGTTGCAGCTCATCCTAGGCTGGAATAGCAGAAATTATGAGCGAGTTAGGAAGCAGGCATGATCAATAACAAGATGAAGAAGGAAAAATCTTCAAACAGTATAATGGGCAAGGAACTAAGCATTATATTCAGAGTTCTTTTTTTTGAGGAATTAATTCAGAGGTTAGAAAAATAAAGTATATCGTCTGCGAAGGTGAAATGAGATGACTGAACTTGATTTGCCTATCTATCTATAGGCAAATGTTCCAGAATGGAACTGAATTGTCTGAATTAAGGACTGAACAAATCCACATGGAACCTACTATTTCCATGCAACTACTTTTACTCTTCTAAAGACTGCAACAGTTTCAGACAACTACCAAATCCTAACAGAAAGTATCAGAGTATCCTTTTTCCAAGCACGATCATATTAGCACTCAACTAAAGTAAGATTCTTAATATTTTCATGCGGCAAAATAGTATCTACACCAACATATGTACATTGTGCTAAACTGTTTTTGGGATTATAACAGATTCAGTAAACTGTTTTTGGGGCTATGACAGTTTCAGTAAACTGTTTCAGGCACAAGCAGATTAGCACCAACATAAAGCCCAAAAGATCAGTGCCATGCAGCAAATAGCATCTACACCAAAATGTGAAATAAAAAATCTCAGAATTTTGTAAAATAAAAAAAATAACAAGACCAAGGTTACAGCTCATGTACAAAACCTGAATACAGCTCATGTGTAGAAATAAGATTCATTTAGGTAGAGTTGTTGGAAACTGAATTTTGTTCACAGAGTTATTCGACGGAAGTAAAATGGGCTAAATCAAATGGATGTCACACTCCTCTATGTTAAGGCCGAAAGGAGATGAATTAACTGATTTGGAGTTTTAAGTTCCATGATGATTTATTCCCCCAGATAACAGACCTTCTTTTACTTATCTACAAGATTACACCAGTTGCAGACAATTCCCAAAACGTATCAGTTTCAGGCTCAAGAGTTCCTGTTAACTGTTTTTTCAGACTACAAGAGTTTCAGTTAACTGTTTTTTCAGACTACAATATTTTCAGTAAACTGTTTCTGGGACTACAACAGTTTCAGTAAACTGTTTTTGGGTCTATAACAGTTTCAGTAAACTGTTTCAGGCACAAGCACATTAGCACCAAAATAAAGCCCAAAAGATCAATGTCATGTAGCAAATAGCATCTACACCAAAATGTGAACATTGCGCATGACAAATTTAATCAAATTCCACCAGTTTTTTTTCTTGCCACCACTAATTAGCACCAGGAGAGTAAGCTTCAGAGCTTCCCGCAAGGTTACAGGGTAGTCTGAATATGCAAAAATGACCTGAGTAGTGTCATCTCTGAACTCTAACTAAATCACTCCCAACACAGAAATCACTGAATGCAGGAATCCCAAATCACTGAATATGCATCTTGTGACCTATCAACTAAATCACTGAAGTTTCTGAATGCGGGAATCCCAAATCTAGCTATAGCAAAGTACAGCATCCCAAAATCTATTGCAAGTACAGCAGGAACACAGTTCGCCTGAATCCCAAACGTACCTCGCCTTTCTTCAGAAAGGTACTCCAGGCTGGGGAACCACGCCGGCGCAACAGGGACACGAGGCGCGGAGGGCGTTGCACTCCCGGCATAGGAAGACGTGACCACAGGCGAACGGCTCCATCGCCGGCCGCAACTGGCAATCCCAGCACGGGCTGCCGGCGTGGCCGACAGGCGGCACAGGAGGATACCCGTAGAGCTGCAGGGCCCCCTGTGGGTGGTGGGGGAGGGGCGGAGGCGTCACCTCGTAGCGCCACTGTACGTCGATGAACAGCGCTGGGCGCCCAGGTGCGGAGAGGTGGAAGCGCATGTGCTGCGGCCGCGCCGCGAACTGCATCGGGCTGGCGTAGTGGGCGAGCCCCGGCGGCGCGAACTGGGGCGGAGGCCCCTGGAGCGGAACCAGAGCCCTGGGCGCCAGGTTGAGGTAGCGGGGGGCCTGCAGCGGCGGCGGCCCCTGGAGCGGAACCAGGCTGAGGTAGCGGGGGGGCTGCAGCGGCGGCGGCGGCGGGGGGCCTGCAGCGGCAGCGGCAGCGGCGGCGCGTCGGAGGTCCTGGAAGAGGTCGCCGAAGGTGGTCCCAAAGGTGTAGCCGCCGAACGCCTGCACAGCAGGCAAGAGGGTGGGAGCCCCTGAACGAATTCCTCCGATTAGCTAGTTTGCAAGAACGCAAGAAATGAACGGGGAAATTCGGCGGAAACTGGTCCGCACCTGAGAGAAGTGCCGCCGCTGCGGCGAAGCTTCCCGGAGAGGCGCAGATCGGCGGGCGCGCGGAGATGGTCACCGCGGTAGAGGTCGTCGCGGGCGCGGTACCGCCCGCCTCGTCGGTGGCCGAGGTCTTCTCCGCCTCGCGCTCCTCGTCGGTGGCCGAGGTCTTCTCCGCCTCGCGCTCCTCGTGGGTGGCCGAGGTCTCCGCCTCGGCATCGCGCTCCTCGTCTGTGGCCGCGGTCTCCGCCGCGGAATCAAGCTCCTCGGCCGTGGCCGCAGTCCCTGCCACGGCAACCCCCCGGCGCCCGTAGAGGGAAAGCGGCAGACCGATGATAGTCTCCCGTCCGCTCCGACGCTCCGCGCTCGTCGTAGGACGCGCCCCTATCCGGCTCCTCGGAGGACGCGGTGGCGCGGTCCCCAGAGCCGGAAAAGCGGTGTCGTCGAGGAGGCCTGGCGCCGGCGGGGCGGGGGCAGGGGCCGGCGAGGCGGTGGCGAGGGCCGGCGAGGAGGAGGCAGCGGCGCGCGTGGAGGAGGAGGAGGAACTCGTGGACGACATGGCGGAGCAGGAGGAGGAGCTTGTGGAGGACAGCGAGGAGGAGGAGGAGGAGGACGCCATGGAGGCGGCCGTTGGGATTGGCGGGAGTCTGAAGAATTGCTGGGGGAAGGCGGTTGGGCCGTTGGTAGGGGCCGGGTGGTGCCCTCCCGTATTTATGCACCTCGCTTAGCACAGCGAAAGAATCACCTAGCTACGGGCCGAATCCAGCGATGGAAGGGCATAACCTGCAGCCTGCACCATTTCTTCTTCACCTTCAGAGGTTGCAGCATTCAGAACCGGAAACCATGCAATGCATGCACACCTTGCCAGGAGGAGTTGAAAACCAAATGTGCTTGGTTGCTGAATCTTCTGAGATGACACTAGCCATCAAAACATATATCTGAAGAAAAAAAATGTTAATTATGTATTTGGAAAATGGTAAACGTGTATAAGAATTTTTTTTCCTTATGTATACAAAAAATGTCATTCTGTATGAGAAAAACTAGACATCAAAACGATGTCTGAAAAATAATATTAATCATGTATTTGAAAAATGCTAAACGTGTCTAAGAAAAATGTTTCTAATGTATACAAAAAATGCACAATTTGTATGAAAAAAAGTAGCCATCAAAACAAATATATGAAAAAAATGTTAAACATATATTTGAAAAATGTTAAATGTGTATAAAATAATGTTCCCACTGTATGCAAAAAATGTACAATCTGTTTGAAAAAATCTCAAAACATATATATTTTTAAAATTTAATCATGTATTTTAAAAATAATAAATGTGGATAAAAAGAGGTTCCTGCTATATACGGAGAATGTACAATGTGTATGAAAAAGGTATAAAAACAAACAAAACATAAGAGAAAAGGAAAATAGGAAAAACCAAAGAAACCGATGCAAAACAGTGAAACATAGTGAAAAATAAAATAAAAACCAAAGAAAACCATAAAAAATAAAGAAAAAAAATTCGATGCCAAACAGTGGAACAATTGTGAAAACCACGAAAAAAGATAAAACCAAAAAAGAAACCCAAAGAAAATGAAAAAAATCCGATGGAAGCTGACAAAGAAAAAAAAAGAAAATCAAAGAAAAAGGAAAAAAACCAAGAAAGAAACAAATAAACCAGATAAAAAAGAAGAAGAAAAAGAGAAATCTTGAAAGAAACAAAGAAAATCGGTGAAAAACCTAGAAAACTGAAAAATGGAGATAAACCAATGAAGAAACAAAAAAACAATGGTGAAATTCAGTTGAGTGAGATATAGTCTTCGCAGTTGGGTGGTGGAGGGTATATATACCGTTTCAGAAAAATTCAGATTCAGATGGTGCATGAGCCCACCTGGTTCTGATGACATGCATTTTGGAAAGTTGGTGCTGCTCTGAGAGGAAACTGGATTCTGTCGGCGGGTGCAGTCACAATTTAAGAAATTTTCAACTTGGATGCCTTGTTGCTCCCGCAAGCATCGGCGATGCGGCGAACCCTCGCCTGAGCCTTCGGTGTCTCCTCTCTCCTCCTGTCCTCCTCTCGCAGTTGCCGATGGGTTCCACCGGGCGAAGCTCGGAGGGCATTGGCGGCTGAGACGCCTTCCCTCCTTCCTCGAAAGGCAGCGGTGTCATCGGGTGCAACTGCCCATCGGGGACACGATGCTCCATGAGGGGCGCGGTGGCGGAGCTGCATGCAACAACGATGCAGGGGCATGTGGGACGCAGCGGCTTGATGGCGTCAGATGTTCTCTACGTGGCGCATCTCGTTGGTGGTGGAAGATGGTGGCGCCCTACTATGTTTGTGGGCTGGCGTGCTGAAACGGGGTTGGGCTTGGTGGGTTGTAGCTTGCTTTGGATGGAGCTCCTTGTGGACGCGAAGAATTGAGCCCTTGCGAGCTTGGGGTTACAGCGAGCACACTCATTTGTACCACTCCCACGCGAAAACTCACTAGTAGAGAAACAAGCATTAGCAACGGCCCTTGGAAGCTGTTGTGATCAAGCAGAACAAAGTTGCCTCTAATATTTCAGCGGAGGCGGTTATTTTCGCCATGGAGGGCTTGGAAATTTGAAACCGCCTATAATAATCCACGAAGGCGGTTTCGAATGCCTAACCACCTCTAGCTCGTAAGTATTAGAGACGGCTTTGTAGCTATAGCCGCCTATGTGGTCGATCACTTCACGTATATCTATTTCCCTCATTCATCCCACTCTTGGTCACCCCTACATCTCAGATCCCTTGCGACGCCAACCCTCGAGCAGTTGTCATGTTGCGTGTGCTTGCCGACTTGCTATGGCTGACCGTGGCCCCGGCCACCACCGTTATGATCTCAATGAGTAAGGTTAGTGCTCCAAACCTCTACATCTCCTCCCAATCCCCCCCCCCCCTTCCCCAAATCACCCACACAAAAATTTTGACCTAGATAGATTGCAGTGCTTAATTACACAATAGGTAGATGACATTCGTTAGTGCTACATCTATTCATTGGTACCACTACTAGAATTTGTACAAGATTAGCTAGATAAACTACTATACTACTCGTCGGAGGAGGAGATGTCGATGACATCGGACCCAGAGGCCTCGTGGTCATGGGTGCCAGCAGGCATACTCCACATCAGGTGGTGGTCCTCGTCGCCACCATCGTCATCGGGTCACCGTGGTCGCGAAGCATCTCCTCCATCTCGCACCTCGTGTTGGCAGGCAACGATTGGTGGTGACCTCATGCTAGTCGGGGATCGATTTCGGTGATGGTACGGTCCTCCGCAACCCCCTCAGGGACTGTGAGGATGGCGACGTTAAGACGATGTCTGCCAGCTCTATAGCGATTTGGCCCTCGTGGCGACGTGCTTCGCTAGCACTGACACCATCTGAAAGCCCGCAGCCGCCCTCCACCTCCACCTCGACCTCCATCCCTTCCTCCTCCACCTACTTTTTATTTATCAATTATGTTTCCTTAGTCTAATGTGTGTGCGTGTGTGTGTCTCTGTTTCTGTGCGTGAGTGTGTGTATCTCCAACCCTTTCTCCCCTAAACACAACAAATTTATGTTTTTTTGCGGGTAACAACAAATTTATGTTACTTGGTAAATGTGTCTCTCAAGCAAGAAAATTGTTTTCTTGTAGTTCCAAGCAAGAGAAAATCATTCCTCAAACAAATAAAGGAGGTAGATGAAAGGCTGGTAAGAGAAAAGACTGGCCTAAAAAATGAGCAAAGATAAGAACTATGGAAGAAGCCTCTCTAGATGAATTCCCTAATTCAACTGTTACAAGAAAAATTGTAGAGCAAGAAAGTGCATGTTGTTGGACAAGCTGAAGAGATGCATCAAACAAATGGGAATGTTGTATTCGGCTCTAGTAGCATTGTTGCCTTAACATAGTTCACCTACACGAAGATAAAAGACGCGACAAACAACTTTCATGGCTCTAGAAAGATTGGGGATGGTGGGTGCGGAACCGTCTACAAGGGACTTATCTATCACAATACCGTTGCCACAAAAAAAAACTCAACCATGAAGACGCAACATGAGATAAAGAGTTCAATGATGAGGTAGTTTTTGTTATTCTTGCAAACATATTGTCATGGCATCATATTAGCAGTAAGACATGTTTTCAGATTAGAAAAACTAGAATGGTGCATCCAAATGTATATGTGAATTTCCTATATATTACAGGTAGAAACACTTTGCAAGATGATACATTTGACCTTGTCACTCTAATAAGAGTGTGCAGGGAGGCCAAAGCATTAGTATTTGAATTCTTGTAGAATGGAAGCCTAGAGGACTATCTGCATGTTGGAAATATGCCCTAGAGGCAATAATATTTGTATTATTATATTTCTATATTCATAATTAAGAGTTTATATTTAGTGCTATAACTGTTATGATCCTGGAATATGTGATTCAGTGGAAAACTCATATGCACGTGTGAAATGATAAACAATTAAATAAAAGATTCCTAGTCTTGTCTCTGGGACTACCTCAATTGTAAATGGTGATCACGTTTCCGGATCTTAGGACATCGTTAAGTATAACGATGATCCTAAAACAACATTGAGATTATAACGTTAGAAGAACGATCATATTTAATCGACCCAAACTTGTTTGTTATGAATTGAGTTAATATCGTCTGCATTCAATTGTAAAAACGCTGAGTGTTAACGTGTGATTTTTCTCCTTAGACCATGAGAGTATCGTGGTCACTTCCTACCGTACGGTGGGTTTTGGGGTATCTCAAACATCACCTGTAACATGGTGATCATAACAACAACTTACAGGTTCATCGGAAAGTTTGACAAGTGGCCAGATAGCTCGAGAGTGGGATTTACTCCTCCGATGATGGAGAGATATTTTTAGAGCCCTCTCGGTCTGACAGTGATGACCCACATGTATAGGGGATCTATCGTAGTCCTTTCGATAAGTAAGAGTGTCGAATCCAATGAGGAGCAGAAGGAAATGGCAAGCGGTTTTCAGCAAGGTATTCTCTGCAAGCACTGAAATTATCGGTAACAGATAGTTTTGTGATAAGATAATTCGTAACGGGTAACAAGTAACAAGTGTAACAAAGGTGCAGCAAGGTGGCCCAATCCTTTTTGTAGAAAAGGATAAGTGAGGGAGTTATGGACTAAGGGGTCCTCGGGGCGCCGGCCCATCGAATATGGGCCGGACTTGTGAAGCCGTATAGCGACAGCAAGTCTATGAAGCCGTGGTGTGCCCTCCAAGTCAAGGATAGGCAGGATCTCTTTACTCCTTATTGTAATCTATCTCTGTTAACCCTAACCCTGCCGGTGTCTATATAAACCGAGGGTTGTGGTCTTTAGGGCTAGAGCTACATTCATCACCTCATCACCTTAGGGTTTAGCTCATGATGATCTCGAGGTAGATCTACTCTGTAACCATACTATACATCCAATACAATCAAGCAGGACGTAGGGTATTACCTCTTCGAGAGGGCCCGAACCTAGGTAAACATCGTGTTCATCGTCCCTTGTTCCCCATCGATCTCAGATCCACAGCTCGGGACCCCTACCCCGAGGTCTGCCGGTTTTGACACCGACATTGGTGCTTTCATTGAGAGTTCCGCTATGGGGTCGCCCAAAGGATCGATGGCTCGCCTGATCATAGGAGAAGGCATCGGATCCGGGGACTTCTTTGTCCCCGGTCAACTCTTCGCGTTCGGCAGCATCGTGTTGCATGCCAACCCGACTGGTCGTTTGGATCAGATCGACAACTTCGCTCCTGAACACTGAATTCGATTCGGCAATCTGGAATACATTGCGGACACGCGGGGTGATCTGGTTTTCGCCGGATTCATTGCCCCCTCCCGCACCCTCGCAGGCCTCGCCATGCCCACTCTGGAGTCCCCCTCCGATCCGATCTACAGATCGGCCCCCGCCTTCCGAACAGCTTCGAACCAGGAGGGCTCCGCTTTGAGCGGGGGCCAGACCCCACCTTCGGCCGGGTCCATCATGTCTGCGGAGGGCCTATCCTCAGCCTTCGAGGCAGAATCAGGAGGCGGAGGCCAAGAGTCAATCTCGGCTGAACCTTTCCATCACAACGCTCCTCTGGCCTTGAGCCCTTACGACGAACCGGCAGCCAATGGCCAGGGGTCACCCCCGACCCGAAGCAGCTCGATCTCGAATCCCGGCATGGAAACCACACGCAAAAACCAAGGCCCGTCCTTAATCTCCAGTGACAATCTGGACCCCCTCAAGGATTCTGCACTACATTCCGAGCTTAACTCGGCCTGTGGAAACCAAGGACTGGCCAGGGCACTGACAGCCCCCCACCCCGTTACAACGAAATTTGGCCTAGAGCCCTCGAATTCGACGACCCTCGCTATGTTAAACGAGGCACTAGACCGAATCCAGGAAATGACCATCCAGGAGGACCTGCCCTCCGCCCACAATCATCAACCCTTTGAGGCGTACCACAGGGAATTTTACGTCCCACCCATCACCCACTTGGTAGCCACTATCGATGATTTAACCGATATGCTAGATTATAATTCGGAAAATGCCGAATACATGGATGAGGATGGCGGAGCCACGGCTAGTACCGATGTCGCCCCCCTCCCCCCCGATCACCGACCGCTGGTCGGCCACGTCCACCTACAATATTTACATGGTGGACACCCCCAAGGACGACGATGGCACTCCCAATCAGGACCGAGACAAGCCTAGAGATGAGCTGCCCAAATGCCAAAGACAGCGCCGTCGATCAAAGCCACGTCGAAGCCATGCGAGCAACGTGGACTCTGCGGAGAATGGCACCACGAATAATACGGATGACCTCGCCGGAGCCGCAGCTAACGGACATCATCCGGATGACCCCGTGGGGCAGGAGGACCCGTTCAACCCAGAAAACCCCGATGACTCCGAAGACAGCAACTACCTCCCATCCTCCAAAGAGGAGGCCAGTCTCGAGGATGACGATTTCATCGTCCCCGAAGACCCGCTGGAGCAGGAGCGGTTTAAACGGAGGCTTCTAGCCACCGCCCACAGTCTGAAGAAACAAAAACGCAGAATCAAGGCCGAACAGGACACCCTCAATGATCGATGGACCAAAGTCCTAGCCGCCGAAGAAGGATACGGCCGCGAACAGCCAATCAAAAGTTATCCCAAGCGAAGATTGCTGCCGCAATTCGACGACGAGGCCGTAGAGCCGATACGTCCGACATACACACGCGCCGAACAGCCGGACCGCCCCCCTAGAGGGCGGGACAGATGATACGTCCATTTTGCATCATGCTTTCATGTTGATATTTATTGCATTATGGGCTGTTATTACACATTATGGCCAATTCTTATGCCTTTTCTTTCTTATTTTACAGGATTTACATGAAGAGGGAGAATGCCGGCAGCTGGAATTCTGGGCTGGAAAAGGAGCAAATATTAGAGACCTATTCTGCACAACTCCAAAAGTCCTGAAACTTCACGGAGAGTCATTTTGGAATTAATAAAAAATATTGGGCGAAGAAAGCACCAGAGGGGGGCCACCAGCCATCCACAAGGGTGGAGGGCGCGCCCTACCCCCCTGGGCGCGCCCCCTGCCTTGTGGGCCACCTGGCAGGCCCCCGATGCCCATCTTCTGCTATATGGTGTGTTTTGACCTGGAAAAAATCAAGAAGAAGCTTTCAGGACGAAGCGCCGCCGTCTCGAGGCGGAACCTGGGCAGAACCAATCTAGGGCTCCAGCGGAGCTGTTCTGCCAGGGAAACTTCCCTCCGGAAGGGGGAAATCGAAGCCATCATCATCACCAACGATCCTCTCATTGAGAGGGGGTCAATCTCCATCAACATCTTCACCAGCACCATCTCCTCTCAAACCCTAGTTCATCTCTTGTATCCGATCTTTGTCTCAAAACCTCAGATTGGTACCTGTGGGTTGCTAGTAGTGTTGATTACTCCTTGTAGTTGATGCTAGTTGGTTTATTCGGTGGAAGATCATATGTTCAGATCCTTAATGATAATTAATACTCCTCTGATTATGAACATGAATATGCTTTGTGAGTAGTTACGTTTGTTCCTGAGGACATGGGAGAAGTCTTGTTATAAGTAATCATGTGAATTTGGTATTCGTTCGATATTTTGATGAGATGTATGTTGTCTTTCCTCTATTGGTGTTATGTGAACGTCGACTACATGACACTTCACCATGATTTGGGCCTAGGGGAAGGCATTGGGAAGTAATAAGTAGATGATGGATTGCTAGAGTGACAGAAGCTTAAACCCTAGTTTATGCGTTGCTTCGTAAGGGGCTGATTTGGATCCATATGTTTCATGCTATGGTTAGATTTATCTTAATTCTTCTTTTGTAGTTGCGGATGCTTGCGAGAGGGGTTAATCATAAGTGGGAGGCTTGTCCAAGGAAGGGCAGCACCCAAGCACTGGTCCACCCACATATCAAAATATCAAAGTAACGAACGCGAATCATATGAGCATGATGAAAACTAACTTGACAACAATTCCCATGTGTCCTCGGGAGCGTTTTGCTTTATATAAGAGTTCGTCCAGGCTTGTCCTTTGCTACAAAAAGGATTGGGCCACTTTGCTGCACCTTAGTTACTTTTGTTACTTGTTACCCGTTACGAATTATCTTATCACACAACTATCTGTTACTGATAATTTCAGTGCTTGCAGAGAATACCTTGCTGAAAACCGCTTGTCATTTCCTTCTGCTCCTCGTTGGGTTCGACACTCTTACTTATCGAAAGGACTACGATAGATCCCCTATACTTGTGGGTCATCAACAGATAAGCTGACGAGGCCGAGCACCCCGCCGCCCCACATCACCGTCACGTCAAGGATCAAGTGCGGCCCACCTACGAATACGACCTCCGCCGTGACCTAGACGCCCGAGGAGGCCGTACCAGGTCCATCTACGGACCCAGAGAAGATCCGCCCACTCACCGGGAAGGATATTACAATTGGATGAACCGAAACGATAGAGTCCGGGAGCAGCAGCAGACTCGGATGGCCAAAGACCTCCGACGCGATGTAGCCCGAGTTCAGGGCGCCGCACACCACCTGTGCTTCACAGAGAGGGTAATGCAACACCAATTCCCAGAAGGCTTCAAGCCTGTGAACATCGAGCCATATGACGGAACCACAGACCCGGCCGTATGGATAGAGGATTTCCTCCTCCACATTCACATGGCGCGAGGAGATGACCTCCACGCCATCAACTATCTGCCACTAAAGCTTAAAGGACTAGCTCGACACTGGTTGAACAGCCTTCTCGAAGACTCTATAGGCTATTGGGAAGAGCTTGAGGACACTTTTCGAGCGAACTTTCAGGGCACGTATGTCCGGCCTCCGGACACGGACGACCTAAACCGCATCACACAACAGCCCGGAGAATCTGCCCGGCAATTTTAGAACCGATTCCTGACCAAGAAGAACCAAATTGTCGACTGTCCGGATGCCGAAGCCTTGGCCGCTTTCAAGCATAGTGTCAAGGACGAATGGCTCGTAAGACAGCTCGGCCAGGATAAACCAAGAACTATGGCAACCCTTACTTCTCTCATGACCCGCTTTTGCGCGGGCGAAGACAGTTGGCTTTCTTGTAAAAACACCAACCCCGACACACCCGGTACCTCCGAGGTTCGGGACGCTAATGGAAAGCCGCGACGTAGCAAGAGTAAACGTCGCCACAATGACGGCAAACACTACAAGAAATATGTCAACTTGCGACCATCACTATTGGTCGCTGAATGGTCATTGTTTTTCATTTGCGACCTTTTTGTGACCAAAAACGGATGGTCAAAAGCTGACCGTCTTTAATGGAAATTAACGACCTTCTTTGTGATAAGGTCGTTGAAAGCAACGACCAAAACAAAAGGTCGTTGATCCTACGACCTTCTGTTTTGATCGCTAGCTGTCTGCCCAGGCCACGTCGGATCCGACGTGGCAAAATTGCGACCAAATGAAAAGGTCGTTGATAAGAATCAGCCCGGTCCATTTCGCTGCTTTAGATGGGCTGAGCCCAATAATTCGGCCTTTTTGTTCCCTAAGCTTCGTTCAGTATTTTTGGGCCTCATCCTTTCTGCGGTCCATTTCTTTTTTGGGTCTCATCTATTTTTCTTTTGGGCCTCGGCCTTTTTTCAGTCAATTTCCTTAATTTTCAGCCTTTCGTGTGAATATTATTTGGTAATGGCCTTTTGGATGCCAAATACTACTAGGTCCCACTTGTCAGGTTCTAATTAACAACCGCCCAGGTTTCAATTTCCACAATTTGAAACAATTATTTCAATGAGAACAGTAAACAGATGAAAATTATCAAAACACATGCCAAATTTGGCTAATAGCACAATCTTTACATCGTTCATTTCACCAAGATACTATCATACTACAAATATACTTCTGACTTCTTCACTTCCAGGCTAGAGCTCTTGTAAATGTTTGTAGAGGCTGAACGAAGCAGCGTGGCAGCAGATCATCAGCATCATCCCAGGTTGGATCAGCTCAGCAGAGCATCCCCGGTCGTCGCCATGACTTGAGCAGCAACATCTCAGGTTGATAACCAGATCCTGCAACGAGCAGCAGCAGCTGATCCAGCATTCCTGCAATAGCAACAACAAATCCGATATGCAACACTACAACATATAATATCAGCAACATTAACTACTCCAAATCAACAGCAACTACAACATATTAGATCAACAACTACTACAGCAGATCAGATCAACAACTACTACTACAACAAGATCAATAGCAACTACTACAGTAGATCAGATCAACACATTTGTTTGAATGGAGTAACTTGGAGATCAGTACAACAGATCAGTAACTTAAGTACTCCAAAATGGATTTTCATTTGAATTGTACTCCAGCTGAAGAAGAGGACGTACCTGGAGGAAGTCATGATGACCCAGATGGTGATTTCAACATGGAAGAAGATCCCATTCAAGATGCAGGCTACGAGTACTCGAAGAACATGCATTCAAATAGAGATCATGAGCATGTTCACTGTGATATTGTACTCCAGTTACAATCTTATGAGCATGCATTCAAATAGAGATCATGCAATCAAATGGAGTAGTTACAGTCTTAACTAAGAAGATCATGAGCATGTGCATGAGTAAAATGAGCATGAGCATGTGTTAACAGGATCATAAGCATGTGTATGAGTAAAATGACAGAGGATAAGAAGATATGTTTAGTTACAGTCTTACAATTGATGCTTTGTAACTACAGATAATTGAAAAATGAGTACAGTAGATGTACAGAATTTGTAGGCTCCATTTGTAACTATAGTACTCCTTTCATTTGTTTGAAATTTTCAGTAGATGTCACAGTAGCATGATAAAAATTTCAGTTGAAACTAAAGATGCAGTACACTAAATTACTCAAGCCTTGCTAAACAGCAAGTCTTACTTTAAACAACAGGACTTAATTACTTACTCTACTACTAACAGCAAGCAAGAGAGTAAACAAGGTTTAACAATTGGACACAGTTTAATTCATTAAATGAAAGTTTTCAATTAATTACAGATCAAGAAGAGATTCTGGTAATTTTAATTGAATTCAATTAAATTTGTGCTATTGCTGCTGTTATAAAACTACTGAAACTACTCATGCAACAATTAGCATGAGATACAAGCAGCACTAAGCACCAAGATTACTACACCAAGTCAAATTTAAGCTACTGAAAAATGGTGGAAGATTCATGACAAGAATAACAGTAGCAGAAGCTTCATGTGCTAAATACTGAAGCTTCATGTGCAAAATTACTCAAGCTTTATGTGCAAAATTAGCAGTAGGTGCTGAAGCTATTCCAAAATTATCACAAAATTTAAGCTATCATCCTGCTGTAGAAATAGCCACGGTCCAGGCCCCCGTCATCCGCCAGGCTGCCGCCGAGCTCCAGTCCCCCCAGCGGCACCTTGCATCAAATGACAAATGACAAATGTTTGAAATTAAATGAACTAAATTCTCCAAACGATAGTCAAAATGAGCCTATTACAATCTTTACATCAGCGTGAGCATAAGCATTAAATCAGCGGCGTGAGCATAAGCATTAAATCAGCAGCACAAGCAGCACCACCACCAGCTCAAGTGCACACCTATTCAAGCTAGTAGCAGCCTAGCAGGCTAGCAGCAGATGCATTTAAACAACTAGAGAAGCATAGTACAGCAGCACAAGCATTCAAAGAGCAGCAAGCCAGCAAGCAACATCCATTAGACTAGTAGCTTAATGGAAGAAAAATCTAAAGAATAAAAGATGTATAGGTTGAGGAAAGATGAGAGGCTGCTGGGTTGCGTGCGAAGCTGTGACTGCGAGCCTAGCAGGCTTGGACTGTCACATGTCATATCTTATAAACTTAGGCAAGTGTTCTCAGGTTATCCTTAACATCATGCACTAACTTGGGTAATTAGCATCAAACAATACATATCAGTACAAGGCTAGGCAAGATAATAAATACTTGGGAAAAGATAGCAGTGTTAAAAAAATGATACATGCCCACACCTCATTCTAATAATGTTGGTGCAAGCATACACTCGTTTTCCTTTCAGCCACGAATCAATCGGTTCAAAGATAGATACAGGCTCTAGCAAAGCAATACATACACAGGAAAGATCCATCAACTAGGAAAATCATGGCTCCACAGGAGGCTTGAGCCTGATCAGCCTCCGGACCTCTGTCCTTCTCCGTGTTCTCCAGCAGCCCCTGCATGCATCATCCACAACAGCAGACCACCACATCAACAGCAGCTCAACGAAAGGATTCACAACGGCCAGCCACCGGCCACATACTGTTGTTATCGCTCCCACAACGATACGTTCACTAGTCTGTATTCCATTGCTGGGAGCTACGGCGATTTGTGAAGGCATGTGTAACTACTACATGACAAGAAATTTTAGATCGAAGCTTACCTGCCAAACGATCTCGTCGAGGCACAGGCAGATCCTCCCATACTTGTCGAGGAAGAGGCGCTCGGTGGGTGGTTTCGCGCACACATCCTTCACCGCCAACGTAACAGCAAAGATCACCTCCGACGCTACAAATGCACAACCACTGTATTAGTAGTGCCAAGCATAAGGCAAAAGTGAGGTGAGATATTGAAGGTATGAAAGAGAATACGCTTAACAAGAGCAAGAACAGTTGTATGCGAATTATTTCAATCTTAATAAAAAACTGTGAGATGGTCACTGTAAGCCAGCACTGATCAGCAAGACCTACACTACACACGCACGGCAGTCACAACTTCCAACCACAATAATGTTATTGTTCATTGTATTTTCTATTTTGTACTCAAACTGCACCAAAGCTAATCCAGTCGAGCGAACAATTCAGCGGTCTGCAGTCTGTACAAAATCAGAAGGCAGAGGCACCATATATGCTACTACTCCTATTTGTTAGCTGACATGCGCTTGACCAAAAATCTAAAGGCAGAGACCATGCCTGATTGTTCGATACATCCCACAAAATCATGAGGTCAGTAGCCACTAGTTCACCACCACCGGACTCCCAAAACACAGAGCCGTCGTAGAAGTGCAGGCGCAGTGCAGAGGGAAATTACAAGTGCAGGCGCAGAGGGAAATTACAAGAAGTGCAGGCGCAACGTAGCGCAGAGGGGCAGGGCGGCGTACCATCCATGACGACGCGGCTCGGCCACAGGGGAAGGGCGGCAGCCGCAGCACCGCCACAGGGGTCGGACCGTGAGATCTGCACACCGTCGTTGGGTGCGGATCCGGCGCCGTCGTTGCCGGATCTGCCGCATCCTTGGCCATCTCTGTCGCCCCGTCCGCGCGGGAAGAGAGGGGCTAGGGTTTCGGGCGCCCTCAATGAAAGAAGGGAGGGAGACGAGGTCACTGGCGATAGTGGGGGTTGGGGAAGAGGAGTTCAGCGGGCGGCGGTGGCTGGATTTGGGGAGGAATCGGGGGTAGTCCGAGAGGAGGAGCGTTGCGGGCTGGGTTGGGTTTGGTGGTGGTGGGTGGTGTGCTCCTCGTGCGCCGGTGGTGGAGTGGAGGCCGGGGCGGGGTTGGGGTCGCTGGGCGGCAAGCAAGCCAGCCGGGGTCGCTGGGCAGCGACGCCTCTCTCTCTGACGAGGCTGAGGCGGGCTATGGTCGATCTGTTGTGTGAGGTCAAACAGGAGGGACGGGGTGGAGGAGAGCCAGCGGAAGGAAGGGGAGAAGGTGGCGGCGGCGGAAGGGAGGGACTGCACGGTCGATCTGAATCGGGGGAGAGGGGAGTTAGGGTTTGAGCGATGAGTTAGGGTATCCGCTCGGAGGATGAGGGGGATGAGGGCTGCCGTCGGATCCGGGATGATCCGACGGTGTTTGATGCATGATCCGTGTGAGATACCTATTGACCAATCAGAACACAGTAATCACTTTGAAGACGTTATGACCATCTAAATTGGTCGTAATTGATTAAAAATAAGTTTTTTTCACAATAAAAGCATTTTTCATTTTCCGAGTGCCAAAAATGAGTTTTTTTATGAATGGCCTACCAAATATTTGTTGCAAAATGGCACCACACCATTTTTAGAATTATTAGACCACATTTTATGTCCAATTGACCAAAAGGTTGGGTGTCAAAAGTTTTTATCCACCTCTGGTGAAAAAGACAAATTTCCGCCGATTCAGTAGGAAACGGGTCAAATTTGAACTGCAGCTGCCTTATAGTTTGCTCTTTATTTTTTTCAAAAATCTTTTCTAGATACATAAGTATCTATTTAATCAGAGAAACACCAAAAGTTTTCCAAAATTCAACAACTAGCTAGGAATGGTCATGCCCGCCGTTTTGACCGCATTTTGAAATGGGCAGGAAAAATTAAAAAAAATCAAAAAATTGGAAAACCTTCGCACTGTGTCATTATATGTGGCCAAGTTGGCAGAAAAAATATTAAACTTGTAATACGGCAATTAGTTTAAAAAAGTGTTCTCAGAAATGAGCTATCATGTGTGGAGATTCATGGCATTCAAGCCAAATGATCAATCTTATGGTCACATTCATGGCATAGTTTGTTCAAATAATCTCATATTTTGCAAAAGGGTGTATCTTGAAACGGTAAACAATGTTGCCTAAGGGAGTTTTCATTTTCTTTGGATGAAAAATCAATTTTTCATTTTTCGAGTGCCCAAAATGAGTTTTTTTGTAAAGGACCTATCATATATTTGTTGCAAAATTGGATCAAATTATTTTTCTAAAATACTAGGCCATATTTAATGCACAATTGACCAAATGGTTGGGTGTCAAAAGCTTTTATCCATCTCTGGTGAAAAAGACAAATTTCCGGAATTCAGTAGGAAACGGGTCAAATTTGAACTGCAGCTGCCTTATAGTTTGCTCTTTGTTTTTTCCAAAAATCTTTTTTAGGTACATAAGTATCTATTTAATTAGAGAAACACTAAAAGTTTTTCAAAATTCAACCACTAGCTTGGAACGGTCATGCCCGCCGTTTTGACCGTATTTTGAAATGAGCATGAAAAATTCAAAAAAAAAAAATCAAAAAATTGGAAAACCTTCGCACTGTGTCATTATATGTGGCCAAGTTGACAGGAAAAATAATAAACTTGTAATACGACAGTTAATTTAAAAAAGTGTTCTCAGAAATGATATTACGCGTCGCGCAAATGGCGCTCGCTCGCGCGTGCCACGTCATCCCTGCGGCGCTGTTACTTTCGATTGGTTTTTACCAATGTTTTAAATAGCGGGCTATGGAAAATAGCGGCGGGCCTCCAAATCAGCTATAGCGGGCTAAAGCGGGCTATAGCGAGCTATTTGTGAAGGCAACCATTTAGCGGCACTCTGCTGAAAAGGCTATAGCGGGCTATCTATAGCCGGCTATTTAAAACTATGGTTTTTAGTGGAGGCGAGGAGAAAGAGAAAAAAAAGCAATAAACGCAGCGATTGGGTCGTTTCCTTCCGAACGAAGGCAGCTCCGCATTGGGTCGCACGCGGGTCTTCCTCTCCGCCTCTCTCCCCCACACGCCGCCAGCCAGAGCCGCCTCCTCCTCTTCCTCCTCTCCCCGTTTGTCTTCCCCTCTCGCTCAAGAAGATCCACGGGACACCGCTCTTCCTCTTCTCCGTATTGGTGCTGAGCAAGAAGATGGGGCGGATTTGGGCGAAGGCTCCAGTGCCACCTCCCTTGAACGAGAGATCTCGCCGGCGTGATCTCTCGACACGGCGAAGAACAGGGGAGTACCACAGCGTCGATCGATTGTGGCGGATCGGCATTGCTGGCTCCCCACCGGCCTCCTTCGTCTCCCAACCACATATGGCTCCCACCCTTCCTCTGATGTGGTGTCGTGGGAGCAAGAACAAGAGCAGGCATGGTTTGTATCTACATCCAGTGTTCACACGGCCAGATCGATGGATCTCACTCTGGTCGGCTAGGAGGGGCAGCGCCGCGGCGGCGAGGAAGTGGCCGGGGACAAGGCCCAGGGCGGCAAAGCCAACCTGAGTAAGGTGCTGCCGGCCACCTTCCAGAAAATCACAGGTTAGATTTATAATCGATGCAAGTTTCTTTCAATAAACCATGCCCTCAGTTTATCTCATTTTGCGGTTATTCGATCGCCTATTTATTGTTGTTCAGTACCTATAAAATTTCAAAGCTGAGCTCCTCTCGTCACACATATCCTACTTGGAGCTTGCCTATTGGATCGGTGCCTAAATCATTCCCACCATTTGAGCACCCAAGCCATCAACTTCTAGAGAAAAATAAATTCCATTCCAGCAACAAAGGTTCATTTCTAAACAACTAGTGGTATGCTTGCAAGTTCTAATTTCCTTCAAATAATTATTTATCAATGCTATCCATTCCTTTGTTTCATCCTAAGTTTGACATGGTGATGCCATTGTTCTTTGTTTGTGAAGGTACAATAAGTTCAAGAATAAATACGTTGATGAGCCTAAGAAGTTCAAAATCGGTTTCAGTGAGGTGCAGCTTCCTCTCATATTCTCTTGTTGTGGCAACTTTATAACTGTTTGTTGAAGAAAAGTAGTTTACAACTAAAGTAGTGTACAAAGTCTGTCAAGTTTAACTATTATGTTTTACTACAATGATTGCTCTTTAATTTCCAGCTACTAGAATCTTAAAAGTGAGGTTGCTTTCCAACTACAATTGTATAATTTAGAAGTGATTATCATGTTTGAGAAGGGTGATCAATCCGTTTTGGTGTACATGATAGTATGATCCTTTTTAATGGATTTCTTATATGGCGTCACGACTTGTTTCACTCGGTTTTCTGTTGAGTGATCGTGTGTGTAGTGTACTCATGGTGTCCTGCACTTTATGTAAGACTGTAAAGATAGGATTCATAGTGTTTTTGGAAAGGTTGGCTGGTCTTTGTGGTCCCTAAGAAACGTGTTTGAATGTTGATCGATCGGGCGATAGTGGAGAAGGAAAAAAACGAAAGCACTGTTGTAGTCAAACACTCGAGCTGGAGATGCGTGTGATGCATACGGGGGAGGTGGCGTTTTGATAGGTTGGTTTGGTAGGATTCAAATGACATTTGTATGACAGACTGCTTTGATTTAATTAACTTTCACCTTCTTAAGTTTATCTACATTAAACCATCAAAGTTTATAAAAAATAAATGTATTGTTATCATGTATATCCTGAAATCCACATAATAAGAACAGGGTATTAATTGGATGTTATGCACTAGACATTGTAGCACAATGATTGGATCCTTGATGAAGATACAAAGGCACTCCGTTTTCTTCAGGTATTGCACATTTATATGGAGCCAGTCTGTTGTATTTGGATATCTCATCATGTCCATATTTCATTGTTGTAAATTCTCCCTTGTTCTACAATGTACTACGCATGTCCTGTCTGTTGGCAATGCGCTGGCCTCCATATGCTTGCCATCCATTCTTAATCATCTCCAAGCAGTTGTGTGGCAGAGTGACATTCTTATTTTCTGTAAGTGCTTAATTTGTATAGAATTGAAATCACCTGATTTACATTAGCATTTAAAAGAGACAAAGATAACATACTGCCTATGTGGGAAAAAGGTTGGTATCTTGGTATTAGCTTTAGATGTGATCACTGATGCTTATTGGCTGTAGTTGTGGTTTCAGAAGTAGCAAGAGTGCATTAGCTTCTGAAACCACAACTACAGCCAATAAGCATCAGTGATCACATCTGTAGTTCTGCTGCCAGTTGAAGCTAACTCTCTTGATCTTCATCGAAATTAGCCAATACATGATTTCTTTCAACTGGCAGCATAACGGTTTTCCGTCATTATCATCTGAAGCTAATGCACTCTTGCCATGCTTTATTAGAATATGTTTCTGTCATTACGCTCTGAAACTAATGCACTTCTTCCTTAATCATGTTCTTGTTTTAGAGTGCAATACCTTCCATTTTTAATGACTTGCTGCTATCTTTTCACAGGACCAGGCGACGTCGGCGTTGAGATGGATCTTAAATTGGCGGCCGCCAGGTGAAGGCGAGGTAGGCACGTCCTACAGCCATATGCCTGCTCGTGGTGAAGACTCCTTGGAGTCTGAGGTGGCGCCATTGTCAAGAGGAGAAGCACAGGTCACCCACCGAGCTTGTGTGAAACGACGCGCCCGCTACACCACCAACCTCCATATCAACGGCGGTTGCTCGAACTCGACATGGGCGGAGTCCGGGGTGGCCTACTCGAGGCTTTCAGCTGGAGATCCACGGCTCGCTCGCGCTGTCGCTACCCTCTGCCTCTCCCTCACGCAGCAACCTTCTTAACGATATGGTCTTCCTCCTCTCCCCATCCCTTAATTTCTAGGGTTTTGAACTTGGCTCAGTAGCTGATTCACGGGCTTGTGTAAAACGACCTTGTGGTTGGATGCAGGGTGCTCCTTTCTCCAGCACCTCCCACCGCAGGTTGCACATCCCCACGTGAGGTCCCCCTTCTCATCTATATGTCTACTTTATTTTAATTCAGTAGCATATATGTGTGATTTCTTGGTCAGGAAACGGACATTCTCTATTACTATTTTTTTTAACATTTCCATTGCTCTGTTGTCTGTTAGACACCCTTAAACTACCAAAAAAGACGAATTACTTAACACTTTTAGTACTCTTGAGTTCCCGCCAGTCTGATTCCTTACCGGAATGACCACTAGATAATCTATTGGTAAGAGATGAATAGTCTGATCATTTACTATGTGAAAAAAGGACAAGATTAGGCCGTGCAGAGCATATACATGATATAATAGTTCACTCTTTTACCTGTTAGATAAACCTTTATTTAAGCTTTGGAGGTAACATGTGTGTACATGCATAGTGGCACACTCACACATTTTCTGATTCTGTGCATGAATTATACCATCAAACAATGAAAGAAACATTGCAGTACTTCATTTCATATATTGTTGAGGGCTGAGACATTTGATTCTGCTATTTGAAGTGAATGATGAAATTCTTCTGCAGAAGTTATATGGTTTACGGTTTATACTCTTATTCTCAATATTCTTCCTCTTGTAATTGCACCGGGGGGGGGGGGGGGGGGGGGGGATGAACTGGAGTCAGACTTCAGGAGGTTCTGGGAAGAATTCTGCTCTTCTATCTCTGAAAAGGTATCTTGACACTTCTTATGTCGATAAATTTCCTGGTTAAAACAGTATCTTGTGCAGCAACCTAACTTGAACCATCATTCTCTTTCGAGTTAAGTACCTTATATCAGTACCTTTATTTAGCCTCTTCTCACTCTTAACTGCTTGAACTGATGTAGAAGGACTTGATTTTTCGAAGTTACTAGGCTTGTATTTTTCTTCTTTCTCAGCCCTATCTTTTCTCAGGAGGTCTGGATTGACTCGTGCCCTGTGCTATCGAGAGACCGTGGGCTTCCCTCATATTATACATCTTTCGCTCTCGACAAGGTAGATATGATTGACATATCCTGATTTTCATTAATTCCTCGTTCCCTACACTTATAATTTAGCTTTATCACAAGGTATTTTTGAATCTTTTTATCTTGAACTGGCATTGATTTAGGATGAATGACCTGTGCGGCTACACTTCATTTAATAGGCTGCTCTCTTTTTTGTGATGGATTTTGACCTCTACATTCATTATGACTAAACCCATCTTTCTCTCACTGTTTTTTGTTATTTGTGATTTGTGCTGTCAATGAGACGTTTGATGAAAAACCAAGCAACATGCATGTGAGATGTGAGATCGACTATTTAATCTGCTGCTGTTATTGACAAGTGCTCCAAATTGTATGAAAATCTCTTCTATCGCTGTAGTAAATAGAAAGCAGATGCTCCTTCCATAGTTTCCAATTCTCTTTTTGTAAATTTAGACTAAGCTATGTTGTGGCACTGTGTGTCCCTTGGGCCGTTATCAAGGTAGATATGTAGAAATATATGGCTAATTATGGCACATGCAGATTTGTTTGGTTAGATAAATGTGGAATGAAATATTTCTTTTCTCTTTGTTAACAGTAAAAAACAATTCACTCCAGTTCACCAGCTCCCAAAATTTTGGTAGTTAAAAAGTTTGGTCTGATCAAATATGTTTTCTTTTTTTTGAACAATCACCGGGTTGGGTGGGGGGGGGGGGGGGGGGGGAGAGGGTGGCCACCTGAATATATTACTCAAAGAATGCCCAAGGGCGAGTTACATCATAGATTACAGCGAGAGAAAAGGTACAAGCGCCAAGACACGGCAGCCTCCCTACTTACAGGGTGATTAAATATGTTGTGATGAAAGGGGGGGGGGGGGGGGGGGGGGGGAGAGGGTGCCCACCTGAATATATTACTCAAAGAATGCCCAAGGGCGAGTTACATAATAGATTACAGCGAGAGAAAAGGTACAAGCGCCAAGACACGGCAGCCTCCCTACTTACAGGGTGATTAAATATGTTGTGATGAAACATCTTCGAGTATTGTGGTTATTAGTCTCAATTACTCTTATATGTTTGCACCAGATTCAAGCACCAGTTCTATGGAATTGGAATGAAAAACGCTCGCGTCTAAGCACTTGCGATCCTCATAATAGCAAGTTTGTAATAAATTCTGGAACTCCTCTGAAGGCTAAAGTTAGCAAAGATAGCATATTCACCTATATTGAAATAACTGTATATAAGTGCCATCAAGAATTAGAGCAGATCGTAAAGCAAGACAGATGCGCACCAGACTGCCTCAAGAGACGCGCTCGGGGTGTGTCCCAGCCACTAGTGAGCTATCATGTGCGAAGATTTATGGCTTTCAAGCCAAATGATCAATCTTATGGTCATATTCATGGCATAGTTTGTTCAAATGATCTCATATTGTGCAAAAGGGTGCATCTTGGAACGGTAAACAATGTTGCCTAAGGGAATTTTCATTTTCTTTGGACGAAAAATCAATTTTTCATTTTTTGAGTGCTTAAAATGAGTTTTTTTGTGAAGAACTTACCATATATTTGTTGTAAAATTGGACCAAATCATTTTTATAAAATACTAGGCCATATTTAATGCACAATTGATCAAATGGTTGGGTGTCAAAAGCTTTTATCCATCTCTGGTGAAAAAGACAAATTTCCGGCGATTCAGTAGGAAACGGGTCAAATTTGAACTGCAGCTGCCTTATAGTTTGCTCTTTATTTTTTCTAAAAATCATTTCTAGGTACATAAGTATCAATTTAATCAGAGAAACACCAAAAGTTTTTCAAGATTCAACCACTAGTTAGGAACGGTCATGCCCGCCGTTTTGACCGCATTTTGAAACGGGGATAAAAAATTAAAAAAAAATCAAAAAAATTGAAAACTTTCGAATTGTGTCATTATATGTAACCAAGTTACAAGGAAAAATAATAAACTTGTAATATGGCAATTCTTTTAAAAAAATGTTCTCAGAAATAAGCTATCATGTGTGAAGATTTATGGCTTTCAAGCCAAATGATCAATCTTATGGCCACATTCATGGCATAGTTTGTTCAAATGATCTCATATTGTGCGCAAGGGTGCATTTTGGAATGGCAAACAATGTTGCCAAAGGGAGTTTTCATTTTCTTTGGACGAAAAATTTATTTTCTATTTTTTCGACTGCCCAAAATGAGTTTTATTGTGAAGGACCTACCATATATTTGTTGAAAAATGGGACCAAATTAATTTTCTAAAATATTAGGCCATATTTAATGCACAATTGACCAAATGGTTGGGTTTCTAAAATATTAGGCCATATTTAATGCACAATTGACCAAATGATTGGGTTTCGCAGACACAAAAGGATTGGAGTCAGAGTAGCATATGAGGTAAGATTTGCCAGAAAAAGGATCCAGTGAAGCAAACCACCCCGAAGCAAGGCAGTCAGTCATACGAAATTTAATGGGAACATTATACAAAGATTAAAAGGAAACCCGAGTTGGAAACAGTTTCCTTAAGTGGGAATATTCATGTTTAATCCCTGAGCAACCAAATCTCGAGGACGAGATTTCTTTAAGGGGGGTAGGTTTGTAACACCCTGGATTTTGCCCATTTTCTTTTTCATTTGATTTTGGTCCGGATTCGCTTTTCGGTGACTTGATAGTCTTGCAACCTGGAGGGATCACCCTTCATTTTTCTTCCCGAGTGACTTGCCAACCTCAAAACTATCCCAAGACCATGTCATTTCCATCTTGGACCAACCCCCAATATTATTTTTCTTGAGAATATTCCTTTTTTCTATTAAAGGAATAATCCTGTTTGTCCCGGATTGTGAAGCAACCCACATTTCCATCATTCCCAAAATTCCCAAATAATTCTCATAAATTGTTTGGGTCAGATATTCCACAAATATGTCAAACCCTTCCTTGACATGTTCAAAAATATTTAACAAATATTCCTTTTCTGATTCTGCCCTATCTGTCAGATTGAGAAGCAAGTACCCTTTATATTTGCTTGCTTACTCTCAAACTTTTTGGACACTCTTCCCTATCCATATCATTGCCACATGCCAAAATTCAACTTTATTTGGATAATGAATCTCCCTTGGCTAATTTCCAAAGTTTCTGGGCAACTGGAATCTTTGTGAAGCAAGTGCTAGCTAGGAGTATCCAAATGAGTTGAATTTTTTCAATGATCTTCATATTCTCAAATCATGAATCTCCACCAAGTTTCAACCCTATCCAATCATCTATGTGAGCACAACATCAAATCTTGGTTTCTGGTCAGATTTTCACAATGTGAAGCAACTATATTTTATATTGCTCCATAATTGCTGAAAAGTTACCAGAGCATTCTTCTACCCATATAACCTATCTGTACAAAATTTGGGCTCATTTCATCTTCCCAATAATTCCCCAGAATTTTTCTAAGATTCTGGTCAGAGAGGATAGCTGTGAAGGAAGTACCATTTTGGTTTATCCAAATGGTGTGAAATTTATACAGTGCCTTCATATGCCTATATAACTCATCTCCTCCAAATTTCAGCTCAATCCAAGTCAGTATGTGAGTGCCACTTCAACATTTCCAATTCTGTCCAGTTTGGCACATTGTAAAGCAAGTGCTATATTTCCTTCTCCAATTAAGCTGATTTTTGCCCAACACAGTGTTCTTATCATGTGTCAACTCCATGCCAAAGATCAGTCTCTATCTCCTCTTGGATTTTCCTCAGCCCAGCACAAGCACTTTGCTGTTCATCAGCAGTTGACCTCGGTGTGGTCACACCAGGGCTCCCTGTTCCTGATTGAGGGGTCAACTCAGCTCAAGGAAGATTGGAGAGCACGACAGACATGGTTTGGCATCAAGTGCGGCGTGGCAACGCCGTGGTCACGCGGTGACCACGTAGGAGATATGCCCTAGAGGCAGTAACAACAGTTATTTTGTATCTCCTGGTTTGTAATGAAAGTTTATGTTCCATGCTATAACTGCAATGATTCTCGAGTCTGCAAATAAAACGAGGCTTGGAGGGAAACTCATGTGCACGTGTGGTATAATAAACGGTAAAATGTATTCCTAGTCTTGCCTCTAAGACTGGCTCAAGTATTGCATGATGATCCTGTTTTCCTGATCATGGGCATGGCTATGCCAGCAATTTTGAGGGCACGATGTTGATAGAACACTTGTGTTGAATCGACCCAATATGATGTTATGCTATGAGATACATTCGTCACAAGTTAATGGTTAATAACACAGAGATAGTTAATGTTTGCATAATTCCTTAGACCATGAGAGTATCGAGTTCCTTCGTGCTTGCTTCGTGAACTTTGGGGTTTGTTAAACGTCATCCGTAACTGGGTGGCTATTACGGCGGCTTACGGGTTCACGGAAAGGTATGGCATGTAACGAGATAGCTCAAGATTGGGATTTGCTCCTCCGACGATGGAGAGATATACTCGGGCCCTCTCGGTGAAACGGTATCCATCATCGTCTGGCCAGACAACTTGTGATTTGATCACTGGGATACCGGAACATGGAAACGAGAAAAGAGAACAAAACCGGTAACGAGGTAACTTGCATGATGGACAAATTGTTGATCCACAGGAATGCAATAAATCTCACCTCGGGTGTTTGTGACATATCGCGAAGCAACAGGAATAGCACACGGCAACTGGAGGTTCACTCGAATATTCATTCGTGTGGGTATAGGGGTCAATATGGGTGTCCACGGCTCCGATGTTGATCATTGATTGGAAAGGGTTCCAGGTCATGTCTATGCTTCACCGAACCTATAGGGTCACACGCTTAAGGGTCATCTATCTGCTGAATACTAGACAGGGAGTCTGAGAGAAAATCACCGAAAAAGTTTCGGACAGCGGAAAGGTTCCGCAAAGAGGTCACCGGATGAGTTCCGGTGAAACTGAAAAGTTGTTTCAGAGGATACCATAAAGTCAAATTGTTTTCGGCACATGCCTGATAATTCTTGGAGGGTGCCAGAATCATTCTGGAAACTTCTGGGAATTTTCTGGAAGAAAAACCGGAAATGTTTCGGAGCTGCCGGAACCGCTTCAGATGCTTTTCGCAGATGAAAATCACTAATCTGGAATTGTTCCAGAACGCGTTGAAAATTATTTTAGTGGGTACTGGAATTGTTCTAAGCCCACATAAAAATTTTCAGTTCGAACGGACGCTGAAAAATGTCGTCGTGAATAGTGAAAGTGCTTTTTGGATAATTTTTTGGAAGCCACCTTTTAGGGCTTTTGCTAAAGGCTTCTAGAAGGGCTTGGGGGGCCATGAGAGCCCCTCATGGGGGGCCCCCTAGGGGTGGCCGGCCAAGGAAGGGAGAGCTCCTTGGAGCTCCACATGGCATCCCATGTTTACCCTTATGCCCATGAGGTGTGACCTAATGCATGGGTTTTTGGTAATTAGTGGAGGAGCCCTACCCCTTGGCTTTCCTATAAATAGAGGAGATGGGGGCTGCCATCTCTTCATCCCTTGCTCTCATACACATGACATGCATTATCTGGCTTCTTCTCTCCCTCCCACGAAAAGAGTTTCGTAGAGCCGAAAGGCTGTCTGGGTTCCGGCAGGAACTAGTTCTGGACGGCGAAGCCCTGCCGGATAGCTGACACCGTATGTGTGCAACCCCGTAGAGAGGTCGTAGTTTCGGTCTTTTGCCCGAGGGGCTGTTCGAGTGTCCTCCTGAAGGGCTGTCCGAGTCTCCGTTCGAGTTTTGAGGGTCCTCCCGGAGGGCTGTCCGCGACATCGTCCGGGGGACTGTCCAACCGCCTCCCGAAGGGCTGTCCGACGAGGGAGTACATCCTCGCGGTTGGGAGGTTGTAAATCCTAGCTGCGGGGATCTGCACCAACGATCTCCACCGACTCTTCTTCCGCTGCGCTTCGAGTCGGTACGGATCAGATCAAACCTTGTATGCAGTCTCCATAGTGGTCCTGGGCGTGCTCGCTATACCGAAATTTTTCGTTTTCTGTCGCGTTCCCCTACAGTGGCATCAAGAGCCGTGCTATGCGTAGATGCAGGTTTCGATCTAGAATACATGGAGATGTATGGGTATTGCATAATATAATTAGGTAGTAGATGAGATCTATTGCTGAAAATTATTTATGCGGGTGACAGATGAAATCTGTTACCCGACGTTCTTGTTGCTTCCCTAGAATTTGCGTTTGCTCAATCTCGAGACAGCATGGTGGAATTTGACAAAGTTCTGGCAATCCGTGATCCTGATTGATCATGGAAGTGCTATCAGTTCTTTGGGTTCTGCCATAGTCAAAAGAAAGATGAAATTCGCAGATGAAAGGGCATTGCAGATATGATCTGCACGGGGGTCATGCGTATGACGAAGTTTAGTATGGGGCTCAAGATTTAATTATCTCGTGTTTCATACACCCCGAGATGTTAATCTAGCAACTTGAATAATCATACTTGATGATAAAACGTTGGTAGCTGCGGTTTGAGTAAAAACCTTAGAAGCCACGTAAAATAAAAATTTGCATAAACCGATTAGAGGCGTCTAACTTGGTTTTGCAGGATGGTTTGCATGTGATGTGGTATAGCAATGCTCATATTCAATTTGATTATGTATGAGATGACTATATGATGTAATTAACATGACCTGCGTGTCATGATTCGGCATGATGGCT
Source organism: Thinopyrum elongatum (assembly GCA_011799875.1). Classification (NCBI taxonomy): domain Eukaryota; kingdom Viridiplantae; phylum Streptophyta; class Magnoliopsida; order Poales; family Poaceae; genus Thinopyrum; species Thinopyrum elongatum. The sequence continues at coordinate 75,391,442 of CM022302.1, read as the reverse complement.
GGAGCCATATGATTGCATTTTAATGACCTGCGTGTCAACCTTAAGTAATGCATTTATTTTATCTTGCTATGGAGATAGCAATATTATCTGGTGCATCGACAAGGTGGTGGCAATCTTCGCGAAGGTGAACACCGACGCAAATGCCGAAGACGAAGAATACTTGACTTCTCCGTCAGAAGAGGCTATACCATATCATGCTATTATGAATTGCCTGAGATGTTTATCCCTCTTGGTGCACCCTTCTTGATTGCGCGGTAGTCGCTTTTTATTAGGGTGATCTCTCACAAAAATATCAAGTAGTTAGTGTTCTCCCAAGTGTAGCACCGTCACGGCACCTAACTTTTCGGGGTGCGCCATGTCCACATGGGTACGAACGATTAGAGAAGTGTGAGGCGGGTGAGGTCAGACCTCGCAGCATGATCACTTGGTTGTCTTGACGTTCTAGCTTGATCGTCCTGAGCTCGGAACACACCCATCGAAAGATGAACAAGAGTCACATGGAGATGTGATCGGCAAGTTTGCCTACCAATTGAAATTCTCGTCATTAGTGATGTCCACATCAATGGCGTTGAATGGAAATATGGGTCTTGAATCACTCACAATCAATTTTGAGAGATATTGATTTGAGTGGGAGCGCACTTTAGAATAAAATTGTTTATTCACTAGTGCATTTTCATTATAAACAAAGTCTAAGTGAAACCTGTGTTTTCCGTTGTAGATCAAATGGCTCGCAACACCGCGTTCAACTTAGGCCCGATGTTAGAGAAAGAGAAGTTAACTACGACTGGAAACAACTATGCGGATTGGGTCCGCAACCTGAGGATTGTCCTCAGGAGCGCTAAGAAACTATATGTGCTTGAAAATGCTCTTCCAGCTAAACCGGCGGCAGAGGCCTCGGAAGATGAACAAAATGCCTGGGTCACTAAGGATGATGATCACAACTTAGTGCAGTGCCTCATGCTAGCTTGCATGAGTACAGACCTTCAAAAACGTTTTGAATTCCATAAACCCCGTGATATGATCCGGGAATTGGATGCTCTGTACAAGGAAACCGCAAAGTCTGAACGATTTGATATCATGAAGGCTTTGATGGATTGCAAGATGGCTGAGGGTAGTTCAGTTGGTGAACACGTGGTCAAAATGATTGGCTATGCTGAAAGGCTTAAAACCCTGGAATTTCCACTTCCACCTGGCCATACGATGGACATGTTGCTTTCTTCACTCCCCCCGTCTTACGACGGTTTTGTATTAAACTACAACATGAGTGGGATGGAGAAGGAACCGGAAGAGGTGCTCGCCATGCTGAAAACTGCAGAAGGAGGACTGCGGAAAAATCGCAAGCAAGTGTTGCTTGTGAATAAAACCGCCAGTTTCAAAAAAAAGAAAGGCAAGCCAAAGAAGGGCAAGGGCGCCGGTAAGACCGGCTCCCAAAGCAACTCTAAGGGTGGAGCCAAGAATGAAACTGAGTGCTTCTACTGCAAGGGCACATGACACTGGAAGAGAAACTGCAAGAAGTATCTGGAAGATAAGAAGTCCGGGAAAACCGGAAAAGGTATAATTGTTATACAAGTTAATGTCATTGACGTTTTGCTTGCTAGCGAAAATTCTAAGTCTTGAGTATTTGATACCGGATCGGTTGCTCACATTTGCAACTCGATACAGGGGCTTCAGAAGGTGCGCAAGCTGGAAAAGAATGAAGTCGTGATGCGCGTCGGGAACGGCGCTGGGATCGCCGCTCAAGCCGTCGGCATTATGCCTCTACGTCTCCCTTCAGGATTTATCTTAGAACTAAGTAACTGTTATTTTGTTCCACTGTTGTGTAGAAACATTATCTCCGGATCATGTTTAGTACATGATGGGTATTCGTACAAGTCTGAGAACAATGGTTGTTCACTTTATTGTAAGGATATGTTTTATGGATTTGCACCCATTGTTGGGGGCCTTTTCATACTAAATCTTGAATGTGGAAATGATGTCTTTAACGTGAATGCTAAACCCCTTAAGAAGGCTGATTCCACCGCCACTTTCTTGTGGCACTGTCGGCTTGGCCACATTGGAAAGAAACGCATGCAAAGACTCCATAAAGATGGAGTTTTACCGTCCTTTGATTTTGAATCATTTGACACATGTGAAGCTTGCTTAATGGGGAAAATGACCAAGACGCCGTTCACGGGTCATCCTGAACGGGCGGGTGAATTGTTGGAAATAATACATAGTGATGTATGTGGTCCAATGAACACAGCCGCACGGGGTGGGTATTTCTACTTCGTGACTTTTACTGATGATTTAAGTCGGTATGGCTATATCTACTTAATGAAGCATAAGTCAGAAACCTTTGAAAAGTTCAAAGAATTTCAGAATGAGGTAGAAAATCATCGTGACAAAAAGATTAAGTTTCTGCGGTCTGATCGCGGAGGCGAGTATCTTAGTCATGAGTTTGGCCAACATCTGAGTGACCGTGGAATTGTTTCACAGCTTACGCCTCCCGGAACTCCACAGAGAAACAGAGTATCGGAACGACGTAACCGAACCTTGTTGGACATGGTAAGGTCGATGATGTCTCTTACAGATCTACCAATATCTTTTTGGGGTCACGCACTGGAAACTGCTGCTCACACACTTAACAGAGCACCGTCTAAGTCTGTTGAGACGACACCATACGAGTTATGGAATGGGAAGAAACCCAATTTGTCGCATCTCAAGGTTTGGGGTTGTGAAGCTTATGTAAAACGTTTACAACCAAGCAAACTCGATCCCAGATCAGACAAATGTAACTTTGTAGGTTATCCAAAGGAAACAGTTGGGTATTTCTTCTACCAACCCTCCGAGTGCAAAGTGTTTGTCGCTAAAAACGGAGTCTTTCTCGAGAAAGAGTTTCTCGCCAAAGAATTAAGTGGGAGGACAGTACAACTTAATGAGATTAGTGAATCTTTGGCAACCGTTGATATGGCTAAGGAACCGGAAGAAATTCCGCTAATTATCCCTACAACCGAGCCGGAAGTTGTCGCATGTGATGCGGAGACTTCAGACAATGTTGCAACTGAACCGCGCAGATCAGGTAGGGCTATCCAGCCACCTGAGTGGTTTCATAACGAAATCTTCATTCTTGAAGACGATGAACCTGCGCACTACAAGGAAGCGATGGCGGGGCCTAGCTCAAAGGAATGGCACAAGGCCATGAGATCCGAAATGGAATCCATGTACGAAAACCAAGTTTGGAACTTGGAAGAACTTCCAGAAGGCGTAAAGCCAATTGGTTGTAAATGGATTTTCAAAAGAAAGACGGATGCGGATGGTAACATTACTATCCACAAAGCTAGACTTGTCGCGAAAGGGTTCACGCAAGTTCCAGGAGTGGACTACGACGAGACTTTCTCGCCCGTAGCTATGCTTAGGTCTGTTCGGATATTGCTAGCAATTGCTGCTTATTTCGACTATGAAATATGGCAGATGGATGTCAAAACGGCTTTCCTAAATGGAAACCTCAAAGAGGATGTATATATGATACAGCCAGAAGGTTTTGTCATTCATAAGGATGCTGGAAAGGTATGCAAACTTCAGAAAGCCATTTATGGTCTGAAGCAAGCATCAAGGAGCTGGAACATTCGTTTTGATGAAGTGGTCAAAGAGTTTGGCTTCATCAGGAATGACGAAGAATCTTGTGTTTACAAGAAGTTTAGTGGGAGCGCAAAAGCATTTCTAATCTTGTATGTGGATGACATATTGTTGATTGGAAATGACGTGAATTTTCTTAGTGAAATAAAAGACTCATTGAAGAAAAGGTTTTCAATGAAAGACTTGGGCGAAGCGGCATATGTATTGGGCATCAGAATCTATAGAGATAGATCAAAACGCCTGATAGCGCTTAGCCAAAGCACGTACATTGACAAGGTGTTGAAAAGGTTCAACATGGAGAACTCCAAGAAAGGCCTACTCCCCATGTCGCCTGGCACAGTGCTTTGTAAGAATCAGTGTCCTCGGACCCTCGATGAGCGAGTACAAATGAATGATGTTCCATATGCTTCGGCAGTTGGTTCTATTATGTATGCCATGCTATGTACAAGACCGGATGTTTCCTATGCGCTAAGTGTTAGCAGCCGGTACCAAAGTGATCCAGGATTGGAACACTGGGCCGCAGTCAAGGGTATTCTTAAGTACCTCAGAAGGACCAAGGATTTACTCCTTGTGTACGGAGGTGATGAAGAGCTCATTGTAAGTGGTTACACTAATGCAGGCTTCATGACTGACCCAGATGACTTCAAACCTCAATCAGGCTATGTTTTCATATTGAACGGTGGCGCAGTTGATTGGAAAAGTTCCAAACAGAAGACTGTGGCGGACTCTACGATGGAGGCGGAGTATGTTGCCGCTTCAGAAGCCTCCAAGGAGGCGGTATGGATCAAGCAATTTCTTGAAGACCTTGGTGTGGTTCCTAATGCCCAGGACCCGGTGGAGATCTATTGTGATAATAGTGGCGCCGTGGCTCAGGCAAGGGAGCCAATTTCACACCATAAGACAAGACATAGTCAACGCAAATATAAACTCATTCGACATCATGTCGAAGAGGGTTTAGTGAAAGTACGCAAAGTTCACACGGATCTGAATGTGTCAGACCCGATGACAAAGCCTCTACCACGAGCAAAGCATGAGCAACACCGGATAGCCATTGGTGTTAGGGAAGCCATGTAACTGGATTATGACTCTAGTGCAAGTGGGAGTCTGTAGGAGATATGCCCTAGAGGTAGTAACAACAGTTATTTTGTATCTCCTGGTTTGTAATGAAAGTTTATGTTCCATGCTATAACTGCAATGATTCTCGAGTTTGCAAATAAAACGAGGCTTGGAGGGAAACTCATGTGCACGTGTGGTATAATAAACGGTAAAATGTATTCCTAGTCTTGCCTCTAAGACTGGCTCAAGTATTGCATGATGATCCTGTTTTCCTGATCATGGGCATGGCTATGCCAGCAATTTTAAGGGCACGATGTTGATAGAACACTTGTGTTGAATCGACCCAATATGATGTTATGCTATGAGATACATTCGTCACAAGTTAATGGTTAATAACACAGAGATAGTTAATGTTTGCATAATTCCTTAGACCATGAGAGTATCGAGTTCCTTCGTGCTTGCTTCGTGAACTTTGGGGTTTGTTAAACGTCATCCGTAACTGGGTGGCTATTACGGCGGCTTACGGGTTCACGGAAAGGTATGGCATGTAACGAGATAGCTCAAGATTGGGATTTGCTCCTCCGACGATGGAGAGATATACTCGGGCCCTCTCGGTGAAACGGTATCCATCATCGTCTGGCCAGACAACTTGTGATTTGATCACTGGGATACCGGAACATGGAAACGAGAAAAGAGAACAAAACCGGTAACGAGGTAACTTGCATGATGGACAAATTGTTGATCCACAGGAATGCAATAAATCTCACCTCGGGTGTTTGTGACATATCGCGAAGCAACAGGAATAGCACACGGCAACTGGAGGTTCACTCGAATATTCATTCGTGTGGGTATAGGGGTCAATATGGGTGTCCACGGCTCCGATGTTGATCATTGATTGGAAAGGGTTCCAGGTCATGTCTATGCTTCACCGAACCTATAGGGTCACACGCTTAAGGGTCATCTATCTGCTGAATACTAGACAGGGAGTCTGAGAGAAAATCACCGAAAAAGTTTCGGACAGCGGAAAGGTTCCGCAAAGAGGTCACCGGATGAGTTCCGGTGAAACTGAAAAGTTGTTTCAGAGGATACCATAAAGTCAAATTGTTTTCGGCACATGCCTGATAATTCTTGGAGGGTGCCAGAATCATTCTGGAAACTTCTGGGAATTTTCTGGAAGAAAAACCGGAAATGTTTCGGAGCTGCCGGAACCGCTTCAGATGCTTTTCGCAGATGAAAATCACTAATCTGGAATTGTTCCAGAACGCGTTGAAAATTATTTTAGTGGGTACTGGAATTGTTCTAAGCCCACATAAAAATTTTCAGTTCGAACGGACGCTGAAAAATGTCGTCGTGAATAGTGAAAGTGCTTTTTGGATAATTTTTTGGAAGCCACCTTTTAGGGCTTTTGCTAAAGGCTTCTAGAAGGGCTTGGGGGGCCATGAGAGCCCCTCATGGGGGGCCCCCTAGGGGTGGCCGGCCAAGGAAGGGAGAGCTCCTTGGAGCTCCACATGGCATCCCATGTTTACCCTTATGCCCATGAGGTGTGACCTAATGCATGGGTTTTTGGTAATTAGTGGAGGAGCCCTACCCCTTGGCTTTCCTATAAATAGAGGAGATGGGGGCTGCCATCTCTTCATCCCTTGCTCTCATACACATGACATGCATTATCTGGCTTCTTCTCTCCCTCCCACGAAAAGAGTTTCGTAGAGCCGAAAGGCTGTCTGGGTTCCGGCAGGAACTAGTTCTGGACGGCGAAGCCCTGCCGGATAGCTGACACCGTATGTGTGCAACCCCGTAGAGAGGTCGTAGTTTCGGTCTTTTGCCCGAGGGGCTGTTCGAGTGTCCTCCTGAAGGGCTGTCCGAGTCTCCGTTCGAGTTTTGAGGGTCCTCCCGGAGGGCTGTCCGCGACATCGTCCGGGGGACTGTCCAACCGCCTCCCGAAGGGCTGTCCGACGAGGGAGTACATCCTCGCGGTTGGGAGGTTGTAAATCCTAGCTGCGGGGATCTGCACCAACGATCTCCACCGACTCTTCTTCCGCTGCGCTTCGAGTCGGTACGGATCAGATCAAACCTTGTATGCAGTCTCCATAGTGGTCCTGGGCGTGCTCGCTATACCGAAATTTTTCGTTTTCTGTCGCGTTCCTCTACAGCGTTTAACCTGCCAAAACTCGCGCTCTGGACATGGGACCCTCGGGGTCGTCTGTTTCCTCTGCCTCTTGTGTCTCGCTCATGTCCAGTAGCTAGCTCGTGCCCGAGCAGTCAATTCCCCTCTGCTTCCCCACCTTATCTTGCCGTGGTTACGACGCCATCACCATGCCCGTGCCAAAACCGCCTCTGCTCCTCCATTGCCTTGTGGCCAGAGCGCTCTCGAGCTCTCCTGAGCCTTCCCGAGCTCGCCTGAGCCCTCTCCGATCCTCGACGAAGCTCGTGGACGCCTCTCCCCTCTTCCCCGCAGGTTCCCGAAGACTCCGGCGCGTGGTGGACATGTCACCGCGGCCACGCTCGGCCACCTTCGCCGCTCGCCTATTTATAGGCTGCCCCGAGCCCTCCCGAGCTCACCATCGTCATCACCGCGATCCACTACCTCTCCCCAGTCCTTTCCCCAAGCTCCAGGACCGCTCCCCGCCGCCAATGGCCGCCATGGCCGCCGGTCTCCTCCTCCTAAATTGGCTCAAGGCCGAGCCCTTCTCCCTCTTCTACCACTACCATCCGAGCCCCTGTAGCCTAGCAACCCACCCCAGCCCCTCGCCTCGTCGCCGGAGACTCTGTGGCCGCGTGCCCCAAGGACCAGCCGCTGCTTCCGGCCTCCGCGAGCCGCCGCCGCCCCATCCCCTCCCCGGCGTTACCGCTGCTCCAGGCGGGAGCGGCGCATCGCCCCGCGTTCGCAGGTGGCCTCCACTTGGCCGGATGCGGCCTGAGCCGGCCAGGCCACCGCCGGCGCCGCGGTCCCGCCCCTGCCTCCTCTGTTTGGTAGGGGCACGGCGAGGAGGGAGAAGACCCCAAGCCTCTTCCCGTGGGCCCGCGCGGCAGTGACACGGCGAAGTCAACGCCGGGCCCGCGAGATTTTAAGTGGAAGCGCCTTTCCACAGAATACGTTTTCAGTTATAAGAAACGTACTCCGGTGCTTCTTCAGGTGGAAGTGCGCTTCCTCTGTTAGAAGGCGTATTCTCAGGAATGCGCTTTCTGCTTTAACCGGCCAGGGACCTCTTTGTGAATACTTATTTGACAGACTGGTCCCTGATATTCAACTGGTTATAACTTTTCCTCTGTAACTCCGATTGAGGTGAATCCAACGCCCACGTCTTCGTCTCGTCGAGCCCGTCGTGTTGGTATCATTTTCACTATGTGGTCCTACTGTGAAAATGACCATTTTGCCCTTGTCCATAAACAGCCCTCCGAGAGAGAACTGTTTCCGGCAATCGCTTCCGCGGACTCTCCGCACTTCTCCCCGATGATTCCTTCATCTCCAGGCAAGCCGCAACTCTCATCTGCATCATCGCATTGCAATGTCATAGGTTAACTATTTACTTTATCAGCAAGTATGAGTATCTGTGAAATCAATTGGATTATGCAATGTTCGAGTTAATTCTCGGATAGGTGACTACCATGTTGAGTACCGGATTATTAGTGACTAGTAGTTTACCCACTCGTTGATGCTATGATGTTGAGATCACTGTCTATGATTATTCTGGAGTTCATCCGGTAGTTCGTGGAGATGAGTAATAGCAGTGGCTTAAGTATACTGGTTATCGGAGCGTCAGCCATGACAGAAATATTGTTCGGGGATTAGATATTTCATGGTTGACCTTGAGTCACCTGTCCGGACTTATCCGTGCAACCACATTTGCCGGTATGGGACGGCCTTGACTTGGTCTGATTGCGTGCTCTTTCACCGGTACCGCCCGACAGGGAAGGTTATGCGTGCGCGCTACCCTGGCCCGGTAGGCGGCGATAACCTTGTGAGCCCAGTTGAGTTATGTGGTACCAGGTCCCCGTTTGGGACAGTTTAGTTTGGCCACGATGGTGGCAGGTGTCACGAGGTGACACATGGGCCACCCAGGGCAGGACTCCGAGGGAGGATGATTGCCGGTGGTACGATGTGAGAGTCATGGGTCAGGCAGGTTTCATTGGTGCAACGCTGGTCCACCTGAATGGGATCACGAGGTCAGTGCTCCATAGTGTGGGTAAAGTGCGCAACCTCTGCAGAGTGAAAAATCTATTCGAATAGCCGTGTCCACGGTATTGGACAGTCCGTCCAGACCTCACTAGGTGGTCAACCATAGTAGTGATAATGATGGAAGAACTCATCATAAGATCAAAAGTACTCGGTGGTTCATGAGTATTCTGAGGGTTGTGAGACAACCCGGAAGAGAATAAGTTTGTCAGATTTGTGGTACAGACGGTATTAGGTATTTGATATGTCAGCCATGGGATGGCTATGAAATGAGTGGTTGGATGACCACACGCTTGGGATTGGATTTGGCACAGGTTAAGGTTGGATCCTGAGATTATTCGGAGTACAAATTAAATATGCTTTACCTTACTGCATTTACTTCAGAAGTTATCTTGCTGGATAACCCTGCTTGTTAATCTTGACTGCTATGATGTTGTCTTGCTTTTATGCTGATGTTTGTTGCGAGCTTGCGAGTACATTCAAAGTACTCACCTGGCGTGTCATGCCAGTTTGCAGGTCATGCCGTGATTGCTTGCTTGTCGAGGATCCCGAGTTTGCGACCTAGGATACGCGTTCTAGCCAGAGTCCCTGCGGAGTGGAGTCCATCACCGTTGTCGCTGTTCCGCTGCCAAGAGAGTTACTTCGCTGTTAGCATAGAGCTACCCCGGGCTGGCGTAGTGTCGCCGTGCCGATGTAATCCTTGTACCCTTTGTAACCATATCCATTGTAATAAAGAGCTGATTTGTTCTATGCCAACAGTGCCGTATTCTAGAGGACTTGTTCCTGGGCTGGAATACGGGGCGTTCCGGTTTACTCTGAGCTGGGGTGCCACAGAAGTTGGTATCAGAGCAGGTTTGGCTATAGGACGCGCGGTCTAGACGCGAGCATTAGTAACCGGTAGTATAGGATCCAGTGGTTTGCTGCACTGGTTTGTTGCATTTGTTTGTGCATAGCATGCATATAGACTAGATATTTTACCACTAACGGTTGATCTGGTGAGTGTAGGTGGCATCGGCTTCGATTCACCGCCTGCACCCTCCAATTTGCATATTCGTTCCTTGGTGTGGTGTTATCTCCGTCCCAGCGGAGTGATGCCGAGGTGCTTGGTGGTACCGATCCCTTGTCGGATTGATGCACCGGTACCACACCAATTTATTCTCATCAGCCACCCTATCGTTTCGGTGATAGACAAGTTCTATCCCGGATCGTGCCATTCCACTAGCCGCTTCGGCAACCCTTACTGATCTTTGCTATCAGAAAAGGGCAATGCCTGCAAGCCTTTCTCTCCACCACTATCTCATTCCGCCACCTATTCTTTGGACGTGTACGGTTTTCTTTCGTACGCTTGATGATGATGTGATCATAACTTCTGTGTTCCGACCCCCGATCACCAAGTTCGTCCTCGCCACCGGTTCCATCCGTGTTAAGCCTGTATTTGGTGTAGCCTTGTTTACACCAATTTTCTTCCACACATTGATTCACTTTCATGCACATCGCCACAGCATGTTAGACCGTAATACCGGAGTTCTTGCAAGATTGGTGTGTTTAAGTAGGAATGCATATTATTGCTGTGAATAGCTGTAGTATGTGACATTGCTTGTGTGTGTGTGATCTTGTTGCTTTGTGTGCTTCTGTTTAGTTGTTTCTTTTGCTTCTTTTATTTGGGCCCTTGGTGTTACCTTATTTTCCCCTTATGGAAGTTGCTCACCGACCCTGAACCCAAAGAGTCAGTGAAGAGACAGTCATGTGGAAGCTCAGCTCAGCAATATGGAATTTTCAGCAGACGGTGTTATATCAGGAATATCGGGCCTGAATATAAATGATATCCTGACCGGATTGGTTATCAGCATCAAGTATACATTAGTACAATTTCCACAGCAGTAATGATCGCATCAGCAAGAAGGCAAACTGTGTACATAATCCACAGTGTATTCCGTGCCAAAGGTATGATTCATATACAAGGTTTGAGTCTGCTATGAGTACAATTTGAACCCTGCTATATTTTGAAAGCAAGCCAGCATGTGTTATGAATGTGGTGTTCAGCAAGAAGGATAGCCGAATACCCTGTCATATACAACCAGTAACCAACATCAGTAATATCAAGGTATATATATACATATCTGCACTCAGTCCGCATGTAATAAAGAAAAGCTTCAGGTGTAAGAAACCCAGTATTTCCCTACAAGCTACTTGAGAAGCCTACGACGCAAGGATTCCTGTGTCTTCCTCGATACAACACATGGACATCTTCCGACGCAAGCATATGACAATGCATCCCCAGGGTCAGATCCGCAACAGTTGGTCCGAAGGCAAAAAAATCAGTCAGGACACAAGCTTGCCTCAGGAATCAAGTGGCCAGCTACACATGTTTTCATAGAAATGGTGGACATGCTGCCAAGGTCATATAGGTTACTCATACAGTGATGCCAGCCCGGTGAGGATCTGACTATTGCCTGAGCTATGATAGAAGAAAAGAACGCCAGTTATACGCTTCAGTGTGATGACCAACAACCTATGGAGCAAGCTGACCATCTGATATATTGCTCTGTGTTATTCCGGTATGATCAAATTATTATGCTCATACCTGTGTGCACAATAGTGAGCTGTGTGGGACGCGAATGAACCCTTGCTTGTCTTTCTTTGGTAACGGCACCACGCCTGTGTTCTGAGCTGTTTTCGGCCGTCCGGGGTGGATGCCGATTTTTATTTCTCTTATCAGCAACTGGCTCGTGTTCTGAGATGCTTTTCGGCCGTCTCGGGCAGCTGTTGAATTTCTTTCCGTAGCAATGACCCTATGCTCTAAGCTATTTTTCGGCCGTCTAAGGGAGTTGCTACTTTCTTCTTATCGACACCGTCTCATGCTCTGAGCTGCTTTTCAGCCGTCTTGAGTCGGGGTTGAGCTACTCCAGTAATGTCCCAGATCTGAGTTGTAAAGAACGTTCTGGTGGCTACTGGTTTATTTGCCGGTTTTATTCAAGGGTTCAGACGATCGTTACCCTACAGCTACAACTTGTAAAGTAATAGGCCTGCCGGAATATTGCACCTGACAACACCTATGGTCACACGGAGAATCAAGAACATGTCAGGCCAAGTTCTTTCAGCAAAGGATCCTGGCAAAGAGAACCATAATGAAGGAGCAAGGTTGTCCAAACAGATATGCTAATGGTTGCAAGACCAACATGGTACAGATACTCAGAGTAGTCGGGATCGATACCGACCACCATGGGTACACACCCATGGGGTTTATTCCGTTTGCAAGGACCCCATATCGAGACCACCCGCCCAGCCAACCAGATATGCTCAGAATTGTCAGAAGAAGGCCACCAAGTCGGCCAGGTCAGCCGAAAGATTAACCCAGCAGTTTAAATTCAGCAACCATGGTCAAGCATTACACGGCCTACCATCCATATAGAGATACCAACAGACTGAGTAATTAGAAGGATAACAGTAGTCTCGAAGCATGTGTCCTCACAGATGGGAATCAGTTAAAAACTAACCTGTGGTGAACAAGATCCTGCTGCCAGGACCACTGTCAGCCAAGTCTTTAAGACCATACACCTTTATGCTGGTCACGACAGGTGACAGTCAAATATTTGGTAGGGGCCTTATACTCGAGACAGTGAAGATACCCAAGATGACCCAGCAATCCATGTGAGAAGCTAGATTCCACCAGGAGAACGGTACGATTCACGGTACTGTTTTGAAGCTGGAAGACACAGCCATTGGAAGTCACCCAATGCAATGAGTAAAAGGTTTCGTGTCCACCAAGAGAATCTATTCACAACTCAGTGTACGATCGTTCGAATTGGACTCCGTCACGACACGTCCATAAGGAATCACCCTCGGACTTACGAGCAGGGCACATTGTTTGGTCAGGATAATTTATTGCCCCAGATAGGTCAGCAGACACAAAAGGATTGGAGTCAGAGTAGCATATGAGGTAAGATTTGCCAGAAAAAGGATCCAGTGAAGCAAACCACCCCGAAGCAAGGCAGTCAGTCATACGAAATTTAATGGGAACATTATACAAAGATTAAAAGGAAACCCGAGTTGGAAACAGTTTCCTCAAGTGGGAATATTCATGTTTAATCCCTGAGCAACCAAATCTCGAGGACGAGATTTCTTTAAGGGGGGTAGGTTTGTAACACCCTGGATTTTGCCCATTTTCTTTTTCATTTGATTTTGGTCCGGATTCGCTTTTCTGTGACTTGATAGTCTTGCAACCTGGAGGGATCACCCTTCATTTTTCTTCCCGAGTGGCTTGCCAACCTCAAAACTATCCCAAGACCATGTCATTTCCATCTTGGACCAACCCCCAATATTATTTTTCTTGAGAATATTCCTTTTTTCTATTAAAGGAATAATCCTGTTTGTCCCGGATTGTGAAGCAACCCACATTTCCATCATTCCCAAAATTCCCAAATAATTCTCATAAATTGTTTGGGTCAGATATTCCACAAATATGTCAAACCCTTCCTTGACATGTTCAAAAATATTTAACAAATATTCCTTTTCTGATTCTGCCCTATCTGTCAGATTAAGAAGCAAGTACCCTTTATATTTGCTTGCTTGCTCTCAAACTTTCTGGACACTCTTCCCTATCCATATCATTACCACATGCCAAAATTCAACTTTATTTGGATAATGAATCTCCCTTGGCTAATTTCCAAAGTTTCTGGGCAACTGGAATCTTTGTGAAGCAAGTGCTAGCTAGGAGTATCCAAATGAGTTGAAATTTTTCAATGATCTTCATATTCTCAAATCATGAATCTCCACCAAGTTCCAATCCTATCCAATCATCTATGTGAGCACAGCATCAAATCTTGTTTTCTGGTCAGATTTTCACAATGTGAAGCAACTATATTTTATATTGCTCCATAATTGCTGAAAAGTTACCAGAGCATTCTTCTACCCATATAACCTATGTCCACAAAATTTGGGCTCATTTCATCTTCCCAATAATTCCCCAGAATTTTTCTAAGATTCTGGTCAGATAGGATAGCTGTGAAGGAAGTACCATTTTGGTTTATCCAAATGGTGTGAAATTTATACAGTGCCTTCATATGCCTATATAACTCATCTCCTCCAAATTTCAGCTCAATCGAAGCCAGTATGTGAGTGCCACTTCAACATTTCCAATTCTGTCCAGTTTGGCACATTGTAAAGCAAGTGCTATATTTCCTTCTCCAATTAAGCTGATTTTTGCCCAACACAGTGTTCTTATCATGTGTCAACTCCATGCCAAAGATCAGTCTCTATCTCCTCTTGGATTTTCCTCAGCCCAGCACAAGCACTTTGCTGTTCATCAGCAGTTGACCTCGGTGTGGTCACACCAGGGCTCCCTGTTCCTGATTGAGGGGTCAACTCAGCTCAAGGAAGATTGGAGAGCACGGAAGACATGGTTTGGCATCAAGTGCGGCGTGGCAACGCCGTGGTCACGTGGTGACCACGCGTTTAACCTGCCAAAACTCGCGCTCTGGACATGGGACCCTCGGGGTCGTCCGTTTCCTCTGCCTCTTGCGTCTCGCTCATGTCCAGTAGCTATCTCGTGCCCGAGTGGTCAATTCCCCTCTGCTTCCCCACCTTATCTTGCCGTGGTTACGACGCCATCACCATGCCCGTGCCAAAACCGCCTCTGCTCCTCCATTCCCTTGTGGCCAGAGTGCTCTCGAGCTCTCCCGAGCCTTCCCGAGCTCGCCTGAGCCCTCTCCGGTCCTCGGCGAAGCTCGTGGACGCCTCTCCCCTCTTCCCCGCAGGTTCCCGAAGACTCTGACGCGTGGTGGACGTGTCACCGCGGCCACGCTCGGCCACCCTCGCCACTCGCCTATTTATAGGCTGCCCCGAGCCCTCCCGAGCTCACCATCATCATCACCGCGATCCACTACCTCTCCCCAGTCCTTTCCCCAAGCTCCAGGACCGCTCCCCGCCGCCAATGGCCGCCATGGCCGCCGGTCTTCTCCTCCTAAATTGGCTCAAGGCCGAGCCCTTCTCGCTCTTCTACCACTACCATCCGAGCCCCTGTCACCTGTCTGGACTTATCCGTGCAACCACATTTGCCGGTATGGGACGGCCTTGACTTGGTCTGATCGCGTGCTCTTTCACTGGTACCGCCCGACAGGGAAGGTTATGCATGCGCGCTACCCTGGCCCGGTAGGCGGCGATAACCTTGTGAGCCCAGTTGAGTTATGTGGTACCAGGTCCCCGTTTGGGACAGTTTAGTTTGGCCACGACGGTGGCAGGTGTCACGAGGTGACACAGGGGCCACCCAGGGCAAGACTCTGGGGGAGGATGATTGCCGGTGGTATGATGTGAGAGTCACGGGTCAGGCAGGTTTCGTTGGAGCAACGCTGGTCCACCCGAATGGGATCACGAGGTCAGTGCTCCATAGTGTGGGTAAAGTGCGCAACCTCTGCAGAGTGAAAAATCTATTCAAATAGCCGTGTCCACGGTATTGGAGAGTCCGTCCAGACCTCACTAGGTGGTCAACCATAGTAGTGATAATGATGGAAGAACTCATCATAAGATCAAAAGTACTCGGTGGTTCATGAGTATTCTGAGGGTTGTGAGACAACCCGGAAGAGAATAAGTTTGTCAGATTTTTGGTACAGATGGTATCAGGTATTTGATATGTCAGCCATGGGATGGCTATGAAATGAGTGGTTGGATGACCACACGCTTGGGATTGGATTTGGCACAGGTTCAGGTTGGATCCTGAGATTATTCGGAGTACAAATTAAATATGCTTTACCTTACTGCATTTACTTCAGAAGTTATCTTGCTGGATAACCATGCTTGTTAATCTTGACTGCTATGATGTTGTCTTGCTTTTATGCTGATGTTTGTTGCGAGCTTGCGAGTACATTCAAAGTACTCACCTGGCGTGTCATGCCAGTTTGCAGGTCATGCCGTGATTTCTTGCTTGTCGAGGATCCCGAGTTTGCGACCTAGGATACGCGTTCTAGCCAGAGTCCCTGCGGAGTGGAGTCCATCACCGTTGTCGCTGTTCCGCTGCCAAGAGAGTTACTTCGCTGTTAGCATAGAGCTACCCCGGGCTGGCGTAGTGTCGCCGTGCCGATGTAATCCTTGTACCCTTTGTAACCATATCCATTGTAATAAAGAACTGATTTGTTCTATGCCAACAGTGCCGTATTCTAGAGGACTTGTTCCTGGGCTGGAATACGGGGCGTTCCGGTTTACTCTGAGCCGGGGTGCCACATCGAAGCCTGTTAGCAGGCCTTGAACAGTGTCGTTCAGTCCGGAATGAATGGACCGAACAGCCTGTATAACCGCACCCATAAGAGTGTGGTGCTCATCGACGAGGGCAGAGTTGCTCACCAACTCCGCCAGCGCGTCCGGCCAGCCCGCCGCCGCCCGAATAGAGGTGTTCGGCGCGGGCGTCGGGCCCTGAGCACCTCCCCCACCGAAAGGAGGAATTGGCTCCCTCGAGGGCCTCGGGGGCTCAGGAGCCGGGTGCTGTAGGGGTTTGGATGATCCGGATCCCCTCCCCGCGTTAGCCAGGAGGGACGCATCCCCCTGGTCTTCAACGACCGAGGCGTCGGCCTCGGCCATGGTGGCGTCGACCTCCTCTCCTGAGTTCGGAGGAGGAGGGGCCTTTCACGACAGCACCTTGCTACTTCTTGAGCTTGCGTTGATTTTTCCCTTGAAGAGGAAAGGGTGATGCAGCAAAGTAGAGATAAGTATTTCCCTCAGTTAGAGAACCAAGGTATCAATCCAGTAGGAGACAACGCACAAATCACCTAGCACCTGCACAAACAATCAAACAACTTGCACCCAATGCGATAAAGGGGTTGTCAATCCCTTCACGGTTACTTGCAAAAGTGAGATATGATAGAGATAAGTAAAACTAAACAAAATATAAAGTAAATATTTTTGGGTTTTTTGGTTTATAGATCTGAAAATAAAAGATTGCAAAATAGTAGATCGGAAAGTAATATGATGGAAAATAGTAGATCAGAAACTTATATGACGGAAAATAGACCCAGGGG
This sequence comes from Thinopyrum elongatum, assembly GCA_011799875.1. Lineage (NCBI taxonomy): Eukaryota > Viridiplantae > Streptophyta > Magnoliopsida > Poales > Poaceae > Thinopyrum > Thinopyrum elongatum. The sequence continues at coordinate 75,374,591 of CM022302.1, read as the reverse complement.
CCATAGGTTTCACTAGAGGCTTCTCTCAAGATAGCAAATAATACGGTGGGTGAACAAATTACTGTCGAGCAATTGATAGAAAAGCGCAAAGTTATGACGATATCCAAGGCAATGATTATGAAATATAGGCATCACGTCCGTGTCAAGTAGACCGAAACGATTCTGCATCTACTACTATTACTCCACACATCGACCGACTCCTGCCTGCATCTAGAGTATTAAGTTCATGAAGAACAGAGTAACGCATTAAGTAAGATGACATGATGTAGAGGAATAAACTCAAGCAATATGATGTAAACCCCATCTTTTTATCCTCGATGGCAATAATACAATACGTGCCTTGCTGCCCCTACTGTCACTGGGAAAGGACACCGCAAGATTGAACCCAAAGCTAGGCACTTCTCCCATTGCAAGAAAAACCAATCTAGTTGACCAAACCAAACCGATAATTCGAAGAGAATTACAAAGATATCAAATCATGTGTATAAGAATTCAGAGAAGATTCAAATAATATTCATAGATAAGCTGATCATAAATCCACAATTCATCGGATCTCGACAAACACACCGCAAAAGAATATTACATCGGATAGATCTCCAAGAACAACGAGGAGAACATGGTATTGAGAATCAAAGAGAGAGAAGAAGCAATCTAGCTACTAGCTATGGACCCGTAGGTCTGAGGTAAACTACTCACGCTTCATCGGAAGGGCAATAGAGTTGATGTAGAAGCCCTCCGTGATCGAATCCCCCTCCGGCAGGGTGCCGAAAAAGGTCCCTAGATGGGATCTCACGGGTACAGAAGGTTGCGGCAGTGGAAAAGTCTTTTCATAGATGCTTTTGAGGGTTTTGGAATATATGTGAATATATAGGACGAAGAAGTAGGTCGGTGGAGTCACGTGGGGCCCACAAGGCAGGGGGCGCGCCCTCCCCCCTTGTTGCCACCTCGTGGCTCTTCTGACTTGAACTCCAAGTCTCTGGGGTGTCTTCTGGTCCAAGAAAAATCATCGCGAAAGTTTTATTCCATTTGGTATTCCTTTTCTGCGAAACTCAAAAACAAGGAAAAAACAGAAACTAGCACTGGGCTCTAGGTTAATAGGTTAGTCCCAAAAATAATATAAAATAGCATAATAATGCATATAAAACATCCAAAACATATAATATAATAGCATGGAACAATAAAAAATTATAGATACGTTGGAGACGTATCACACCTCCCCAACCTCTTCGGGGATTAGAGGAGGTGCGGAACGTGAGCCACTGTCTGCCAGTTCGGCAGGGAGGGACATCCCCTCTGAGGTCTCCTTAGCGGGGTGGCCACGCGGAGGGCTGCACCACCAAAAAAACAATCAATCTACGTTCTACCAGGGACTACTAAAGAATAAGGCAATTGAAAATGCCACGATATGTACCTGGTTGCATGGGGCTTGACCCTGGGTTCCCTCTCTGGAACCTTTTCGGACGCTTCAGACTCCTCGTCGGAGTCCGAGCTGTCAGACAGGACCAGCTTAGGCCGGCATTGTCTCTTCCGGGCCTGAGAAGGTTGAACCTCCTCGACGTCGCTGGATGCCGCCCTCTTCTTAGAGTGCGAGGAGGCGCTTTCCTCCTCGTCTTCATCCTCGTCCCCCTCCTGTGCGGATAGGTCCGCAGTGTCACCGGACCGGCTGTCCGGACGAGCCCTGCGACGGAGGCCCTCCCTGGCTTCCGGCACCTCCGTCTTCTTGCCCTTCTTGTCGGGAGCCTTGTACGGCACCATGACCAACAGCTTCTCTAGCTGTTCGAATCGGGGCCCTTCTGGCAGCGGCGTCGGGCCACTGATCTTCTCGGCCTTGGCGAGCCAGCCCTGCAAAATCCACATAAAGAGGTTCGGATCAAATCATACGGTGCGAATATTCGAACTCATGTTAAGACAAATGCCGCCCACCTTCTTCGGAGGGGTCGCAGCGTCGAGGCCGATGTCCTTCCCCTCGACCGGCCAGTCCTTCTACGGCTTGAATAGCAGACCCCACACTTTCTTGTGGGTCATGCCAAAAAGATGTTGCACGATGGCCGGATCTTCGGGCTCGTACTCCCACATTGGCTTGGCCCTCTCCTGACAGGGGAGGAGTCGATGATTGAGCATGATCTGGATCATGTTAACCAGCTTCACGCCGGTCCCCATTACGCTGATGACGCGCTTCTGCAGCGCCTTCAGGTCGTCAGCGGACCCCCAGTCCAGGCTCTTGGTGGTCCATGAGGCCAGCCTGGTAGGGGGTCCAGATCTGAATGCGGGAGCTGCCGCCCAGGCAGCTCCCCTTGGGTCGATGATGTAGAACCATTCTTTTTGCCACACCTTAACGTGTCGATGAACTTGCCCTCCAGCCACGGGACTCGCGTCAGTTTGCTGATCATGGCCCCGCCGCAGTCCGCATGTTCGCCACCAACCACCTTGGGCTTGACGTTGAACACCTTTAGCCATAGGCCGAAGTGTGGTCAGACTCAGAGGAGAGCCTCGCAGAAGATAATAAGGGACGAGATGTGGAGGAGGGAGTTGAGGGCTAGATCATGAAAATATAGCCCATAAAAGAACATCAACCGCCTCATGAAGGGGTGCAGGGGAAATCCAAGCCCCCTAAGGAAATGGGGGAGGAATACGACCCTTTCGCCCGGCTTGGGCGTAGGGACGATCTGGCCTGCTTCAGGGGCACGATGGGCGACTGATACGTCTCCAACGTATCTATAATTTTTGATTGTTCCATGCTATTATATTATCTATTTTGGATGTTTTATATGCATTAATATACTATTTTATATTATTTTTGGGACTAACCTATTAACCTAGAGCCCAGTGCCAGTTTCTGTTTTTTCCTTGTTTTTGAGTTTCGCAGAAAAGGAATACCAAACGGAGTCCAAATGGAATAAAACTTCCGCGATGATCTTTCTTGGACCAAAAGGAAACCAGGAGACTTGGAGATGAAGTCGGAGGAGCCACGAGGCGGCCACAAGGACGGAGGGCGTGCCCCCCACCCTTGGGGGCCCCTCATGCACCTCCTGACCTAATTCTTTCGCCTATATATACTCTTATATGCCCAAACCACCAGAGGCATCCACGAAAATACTTTTCCACCACCGCAACCTTCTGTACCCGTGAGATCCCATCTAGCGGCCTTTTCCTGTGTCTTGTCGGAGGGGGATTCGATCACGGAGGGCTTCTACATCAACACCATTGCCCTTCTGATGAAGCGTGAGTAGTTTACCTCAGACCTACGGGTCCATAGCTAGTAGCTAGATGGCTTCTTCTCTCTCTTTGATTCTCAATACCATGTTCTCCTCGATGTTCTTGGAGATCTATTTGATGTAATACTTTTTTGCGGTGTGTTTGCCGAGATCCGATGAATTGTGGATTTATGATCAGCTTATCTATGAATATTATTTGAATCTTCTCTGAATTCTTTTATGCATGATTTGATATCTTTGTAATTCTCTTCGAACTATCGGTTTAGTTTGGCCAACTTGATTGGTTTTTCTTGCAATGGGAGAAGTGCTTAGCTTTGGGTTCAATCTTGCGGTGTCCTTTCCCAGTGACAGTAGGGGCAGCAAGGCACGTATTGTATTGTTGCCATCGAGGATAAAAAGATGGGGTTTTCATCATATTGCTTGCGTTAATTCCTCTACATCATGTCATCTTGCTTAATGCGTTACTCCGTTCTTTATGAACTTAATACTCTAGATGCATGCTAGATAGCGGTCAATGTGTGGAGTAATAGTAGCAGATGCAGAATCGTTTCGGTCTACTTGACACGGACGTGATGCCTATATTCATGATCATTGCCTTAGATATCGTCATAACTTTGCGCTTTTCTATCAATTGCTCGGCAGTAATTTGTTCACCCACCGTAATATTTTCTATCTTGAGATAAGCCTCTAGTGAAACCTATGGCCCCCGGGTCTATTTTCCATCATATTACTTTCTGATCTACTATTTTGCAATCTTTTATTTTCAGATCTATAAACCAAAAAACCCAAAAATATTTACTTTATCTTTTGTTTAGTTTTACCTATCTCTATCAGATCTCACTTTTGCAAATAACCGTGAAGGGATCGACAACCCCTTTATCATGTTGGGTGCAAGTTGTTTGATTGTTTGTGCAGGTATTCGGTGATTTGTGCATTGTCTCCGACTGGATTGATACCTTGGTTCTCAAACTGAGGGAAATACTTATCTCTACTTTGCTACATCACCCTTTCCTCTTCAAGGGAAAAACCAACGCAAGCTCAGGAAGTAGCAGGAAGAATTTCTGGCGCCGTTGCCGAGGAGATTTACGCCAAGTCAAGAGTCAAGATTTGTCTCCCGCCAACTTGCCAATTTATGGCGCCGTTGCCGGGGAGATCTACGCCAAGTCAAGCCATACCAAGTACCCATCATAAACTCTCATCTCTTGCATTACATTATTCGCCATTCGCCTCTCGTTTTCCTCTCCCCCATTTCTAAAATGATTTTTGAAAAGATTTGCCTTTTTTCTTCGCCCCTCTCTTTGCCTTTTCTTCGCCCCTCTTCCGTTCGTCTTCTTCATTTGCTTTTTGTGTGCTCGTGTGTTGGATTGTTTGCTTTATCACGATGACTCAAGAGAATACCAAATTGTGTGATTTTTCCAACACCAATAACAATGATTTTATTAGTACTCCGATTCTCCCGCTACTAATGCAGAATCTTGTGAAATTAATGCCGCTTTGCTGAATCTTGTTATGAAAGATCAATTTTCTGGCCTTCCAAGTGAAGATGCCGCATCCCATCTAAACAATTTCGTTGATTTATGTGATATGCAAAAGAAAAAAGATGTGGATAATGATATTATTAAATTGAAGCTATTTTCGTTCTCACTTCGAGATCGTGCTAAAACTTAGTTTTCATCTTTGCCTAAAAATAATATTGATTCATGGAATAAGTGTAAAGATGCTTTTATTTCCAAGTATTTTCCTCCCGCTAAGATCATCTCCCTTAGGAACGATATTATGAATTTTAAGCAACTTGATCATGAACATGTTGCACAATCTTGGGAGAGGATGAAATTGATGATACGAAATTGCCCTACTCATGGTTTGAATTTGTCGATGATTATACAAAATTTTTATGCCGGATTGAATTTTGCTTCTAGAAATCTTTTAGATTCAGCCGCGGGAGGCACTTTGATGGAAATTACTCTAGGAGAAGCTACTAAACTTCTAGATAATATTATGGTTAATTATTCTCAATAGCATACCGAAAGATCTTCCACTAGTAAAAAAGTGCATGCAATTGAAGAGATTAATGTTTTGAGTGGAAAGATGGATGAACTTATGAAATTATTTTCTAGCAAAAGTGCTTCTTTGGATCCTAATGATATGCCTTTGTCTACCTTGATTGAAAATAATAATGAATCTTTGGATGTGAATTTTGTTGGTAGGAACAATTTTGGTAATAACGCGTATAGAGGTAATTTTAATCCTAGGCCGTTTCCTAGTAATTCCTCTAATAATTATGGTAATTCCTACAACAATTCTTATGGAAATTATAATAATATGCCCTCTGAATTTGAGAATAGTGTTAAAGAATTTATGAGTTCGCAAAAGAATTTCAATGCTTTGATTGAAGAAAAATTGCTTAAGATTGATGATTTGGCTAGGAACGTGGATAGAATTTCTCTTGATGTTGACTCTTTGAAACTTAGATCTATTACACCCAAGCATGATATCAATGAGTCTCTCAAGGCTATGAGAATTTCCATTGATGAGTGCAAAGAAAGAACCGCTAAGATGCGTGCTAAAAAAGATTGGTTTGTAAAAACATGTTCTTCTAGTTTTTGTGAAAATAATGATGAAGATCTTAAAGTGATTGATGTGACTCCTATTTAATCTTTGTTTTCCAATATAAATCTTGATAAATATGGGACTGGAGATAAGTCAACTTTAGTTAAAAGGCGTCCCAATGATTCGGAGTTTTTAGATCTTGATGCAAAAATTGATAAAAGTGGGATTGGAGAGGTCAAAACTTTAAGTAGCAATGAACCCACTCTTTTGGATTTCAAGGAATTTAATTATGATAATTGTTCTTTAATAGATTGTATTTCCTTGTTGCAATCCGTGTTGAATTCTCCTCATGCTTATAAACAAAACAAAGCTTTTACTAAACATATCGTTGATGCTATGATGCAATCTTTTGAAGAAAAGCTTGAATTGGAAGTTTCTATCCCTAGAAAACTTTATGATGATTGGGAACCTACTATTAAGATTAAGATTAAAGACTATGAGTGCCATGCTTTGTGTGATTTGGGTGCTAGTGTTTTCACGATTCCAAAAACTTTATGTGATGTGTTAGGTTTTCGTGAATTTGATGATTGTTCTTTAAATTTGCATCTCGCGGATTCCACTATTAAAAAACCTATGGGACGGATTAATGATGTTCTTATTGTTGCAAATAGGAATTATGTGCCTGTAGATTTCATTGTTCTTGATATAGATTGCAATCCTACATGTCCTATTATTCTTGGTAGACCTTTCCTTAGAACGATTGGTGCAATTATTGATATGAAAGAAGGAAACATTAGATTTCAATTTCCGTTAAGGAAGGGCATGGAACACTTTCCGAGAAAGAAAATTAAATTTCCATATGTATCTATTATGAGAGCTACTTATGGATTGCATACCAAAGATGACAATACCTAGATCTATTCGTGTTTTTATGCCTAGCTACGGGCGTTAAACAATAGCGCTTGTTGGGAGGCAACCCAATTTTATTTTTGTTCTTTGATTTTTGGTTCTGTTTTGCAATAAATAATTCATCTTGCCTCTGGTTAGATGTGGTTTTTGTAGGAGATATGCCCTAGAGGCAATAATAAATGTTATTGATTATCTCCCTGTTCATAATTAGGTTTATGTTCCATGCTATAACTGCTATGGTTCTCGAGTCTGCAAATAAAACGAGGCTCGGAGGAAGACTCATATGCACGTGTGGAATAATAAACGGTAATATGTATTCCTAGTCTGGCCTCTAAGACTAGCTCAAGTATTGCATGATGGTTCTGTTTTCCTGATCATGGGCATGTCTATGCCAGCAATTTTGAGGGCACAGTGTTAGAAGAACATTTGTGTTGAATCGACCCAAATTGATGTTATGCTATGAGTTACATTCGTCACATATTAATGGTTAATAACACAGAGATGGTTAATGTTTGCAAAATTCCTTAGACCATGAGAGTGTCGAGTTTCTTCATACTTGCTTCATGAACTTTGGGGTTTGTTAAACGTCATCCGTAAATGGGTGGCTATTACGGCGGCTTACGGGTTCATGGAAAAGTGTGTCAAGTAACTTGATAGCTCGAGATTGGGATTTGCTCCTCCGACGATGGAGAGATATCTCTGGGCCCTCTTGGTGTTACGGTACCCATCATCGTCTGGCCAGACACTTTGTGATTTGATCACAGGGATGCCGGAACACGTTAACGAGAAAAGAGAACAATACCGGTAACGAGGTAACTGGCATAGTGGACAAGTTGTTGATCCACGGAAATGCCTACATGTCTAACCTCGGGTATTTGTAACATATCGTGAAGCAACAGGAATAGCACACGGCAACTGGAGGTTCACTCGAATATTCATTCGTGTGGGTATAGGGGTCAATATGGGTGTCCACGGCTCCGATGTTGATCATTGATCGGAAGGTGTTCCGAGTCATGTCTATACTTCACCGAACCTATAGGGTCACACGCTTAAGGGTCATCTATCTGCTGAATACTAGACAGGGAGTCTGAGAGAAAATCACCGAAAAGTTTCGGAGACAACGGAAGAGTTCCGGAGAGAGAACACTGAAAAAGTTTCGGTAAAACCGAAAAGTTGTTTCAGATAAAACCATTGATCCAAAAAGGTTTCGGCAAGCACCGGGAATGTTTTGGAGGTTGCCAGATTGGTCTGGTAATTTCTGGAATTTTTCTGGAGAAAAAACCGAAAAAAAAAGTTTCGGAGCTGCCGGAGTTGTTTACCGGGTAAACAAAGATGGTTTTAAATTAAACCACCATACTGGAAATGTTCCAGAGCGCGTCCAGATAAATTTAGAGGGTGCCGGAAATGTTCTGGGACCTTCTGGAATTTTTCAGAAATAATAGTCGCGGAAAACATCTTGTCCCAGCGTGAGGGGACAAGATCCCACGGATCGTGGGGGCTGTTTTTGGGCTGTTTTTGGGGGGGGCCCCTTTGGGAGCAGCCCCCTTGTGGCTGGACAAAATGTTGGGGGGGGGGCCCCCATGGTGGGGGGCAGCCCCCACAAATGGTGGAGAGTGTTGGGAGGAAGGTGGGGCCCCATGGGGGAACACCATGGACAAGGGAACATGTTTTTCCCTTGTTTGGTGGGAACATGTTCTCCTTGTTTTGTGGGAACATGTTTTCCCCATGTTTAGTGGGCTGAATTTTCAGCCCCCTCCACCCCTTCCACCACTATATAAGGAGGAGGAGAGGTGCTCTCCAACTCCACTCCAACTCTCTCACACAAGCCATGCATGATCTGGCATTCTCTCTCCCTCCCACGAAATAGTTTCGTAGTGCCGAAAGGCTGTCTGGGTTCCGGTGGGAACTAGTTCTGGACGGCGAAGCCCTGCCGGATAGATGGCACCGTATGTGTGCAACCCCGTACAGAGGTCGTAGTTTCGTCCTTTTGCCCGAGGGGCTGTTCGAGTGTCCTCCCGAAGGGCTGTCCGAGTGACGGTCCGAGTTCTGTGAGTCCTCCCGAAGGGCTGTCCACGACACCGTCCGGGGGACTGTCCGACCGCCTCCCGGAGGGCTGTCCGAGTGGCGGATGAGGGAGTACATCCTCGCGGTTGGGAGGTTGTAAATCCTAGCTGCGGGGATCTGCACCGACGATCGTCATCGACTCTACTTCCGCTGCGCTACGAGTCGGTAACGAGAATGATCAAACCTTGTATGCAGTCTCCATAGTGGTCCTGGGCTGGTGCGTAGGTCGGAAATTTTTTGTTTTCTACTGCGTTACCCTACAGTGGCATCATGAGCCGTGCTATGCGTAGATGCAGGTTGCGATCTAGAATACATGGAGATGTATGGGTGTTGCACAATATAATTAGGTAGTAGATGAGTTCTATTACTGAAAATTATTTGTGCGGGTAGCAGATGAAATCTGTTACCCGATATTCTTGTTGCTTCCCTCGAATTTGCGTAGTCCTGATCTTGACAGCATTGCGGAATCTGACAAAGTTCTGGCAATCCGCGATCCTTTCATGCTGCTCCTGAGTATGCTGATTGACAGATCAACGAAGTGCTAACAGTTCTTTGGGTTCCACTTTAGTCAATGAAAGATGGATGTTTCACAGATGAAAGGGCAATGCAGATATGATCTGCACGGGGGTCATGCGTATGACGAAGTTCAGTATGGGGCTCGAGATTTTATTATCTCGTGTTTCATACACCCCGCGTTGTTAATCTAGCGACTTGGATAATCATGCTTGATGATGGACGTTGGTAGCTTCGGTTTGTTTCGAAACCTTAGAAGCCACGTAAAACCAGTTTTTGCTAAACCGATTAGAGGCGTCTAACTTGGTTTTGCAGGAGGGTTTGCATGTGCATATGATGTGGTATAGTAGTGCTCATAATAATTTGATTATGTACGAGATGTCTATATGATGTAAACTGATTAACATGACCTGCGTGTCATGATTCGGCATGATGGCTGGAGCCATATGATTGCACTTTAATGACCTGCGTGTCAACCTTATGTAATGCACTTATTTTATTAGCTATAGAGATAGCAATATTATCTGGTGCATCGACAAGGTGGTGGCAATCTTCGCAAAGGTGAACACCGACGCGAATGCCAAAGACGAAGAAATACAAGACTTCTCCGTCAGAAAGGGCTATACCATATCATGCTATTATGAATTGCCTGAGATGTTTATCCCTTATGATGCACCCTTCTTGATCGCGCGGTAGTCGCTTTTATTAGGGTGATCTCTCACAAAAATATCAAGTAGTTAGTGTTCTCCCAAGTGTAGCACCGTCACGGCACCTAACTTTTCGGGGCATCACAGGATCTCCCTGGGTGCGAACGATTAGGGATGTGTGAGGCGGGTGAGTTGAGACCTCGCAGCGAGATCACTTGGTTGTCTTGACGTTCTGGAAGGATCTCCCTGAGCTCGGAACACGCCCATCGAAAGATGAACAAGAGTCACATAGAGATGTGATTGGCAAGTTTGCCTACCGATTGAAGTTCGCGCCATCAGTGTTCATCTCGTTCAATGGCGTTGAATGGAAATGCGGGTCTTGTATCACTCACAATCAATTATGAGAGATATTGATTTGAGTGGGAGCGCACTTTGAATTAACTTGTTTAATTCTCAGTGCAATTAATTTTGAACACTGTCTAAGTGTGATTTGCAAAATAGTTGTAGAATAATGGCTCGCGTTTCCACCATCCCTATTAAAATTGAATAGCTGTTAAATATCTGGTTAAAACTTTACGGTTGGCAACGTAATGTGAGGATTGTCCTCAAGAGTGCCGAGAAGGACTTTGTCCTATCGCATACTTTCGGTATTCTCTCGCTTATGCTATGGATCATGTGACTCTCGTCCTTCGATCCAAAAGCTGGAATTCCATTTCAGTCAAGTGCAATATGTTTGCTTCCATGAGACCCGAACTTCGAAAGTTTGGATAGTTATGTGATATTCATGGAATCTGAAAATCATTTTCAGAGACAGACAAAGGCTAAAAGATATGAGATATCCAAAGAAATGTTTGTTTGCAAACTATTAGTAAAGGAGTTTACTATGCATTAGACTGATAAGAGAGGGATCCAGAAGAACGCCTGTCATATGATGAAAGGTGAATAAAACAACAACTTAAAGAGAAAGGAAGTGTCCGAAGGGTGTCAGTGAAACTTTCACGCCTAGGAAGTCCAGGGCTGATGCCACTCTTAAGTTGTGTGCTTCTTCTGAGAGTAGGAGAAATACTAAAAGTTAAACTGTTAGAAGTATAAAGGCAATGAGAAAGAAGACTGGAATATCCAGCTCATGTATGAATGTCATACAAGTTTTTGATGTATAGAAGGCTGGTCAAAGATATAGTTCTTGGGAATTATGATTAAATTGTTAATCATTGATTCTTGGGTATTGAGAGTTAATCACAAAGATACCCGCTCGATTGCATTCTGTTGCAACTCGATGTAAGAACTACTATGGCCTGAAAGACTAGCCAGGAATGAGGTTTAGGTATACACAGGGAACATAGTAAATGTTACTGTACCTTCCATCGGTGTATTACCGTCTGTGTTTATTTTCCTAATTCAATTAGAGTTTTACACACTCTAGCCCATTGCATAAGTTATCTTGCAAGAAGGTTGTTCATAAGAGAACTTTTGATGTTCGGTGTTATGAATAACATAAGGGCCATACTTTCATTATGAATGAGATGTATGTTATGAATATTGATAATAATACATTACCTCAGTATTAACTTTGATAATTCATTTTAGAGTTTTACACACTCTAGCCCATTGCACAATGTTTGTTGCAAAAGGGTTGTTCATAGAAGAACAATTGCTGTTCAGTATTATGAATAACATGAGGGCCATACTTCCATCATCGATGGGACGTATGTTATGAATATTGATGGTAATATGATACATCCATAACACTGACGCTAAATGTCATAAGACTAAAATAATACCACACAAGTGTGGCACTGCATTTGGTCACATTGGAGAAACCCGCATGGAAAATTCCATTATGATGGATTTTGAAGTCGTTTGATTTTGAATCACCTGACACTTGCAACTTTCCTCCGAAAAGTGAAGTGACTGAAATACCGTTCACAGGCCATAAGGAACGAGCAAAGAACTTATTGGTGATCATACATTTTGATGTATGTAGTCCGATAAATGTTGTTGCAAGTAGTGGATTTATCTATCTTCAGAAATGACTCAAGTAGATATATGGATATTTACTTGATGAGACGTAAGTCTGGATCTTTTGAAATCATTTGAAAGGTTTTCAAAATGAAGTAGAAGTTATTGTAACAAGAAAATTATGTTTCTACAATTCGATTGCAGAAAGAAATATTTGAGTTACAAGTTTAGCGAATGTCTGATGCGTTGTGAAAGGGGTTTCATAACTTGCACCTCCCGGAACACCACTGCAGGTGGAAAGTCCGTGAAGATGTAATCAAACCATTTATGACATGGTAAGATCAAAGATGACATAAATAAATTTGCCATTATCCCTTTTAAAAGGTGATGCTTTAGAGACTGCGGCTTGTACACTGAAAAGAGCTCCATCAGGTCTGTTGAAATGACACCATGGTATGGTACGCCCAACCATGTTATATCTTTTCTTAACATTTGGAATATGGGGCTTGTGTAAAAGGTTACAAACCTATTCCAAATCAGACAAGTGCTACTTTGTAGGTTATCCCAAGTCATTGGGTATTCCCCCACCACTATACCGAGGCAAAAGTTTTTGCCACAAAACGGTATGCTTTTTGAAGAAAATGGTTCTTTGAAAAAGGTGAGTGGGAGAATAGTGCAACTCGACGAGATAAACAGTATCT